>CP032246.1:25419818-26059457 GCA_005610355.1 Gossypioides kirkii | reverse complement strand
GTGCAGCCAGCCGCGGCCCGTAGCTCGGTCTGTTGCGTGGAGTTCAGCCCCTTTGGCGATTCGTTAATAGCGGTGGGATGCGCAGACCGGAAGGCGTATGCGTACGATGTGCGGAAAATGTTAGAGCCTTTGCATGTGTTGGAAGGACATACGAAAACGGTGACGTACGTTAAATTTGTGGATGCCCAAACAATGGTTTCAGCAGGAACGGATGGATGTTTAAAGCTGTGGAATATGAGTGATTGTGGTTTGATCAGAACGTGCAAAGGGCATGTGAATAGTCGAAGCTTCGTTGGGTTGTCAGTTTGGAGACATGGTGGGTTGCTTGGATGTGGGTCAGAAAATAACCAGGTATTTGTTTATGATAAGAGGTGGGATGAGCCCATTTGCGCGCGGGGGTTGGAGCCAATGGCTAGACCTGGGCTCGGCCATGCCTTCGTCAGTAGCGTGTGCTGGAGGCAAATCCAGGAAGACCACTGCACACTTTTGGCTGGGGGTTCCGATGGGGTTTTACAGGTTTTCGTGGGCACAAAAATATCATAGCCGTATTATTCCTACATTTCTTAAAACTTTCTACTTTTGGATTATTACTTTTCAGAAACATTGGTAATTATAAACATTTCATTTTCATCATTTTCATGACTCTCTCTCCAACTCCAACTCTAATCACCAATAATCCACTCATCTTTATACGAAGAAAATAAACTTGGGAATGTAGGTTTTTTCTTACTGTATAACCAGGCAGAAATTCATGGTAATGATTTATTCTGTTCAATATATAAGGTTAGGATGGGAGATCGGTTTGATTTCATGCGAATAGTATATATTTTGTTCATTGGTACTAATATTCATCCAAGCGTCATTTATTTTGGTTTTTTCTTTGATGAATTATAAGAAGAGGGCAAAGTTCTAACAGCTACGCAATTAATCCGACTCAAACCCACATCACACTTAAAATAATGAACACTCTTGATAATCAAATCAACACACGAAATTCTCATTTGTTTTGGTTTTAATAGAAAAAAATTTGGAGATTAGACTCCACCGTTTAGTTGCCTTATTTAACATCTACCATTTATATTCCTTATTCGTAAAAATCGTCTTTGAAACCAAAAAATTTAAATAGTGAAAAGGGTGGGAGGAAGAAAAGAAACGAATGGATTGTGAAAAAGCTTTGGTATGTGTAACACAAGGTGGACCATCATAATAACGAAACATTTTTGCAAAAGAAAGTGAAAGGGTAGAAATGGCTCTAAAGAGCCTAACATAATGTGCAACACCAAGACGTTCGGATTCAACGATCCTACTTCTATAGAGTCTGGTACAGAAAATGAATTTATTCAACAATTAACTTGAAACAAATATTGATTTAAGCACGATATACCTTTACATCAATGTATAATTTCAACTTCAAAGTTGTCTCAAATTGTTACAATCAATTTTCCAAATACCTCACAATATAATCAATTAAATTTTCTAAAGAAAATTTAAGAAAAGAGTAACAAAATGCGAAGTATAAGATAGTAAAATATTAAAAAAAAAAAAAAACACTTCAAAAGCACACCTTGTTGTGCGTGTATGACAGCCTATAAATAAGCTTTGAATAATTCCATCCCAAATCGAAATAGGATGAGTCAACCTTCAACAAGTTCAATCCCAGTTGAAATAAACCTGATTTGATCCTTAATAAATAAATATCTCACTTGAAGTCAATCTAAATTTGATAGAATCCTATTCAAAGTTGAATTTTTCTAATTTTTGTAAAGTAAAAAATGCAAATAATATCATTTTCACTATCACAAACTGTTCGAATAGAGAATGAAACAATTATATAGGACAGACAATCACAGTTTCTAACAATCTTGTCATTTGACTTTTTGACAAAATCTTGCAACAAATAATTAATACACAAAATCCATAGAAGGTCAATAAAAAAAAAAACTAGATTATGATTTCCCCTAAGAATATGCATCACCAAGTATCATACTTAAAAACACCATCACCTTGAATCATCAAATCATCACCATGCATAAAAAAAAGTAAGCAACATCTTCAATTAATTCAGTACGAATAAAGTATGTTTGTTGTTGTCAATCTTAATATATCCTATTTTTGGTAAAGATGCCAAAGAGATTCCCTCTCTCCAATCTAACTTCAAGTCATGAGAAAGAGAGAAAAATAATTTTATGTAGTATAAATATTGGCACAAATATTTCTTTGAATTGTGCCTTTTGAAACCACCAATAATTTTTACATCCTTAATAAATTATTGGTATATTTTTTTATCAAGTTTCCCCTTGACGTTTTAATCAAGTTACTCAACCCTATACTCTTCAACCTTTTGCTTCCCTTTGTCTTTGGAAACCTTAAGAAGATCGACATGTAACATCTACAAACTCCCCTTAGTCCTAACAGTGTTATTTTGAGCAAGTACGAGTTGATTTTTTCAAAATAAATAATATTTGATTTATTAGTGTTAGTGGAGAAAGTAGTAGGAGATTGAAGAAAATTGAAAGATTGATATATCACGGAATAATAATTTGGGGTATAGAGTAAATTGTAAGATTTTACAAAGTGTTGAGGTCGTAGTGAGAAATTTAAAGTATAAAAGGGTTAAATTGAATTAGTGGGGAAAAGTGTGAGGACATGGAGAGGAATTTTACCAATATTAAGTGGATAAGGATGATTAATAGATTTTTTATTTAAATATTAATTTTAATAGATATTTTTCTTAGAAAAAGATGAAGATTTCTCCATTCTTCTTCTCTTCTTCATGTCAACAAGAAAAGAAAAAAAGGAAAAATTTCATCTTTCACAATCTCATCCTTTTCTTTTATTTGAGAGAAACCATAATCAAAACCTTTGGAATTTCTTAGCAATCCTTAGTAAGATCAAGATTCCCATAACCTAGTAAGCTTGGATTTCAAGGCAGAAGAAGAGTGTTCATGCTTGTAGAAAGCAAAAGTATAGATAGTGTGAGAAATTAAGATTCAAATGTAAGAGTTTCGTGATCTAAAATTAGTATCTTGTTTATTATAATTATTTGAGCATGCAACTGTTATAAAATAAGTATATTGATTTCTCATGTTTTATAAAATTGATGTGAAATGAAGAGAAAGACAAGGAAGAAGATGGAAGAAGTGTAGACAAAAGGAAATAAGTGGACAAAGCTTTAAGGAAGTATATTCTAATTAAAATTTGTAAGTACTTTAGAATTCTACTTACCTAATTTTTAATATTATGAGAAATATATTAAGAAACCACTTCAAGAAAACAGGTTTTTAGCGGCGTTTTTTTGCTTATAGTAGCACTTTTACAAGCACTGCAAAAAACGTAGCTAAAAATAACGCTACTAAAAATCGCGACATTTATGAGAAAAACGCCGCCATAGAACATAGTCTTTAACGGCGCTTTTCTCACAAACGCCGCTAAATAACATGATCTTTAACAGCGACATTTTTACCACAAACGCCGCTAAAGAACATGATCTTTAGCGGCGCTTTCCCACAAATGCCACTAAAGAACATGGTCTTTAGCGGCGTTTTTCCCACAAACGCCGCTAAAATTAATAGATTTTAACAACTCATTTTAATTCATATAGAACCCTAATTTTTAATATTTTTTCCTGTAAATTTAAATCCAACCAATAACTTCAAATCTAAATGTAAATGATACTATCACGAAAAGAATATATATGATTTAAATTAATAAATAAATGAAAAATATTATACAAAAATAGTATTGTGTATACTCACAATAAAAAAAACAAAAGTCTAAGATGACAGATTCTAGGATTGATCACTATTTATTTCTTCCGAATTTGAAGGATTTTGAATAATACTTAGATCTCGGAATCTTCTTCTAAGCATATTTTCTGCAATACACGTAAAATAGTTGAAATATTACTAACTAATTACAACAATAATAATAATAAATATATTTCACAAGATCAATATTTAAATTATGATATTACATATAATTTGTTTGGTAAGTTACAACATTAAGATGTATATAAAAAATTATTTAAAAAAGTTAAATTAAAGTTGCATAAACTTTGAATGATTTCACAATTTGCATATCTCATTATTAAATCTATCAATGTAAGCATATATATTTCTTACAAACATCCCTTAAAATACTTTTACCAAATGTTCAAGAGAGGAGACTAGTAGGTGTTGCAAGACATAGCCAGTACATCTAATGGTAGAGAGAAAACACCCAAACGAGTCACAAGAGAAACAAAATTAGAAATGTTATAGTTATAATTCTTACAGCACTGTAGATTGCTTTTAGCTTTGCATCACAGATAAAGAAACAGAACACTGCAATGAAAACTCAAGGTCAGTTAACCTCTTAAAAAGGTAAACTGGAAGTAGAGGACAAGAGAAGCAAAATGGTGTTGACCTACCTGAGCAAATGATCTAGCTATTGTTTCAGCATCAGACAGACGACTCTCTGTCAAGGTCAGTTTGAATATTGTTTGCCATTCCACTCAGAGATTAATGTAGTTTAAAGTGCTTCTTAAAAATTATGATATTATCATTCTCCTGTCTTAACTAGCAAAACATATGAAAGAACACCAACAAATAATAGTTAGCAGCAAACTAAGCACACAAATAATATTATTCCATCACCTTCAATTCATTATTTTCTTTTCAACTCCTCATTGATTTAAACATTAGAGAGACATTTTTGGAGTCCATTCAAAGCTTCGAAACCTAGTTACCGCTCTCCAAAAATCTTTCAAATATATGAAAATACCTTTTTTGTAAAAGAATTGACATCCAAGTGTTAGGATTGATGCTCGTATGGAACACTCCCACCCAAATACGAATAGCATAGCCTACTCTTGCATCTTAGAAGTCACTTTCACAAAACCAGTAAATAAACAAATAGTAATGAAGCAGCAAACATCTGAAATTTATTTTCCTTCCACATTTTAGGGATAGAAAATGAAAGCAGTAGCCACATTTAGTGATACAGTCCAAGAAAAACATATATAATCATATTTAAGAAGTTGGATTTTTTTTTTTAAATCTAACAAGAAAATCAAGACAACTCACACAAGTCATTGTAATAGGTAAAATAAAGTTCACATCCTAGATATCTGGAGAGGAAATGTAGGTTCTAATAATGCATCACCACTAAAGGAGATCAGCTGGAGCTTTCTAAAGTCACCTAATCTCTCTAAGGGATGGCTCTCACAGTTTCTGGCAGCCAGGACTCCAGAAGAGTAAGCTCCGTTTGGTGCAATTTACCCAAATAGTTTTTGCTTCTAGATTAACCAACTTAATAGGTTAACGATGTCTGGTGCAATTTACCCAAATAGTTTCTACTTCTAGTTGCCATCTCTTCTAGTCTATGTTTTGAGAAGCAAAGGCATTTCACTTATCATAAAGCGAGTTCCATTAAATAAACAGCAGATTATAAAAGAACAGTGTAACTCAAAGCAGAAAGAAACATTATACAACAAACACTATTACCTAACGGGAAAAACAGCTCAATGATGAAAAAAAAAACTAATAGGAATGGCAACTTCATGTAATTGCAATATATGAGTATAAACAAATAAATAATATATAAACCAAAACAAACAACTCAAAGCAGAAAGAAACATTATGCAACTTCATTTAATTGCAATATATGAATCTAAACAAATAAATAATATATAAACCAGATTAAAGGGTGGCAATTACCTCCTTTGCATCTTTGCGTGGGATGCCTTCCCGCAGTGCAACAAGCTTCTCAACAACATCAGGCTGGAATTACAAAATTTTCATATTTTTACAAATTTTTGCGTGGGCCGCATATTTTTCAACCAATGGACGAAAAACAGGGTCAGAAAGGAGAACTTTGTCAGTTGGCAACTGCAACAGGCCGTCTTTCTCTCCAGTCAAGAGCTCCCTATAATATATTATCCGATTAACATAAACTTTAAATCGACTTTAGGACAAATTGCTCATCACAACTCAAAGGATTTGAATTTGGAACAAACGAAGGAAACGTACAATTCATAAAAACAAAAACTCACTTGAAGTAAGAGTTGTCGAAGATAAGAGGGTTGGTAGTCCATGGTCCCTCAAATCCAGACCTCTCCTTGTGGCACCTTCCCTGCATCAAAAGCAAAGAAAATACCGTTGTAAGTGGATAGGAAATTTTAACATTTCAAACTTAATGAAAACAAGACAATTGATATTTTAGAACAGACCAGGGTGTGGCCACCAGAAAGAGCAACAATGTCCTGGTCACTAAGACCCATTTGATGACTAAACACCTGCCTCAAGTGATCAACTCCTGCAAAATATTTATCAAAAGATTAAACCAAGATCATCACTGACACTGAGCCGTGTTTTAATTCTAAATAGAACAACAACATTAGAAGACAAATCGTATTGACTAACCCTTAGTAGCATCGGGAAGACGACCCTCAGGTGGTGGGCGAGGCTTGTCCTTTACAGCAACTACTGCTCTGTTTTATGGGGAGACATAATAGGAATGGGTTTTTGATTTGGGGATTTGGGGGGAAAGAAAAGATTTCTCCTGCTCTGTATTAGTTAGGAATGGGTTTTTGATTCGGGGATTTAGGGGGAAAGAAAGGATTTGGGGAAAATATAAAACCAAAATAATTTAATTTTTTTAGTTTATATAAGTTTTAAAATTTTAGAATTTTTTAAAATTTTAGAATTTTTTTTATATAAGTGTTAATTTAAGATATATAAAATTTAAATAAATTAGCGGCGCTTATAGAAAAACGCCGTTATTGCTTAACCTTTAGCGACGTTTATGAGAAAGCGCCACTAATGCTTTGATCTTTAGCAGCGCTTTCTCATAAGCGCCGCTAATGCTCTGACATTTAGCAGCGCTTTTACATAAGCGGCGCTAATACTCTAACCTTTAGCGGCGCTTCCTAATAAGCGTCGCTAATGCTTTGACTTTTAGCGGCGCTTTATCAGAAACACCGCTAATGCTCTGACCTATAGCGGCGCTTCCTCATAAACATTGCTAATGCTCTAACCTTTAGCGGCGTATTTCCTATAAAAGCCGCTATTGTTTTACCTTTTGCGGCATTTATGTAAAAACCCCACTATTGCTTTACCTTTTGCGGCGTTTTTTGTCCAAACGCCGCTAAAAATGCCGCTAACAACCTGTTTTGTTGTAGTGAACATGATAATGTTATGAATTTAATAATATATATAAATTGATAAATATGTGTATGATCAAAGAAAAAGATAAATGAGTGTGTTTATTGTTAGTGTGATTAATTGTGTTGAGTAAATGATTAAATTGTAAAATTTTGAAAATGTTATGAGGATATGAAATTGTGAAAAATTAGATTGTAATTGTCTTTTATATTGAGTTTATACTAATGTAAAAGCCCTTGTAGGCAAGTTTTGAACTTGTAGGATATAGATGGCACACCATTAGGAATACTTAGCGTGCTCATGAATTTAGCACTTTGGTGCTTGTTGATTTGTTGTAATTTGATATGTCAAATAAGGCTTCCCCATTATACTTACGGAGCTTGTTTTCAGGCAAATTAGCATATTTTCTATAGTTCAGTAAAGATTTTAGATTTCCAATTTAATACGTGAAAATACCTCTTTTTACTCATTTTTTAGACCCAATTGTGTCATTGGGGGCCCTAATGTATGATTGAGTGTTGTAGATACTCGACGGAGGCTCAAAATTGTGTGAAAACATCACCAAAGAAAGTCGTATCACCACATTGAAGCATGGGAATCACGATACCCCCAATAGGCTCGGAATTAAGGCAACCAACAGTACTATCGTATATCCTCCTTGTATCGTGATACCTACTTACCAAGGAGAACCCCATATCAAGATTGTCGACAATATCGCAATATCCAACCCTGTGTGTCGCGATATCACTATCGTGAGGGGACAAAAAATGATGCCAAAGGTAGTCTTTGTCCAACCGAAGCACTAATCAATGAAGGCTCGTTCAAGGGCATTTTTGCCAACAAAAGGGGTCAGAAATTGTTGCTGAAACAACCAATTTTGGCTGAGTAGAGAGAGATACACACATTAGACTTAGTTTAGCTTAATTTTCTCTTTAATTATCTTAGGTTTTTTTCTTCATTTTTAAGGTTTCTTAGTTCTCATCTTCCTTAGTTGTAGAGTTATTTTTTGCAACTTTTCTTCTTGTTCTTGTTGTTCTTTAAGTTAGTTAAGTTAGTTAACATTGTAGCTAGGGTTTATTTACACTTTTAGTCCATTTCCTTTGCTTATAATGACATTTCAACCTTTAGCCTAATGTTAAATCAATTTCTTTTAGTTTAATCTGGTAAAGACTTCAACTTTTATGTTTCTTGTACTTCATTTTACTGTTGAATGGTCATTTCCACTTCTCTTTTAAGTTTTATATAGATTAAAAATCCAAACTTTCATCTTCTTTTCAAGCTTTATGTTAATGGCTTCCATTTCCTTTTTTTGCATGTTTGTTAGCTTAGTTTTTACCATGGATAACTAAAATCTAAGGGGATTGGTTGATGGAGATGTGGATGAGCTGATGTTTGGATGAGGGACTAAGTTGCTGTTAAACAAAATGCATTATATAAAAATATAAATAAAATTTAAATTTAATAATAAATTTAAAAAAATAACAAGTATACTTTACGTAATATTTCTAGATGGATTGTAAATAGAAATTCGTTGATGCTTGTATAAATAGTCTCCTTAAGACAGATTCGCCCTCTCCTTGGTGCTAAAGAATTTTTGGACATTTATCTCTCAAGATACAACAACAATCAGTTACCAAAAGCAGCACAACTTTTGTAACAGGCGAATGCTAACCAAGCCTCCTCTATCATCGAAAACAGAACTGAAATTTTGAGAGAAAATATGAACAAATTTTGAGAGAGAGCAAAAGTGGTTGTTCTTCACTTGATATATTAAAATGAAAAGAAGAAAGGGCTATTTATAGTGAAATTTCATGAAACGGTTACATGAAATTTAAAACAAACATAATGAGGAGTGTTACAAACATAATGTTTTGTAGGTTACTAACATGATGAGTTACAAAAAAAAATTAAAACACATAAAGCTATGTAACTGCCTTTAGAACACCAAAGGACAGTTCTGTTGAAGAGGAAAAATATTTAATTGGGCTAAAAATTTCGGTAGGCCCAGTAAGGCTTGATCGGTCCGGACATTTCACATCGCCCACGTCGTGTGGGTGCATCCCTAACTCGTTTTAGTTTGAGCGGCACCAGCTTGAGGGAGAGCTTTGGTTTAGTCATTTACTAACCAATATGTTGCTTTTAGCTTAGAAACCCTTCTCATATGCCATACTTTTAACAATGTGGGATATGAGGTTTTAAGCATCATTTTTCCTCAACAATCATTTTCATGTAGCTTACTTTGAGTTTCAATTTCTCATTCATTACTCAACCATTTTGAGAAAGATCTCATGGAGTAGAATATAATAATAAAATTTATTATTTAAAAACTCCAATTTTACCCATAAATAATATGCCTCAAAACTCCCTAGTAAACATTATTTTCCAACAATCCCCCACATGAATGAAATTGAAAGATCAACAAAATTCAATGACACGGAGTGGTGATAGAGTTTACGTTAGATATTTGCATAGGATAGGTAGGTATCAACCCTTGAACCTTCCCTTGTGAAAGTATATTTACTTTACTGGCTGACCAGTAGACACGATGTCCTTGAACTGTTCTGCCTTTGGTGTAAATGATGATATACCTCACTCAAATACCTCACTGGCAAGGTTTTTAATTCTCACGGGTATGTTCATTTGGCCGTGAACATCTCATGGGTATGTTCATAGGTGACTTATGTTGTTCGGTTCACCGAAACTTACAATGGTCATTAAAAGCATTTGCTTAACCTTTTCCACATTTTTAATCACTATTATCATCATAAAAATGGACTTGAGATATAAACCCTCACAGTGACTTCACAGGCCTATGCAAGTAGGTTGTCCTTTTGAACCTAGTTCTTGGGGTCTCCAGTCAGCTAGGTAGGGTTTTCCTTCACATAGCACTTTTTATTTTCATGGGCTATAGTCTCATTCCTTTCGATGTTTTATAGACTTGATCTCTATTCAAGCCTTTTGTTAGTGGATTCGCAATGTTTTCTTTTGATTTTACAAAATCAATAGAGATAACTCCGTTTGAGATCAGTTGTTTAGCAGTATTATGTCGATGACGCATATGTTTCAACTTACCATTACATTAACAAGACACACCCACATTTTCAAGTGGTTCTAGGACACCCCCACATTTCCAAGTGGTTGTCTTGTCTCTTTCCTTATGAAGAACCTTATTTAAAAGGTAATTAGCTGATAGAATAGCTTCCCCCCACATGTTATGTAATAACTCAAAGCTTTCTAGCAATGAGTTCATCATTTCCTTTAGAGTCAGAGTTATACATTCGACTACTCCATTTGATTTAAGAAAAATATGGTGGTGTCATCAAATGATTTACCGCAATCACTTGTCAACTTCTTGCTTATAAAGAAAAGATTCTTTTTTGCTCTTAAGCAAATACACGTAGCAATGTTTTGTGCTTTCATTAATGAAGATAGCAAAGTATTTATTCTTTCTTCTTGTTTGAACAAATCTTAATTCACAAGCATTGCTATGATCAAGTGATTCTGTGTTTCTTTCAATAGTTTGAAATGAAGACCTCGTTAATTTTCCTCAACACATGTTTTCACATTTTATGAATATAATTAATGTGAATTTGTTCTAAGTTAATTAATCTTGATAAAGAATTTAATTAACAAGTACGAGCCTGCCATGTCATAAATTAAATGACTCAAACATATAAATGGAAGAAACAACATTTTTATTCATTGTCATTGCTTTTACAGAGATTACATATCCCCTTTCCACATAAAACCTATATCAGGCACACAAGTCTATATCAGACATTTCTTTCGAAATATCGTCCACAACATTAGCTTCGTTAGTTCTAACTCTTTTTGAAAGCCTACAGTCAGATGACTTGTGTCCCATCTTATTGCAATTGAAGCATTTCCCTTGGAATTTGGGCTTCTTGGAAACACCTCCTTTTGGTCCCAATTTAAACCTAGCTTGAGATTGTTTCTTTTTCTTGACTTCTGCCAAATTTGCCTTAGCTACATTAAGATTAGTTGCTTTGTTGAGCTTTTTGGATGCACTTGTATTGCCTTCTTCAATCCGAGGTATGACAATTAAATCTTCCACTGTTATTTTCTTTCTTTTATGCTTCAGATAGTTCTTGAAGTCTTTCCAAGTAGGGGATAGCTTTTTTATTATGGTTGCCACCTAAAAGGATTCACTTATAACCATCCCTTCAGCAAAAATACCATGAATGGTAAGTTGAAATTCCTGCACCTGATTCACAACAACTTTAGAATCAATCATTATAAAATTTAAGAATTTGGCAACTAAAAATTTCTTAGCTCCAGCATCTTCAGTTTTGTATTTATGGTCCAATGACTCTCATAGTTCTTTAGCTGTCTTCTTTACACTATACACTTCATAGAGTGTATTAGTCAAACCGTTCAGAATGTAATTACGGTATAGAAAATCAGAGTATTTCCAAGCTTCAACAGCATTGAAGACGGTAGCAGGATCTACCTCATCCTCTAGCATAGAAGGAGGATCATCCTTCAAAAATTTGGTCAGGTTTAACATGGTCAAATAAAACAACATCTTTTGCTACCACGTTTTGAAATTCTCTCCAGTGAATTTCGCAGGTTTTTCATTATGGTTCATAGCCACCGGCAACATTTGACTCTGGCTTTGAGCCTGAGCAGGGACAATAGTAGCACCAGACTGAGGACTGGTTGAATTCTTGGATGTTTTAGACATTTTTCCTGTTTGGAATTCAGAAACAAAACCAATATTAGTAAATTTATGAATCTGTTAAACGTCAGGAATTTAGTTAGAAACTAAAAACCAGAAATACAAACACCACTTTTGTTGAACGGTAGGAATTTAGTAAAACTAAAAACCCGAAACAAAAGTTCAAACGGACTAATAGAAAACACAATAATGAACAATGCACCAGATAGGTTATTTTGAGAGAGAGATGATTCACTTGGCATGCTTAAATACCAAGTCTTTCAAAAAACCAATCCTAGACATGCACTTCCAAATTGTTTTTCAATTATCCGTACGTACTCGCCTTTGATTTGTAGGGATTTATCTTAAGATTGTTAGACAAAATGCAGTATATAAAAAATATAAATATAATTTAAATTTAATAATATTTTTTTTAAAAAAAATGAGTATGCTTTACGTAGTATTTGTAGATAGATTGTAATAGAAATCTGTTGAGGCCTATATAAACAGTCTCCTTAAGACAGATTCACCCTCTCCTCAGTGCTAAAAAATTTTTAGACGTCTATCTCCCAAGATACAACATGATCAATTACCAAAAGTAGCACAACTTTTGTAACAGGCGAATGCTAACCAAGCCTCCTCTATCATAAAAAAAAACAGAATTGGAATTTTGAGAGAAAATATGAACAAATTTTGAGAGAGAGCAAAAGTGGTTGTTCTTCACTTGATATATTAAAATGAAAAGAAGAAAGAGCTATATATAGTGAAATTTCATGAAATAATTACATGAAATTTAAAACAAACATAATGATGAGAGTTACAAAACATTATGAAGAGAGTTACAAGCATTATAAGGAGATTTACAAACATAATGTTTTGTAACTAACATGGTGAGTTACAAAAAAATTAAAACAAATAAAGCTATGTAACTGCCTTTGGAACACAAAATGATAGTTTTGTTGAAGAGAAAAAAATATTTAAATGGGCTAAAAATTTCAGTAGGCTTAGTAAGGCTTGACCGGTCCGAACATTTCGCGTCACCCACATCGTGCAGGGGCGCCCCTAACCCGTTTTAGTTTAATCAGCACCCCCCATGAGGGAGAGCTTTAGTTTAGTCATTTACTAACCAACATGTTGCTTTTAGCTTAGAAACCCTTCCCATATACCACATTTTTAACAATGTGGGATATGAGGTTTTAAGCATCATTTTTCCTCAACAATCATTTCATGTAGTTTACTTTGAGTTTCAATTTCTCATTCATTACTCAACCGTTTTGAGCATATTATATATCGTTTTAAAGGTCTCATAGATTAGAATATAATAATAAAATTTATTATTTAAAAACTCCAATTTTACCCATAGATAATATGCCTCAAATTCCCTAGTAAACATTATTTTCCAATAATTTCAAATAAATTAGACTAAATTGAATAAACCTAATTACTTAGGATTGACACCCATAAGGGAATATGTAGGCAAGTCAGACTGATAGCAATAGAAGTGATACTTATTTTCGCCCTAAATTTGTGTATTTATTGTCCCTTTTGTATCATATTTAGCTTGCATGTTAGGCATTTCATACTTAATACTTACATTTTCTAACTCAGTGTTTTGTGGCTTAAATTCTCGTAATTTTATCTCTTTTATGTTACTAATATCGCTGTATACAGCATGAATTTTGCATCTGAAATTGTCAACGCAGAAATCTACCTCTGAAGATCAGTGCTAAGAAACGTCCAAAATGCAACCACAAATTTAACATGGAATTACGACCAAAGATGTCACCGTATGAAGACCTTAAACTCGTACAAGTGAATTCACGCTACAAACATACCTGGAAGCAGCAGCACAGGAGATTGCTAAGTTGTCGCCGCAAGTAAAGATCATAGATTACGCCCAGAGATGCGGTGACAACCTGCAGATACCTGAAGAACACACCAGATCTGCGTGAGTGCACAGTTGGAATTAACCAACTTCTACAGCTGCCAAAGTGGTTAGATCTAAGAAGGAAGGATATCTAGAATTCCCAAAGCTTATAAATAAGAGAGAATAGAAGAAGATAGATATCAAGTGGTGAAGAATTAAACTCTGCAAAATTTCTCAAATCTTTAAGCAAGCTACCATGGGAGCTTAAGGTGCGGAGGAAGGTGATCTGATGAGAAAAGGAGCAAGACTTCTGACCAGAAGTGCCAATCTGCGGTGCAAGAGGAGTTGTCACAGAATAGTTCTAGTAAACTAGGAATAGGATGGTTCGATTTTTTTCTTTGATACCTCTTAATTGTGATGAATACTGTTGATTATCAATTGAGTATGGAAATATCATTTGAAGTTAGATCTAATTTGAATTCTACTCTAATCTATTTATCTGCTTATCTTTGGATTTAATCGTTTTGACCACAGAAGTGCGATTGCAGTAACAGTCATTGGAAGGTGCGGTGATAAGTTAAATCAACAAGCAATACAACAGAAGTTGCTTGAGGCTAAGAAGGAATTCTGGCCACTTGTTCTTAATTGTAAGACATTACCAGCATTGGAAGGTGTGGCAGTTACTAGCATTTGGGTCTTTGTTAAACAGAGGAAGTGATAGCAGTAAGATTTTGCAATGACAATTCATCTATTTGTTACCTTGCAGCCACATTTAGCATTGCGACTTGTGAAATCAGTGATCCTCTCCACTTCTTTACACTTGATCATTTATTTTAAGTTCTGAATTTACCTTTACAAACATCCCAACAACTATTCATTTTATCTTAATTTGCTCTGACAATTTGTTTCATATTTGCGTTAAAAAATTAACTCTTTTAGTTGTGCAGATCTTATTCAGTTGCGCTGACATTTTTTAGTAACAATTCTTCTATTTTTAATATTGTTTGCTTTGACAATTAAACATCAAGAACTCTATCCTAGTGGGATCGATATCCGATAGAGCAAACCTATCAACTATACTTACATCGACAAGTGTCCGCTTGCACTTAAATGCTGTGACGTTTACAGGCCGATCAAAGGCTGAGAGGTAATCTTGTTGAGCACCAATTCGTTAGTCCTAGGTTAATCGATGAGACCGAGAGATAAACCAAATTAATTTGTCTAATTTGGTAAAGTTGAGACTAAGGGATAAAATAAAACCACTTTAAGTGTTTAAGCAATTTAGATCCCCAATTCAAAGATTAGTGAACCACGTTGAAATCAATCAACCACTATTTGTTATTCATTAGTTAATTTAGTAACTTTGCATATTTTACAATATAGTCCTTATGCTAATTAGTTGGTTGATAAATTAGTGTAATTATTATTGATTTTCTGGCTTGTCGTACTATAGTGTTTAGCACTTAGTTAGTTAGGCTCTTTATTTTGCATGCTTGTAGCTATAATTTGGACAATCACCATTCTATATTATTGATCCTCGGAGTACTCCGTTCTATATTGTACAATTATATTACAATTGATCTGTCACACTTGCATACACCGTACAATAGTATAATTTCCAATCCTTTGTTGTTTTTAGTGTTGATTTCCTTCCTTGGAGTTCACGAGGACGACAAGGGAGCAATTAAGTTGTTGGCGATGTTGTAGGGGAGTTGGTGCTAGATTGGGCTATTTTTAGTTTTATTGAATGTGCTATAGGGAGATAGTTGACTAAAGCTAAATTTATAGATACGAATTTTCTTTGTTTGTTTTCTAATTTTGTTTGAAATTTTTGTTAAGTTGTTTAACCTTTTTCTTGCTTGTAGGAGGTAGTGCATGACTCGAACCAGTAACAGTATCTTACATTTTGGAACACAACCAGAACGAATTTTGAGGCACACAAGAAAGGCTCAAAATTCAAGGGATTCCCAACCTCTACCAAGAGACTAGCTACTTGAAGACCCAAGAATAGAAAGATAACCACCACCACCACTACCGATGGAATAAAGAACTTTGCGGGGCTATGTTATGCCCAACTTAAAGGCTATTCGGGGAAGCAATAATCGCCCCACGATTAATGCAAATAATTTCTAAATCAAACCGACAATGATCCAAATGATACAATCTTTACAAAATGAGCTTGTTCAGTTAGAAAGCTGATAAAACTTGTAATCATATTATGCATATTGATTCTAAAAACGAAAACAATATAGCTTCAATTAGTAAAGGTTTTAATAGTCTGATAGATATAACTTCTGTATATTTTAATAAACTATATAACAAGTTAAATAAGGTTGAACAACAAGTTAATAATATAGGAATCATAACCGAATTAGATTTGAATAACGAATCTGAAGATATGCTAATAGAAGTTAATAAAAAATTAGAGCAAGTATTAGAAGATAATAATAATATAGAACCTGAAACAAATCTAGGTCCTTTATATTATGGTAATAGTAATATAATATTAACACTTTCGGATGAAGAAGAAACCTCATCTGAAGAATCATCTTCAAAGCATAAAAAAGTAATAAAAAATTACACTAAGCAACAAAAATATGATTTTCAATCATATAAACAATTAATAGAACATTGGAAAGAAAAATTTTCCAAGACAAAAGATAAACATGAAAGAATAGAATATTTAAGACTGATAGAACAACTTTATGAAGAACATAAAGAATTGTTTAGATTATTTAATTATCATTATATGTTAAATTATGATACTACAGACAGTAGTAGTAGTAGTTCTGAAAATTCTAGTAATAGCTTAAATTTAGAAGATTTAAAAGTAAATAGTGATCAATCTGATGAAGAAACCACTTCAACCGAAGAGGATGAAAACATAGAAATTCCAGAACCTATGGAAACTGATCAAACAGATCAAGATCCTAAAGGAAAAAGGAAAATAGATTCTGAAAATTTTAAAGATGACTCATTAAGATCAGGAAACAAATCCTATGAACAGGTAGATAATACTACAAGAATTTTCGATTATCAAATAGATAATATCGAAAACTTAGCCACTAATGAAATCAAACCTGAAAATCCAGGAGAATCGTCTAATCAACCTTTAACAAATAGGATAGATGACTTAAATAAAAGAAATGTTGCTCAAGGAGGAACATATTTAGATCTTACTAATATTCCCATATCAGATTATGAAAAAACCATAAATGATTGGGCACAATCTATGACAATTGTTGTAAACAACAATAATTGGACTAAAGAAAAATTTCTAAATTACTTTACTGGAACATTTCAAGGAGATGTTCTGCAATTTTTAAGAAGATGGGAAGAATCCGATAAAGGAAAAGAACAAAAAGGACAGCTAATTAATCAAATTCAGACGTCCAAAGATTTACTAAAAGGTTTAACTCAAATTCTAAAAATAGAATTTTGTGGTTATAATGATAAACAAGATCAAAATAGTGCATCTAGTTATATATTAACTAAAATTAAGTTATGCGATATAAGATATTTAGAAACTTTTTCTAAAAAATTCCTTCATGAATATCAAAAGTTAAATAATGATAATATAGATTTCTGGAAAAATCAGTATTTCCATAAATTACCACCACCTTGGGATGAGATTTGCGTCAAAAAATACGAATCTTACTTAGAAAAACATAGTAAATTATCAGGATTAGATAAAACTACTATAGATTCTATAGGTAATAGAATCAATTTTGCTAAGGAAAGAATTACTAGTCATTGTCTGCAAACAAAAGCTGCTAAACAAGTTAAGCATAAATTAAGTTCGCAATATTGTTCTAAAATATTAGAAAATGAATGGGAATTTGGATGTAAACAACCCATAACTCCCTTCAGAAAAAATAAAAGAAAGAATAAGAAATATAGGTTTATAAAAAGAAAATTTTGGAATAAAAATAATATAAAATCTAATAATAATAATAATAAGAGAAAGTTTATTAGGAAAAAGAATCCTAGTAAATCTAAAAAACAAATATGCAAATGTTTTATTTGTGATGAAGAAGGTCACATAGCACCTAATTGTCCTAACAAAGGAAAAAGTGCTAAGAAAATGATAAAAGCTTTAGAAGAAGAAAATCTAGAGGTTTGTTATGAAGAGGAAATAAATCCTGAAGAAATATTATATAAACTGATATCAGAAACAGAATCTGATACAGATGAAGAAGAAGAATTTATATTCATGATGAATAGTTCTAATAATCAATTAGAAGAAATTCCTACAACTGAACAACAGGACATAAGATTAGGAAATTTAATCGGAGAGGAAAAAGATCTTTCTGATGAAATGATAGAAAAGATAAATAAAAACCATATTTCTAAAGAAAAAATATATAAAATATCAAAGTTTAAAATATGGACTCAAAGACATATAGAAAAAATTAGCGGTAACACAGTCGTTAAAGATACTAGAGGAGGATTAACAGAAATCCCTTTATTTTCTAAAGAAAAAATTAAGAGGATTAAAAAGAAATATCCTCAGGTTAGATATATACATTTAGGAATAATCATGATCACAATTAGAGCCCTATTTAGAAGAGGTCATGATATACCAATAATAGCGGTATTATTAGATAAAAGATTTGAAAATCCAATAAAAGCACTTATTGGAGGAATTCAATCTAATTTGCATACAGGTGTAGTAGGATTTAAGGTAAAACCAAATTACTTTATATCCATTACAGATCCTCTAATAGAAGAGTGTTTATGTTTAAGAATTCAGACAAAAAATTCTAATATTAAGGATTTAGCAGAAGATCTAGCAATAAGTTGGACTTCCATAAATGAATATGCTAATACAGCAGAGGTTGAAATAAAAGAAATTAATAATAAAATAATTGAGTTATTTGAACCTAATAAATTCACTACAGATATACAACCTAGGTTAGTACATTTAAGTGACCTATCAGTTCCAAAAGATTGGATCATAGGTAATATTAATAATCCAAGTACATCCAAACCGGTATGTACTATTGAATATATAGCATCAGGAGATAAGCTATATTTTAAGAATAATACAATTGCAGATAGTAATAATAATCTTGTTTTACCTTCTAGTTCTCAAACAGAGGATGAAATAGAATCAACACCAATAGGAATGAAAACAGTTCATATTCCTATATTTCCTACAAAACCAACTGTAAGTTCGAGAAATAGTATATCTAGAAATAGCAGAATAGAAGATATACAATCTTCTATAATTATACAACAAATGAAAATTGGAAATAATGATATTATTACATTTTCAAATTTTCAATCTAAAAAGTATTATACATATATTGAAATTACATTTCAATTCAGAGAATTTAAACCATATTCATTACATGCTTTACTGGATACTGGAGCTACAACCAGTAGCTGTAGAAAAAATGCTATTCCTGTAGAAAATGGGAAATAATGAAACACCCAATTAGAGCTGTAGGAATTGATGGTAATGAAACATTAATTCAATATAAAGCTAAAAATATACCAATCTACATAAATAATGTAAGATTTATAATACCAAAGATATTATGTTTTCCAGCTATGCATGGAGACATATTATTAGGTAATAATTTTATTTACCAGCATCTACCTTTTTCTATTAATAAAAATACAATTATGTTATCTATAGATAAAACATCTATAGAAATACCTCTGGTAGAAAACCATAGATTTATATGTGATAAAAACTTTGTTCCTTATAAAAAAGAACAAATAAACCAAATTGAAACAAATCATTGGTTATACAAAATCCTAAAAAACAATTTTAGTGAAGAACCATTGAAATTATGGCAAAACAGCCCCAGATATTGTGAGATAAAATTAGAAAATCCTAATAAAATTATTAGAGTAAAACCAATGATCTATACCAAACAAGATATAGATGAATTCGATATTCAAATAAAAGAATTATTTGAAAAAGGTCTAATAGAAGAAACTAACAGCCCACATTCGAGTCCAGCTTTCATGGTAAGAAACCATGCAGAAATTAAAAGAGGAAAAGCTAGGATGGTGATTAATTATAAAAGGTTAAACCAGAATATCGTTTTTGATGGTTATTTTATTCCAAGAAAGGATGTTCTTATTAACCAGGCTAAAAATGCCAAATACTTTAGCAAATTTGATTGTAAATCT
The DNA here is from genome assembly GCA_005610355.1 of Gossypioides kirkii. Classification (NCBI taxonomy): domain Eukaryota; kingdom Viridiplantae; phylum Streptophyta; class Magnoliopsida; order Malvales; family Malvaceae; genus Gossypioides; species Gossypioides kirkii. The sequence goes on along the minus strand of CP032246.1, from coordinate 26,039,623 downwards.
GGCTTTTGGCAAATTATGCTAAAAGAAGAATCTAGACCATTAACAGCTTTTAGTGCTCCTAATGGACATTACCAATGGAGAGTGATGCCATTTGGTTTGTGTAACGCACCACAAATCTTCCAAAGATGGATGGACACCATCTTTAGTAAGTATAAAAAATTTTGCATTGTTTATATAGATGATATTTTGGTATTTTCAGAAATCCTGGATCTACATAGAAAACATTTAAATATAATTTCACAAGAATTCATAAAACATGGAATTATACTTAGCCCTAAAAAGATAGAGCTAGAAAAAACAGAAATAGAATTTTTAGGATTAAAACTATCCAAAGATGGTCTTAAACTCCAAGATCATATTATAGTAAAAATACAAGAATTTCCTGAAAAGATTGAAGATAAAAAACAACTTCAACAATTTTTAGGAATACTAAATTATGGTAGAAATTTATTTCCGAATCTATCAAAAAAGATAGGTACTTTATATGATAAGCTTAAAAAGGATAAAATTTTTAGTTGGTCAGACAGAGATACAGACATAGTAAGAAAACTAAAGTCTGAAATAAATCAAATACCGAAAGTTTATCTACCAAAACAAGGTGATAAACTAATATTAGAAACTGATGCATCTCAAAACCATTGGGGATGTATTCTAAAAGCTAAAACCAATAATAATGAAGAAGAATTAATATGTGGATATAGTTCTGGCAAGTTTAAAACAAACGAAGCCAATTATGTTATATTTGAAAAAGAATTATTAGCAATTAAAAAAGGAATAAAAAATTTTCTTATTTACTTAGCTCCTGAGAAGTTTATTATAAAGACAGACAATCAAGCTGTTAAGCAATTTTTGACTAATAAAAGTCTAGAAACTATTCCAAGAAGGATACGTTGGTATAATGAGTTATGTGCTTTCAATTTTGAAGTTTTATATGTAAAGGGTACTGATAATATTATTGCTGACTATCTTAGCAGGCCCAATGGACAAAGGTAAAAAGCCTTTGGAACAAGTTGGTGAATGGACAACGGTTCGTAAAAAACGACCGGATCCAAGATTTGTAAATCCACAATTCTTAAGAGCTCCTTTTCCAAGCCCATATCCTAATCAAGGATATTATTTACCCTATCAATATCCTCTTATGGGACAACCAGTCCGACCACGACCAATTATACCTCAGGCCAATTCTTTACCCTGGTCTCAGGACCCTAATTCTGCATATCAAACCAGCTATGCAGAGGTAATCAAGAATGCGAAAAAATTTTGCATCGATGAAAATCTGTTGAAAGCACGACAGATGAACGAAATTAGAGATTTCTATAATCCTGGTATACCACCAGAATTATATGATATCATTAATGAAATATGGAAAACCCATATTACAGAGCAGAGAGTAAATTTCAGAAGAGCTTTAACCAAGCTATCTGAAAAATTGGCTGAAAAAACGGCTACAGAAAAAAGATGTCATAATTTATTGCTAAATTCCATTCTAACCAGAGAGTGGGATGATTTTGATATCGGATATCTAGATCTCAAGGAGATAAACAATCTTCTTGATACAGTTCAATATTTTAAAGAGATAGAAACTACTAATCCAGTAATAAATAAGTTATTCAGAATCTGCCTTTTTCATAAATCAAAATATATTTTGCCAACAGAAGTATTTTCAAAAATCAATAAATACATTTGCAAACAGCAAGATGTATTTCAGAAATCTTTTTCTGAGTATTTTTATCAAGCTTATGTTTATACTACTATTTCAGGAGAAAAAATCTCTGCTATTAAATTTAGGCTTGATCATGAACCATTCGATATAACAAGTATTGAATGGGGTTTTGTTAAAGAATTAACTGTACAAAATTTTTCTTTTCATCTAACAAAAGATTTTCCAGCTTTCTTAAAATCAATGTTAATAAAGAAAACAAAAAATTTTGATTTTATGCTTTATTTTAATTTCAATATTTATAGCTTAATTGGTTTTGCTAAAAAAGAAAAATTTTATCAGCCATATCAAATCTGGGAATTCTCCAAGCTTATAGCAGGTCCTCTACTTTCGGCTGTGAATGAGGATCCAGAGCATCTAAATAATACAATTGAAAGATGCCAAAAGAATTTCCTCCACTATCAAGTCCAATCCGGAATTGATCTGATGAATAAAGCCAAGGAAATAGTGTCAAAAACGACATGTTATTCCTGCACAGATGGCAAAAGAATCTTTGTATATGATTATTTTGATCTACAACATGATGAACCAGATGATGAAGCCATAAGGCTATTAAAAAAGATAGCTGAAATGGACATTGATGACTATCCCTCAAACATCCTGGAACAAATCAGGGACACATGGCAAAATTGGAATTCACCTCCCAGAATTTCCAATGCATCATTAAATCTGGATGAACTAGAAGAAATGAATCTTGATAACATCCAGGAGGGATAAGGACAAAATAAATTGTCAACATCAATAATAAACACGTGTCAAACTTCAACAAAGAAGTAATAGCCAGAAAAATCCGGAGGAATCCATGCTTATCAACAAGGAAAAGCATTGCCAGGTGTTAAACTTCAACAAAATGAAGTGATGGCATACTTATCTGATGGCATCCGGACTCCAAAAATTTTAGATTACAATTTGTAAATTCTTTCTATAAAAGGAGAGAACTGAGCCTAAACAAGGCAATCGGAATTCATTCCAGTTTTTCTTAGCTTTCTTAGACACTCTTGTAAAAAACTTCCGCTTGTAAATTATCCTCAATGATTTTTGCATGCAAAACAAAATGTAACCAAATATTTACACAATGATTATGTAACGTTTAACTAATACTAAGCAGTATTACGTTGTCAAATCATAATAAGGAAAGACAACTTATATTAGTAGATAATCTAAACGCATCCTTAGCCAAATCAAAAATGAGCAAGCCGGTTAAAAGATTAATATGTCACCTATCAAGTCCAATTGGGGAGATACCTTGTCTTGAGTATCAAGAAGGATGACTCCTAGAAGATAGAGGCATAAATGTGACTAACTGGACGAACAATACATTGGACAAGACCCAAGTAGAATAGATCCTAGATCCGTTCATAAATTTATTCACTTGTAATGTTCATAGTGTGTCATCCTTAATTCTGAGTGGGTAATGGACTATGTATACATGACTTGCATACTTTGATGTAAATGGAAGCCTAATTTCAAACAGATAATGAATCAACAGCTAGCATGTTGGGTATATGTAACACCCCTTGCTCGACCCGATCATTGGGTCCAAGCTATGGAATGATACATTCGTTTTCGAAGCAACCTTAATCATTTAACATTCAATTTAAATCATTAGACAAGTAAATAAAAGAATTATAAGTTATACATATGATATTCAACCATTCTTGGGTCTTACACAAGCTTACTAGTGCTCTAATGTTAACTTAAGATCGTAAAAGAAACTACTTGCAAAAGTTTCAATACATCTATTCATCGTCGCAACATGAAGGGGTTCCTCGTCGTGACGTAACTTACTGAGTAGGCCTCGTCGTAATGACAAGGTTCCTCATCGTGTTGTGACCTAGAGTCTTGAGCTCATCGCGACGACCATCACTCAACGTCGCGACATGACATTCTGTTTCTACAATTTTTCTGTAATTTTCTAAATGAAACATTCACCTACAATTTCAAGTTAACTAATATACACATTCTAATCTTATTTCCAGCCAAAATCATGCAATACACATGGATATGTCTTATCATTCAATTACTACATCCACTTGATTTAAAACAAAGCAAGACATACCAATTAGTTCAAACATCTAAATACCAAACTTCAACTAAGCCATACCTCATTGAAACATGTCATTCCATTTCAATTACATAAAAATCCATTTCACTCATCATAACCTTCATAACCTTGATATGAACCACATTAATTCTATACCAATACTTAGCTTAAGTATGACAACCAGACATACCATGAAACACATTCAAAATCTTCACAAGCCAAATTCATTTCCATGATCAACTCTTCAAGGCTTTAAAACATTAAAATATGTACCATGAAACCTATATACATGCACAACCCTAAGTTTAAAATGATTAAACATCTATCAATTTGGTGATTGGATAGTGTGAGCTTCGAGTTAATCTGGTTTGACGCGTTTCGCAAGGTAACAATCTATAATAGAAAGGGAAAACAAACGGGGTAAGCATATAGGATGCTTAGAAAGTTCAAAGCCATTAAACAAAATCTTACCTTAGTTTTCAATTAAGTACAATAAGCTACTGTCTTGACATAGATTGTCTAGACATGGAAAATCACAACAACAACAACAAGGTAAGCTTTAACATGTAATCAAATCATATAACATCTCAATCACTCATCATACTAAATCATGTCATTTTGTACAACAATTTTGCAATCTCATCCAATCAAGATATAATGTAATCACATATATGTTCATGAAATTAATCCAATATAATATTCAAGTTCAATCCAACATTTTTATATATGAACATCACGATAATTATATCTCATTTCGATTTTTCATTTCATATGAATTGCATCGCCCGATGAACTCTAGTAAACAGACTCAAATACAAAAGTATCTTTGTTACACCAGTTGCTCATCCGAGCTAAGTATATTCATGTCAAGTTACTCGTCCGAGCTAAACCTTTAAAAAGACATTAGGTAACTCGTCCAAGCTAAACTTTTGTCACATGTATCTTCAAGCCCGTAACAAATGTTGGATCTCAGTATCATTTGTAACCGATCCCATACTAGCATGCACAAAAATCTATTGGCATTTCAATCGTATCCTAACCTTTACTAAGTTCCAACAGGCATCTATTACACAAATTAACATTTATTTGCAATTTAGTCCAAATCTCACCTTTTGAATCAATTCACGACCAATCACATATAATTACAAACCAAGTACACAATAATCTATATAAGTAAATACCATATGAACAAACCTAGTTAAAATAGCAAACAAGTTGAATCTTTAGGGGCTAATCGATAATTTTAACTTTTTCTTTATTATCTCTAGTTTGATCCAATTCTCGATCTATACCATTCTTTTAAAGAATTCATCAATACCAAACATTTTCATATTATGTCATGGTATGTATTAACCTATACATTTTTTATCCCATAAAGTTTTACATGTTATTCAATTTAGTCCCTAAAACTGAAATAATTATATCTTCAAATTCTGAGCCTCAATTTTAAAATTGATTTCAATTACACTATTATAATTCCTCTACTATCTATTATTATTATTATTCAAATTTCAGATCAATTTCACAATTTATTCACTTTATTCCTTATGAACAAAACTAACAAACAAATATTACAACCTAGTCCTTTTTTCACATCTAAGCTTAAAATATATAATTTAACACCAATTTCTTCAAGAAACCAAGAATGGAAACTTTCAAAAACTTTAATAGTTTTACAAATTAATACATGGGCTAGCTAAATGAAGCTCTCATAACCTCGAAAACATAAAAATTGCAAGAAAACAACTTAGAATTACCTTAAAATTAAGTATCAAAAGCTTAGAACCCTAAGAATGTTTTTATCTTTTCTTTTCTCAGATGAATTAGACCATGAAGGATGAAGGAGATGATAACTCTCTTTCCTTCCACTAAATTTTGTTTTTATACATAAATTAAAATTGATTAACTTTAAATAATTAAATCCTAGTTAATTTAAACCTTAATCATAATTAATAAAAAATGAGTGGAATATAACATCATTCTCCACTATATAATGAAACAAAATGATTTATTTACCGTTTGAAACCTTTAGCTATTTAAAAATCTATAGTGATATGATTTTTACAATTTAGTCCCTACACCTTAATTAAGCAATTAATTGACAAAATTACTGAACTAAACACTAATATATTGTTATATCAACTTTGTAAATACTCATATTTAATATTTATGGAAATGGGGTTTCAAAATCGTCTTTTTTAACACCACTGAAAATCAGGTTGTTACAGTATAGACTTTTATGGTATGTAACATCATTCCACGACATTCATAGCCCAATTAAAGTGTAAATGATATCTTCTCATCGACATTACATGATAGATGAAAAGTAAACATGACCATAGGTCATTTGTCTTTGTGATAAATGATTTAATTACTATTTGATAGTAATTGACTTTTTATGAAGAAAGATATAATGGTTACCATGAGATAAAATAGGATCATATTGAGAGAACAAATTTATCCCAAAGAGATTAAGGATATCCTATGAGGCTAACACATTTATGACAAAGTCATTGGACAAACACTTACGAAGTAGTTTTCGTAATGGCATATAATAAGGGAGAGCTCAGTCACGATACTCTAATGGAATGACTTTGTGACTAAATAGTGTTATAATCAATAGGAAAAAATCTGAAACTTAATTATAAATTATTTAAGCCCTAATTATATATGTTCAATAAGTCCCTCCACTAGCTCAAGATAACCAGAAATGAATTGCATGTAAAACCAATTAATAGAAATGAATGAAAAGAGTAAAAAGAAATGGGTCACATGTATCACTATCCACAGTGAATATGTTTTCTCGCTAAGTACAAGAAGTGAATTGGGAATTAATTTAAGTTCTTCAAATTATTAACTAATTTAAGTTCAAAGATGAAATTAAATTAATGAAGTCTTTTTGAATTTATTGAATAAGAAAATTAAATATATTTTCTCATACATTCTATTATAGTAAAGTTGCTATGACTTTAACAAAATTATAATTGGATTAAAAAATTTATTTAATTGAGAATTAATTTAATTAATTGATTAAATAATATTTATTTTGGGTAATAGAAAATAAATATTGGGTTGGATCAAAAATCCAGGAAGCACATATAATTGAACCTAATACATGAGAGACCTAAAATGGAGCCTTGTGTATACTATAAGGGGCAGCAACTCTAGTAATAATACGAGGATGTCGCCCCCTACTCTAGTTAGAGTAAGATTGTATTTTTTATTAAAATAATATTTCTTTAATTAGGCATTATTCAAGTAGAACTCTTGTACTTCTCTATAAATAAAGACTATCGATTAAGCATTTTACACATCTTTCATACGTTGTTATTCTGTCAGAAAGTAGTGAAAATTTATTCTGAAAGAATAAATTTTATTTTCTTAGAATATCTAATAATTATAGGTTTATATAGAGAGTGTAACATCTGCGATTTAACCCGGCGTTAGAACAGTAACAAATCGAGTCAAGAATTAGAGCACGTGGTTGAAATAAGAAGAATGAGAATTTGAGTATTAAATTAGAGTATTTGGTGTTAATAAGAAAATTAGAAAATTGATGAGGTCAAAGTAGGAAAAATAATAACTTAAGTGATACTTAGTAATAGTGATTAAGGAGGAATAAAAGGGTAATTAGCATAGTAGATATTTTAGGTGTAATGATTATGGGCTAAAGTGTGATGATGGATGGCTTAGGGACCTTTTAAACAATTTCACCATTTATATTAAAAATGAATGTGATTTTTAATGAGTGGCGTAGAAAATTTGTGAAGAAAAGAAATAAAATAATGAAAATAAATCATTCTTTTCACACAAAAAAAAACGTCACTTGCCATGAAAGCCTCCATCCAACTTTTTCTCTAATCCTTTTTCTGCCCTTCCACCATTGTTGAAAGCTTCAAGCTCAAAACCACCATTTTTCTTTGAGATTTCTTTAAGAAAAGCATAATATAAAGTTAGTGGTTACCTTTATCTCTTGAGAAAACCCACTTTGAAGTGTTAAAGAGAGTAGAGCATAAGATAAGGTTTTGGGTGTTCAAGTGTTAAGGTGAGGAATGAAGAACTCTCATGGCATACATGTCTATTTCCATAATCTAGCATAAAAAGATTCTTTGATTTTAGCTTTTAGCTTATATGTGATATGCGTTTATATGAAATTGAAGAGAAAGAAAAGAAGGGGAAGAATCAAGAAGAAGGAAAGGGGAAAGAGAAGGCTAAGAAGTGAAAAGAAGAGAAATTACCATATTCACCTTTTGTTGTAAGTACTACAAGGATTAAAAGTTATTTACTTAAAATAATTATGATTTTAGTCTAGAAATTGTTATATTAGAAATGTAGTATAATATATATATTTAAATGTGTATAAATATTGAACAAATGACTAAGTTGTGTAGTTGTGGAATTATTAGAGAAAAGGTAGTGAGAAATGTTTGATGATATTTATGGATAATTATTTGTGTGTTATACCAATTATGAGTAATATTGCTAAATGAAGTTTTATGCCCAAGTAGATAAGTTAGAACTATTGTGATATTAGTGGCATGCCATTAAGGGACCTTAGCATGCTCTCCGTTATTTAGCACGTATTGTGCTCTCCATTTAGCACATTTGTGCTCTCCGTCTAGCACCTTGGTGCTCTCCGTTCATTAGTGCATAGTAATGCACCTCCGTACTTGTTCCGTATATCTGATAGGTTCTATGATAGTCTACTATCGGCTAAAGATGTGATTTGAGTTTGAGAGCTTTGCATCTTGCATTATGGTGAGTAAACCACTATTAAGGTAAGTAATTTATTCAAAGTGTAACTATTTGCGATGAATTATGTGTGAAACAATGTGTATATATATATACTTATCTCTTGAATTAAATATAGTGATATAAACAAATTGTTTAATTATTCTTGTAATGCTTACTAAGCCTTCACCGGCTTAACGCGTTTATTTCAACACTTAGGTACAGTTAGACTCGTGAAGTTAAGTTCGGGCCAGGAGACCTCTCATCACATCACTTTTGAAGAGCTTCAAGTTTAGGTATTTCTATTTTGAGTTAAAATGGCATGTACATAAGTTGCTCAATGTGTACCTAAGTCATAGGGCTTAGATGTTATTTTGGAACTTCATTAGTTTGGTGATTTGTAATGGAATGTTTTAGTCTCTTATATATAATTAGTTGATGGTATTACAAATGACATATATTTTCTCCCTAACTTAGTGTTTTAATTGTCTCTTTTGTATCTCATTTAGCATCCATCATAAGCATTTTATACTCAGTTTTCATATTTTCTAATACATTGTTAGTTAGTTTAAATTCTAGTTATTTTTATCTATTTTTGTACTAATGTCGACGCAAGCGCCTGTATATTACATCTTAAGATTGTCAGTGTCGAAACAACCTCAGAAACAGAGTTTCAAAAAATCTATTTTAAAATTTGGAAAAATGGGAGTCATCACCAATCTTTTATTTGGGTGTGATTGGATCATCATAAAACGTTTAAAATACGTTTAAAATATTGGTCTACGAAACCCAGAAAAACAGGTCCGGGAGTTGATTACGCATGAGGAAGGATTAGCACCCTCATACGCCCAAAATTAATACCACATGATTACTTTCAGGTCTTGTTTGTAAACTTTGAAAGTTTGAATAAAATAATTTAAAATACGATCCTTGAATGCATGAGCTATTTTTAGAGAAAACAATTTTGTTTGGAAATTCCGCTATTTCAAAGCGATTGGGGAAGAAAGTTGCGTCTAGTGAGTTAGGACACAACATTTCGAGATCCAGAAATAACAAGCTTTCCTTTTGTAAAACGTTTTAAATCTTGAAGAAGGATATTTAATTATCTTGATTTGAAGAAAGATTACACCTAGTGAGTTAAGGTGCACCTTTTCATAACCGAAGATAAGGAAATATTGCCTCGATTAAGGGTATTCGATTATTTCGGTTTGAAGAAAAATCGCACCTAGTAAGTTAAGGCGTAAAATTTTAAAACTCGAAATAAAAGAATATTACCTCGATTTTAAAATTTTTTATGAAAAATAATTTTGAAAACGTTTATGCGAGTTTAATGAGCAATTATTGATGGATATAAAATAACACGAAGTAAAATAACTAAGCAAATAAATGGCAAAAAACCAAATACGAGTGCATAATAATGAGAATTAAATGCAAATGTTGATAAGGAAGAAAAATGATGCAATCGGGGTTGAAAATGGGACCTTTGGATACCCGAGGGCAAAATGGTAATTTTAGAAAAAAATTGGGGTTAAAAGTGAAATTTTGGATATCCGAGGGTAAAATGGTAATTTTTGGTAAAATCGGGGTCAAAAATGGAATTTTAGAAAGTTCGGGGGCAAAATGGAAATTTTTGGTAAAATCGGGGTTAAAACGGAATTTTGGAAAATTTAGGGGCAAAAATGTAATTTTGAGAAGTTTTTAGGGTCAAAATGTAATTTTTAAGAAGTTTGAGGGTCAAAGTACAAATTTTGGATAGTTTAGGGACTTTCAGGGTAATAAAACCAAAAATAAGGTGACACATGGCAGCCCCACAAGCATCTAGAAGTCAAAAGACTAATTTATAAATCTTGAAAAATTCCTGGGCCAATTTTGTAATTAGACACAAATTGATTTTTGGGATTAAATTAAAACAAATTAAAAATAAAATGGATCAATTGCAGAAATAAGCCAAAATAGTGACACGTGGTAGCCTCTGGTGCTTTCAAAACTTGAAGGGACTAAATTGAAAAATAATTAAAATTATTGGGCCAAATTATAATTAATTAAAAGTATGAAAAGGACTAAATTGAAACAACTAAAAAATGTGAAAGGACCAATTGTATAAATAACCCATTTTTTTAAAAACACGTGGATCCTCCAGGCGGGTCGGATAGGATTTGGATCGGCCATGGGTAGTATGGCAAAACAGTGCCGTTTTGGCACCAAGTGCTTAACCCAAAACGGCAGCGTTTTACAGCTGCTATAAATTCCATTTTTCTTTTTAAAATTTCATTTCTTTCTTTTTTCAAAACAAGAAAGAACCCAGCCCCTTTTTTCTCATCTTTCTCTTCTCTCACCCACGTCCGGCCGGGCTCCGTCCAGCGCGTGAACGTGCGTCAATGCTGCTCCTGGCCTCGCTCATCCGTCTGCCCGCGTCTCTGGCACCGCAGGCTTCTTCACGCGCCGTCCAAGTCTCCTCCGACCACCGTTCGCTGCGAATCGAAGGCAAAAACCTTCGCCCTTTCCTCTTTTCTTTGTTTTTTTAAAAAACTTTCTTTGTAAAACCCAGATCTGGGTTTTCCAAATCTAAGATTAAAATTACTTTTTTCCTTCTTCTTTGTTTCTTTTCCTTTTAAAACCTTTTTACTTGTTTCAAAAAAACGATCTTGAAAACTTGAGGTCTTTATCCTTTGAATCGGTTCTGAATCTATTTGTTCCTTTTAGTCCAGGTGTTCGAATAGCTGGAGGAAAGCCTTGTGAACAGAAGTGACATGGTGGCACATCTCGTACAGCTCCGGCGACAGTGACTCAGATCTGGCAGATACGACCCTTCGATTTTCCATTTTCTTTCTTTTTATTATTAAAGTATTTATTATTATTACTAAACATTTATTACTATTATCAAAATAGTTATTATTATTTAATATTATGAATAATATTATTATTAAGGTCATTTAAAAGAAGAGTAATAACTGTTGGCAGAATGCATTGAATTTACATATGCTGGAAATAAAAGGATTTAAGCTTCAATTGATTAATGAGAGTAAATATTCATTGAATATACCTGAGTGCTTTGAATGCCTGACTTTGGTTCGTATCCCTGTATGGTTATTTAATGCTTCTGCTTACCATCGATTGGTCTCTGTTTTTGATTTCTTAGTGCTCTACTGTAAAGAACTGATTTTGTATTGATTTTGATATTCAAAAGCAAAGGTTTTCGTAACTCTGTATTGATTTCCAAAGAAGGTTTTTTTTATTGATTTTTCAAAAAGCCTCCTCTTTTTTCTGTTACATCCCTGAGTCAGGTTTTATAACCAGACTTAGTAATCATACAGTTTTGTTTTACATCACTAAATGTCTGTCTTTTCTTCCCTTTTTGCAGGTTCGGCGAGGGTGGCTGTAGCAGGTGGAGGCGGCGGTGGCAGGAGCAAGTTGACTGAAGGAGATGCAGATTGGGCTGACGTGGCAGCGTACGACTGGCTAAAGTGGAGGCTGTCAGTGCAAGTGACTAGGGTATTGGGTTGAATGTAATGGGTTTTGGGATGTAGATGAGTTGGGCCAATTGGGCCTTTTTAGAATTTGGGCTTGTAAAGTGGACATTTGGTTTGTATTTTGGACTTTTAATATTAAACAATTTTTAATTCAAAATAAATTCAAATTTAAAATAAATTTAAACCCAAAATGAATTTAAATTTAAAATAAATTCAAATCTAAAATAAATTAAAATTTTAAAATTAAAAGTTAGATTTGGTGTTTGGCCCGATCAAAATTGGGCTTCAACAGTCAGCGTAGGAGCTCAGTTCAGAAGATCAACATTGGCAGAATGCAACCATAAGACCAGCTTGAAATTGCGACCAACGATGTCGACGCATTGAATTTGAACCTCAAATGAGTAAACTCAAGCTAAATTTACATCTGGAAGCACCAGCGTTGGAATATCACAAGTGTCACTGCAATTACGATCTCAGATTGTGCATTGTAGTGCAGCGACATCCTGCAGATCTCTGAAGAGAACATTCAATTTGATTGAGTGCATAGCTGTACTCTAACTAACTTTGACAGCTACAAAATATAGATCTGGATCTGGGAATAAAGGTTGAATCCTGCAACATTTTGAAGGCTATAAATAGAAGAGCAAAGAATGAAGAAATCATCAAGAATTAAGGGATTGAATTCTACAAATTCTGTGTGATTTTGGAGATTTAAGCTAGAAATTGGGAAGTTGATGAAGCAAGTTTGCAACCACTTCTGACGAGAGGTGCTGATGCAAGGTAAGAGGAACAATTAGGGAGTAATTCTAGTAGTCTAGAGATAGTAAGCTTCAATTGTACTCTTTAATTCTTCTTAAACGATGATGAATTTTCATAACATTAAATGAATAAGAGAGTATCTTTTAATGCTAGATCATTTTGATTCTTATTTTATGCTGCTTATCTATTTATTCTTGGATCTAACCGCATGAAGCACGAGAGTAAAATTGCAGTCTGTCGACATCGAGAGATGCGGTAACAAATTGGATTAACAAGTAAGTTAGGCGAGAGCTGCATGGGATTGGAATCCAATCACTTGTTCTTGAATGCACAACATTGCTCACATCGAGAGGTGGAGTGATTGTGGGTATTTAAGTCTGGATTAAACAGAAAGTTATTGTTGGTAAGAACTCAAAAGAGCTTTATTGCTGCGACAATCCATCTATACTTTACCTTGTCGACGTATCCAGCGTTGCAAGTTAGCAGAATCAGTGGACTATTTCTACCATTTACACTTGATCACTTTTACATTTCATGCATTTAAATATTCAGCACTCAACACATTTGATTTACTTTCAGTACATTGACATTTAACTCTGATTGCATTGACAATATTTCAAATATTTTTTAACATGTTTTATGATCCGATAATGATCCCGTATAATTGTTTTTATAAATTTTGGTTTATATGAGTTAAAACTTCATTGTTTAAATGAAAAATTAATCGGTATTCGTCTACGTCGCTTTGGCACCGTATGTAATACTCTTATACCGGGTTTATACGGATGAACCGGGTATAGGGGTGTTACAGACAGAGAGAATTTACTTTTCTAATGAAAGTAAATAAATCGTTTTCATTCTGTGACTTGGCTCGTGTTGCTGGAGCCCACATTCGAGGCAATTCGTGGTTCGAGGATAACAAAAAAGGTCATTCGATTGAAAGTCAAGATCGACTTTAATCCGCCTTGTACAAAGCACATATATAATTTTAGTTAAGTTTTATTATTATAAATATCACAAAAAGAGCTCAAAATTTAAACTTCTGCTATACCTAAAATAACCATTTTCTAAATTGATTAATCCAACACGTGGTACAAATGATGGATAGTCGGAGTGAAAGAAATCACTCACATGAAAAGGCTGCTAGTAGTGAGTAATGTGAAAGAAGTTACAAAAATTATCTGTATAATTATAGTTATTTGAAAGTTATACTCACAACACATTTTGCTAAGGATAGTGTTACTTACACACCGAAGTGCAAGTGTGTTGTCTGTTCAATAAAGAGAGGGAGGAAAAGCAAGCACGAAGTGAATTTATTAACATAGTACATATCTGAGCCTCCAAGTTATACTCTCCAAGATATTTCAAATTTAAGTTTAACTCCACAACGTGATTTTCCCTCCCAAGTAGTAATGTCAAAAAAACTGTCCCAACCATCATTAATAACCAAATTTATTTCTTTACTGAAATCATCATTCTTGTTTAGCTTATTTATCCATCTTTCCACTTTACTAACCATCACCTACCCAATCGTTGTTGATTAGCTTATTTCACCATTTCTCCGCATTACTAATCATCACCTATTACCACACTCAATTTTTCAAGATTTGCTTCAACCTTCCTCAACCTTCCTCCTCGCCACCTTAAACACTTCATCAAACAAAATGTAAGATTTTAGACATAAAATTACATGTTTGGTTCAAAAACTTTTCGTTTAGTAATAGTGTGATATTATCAACAGTGGAAAGACACTATAATGCAACATTATTTTAGTCATAAACTTTAGTTTTGTGTAATTTTATACATGAAATTTTAATTTGAATCAATTTTCATAAACAATTAACATCATTGTCGATATAACATCATTTTATGTTTAGATATTTCATACGCAAATAATTATATTTATCCAATATAAAAATAAATTTGATATTGTCATTTCTTTAATATGAAAAGTTGAATTAAAATTAAAATTTTATGGATACATTTGAACTAAAATCAAAGTTTATAGTTTTAATATTTATCCCATAATATAAAAGATAATTTGGCTTGTATATTAAATTTTCTTAGTGAAAGTATCATAAAGACCCTTGTACTAAAATTCAGATTACATTTTGCTTCCTTTACTCAAAAAATGATAAATTAGTCCTTATACATAGATCAAAAAGGAAATCAATCCTTTTTATTAAAAATTTTATTTATTTGTAGTATTAAAAACTGAAATACTTGACAAAATAACCAAGCAATGGCACATAATATGCCAAGTGTATGTCATGTTGATTTACAAAAATCGATTTTTAACAATAAAAATAAATAAAAATTTTAATAAAAAAATCAATTTATTTTTTTATCTAATATATAACTAATTTACCCCTTTTTTTTAAGGGAATAAAGTACAATCTAATTCAAAATACAAGGGCTTCCATGGTACTTTAACAAATTTTCTTACATGCAAATTTTGTACTAATTTCAAACTTTTGACATATTAGTAATGAATCAAACACTTAACCTTTGGATATATTCTCATATCTTTTTATCCAACATTGTACCTTTCTCTCACTTTCATTCTCACATATTTTCAGTTGTCTGCCTTCCTATCATGCAAAGCTAACAAAACAAAATCAGAATTAGAGGGAGAAGGAACACCAAGAATTTGCCAAAAGATTAAAAAGAGCACCCAGAAAATGTGAATAGTTCAAGCCCTTCCGTCAAGTGACGATGAAACAGACCTAATTTGATGAATTTATTATGAGACCATTGCAAGGTATAAAATCATGGCAAAATAATACAATCCATCCGTGAAGCATAGCCCTTCCCTAGAATTGCTTACGAAACCTACCTACAGAAATAATTCCAATTTCAACATCCAAATATGAATTAAAATATAGAATTGCCCGTCAACTTATGGTATGGAAAAAAAATTGTTTTATAAACCAAAACTGTTAATAGGAAACCATTTTGTTTTCTATTTAAGATGTAGGTGTTGGCAATTGATGCTGGGGACAGACCTTGCTAAGAGCATATGGTTTAAGCCTTGATCCTTGATGACTCCCCAACTACTTTCTCCATTCTAGAGTACCACTCTCCAATTCGAGTGTGTTCCACCATATCTCTACCGGATCTTAGGTAACGTATAGGTCTTAGCACCCCAAAGACAGCAAGGTCAGCTAGATTAGGCTTGGATCCCCCTACACAATGAGATTGAGGAGAAAAACTTACAATTGCCCTTCAAAAACATTACAAGAAAAGCAATATGAAAATCGTTACGATAGGTTAACTCTGCAAGACTCAGGTCAAGGTAGGAGCTTAACTATAATGTACTAATACAATTAAATTGTAACCCCACCAAGACCACTTAGCAACCTTAACTTTTTCTTTATGAAAATAAAATAAAAGATGTAATGAACGAATGCAGGTCATAATGATCAGTCAATACCTCCCCCCCCCCCCTAAAAATAATAATAATAATTAAAAGAAACTGATCAGTCAGTAACTGTTGCATATTCATATGTAACTTCATCTGATCTCTGAAAGCTATATTCACTTAGAAATCATACCAAGAAAATTTCGACCATTTAGAGCATCCACCCATGTTTCTGTTGCTTCATACAAGGCAGCACGCTCATCAGTGATGTTATATTTCTTCTTTAGGTTCTTGGACACAAAATACATAGCTGCAGCTCCAGCATATTTCACTATTATCTTCTCAGTGAAACTGAAGTTACCTGCAGTTAAGAGGAAAAAACAACAGGAACGTGAAGATTATTAGGTGGAATCTGATACTGGTACTGATTGAATAGCAAAACAAACTCAAGCATGAAACACAATCACTATGGTACAAAAAACAGCCAAAATCCTCGAAGAAATAATTCTATGTTATATAAGAGGGCTACATCAGAATAAATCAACAAAAGTTAAAACAAATTAGAAAGTTTAAGGAAAAAAAGTTGTAGTAAAAAGTTGAGGAAGTTATGATAGCGTCAAATAGACAGAAAATGCCATAACCAAACTTTGCATATGGAGACCAGTGTAATGACAATTAGATTATAGAGATCATCAAGTAAAACTTTCATGCTACTGGACTCCGTAATCAGAATAGCATCACTGTGAGTGTAATAGGAAGAGTGGCTGTAATAATTGATGTTAGGTAATTAATAATTCAACTAATAATTCTGTAGAAAAGCAAGTATCTTATGTGCTCATGATGAATTGTTCTAAACACAATTATTGCAAATAGATTATTAAAAAGGAATTTCAGAGAACGAATAATTAGAAGGGAGTTATACATAAACATGCTTATAGATATTACATTAGGCTCTTGGTAGGGGACTAGGGGCGCAATCACCCTAAGCTGAGTACATCAAGAAGAAAGCTCAGGCTCAGGCTTGATTCAGCATTTATTTTGTACTCAGGGCATCAGGCTAAATTAGAAGTAATGGAGTTACTTAGGCTCACCTTCATCTGCAGTTATGGATACGGTCCAAATTTAACACTTAATTAAAGCAACAGATCAATTTACCACCCTTCTTCAAACATGTTCAATGATTACAAAATTAAAAGATTGGACATTTGGTCAACTGATAACTCTAAGCAATTGAGTTATTCAGCTACATTTTGTGTATTAAAGTTATCTAAGTCCTTGAAAGTTTGATCTAGATTTTATTATTTTATAAGTGGTTTTTTCATTTTATTTATCTTTTATGATTAAATTTAATTTTTCTCTTTTCCGTTATTCCTTGTATATATTTGTAACATCCTTTCCAACTAATTCAATTCAGAATTATTGGTATGCAGGTCTTGTAGGCTTTCATCTATTAATTAATTTAAACTCAAATACTTTTTGTCATTTTCTTTTATTTAGTTTTAGTTTACAGGTTTTAATCTTTTGTTTGGATAAGACTAGGTTACTTTAATTTAGTAATTAACAAATTTAGCACAATTTCTAGTGTGATCAATACTCAAAACATTATATTACTCGTTACTCTTCTCATATTAACCATAACATGTAAACAGCATACGAAGCCTAGCACTCTTTACAGAGGTTTGATTCACCTTATACTCTTTTCAATCCATTGTAAGCTTAGAGGAGAAGACAGCATGGAAGTTCAAGTTTGCATAAAGAAACTAGGCATAACTAATTCCAATGTCTTCTATCCAAGTATATTTTGTGCTGTTTCACATCTTCAATTCCCTAATCCTAAAAATTGACTGTAAAACTTTATTTGAAATTCATTATTGGAAATGGTATGTTACTTGAAGTAGTGATACAGAGGAAAATATCATTTCCTAATTATTAAATATGAAACAATATTGTTTCCAAAGCCTATTGACCTTTAAAATGTTGCAATTTGCTTGGCAAAGTACAAAAGAATTCATAGTCATTTTTAAAAAAAATGCAAGTAATGAAACACGCAAATAACTCTATGATCCATAAATAGAGAAAATTACTTTCTCACTACTTATTAAAGGACTCTGTGTAAAACATAGTGGATGACGTATTTATTCCCAATTTTAGGGGTAAATGGATCAATCATTGACTAAAATAATATAAAAGCAGCAAGGTTTGTAAATGGAGGGAAGGCAGCTACATATGTATAATATAAAATTATGCATTAATTTACCATTGCTAGTGATGTAGTCAAAAGATTCAAGAGCCTCAGACGTGTTGCGGTATATGTTTGGAGATAAGACATGCACCAAGTGGTTGTCAACCCACCTACATAAGGACATCATTATTAGTGTTCCAACGATGAAATACTTATTCTAAAAGCAGCTAAAGCAGAAAGGAAGACTTTGAATTGCATTAATACAGCAATATGTATTAACCAAAGTTCTAAAGTAGATCATTAATTCATAGCTACTAAGAAACAAGAAAAATGACCTATGTATAGTTTTGTACACACATAACTCTATCTACTACCAAAAGTATTTTCATATACGCTCATTTATATATCCTGAAACATAACATCTTTGCTAAGCATAGATTTCATGTTTTCAAGCATGAGGTTCAATTAAAAAGACAATTAATATAAATAGTTATACAAATTATTCAGTTTTATCAGAGGGTCAATAACTGAGGTCAAAATTCTGATCTTTAAAGACCAGGTAATAAAAAATTGAGGGGAATGCTAGGAGCAATCACCCAAATACTCTACAGTTAAAAGGCACTTATCACATTTTAGACCTTAAACTAGTTACCAAAAATTCCAGTGAACTTCTCGTTTGCTGCACAGTAAAAGCCTAAGTTTGGTTTGGCTCTCATCTGGAAAAAGATATTTGAAAAGACTAAAAAGTCCTTTATACACTACTAGACAAATGTGGTTGACAAGTTGTTATTCTAAGAGTATACCATGTTTTGGCACTATTTTCAACTTAATATACTTCATGGTAAGCGTCATCTCAATTAGTTTCAAAGTATAAGATCAATTAAAAAAAGAACTATTTAGTGCACCCATATAGTTTCTTTTGATACCTTTTGCTTAGCAAGATAAAATTTTAATAAGATATAGGAAATTTTCTGGTACAAGTAGCTGGGATTAAACCGAAGACCTGAATCCTCCTTAAGAAGGTAACAAATGTTATATCAGGATTGAGTTCTGAAGAACTAATAATATTGTAGTGATATATTAGAAATAAAATTTTAATTACTATAGGATACAAGACAGTCCGTACCTACGCCACTTTGTTTCTTCATCTTCATCAGCAACTGAAATAATTGCTTTCCCAGGAAGGATCTTTTCACTCAATTGGTCAATAATAGCTGCATGTTCCACATGCACGTTCAGTCCATCATTGCAACTAATGAGCTTAAATAAAGTCAATAACTTAAACAGATTGTTAGGTCTTTAGGGATGATATAAAATATCCAATGAAAACTTAAACTATAAACAGTTTTGACAACAAGAACCTGATGAGTCCACCAGCTGTTGACCATCAACCATCAGAATAGGCACCTTCTTGTAATCAGACCACTTGATCTCTTTCTTACTAATGGGATTGACTTCCACCATCTTGTATGGTATATCATAGTAGTCCAAGAATGCTGAGAGACGATAAACATTATAGGAATCATGAAGTTACTAAGATTTTAATTAGTTGTCTTGTTACTGAGAATGTGCTTGATTGAGTAGAAAAGTGGAAGGACAGAACAAATGGGTGGAAATATGGGAAGAAAGTAAACTTTGAGTGTACTTGATAAGAAAGAGATAAGTGGAAAGAAAGAAAACAAGAGAGAACCATTTTCAATCTTAATGCTTAAAAACAATTATTCCAATTTGGAATACTAAGAGGAGAGAAAATGAGAAAGGGATGTATGTTAGTTCAAAATTATGCATTTTCAGAAGCTTTATTTTCTTCTCCTCATTTTTCAACTCTATCAAGCAATGAAGGGAAAAAAAACTTACTTTTTCTTTCAATTTTCCATCTATTGTACCAAGCAAATCAATGAATGAAAATATATATCATCTTTTTATGTTTCTACTTTTCCACCTTTCCAATTTTCTTTTCACACTATTAAGCAAAGCCTTACGCTATTGTCTTTCAACTTCCTAAAGTTGCTAAGAAAAATGCAAATTCTAGAAAGAAAAATGTAGTTGATTAAAAAGGAAAAAGTGACTACAATGCAAAACAGATTCTAATACACTTGTTTCATCAAATAAAAATAATGCATTTGTTATGTTTTCAGTTTTCAGTTCTTCAAAAGAATCCTTCTCTCTCCATCACCATGGTAGTTACCAAAACATGTCTGATTTAAAAATGTAATATATAGCGAATAGTTAAAATGTAAGCATATTATCGTTTCCTTTAGAACTCACTAAAACTAACTATTTAATCATTCAAAACAGGTGAGTATTACTAATACAAATAAGTTTTTGGATTTACTTTTTGCTTAAAAATGAAGTTCTGAGTTCAAATTTGATTGGTTCTGTCAATTTTATTTGGTACGAATGCAACGGAAAGAATACAAACGAAGATATACAACCTTTAACTTTATTGCAAAATGGGCAGGCCTCATACTGATAAAGAACAACGTCCTTTGGCATGATTTCAGCCGGTGGCGACTCCTTGGCGTAGACCGAAGCAGCAGTGGCCACAGAGGCTACAACGCCGACAAGGCCGAGAGAGGCGGCTTGACCAGAGCTTTTAGAAAAGGAATTGAGGAGTGGAGAGAACCAATGGCGGCGAGAATTGGAATTGTCCGTTCTGCTGCTGCAAAAGAGCGCTACCCGGAGGAGACGAGGGTGGAGGTTGACTGTTCCTCCGTCGTGAACGGTGGAGAGGGTCCTAGAGAGGATGGAGGAGGTGAAGGAGGCCCTTCTCATTGGGGATCCTATAGCAGAGGGCAGATCTCGGCGCTTGGTGATTTGTTGAGGAAAGTTTCCAATCAGGTGAGTTATTCCCCCAAAATAAATCAGAGGGGTTTATGGCTTTGTGCATTTGGAAATAGGGGGGTTTTGGTCATTGTCTAATTAGAAAAAGGGTAAAATTGTAAACGGCAAAAGCTATAGTTTTTTAAGAGTAAATTACACTAATAGTCACTCAACTTTGAGCTAATGGACAAAACAATTACTCTGATTTCAATTCAATCACTCAACTTTCTAAAAATAACAAATTAGTCCCTAACATTATCGAAAAATGACAAATCAGTCACTCATTAACATTTTTCGTTATAGGCCTAATGGCACAGGTGACGTGGCCAGTTAACTAGCTGACGTGGCTAGTTAATTTGCTACATTAGACAAGGCAAAGTTTCAATTCAATCACTCAACTTTCAAAAAGTAACAAATCAATTACTAACATTATCGAAAAGTGACATATCAGTCACTTATTAACATTTTCCATTACAGGCCTAACAAGACAGTTGATGTGGCTAGTAAATTAGCTGATGCAACCAGTTAACTTGCCACGTTAGCTGAGGCAAGTTGAGTGACTTTTTTTTCGTCTTTCATTTTCTGTTTTTTAATAAATGGCCCAATAATTTTACTTTTTACGTAAATGGCCTAACATGTTTATACTTCTTTTCCATCCCAACAATCTCGCCGTCACTGCCTCTGCCACAACCGTCTTTAGCATCACCATCATTGACCTCCAAACCACCACACTATCTTTTTTTTTCTTTTTCAACCCCCAATAGAGGAGCCACCACGGTTGGGATTTGATTGTCTTTTTCTACTGGCCAAAGCCATTAACTCTGAAAAAACCAGATCGAAATGGGATTGAAGACAATTTTGGGTCAAACTCAGTGCTCACAACCAAACCAGTGAGGAGAAATCCTCCAAAGCAACATTCAAGCGATTCAAGAACCAAAACGACAAGGATTTGTCGAGATCTTCATGGGATATGATGATATAAACAAAAAGGTCATTGATTAAGCTAAACAACACTAACTTCATTGCTAACATTATCAAGTTGCATAAAACAAAATCAGAAGAAAAACAAGGGCAACATCCACACAAACCAAACAATCAATTGAACCCATGATTTTCGAGAACAAAGGAAGTGGTTCCTCCAAAAGGACAACTAAATGCCGACAAGTGAAATTCTGGGTTGGGTCAATGATTAGCAAGATCACAAAGTCGAAATCGAACTAGGTATTGTAGCAAAGGAGGATGAGAGATGGATCAGAAGAAGAGCGAAGGATATGGTTAACAACGAAAGTTGGGGTTGGTTTGAGGTGAGGTGAGGTAAGCCTAGTCATTGGATAGGGATTTGAATCGGGTCATAAACCTAAGGGGTAATCTAGAAAGGATATCGAAATTGGTATTTTGCGTTAATGACATGAGGAAGCCATGGTTCTTTGCTTCTTCCTAAACAAGAAGAATTCATTCAAAGGTTTTATTTGTTCTTGTGTTTGGGTGTTTTTTTTTTAAAGTTAGTAGGACTGATTTGTTATTTTTTGAAAGTTGAGCGACTAACTTGAAAGTTGAGTGACTGTTTTGTCATTGAGATCAAAGTTGAGTGACTGTTTTGTCATTTACCCTTATATATTTTTTGGGATGGAAATAACGTGGTGGCTAGTTATCTGCCATGTCACTTTTTCGTTATGCCTATAACGGAAAATGGTTAAAAGGAATGTTTTGTTATTAAGTTGAGTGACTGAATTGAAACCAGAGTGACTATTTTGTCAGCTACCTCAAAGTTGAGTAACTGTTGGTGTAATTTACCTTTTTTAATTACTTTTTTAATTAAATTTTTAGGGTAAAAATGTAAAAGGCAAAAGCTATAGTTTTTTTAATTAATGTTTTTAATTAAGATTTTTTTTTATTACCATTGTTGTCCATGTTGTTTGGACCGAGATGACATTGTAACTCCAAGATTTAAACTTAATTCAAATGTTATGGAAATAGTCCGCTTTCACTTTTTTCAACTTGGTTGTTTTTAGTTAAGATGATACATAATTAGACTTGTTCAAAGGTCACGTTATCCGTTTAAGTTTGAAGACCCATCTGAAATTTAGATGGGTTGAGACAAAAAATTAGACTCGAAAAATAGGTTTAAATAAAAAAAAAAGCCCATATTAAATGTAAACCTAGCCTCGACCAAAATTTTCCAAGCCCAAACTCAATTGAACCCGACATATTTGTTAATTAATATATTAAATATTTATATACTTATCACCTGAAATACATACAACTTTCGAAAAGACTAAAACTTTAATATCCGACCTATGTAACCAAGACCAATTGATTAGACCAAAAACATAACCCAAAACCAAATCCCAAATACAAAAAAAAAAAAAATTGTCATAAGCTTTTCTCATTTCTCACTCCCAACCACTTCTCTCTATCTTTTTTCTAAAACATCATCATTGATTTTTTTTTTAAAATAATTTGAAAAAAGCCAAAAGTAACTATAGTAGTTATTTGCCTACACTATGATACGGGCTAAATTAATTTTTTTTTTGTATAAACTAGATTGTAATGGTACTGACTATTATGGGCAATATCGAAAATATCATGTAACATAACCTATATAAAAGTAAAAGTCATTCACGTGTATAAACATCAATATATGAAATAATAGATCCATTTTCTTAATTGTTTCTTTTCTCCCTTTCTCTTTTTTATTCTTAAACCCTCTTCTCCTTTCCTCTCTTCTTTTCTCTATGAATTTTACTCTCTACATTTTGGCTCATATCAATAAGTATCAATGTAACACCTCGCCCGACGAAGTCTTAGTGCTTGAGTGTTGTTTTTGAAGTAAGAATTTCGGAATAAGTTCTGAATAAGTAAAGTGTTCGTTTTATTTAAGAAACGAAAGTTTGTGGTACGCTTCTAGGCGAAGCCTTGAATGTTTGAAACATTATTTATAAGAATAAGGCTCAAAGAATGAGTTTTAAGTATCTAATGTTAGGATTTGGTTAAGTGTTAGAACTTTTTGAGTACGCCAATGACGCCTTGGTTTAGCAGATTCTATAAGAACAAAGCTTATGGCTAACTTTAAAGAATGGTAAGTAAGACAAACCCAAGAATAATGGTAGAAATGTATATAAAAGGTATATGTATATGAATATGGCGCATAGTCATGAAGAAGTATTGGCAAAGTAGTGTTCACCCAAAAGGCCATTATGGCATATAAAGTTGGCAGACTCCGAAAGGAAAATAAGTAAATAAGGATTTCACATCAAATAACCATGAGTGTGAAATAATGTTTAAGGTTATGTAAAATGATTTTTAGGATATGGGTTCACGCCAATGACAAAGTACACCTAGAAACCAATGTGGTCTCGTGCTAGTTAATTTGTGAAATAAGTTGGTTGAGAACTAACTAAACATGAACTAGAAAGTTTAAAAGCTAAAGGAGTAATCAAATAAGTTTCTCAAAAGTAGTAGATTTTGGATAAGATAAATTAGTATTGATGTGACGTTTACCAAGTTTCCATAGAGACTTGGGTTAAGTTAAAAGGACACTCAAGTTTGGTTAATGTGGGAGTTGTCTTCTTCCCTTTCCTCTGAAAACATTAATATTTAGGGCTAAAAGAATATACAAACGTTTCTCTGAGCTAAGTTTGAAATCCTAGATACCTATAGTGATATTCTTCACGTTAAGGTACATTTCGTGACTCTGTCTATCAAGGAAAACATAAATCTTCTATAAGTATGTTAGAGAAATAGAGCTTTGAGATGTGTCTGGGTTTGAAATAATAGAAATGGGTACCCGGATGGGTTCTAACGAAGTATTTTTGTTTATCAAGACAGAGGAAGCTGTAGCATCTTGATGAACAATGGATCTGAAGTCTAAGCTACCTTTGAGGTGATTAAGTGAGTCCTTAAATCGACTCTTGCATGTACAAAGTATGTTTCGAAAACTTCTGAAAAATGTAACAAAACCATGAATATGAAGCTAAGAAAGTGTATTGTGATTATTATGATAAGTACTGTATGAAGTATGGGCATAAGAGTATGGATTTCATGAAGTCTGAAGGTCTAAGTATGAAATATGAATATGAATTATATGCATGTGTATATATGTGTTTTATGAGCAAGTCATTATAAGAAGGGTCTATGTATGATAAGTCTATGTAATATCCTTAAACCGGATCTAGTAGTTTCAAGTATATTTTTCGGGTTTCGAGCATGAATTTAGGAATTTATTGGGTTAATATTAATTTTTAATTTAATTTAGAAGGTCAATTTCATTTAAAATCGATTAAATAATATTCAAAAAAATAAAAATATTTTTAAAAAAAATTAATTTTAAAGTAATTAAATAATTATTAGTGAAAATAATTAATTTGGATCAAAAAATAATTTTAAAATAATTTTATTGAGGGTTAATTTGAATTAAATTTAAATATTAGTTGAATTGGATTTAATTGTAAAATAAGAGAAATTTTGGAGTATTTATTTGAAAAATAAACCTTTAAATTCGGAATATTGGAGGGAAAGAATTAAATGGTAAAGTAAGGGAAATGTGGAAGTGGCCATTGGGCAAATTTCTCAATTTTTAAATTTTTGGTGGGTTGTTTCAGTTTTAAAAACAATGTATCTAGCCTACTTTTGACACTATTTACATCATATTAGAGAGCTTTAAAATTCATTTTCTTCACATGATTTTAAAGATCTATCATCAGAGAATAGGTTCAACAAATTTTCTTCTTAAAATACTCTCTTTTCACCCGAAATTATTCACAAAAGTAGCCAAAATATTCTAAAATTTCTCAAGATTCTTGAATCAAGATTTTCAATCAAAAGGTTTAGAACGAATCAAAAGTAATTATTATTCCTAAACTTATTTTTATGATGATTAGAAGAATATTTACATGATTTGAGTGATAATTACATGATTTTTTATCAATGTCATTTTCTTCAAAAGCTTAAAGTGTTCTAATGGTGAATCTTGAATTTTGAGAGGAAATCCACAAATCAATGGATTTTCCAACTCAAAATGGATATATTAGAAGGTTTTTTTTATCTTATTTATCAATATTAAACATGTTTTGTAAGGTAGTTTAGAGGAATTCAAATTTCATCATCTTCATGAACCGATTTTCTTGATTTTTGTGAAATTGATACTTAGTATATGTTTATTTGGTCTATTATTGATGATTGGAAGTGATTAGGAGAGCTGGAGTGATCGATTTTGTGAGGAATCAAATTTTCGACTTGATGATACAAATCCAATAAGGTAACTTTGAGAAAGAATTTCGTGTAGCCTATTTGATGAAAATTTGTATTTAATATATCTTTTGAAAGGTGGTAATATCTATTTTAGCTCTGTTGAAGCTCCGAATCTTGAAAAGGATCGAGCTAATCAAAATTGAAGCTTGGATTTGCTTGGTTGATCACTTGGTTGTATGGTGAGTGTTATTAAAGGGCGATTTGGTAAATTGACCCTTATTTATGCTTAATTAGATGATTAATTACTAATTACAAATATTTAATTAAGTTTTGGTTGGTTAATTTTGCAAGATTATTGATATTTGTCTAAATGATGAAATTTTTATTAAGTGTTGGTAAGTGAGCATGTAGTGGTTTTATGTGCTTTGAATGGATTGATTATAATGATGGTTTAAGCATGTATGCTGGAGTTTTTGGTTCATGGTATGTTGATATTTCAATTGATAATGAACATTGATAATTGGTAATTGGTATGATTTAAATTGATGTTAAAATGTCTATGTTACATGATTCACATATGCATTTTGACACTTTAAATTGAGCACATTATTAACTGAAATTATGTTATGATTGATTGATTTTATTGGCATTATAGCATGGTGGATCCATTGGATGTAGTTGGCATGCCATAGGATTTGTGAGTACTCATCATTTTGATATGTTATTTGTGAGCAATGAAGCTCTAGGTGGATTGATTTGGAGTAGATAAGGGAGTGTTGAGCTTGTGTCTCCACTCAACGGGACTATTCTGAGGCGATATAAGAGAGCGTGTAGCTTCGGCCTGCTTAATCCGGGGCTGATTCTGACTCTGATTGGGAGTAGGAGATCCGTTTATCCGATGTATGATCACCCAGTTAAGCCATGAATGTATATGTAAATATAAAAGTATGAAATTTTATATGCTAAATTGATGATTGTATGGCATGATTAAATATGATTTTTGATACATGGTTAAACATATGACATTGAACTATTATGGATTGATATTGTGACTGAAAATTTGTATTTGATTGGTTTCGATTTAAGCATGATTTGGGTGCTAATTTACTCGTCATTTATTAACATTCACTAGGCTTTTTAAGCTCACACCCTCACATTCGTGTAGATATCTGACGGGATTGAGGAATTAAGGAGTCGAGCAAAAGAGTTCTAAGAGATTAAGGCTCGGTAGAGATTTAATTACACGTTTTAGAGATGTTAATCGGGCATTGTGGAACTTCTAGGACTTAGTTTAATTTTGATTTTAATTGGACTTGGACATTTTTAATTTTTAATTTTTAATTTTGGATGGCTTTATAATATCATATATACATGTTTGAGTTTAATTATTGAGTAATTTACAATGTATTGTTGATTGACAACACGATGTCTAAGTCATGCTATTGACACTAACAATTGTTTAAATGTAGCTTTCATGGAGTGGTTTATGAGCGACTAAGGTACACTACTTGTTTGAATTAATCGGTGGGTGATATGCATGAAATTGATTGTTTAATTCTATTTAATTGAGGCTTAATTGGTGTTTAAAAATTCAATTGAAGGTGTATGAATATGCATGATATTTAATCGTACCTAAATCGGGTTTAATTGGCCATTAAAATACTTGAAATCGGGTTTAAATTTGAATTTTTCGCACAAAAACTGCTGTGTGTGGTGTTAGGGGTTTAAATTGGAACTCCAGTCCGTTTAAATTACAAATTAGTCCGGTAACTTGATAAGTCTAATTAGAGCCTTACATGATATCAAAACTTAATGAAATTTTAGGATTAGAATTGCAATTGACAATATTTGTTAGAAACACACTCAATTTAATTTTTGGGTATAGTATGATAGTTTAAAAATGTTACAATGTAGTCCTAAAGGTTAAAACTTGAATTAGACATAGTAAATGAACTCGGATTAAGCTAAAAATTTTAGAGCTTACATAAATTGACAAAATAAAGGTTGGTAAATGTTTAGATCTAAAATCGGGTTAGTTTAACTATAGGTGGTAAAATGACATAAATGCCTTTAGTTTAAATTACTTATAAAAAGATTAAAATTGGTTCACAAATTGCTTCCGCATTAATAAATAAGTAATAATTAGATAAGATTGAGGTGTTATAAGGTCGGGGTGTGTCTTGAGAGGCCGTTAGTCGGAGAGTCACTTAGGTGACTAATGTAACGCTTCGAATTTGGTTGGTCTGTCCCGGTCGAGTTTGGGGTGTCATAGTCTGTGTTTGTCTTTAGAGTCATCTAAAAGGGTCCGTCAAGACTAAAAAAACGAAACTCTGAAAGGACAAGTCCATGGCCATGGCACCTCTATGAACGGACCATATCATGTAAGACCATAGCTGAGGTATGGCATCATATGGGAAAATTTTAAAGGAAAGTTATTACCAAACGAGGTTTTTTGTGTGTCTTAGGGTAATTAAGGGCAAACCTCACGAAATGTGAGTCTAAGCGAATCTCTATTGTCTAAAAATCCAACAAGGTAAGCCTTTGTGGCGAACCTCTCAAAAGACAGCCTTTGTGGAAAAACTTTAAAACAGTAAGCCTTTATGGCGAACCTCTTAAAGGAAATCTTTTGTGGCAAAACTCTGGATAGGAAAGACTTTGTGGCGATCTCTATTAAAGGAATGCCTTTGTGGCAAAACCATAGACAAGAAAGCCTTTGTGGTGATCTTTGTTAAAAGATAGCCTTTATGGTAAACCTCTGAAAGGAAAGTCTTCATGACAAACCTTTGAAAGGAACACCTCAATGGCAAACCTCTAAAAAGGACTCCCTTATAGCGAATATAAAGGAAGCCTTTGTGGTTGCCTTTTGTAAAGAAAGCCTTTGTGGCCATTTAAGTAAAAGGGATGCCTTTGTGGTATAACCTAAGGAATGACCCTTGTGGCAACTTTTGGAAGGAAACGCCTCTATCGCGAACCTTAGAAAAGGAAAGAAGGAAACTTATGGCAAATTCTAAATGATTGGCGTGTAAGGAGCTATGAAATAATGGCATGTAAGGAACTATAAAAGAATGCCGTGTATGACTCTTTAAAGGAATGGTAAGCTTGGTACTCTGAAGTAAGCAAGAAATTATATGTAAGACAAAATTTAAAGGTACGATAAGAGCAATGACTCTACAGGAACAGTGTAAATGATGAACTCTAAAGTAACGACGATTTTAGTGAACTTTGTGTTAAATAATTGACGTAATTGACCACGATTTAGACATGAGTAGTAAAGTCAGTAAAGTTAAAATAAAAAAGTCATAAGTATGAAAGGTATCAATAAGTCTATTAATAAGACGAACAAGGTGGTTGAGGTAAGATTTCAAAGAGACATAGAATGTAATGATGTTGTATATATAGTACTCCTGTAAGAAGGAATCGGCTGCATGTGTATGAGTTGTACTTTGGAAAAATAACAAAGTAATGCTTTAACGAACAGAAAAGTAAGGTAAGTCCTTAAAGGTAAACAAGAGAAAGGAAATGGTCTTGAGGAAAGAAAGATGATTTCAGTATGAAGTTGGTAGTTTTAGTTATGTGGCCACCAAAGGTGAAAGGAAAGGCAAGAAACATGTAAAGGAAATGCAAAACATTGTAATGTAACAAATCAAGTATTAAAGGATATCTCACTAAGTTCTTATGAACTTACAAAAGTCATTTCCTGTTTCAGGTTATAAAGGAGTATGCACCGAGGGATGATGTTAGGGTTGCACCAAAGAAGCAGCGATTTGGGTTATTATGCATACAAGGGGAGTTAAGTGGTGTGTTCAAGTTAGAGCACGAGTTAATTATGTAGCATTCTAAAGTGTTTACAGTAGATTAAGAGATAAAATAGCGAAGTTTGAAATTTTATTGTATTGAATTGTAGTAGTAACCATACATTGTACACTTATGAGAAACTCTGCCATAGCCATATATAGAACTTTTACATAGGTAAATAAATATAAGAAAATTTTTAGTTACATCTTTAATAAGGCGTAACACCTGAGATTCGAACCCAATAAATCGGATTGGGTTGAGGGCGTTACAATCAGAGCCATCAATCTTTGCTACGATTAATTATGGAATGAAGCTATCAAATGAGGTCATTGATCAATTACTTGTATGTTTGGAGTCCAAAATCAATAATTATTAGAGTGGTTGTAAAGAAAAATATAAAATGGTCTTAATACTTTCGCACAAAAGCACCCTTAGTGCTCGATCAAATGTTTGTGAGAATGGATGAGATAATTTGTGATATGTAGGTTAGTGATGCATTCAACATAGTACGTAATTGAATATGGAATCAAGGCCATCATTGTCAAGTTATGAGAAGAGGTTGCCTTCATCAACTAACCCATCTCTGATTTCATATCATCAAATGACAAATGAGAAATGTGTTAAGCAATCAAGTATGAATTCTTCAATATTACATGTGCAATCTTATGTTACCAAAAATGCTTCTCGAGACACGTATGAGGGAATCTTTATTGGGTTTTATTTTTTGATGCTAGAGCTAAATTAGAATATGTTTATTCAACTAATGATATATGTGAATTAAATTGTTGAAATTTATGACCTTTATAGGTCTAGGCTTTTGGTAATGGAAAAGTCACTACAGGAAAACAGGTTTTTAGCGGCCTTTTTTTGGGCCTATAGCGAGGCTTATAAGCGCCACTAAAACATTTAGCGATGCTTTAACAAGCGCCGCAAAAAATGCCGCTAAAGATAACGCCGCTAAAAATTGCGACGTTTATTTGAAAAAATGCCGCTAAAGAACATGTTCTTTAGCGGCGCTTTTCCCACAAATGCCGCTAAAGAACATGGTCTTTAACAACGCTTTTCTCACAAACACCGCTAAAGAACATAGTCTTTAACGGCGCTTTTCTCACAAACACCGCTAAAGACCATGTTCTTTAACGACGCTTTTCCTACAAACGCTGCTAAAGAACATGATCTTTAGCAGTGCTTTTCCCACAAACACCACTAACATTAACAAATTTTACCAGCTCATTTTAATTCATATAAAACTCGAATTTTCAATATTTTTTTCTATAAATTCATATTCATTTTCAATTAAATTTTTATTCAAACATTCATAAATTTCTTAAAAGATGGAGCCTTTTTTAAGTGTTAGTGATGAAGTCTTGCAAAGCATGTAAATACATATAGATAACTTGAAACATGCGACAAGCTAAAATTGCACTTCACAAGCAACTAAATATCCAAAAATCTAATAATTCAATTACACTCGAATTACCAAAAAGAACAAATATTCTTAACAAAATTGAGACAAAAAGAAAAATAAAAACCATCAATTATTCTTAATGCTAAATTGCAAGGTCCCTCTTATAGCACAGAATTGAAGATCACCACCACAAGTTCCTACAACAACATAAACAATATAATCATGATCTAAGAATATGTATACTATGATGATTGAGTTTTGTAGGACTAACTGTAGCATCATATGCTTGCCGGTTCAGTATCTAAGACAAGTCTACTTCACATCGAATAGAATGAATGATATTGGCAAGGGAGTTTATCCTATGTATCTCATTTTCCAGCTCCTCTAGAGCACCTTCAGATTGCTCTTGAGAAACCAAATCAACCTTATTTAGAATTACAACATCCTACAAGAGAGGACAAAACTTTTAGCGGATAAACACCGAGCACCTATGCAAGTAGCCAGCGAATATCAGATAATAAATAAAATAATGGTCTAGCCATTTGTAAAAAAGGCTGAAAAGGTTGTTCCCGTAGGATGTAATATGTAAGATTAGTGATCAGAAGTATCGCAAATGCTATTTGAAGAAATGCTTCAGGAAATGAGGAAGAGTCGCAATGCCTTTTTAGCACAAACTATAAGACAACATACAATAGTACCAACCTGTAAATGGCCTATTTTGTTCAACATTAAAACATCCGGAGAGACACCTCTACAAAGGACACCATTCTGAAATTCAAATGAAATGTGGTGTTATCGACAAACTAAAATAAATTACAGATATGCAAGGAATTGAGGAAATGAAGTGGAAGAAAACTACTACTAGAAACTCGCCTCATGTAGATCTTCTAAAGCAGTAACAACAAATGCAGCACAAAACCGTGCCGATTGTTCATCTAGAGGAGTGTGAAGTATAGAAGCCAAAGGGCAGACAAGGTAGGTATTCAATAAAATTCCAGCATGCATTTGATCAGCACAAGTGCACAAAATCTCTGGCATGCAAGTTGCAGAGCTCATGCTCTTCATCAGATCCTTCTCCTTTAAAACTTGGGCTTCTTTTCCTAGTTTTTTTACCTTCTGCTTTGAAAACCTCTTCAAACTAAGGATTTTTTCTTGTAATCAATCCATTTCGCACAAAAAAAAAATATTTATCAGTTGTTCCATAACAAGTTCCTTAAAAACACAACATAGCAGATAGCACCTAACATGCTTATTTTCCTATACTCCCATAATGCAATTGACATGCCTTGGTCAGTTAATATAAGCATGCATAATCAGTCTACATACCACATGTCAGTTACTATTGTGCCTAAACTTTTTACACAAGAAAAAGCATCTTTTTTTAATTTGGAACTAAAAGCACAAGGTCTACATGAAAATAGCTTGAAATTGGAGCTAAAAGCACTAGTATAGAAAAGATGGCAGAAATGCCTTCAATATTTTGCAAAAATACTTTAGTTGACATTTAGCAATCTGGAACCAGAATAAAGTAACAGAAGTAACCTACTAGGTCAGCAACTGAACCACCAGCCATGTATTCCATTATTATCCATAGTTTAGTTTGGTGAAGATAGGAACCATAGTACTCTGTGATGTATGGACAACGGCATTGTGACAAAACGGAAATTTCTTGGAACAAAAAGGAAACATATGAAAAACCTGGTAATCAACTCATTGAACACTTAGGATACTAGCACACAAGAAAGTGAGGTAATACCTTTTGAATATCCTCGAATTCATCCTCACTGCAGAGTACAAAACAAAGGCAAGCATAAGAAACAGATAAATAGAAAAAGGAAAAACACTATGGAAGAAATTGTTACTTGCCCCATCTACTTGATCCTACATAAAAGCACATGCAAGTTGATGACTAAGCACATTGAGGGACGAAGTTGATAAAGGGAATAAAATTTGCTTTGCTGATAATCCACAGACTAATGGTGCAATTAATTTATTTATCAAGCAAGAGTGGCTTTGTCACCATAAAACCCCACACACATACATAGAAAACGAGAGTAAGAGAGGAAGATGAGGAACAAATCAGCAAGTTAATCCTTAACAAGTGAATATCGTATACAACACTTTGTTGCTCATAGGAAGCACCTGCTACGAGACACTTTAATCATGATTCACGATTTAAAAAGTCACAGCATATGCAACATG
Organism: Gossypioides kirkii; assembly: GCA_005610355.1. Lineage (NCBI taxonomy): Eukaryota > Viridiplantae > Streptophyta > Magnoliopsida > Malvales > Malvaceae > Gossypioides > Gossypioides kirkii. The sequence goes on along the minus strand of CP032246.1, from coordinate 26,005,938 downwards.
ATTACAAGTAAGAAATGGGCATATAGATGTGGTGCAGTACAATTAGCAGTCATACAGTCAAATAAGATGAAGCATCACAAATGCTTCTAATCTGAAATAGAATTTCCATTATCTGACTCATTCTAAAAGAATCAATTTTGGTCTATACCAATTATCAATAAACCAGTATTGAAATATTACATGATTAAAATAACTAATATACGACCATTTTCATAAAGTGTTCCTAGGTAATTTAGACTCCTTTTACACGTTAACAATTAATAAAATAAAATAAATAAATAAAAGGGTAAGTTAATAAGTGGGGGTCCAATTAAAGAGATTACTCGTCCAGCAGTACCCATTTTCAAAAATATCAGTCTAATCTAGTAAACTCAAAAAAACAAGTTTGCCTTTTTCACTTGTATGCACATCTATTCCACCTCTAAAAGGATACAAGAAGTCAAACAACTGCTAAAGGAATAAAAAGATGTCACTACCTATAAAAAGACGATAATATACAAAATAGACCAAGAAAAATTAGGCTAATGTATATTTTTGCTGAATTTCACAAAAAAAGGTTGCCAAACTATGCATGCACACCTTAATCACTCAAAATTTAAGTATTTATTTACCACTTAAAAGTGTTCCATCAAGGCTAAGCAAAATAGAGAGAGGATAAGAAGGTCAAAGAGAAATTTGGTAGAAAAGGGTAATAGAACAAAGGAAATCTGAAGAGAAAAAGAGAAACCAGAGAGAACCAAGGGTTAGGAAATTTCAAGTTCAAAACTCCAATTTTCAATAACTTCTTGATCCAAAGCTACCAAAAAATCAGAAATAATAGAAGTACTTATAAGCTACACCATAAAACGTGAGATAAACACAAAACACATGTAACCCTAAGAAAACCTAGAAATTACAATAAAACTTATATAACAAATCTTAAATAAATTCCTATAAAATTTCAAGTCTTCGAACTTCTCTTTATTATGAATTAGTAAGAAGTAATATTGCTGCGTACAAGGGCTAAATAAATCATTTAACATTCCAAACAAATTCCATTAGATAAAGAACACCCATTACTCCAAACACCCTAAATTCAGAAGATTGAGCCTTGCAAACACGAGGCATAAACTATTAATCTGCTCAAACAAATACCCAATCTCAATTTCAATGAAATTTGAAAAACAAATAATACAAAGAAGCTAGAAAAAATAAGGAGAAGGAAAGCGTACAAAGCAAGCTGCTGGGTGTCTCTAAGACTATAAAAGCGACCACTTTTGTCTATTTTTGGCAGCATTTCTTTGGATTTATGAAAAGATTGTTGGTCTTGGACCTGAAGGGCCATGGAAGGGAGTGAAATTCGAACTTTAGGGCGACTTGCAGGGTGCTGAGGTGGCGGCGGCGGTAGCGGTAAGCTCAAGATACAAAATTCGTTTTGGACTTGAATGAGCTTCAATCGTATAAAGGAGAAAGTAACAAGTAACAGAAAATATATATATTATATGTATGTAAGAATGAATGCATGCATATAAAGGAAAAAAGAAAGCTAAGAGGTTTGAACTTACGAGGGTATCTCTAGTAAAAATAGTTAGGTCCTCCCCGTCTTTGCCTGTGATGTAGTAACTAATGTGACCCTTGGTATGGCAAAGAGGGATTCTATAAAAGTAGAAACTGAGATATAGAAAGAAAGAGAAACAAGCGTTGCAGGCAAAGCAAAAACAAGCAAACGCAGGGAGATAATAACAAACATAGAAGGTTTGTAATAGAAGAGAAGAGTAAACAATACTAAGGGGTATGAAGAGCCAAAATGTTGATATGAGAGCCAAGGGACAAGGTATAGCCGTTTTGGAGCTGATGAGTGCAGCCCTTAAAATTATCAAGGGAACGAAAGGATTTGGGAAAGACTTAATAGGAATGGGTTTTTGATTTGAGGATTTGGGGGAAAACCATAAAACCAAAATAATTTATTTTTTTAGTTTATATAAGTTTTAAAATTTTAATTTTTTTTAGTATATATAAGTTTTAAAATAATTTTTAATATTATTAGTTAATTTAATTTAATTTAAGATATATAAGTTTTTATTATTGAGCTTTAGCGGGGCTTCCTCATAAGCGCCGCTAATGCTCTGACCTTTAGCGGCGCTTTCTAATAAGCGCCGCTATTACTCTAACCTTTAGCGGCGGTTTTCCATAAGCGCCGCTATTGCTCTGACCTTTAGCGGCGCTTCCCCATAAGCGCCGCTATTGCTCTGACCTTTAACGACGCTTCCCCATAAGCGCCGCTATTGCTCTGACCTTTAGTGGCGCTTCCCATAAGCGCCGCTATTGCCCTACCTTTTGCAGCGTTTTCTATCCAAACGCCGCTAAAAATGCCTCTAATAACCTGTTTTGTTGTAGTGAGTGCAATGGTCTAGTGTAAATTGTTCTAATTAATAAAATAGTTTCTATCTGGATTTTAATGATAATGGATTGTTTGTGCATTACACAAATACTATGGATTGGTATGGATTTGCAACAATGGTAGGAAATAACTTTGAAAGGCATGTAATCTTTTAAAATGGAAAAGGTTGAAGAATTTTTTGTGACAACTAAAGGCATGCCTTTTGAAAATGGGGAGGTTGAATTGAATATGAATCAAGTCATGGAAAGAGAGGTTACAACTTATTATTGTTCTCAAGGGTTCATTGTTCTTAATGTTATCCTTAGAGGCATTTGGTCTTTGGAGCTTTTATCGTTTGTTTACTAGAAAAAATTAAAATTAGGTTTTATTATTCATCTATCTCCTGCAGTTTCTAATATAGCCTTGTATAAAACTTGTTTAGGTACACTTAAGCTCATTATACTTTATGTTTTTATCCGCATCATCTGATATTTGCAATGATGTTTGGAGCTACATATGATTTTACAAATCCTTGATCACCAACCAACTTTGATACCAAGGGTTTTACTATGGATTTCCTAACTTTCCCTCAACTTCATCCGTTTCTAGTAGATGTCACTCCAAAGGTGACAAGGCAGTGCCTTTATTAACTAGACATGACTCTTCAATCATTTTAGCTATAGTTGAAACCAATGAGGGAGCAAACAAAGATCTAAAAAATAAATATAAACTCAAACGTGAGCACCTATATATGAAGCCAAACTTAAGCAATTTGTTAGAGCTAGACAAGGCATTAAATTTGTCCATGGCTTTCATTCTTCCTATGATTGCTTTTTTGGGTTGTTAGGATTGAACTATCTTTTTGTGACACCACACACTGGGCTCAACCCCTGGATCCAAGTGTGTGAAACCAAATTTGTTGTCAAAGAAACTCAAACTAATTTCCATTTCAATTGACATTATGAACATTAAGCATTAACAATTCATCAAGGAAAATTAATAAGTTCATTACAATTAAAGTATACCAAACATCCAAAATAGCATTCGATCAAAAGACTGAACCTAGGTACATTGTAACACCTCTCGTTTGACCCGATCGCTAGATTCAAGCTACGAAATGCTACATTAGTTACCGGAACAAATACAGTCAATTAGCTAATCTACAAGCATTTATATATGTAATCTAATGTTATTCAACTCAAAATATGATAAAAAATCATTTCCTCCACATCCTGACGTACCAATATAGTTTGTCATGTCGTGATCTCAAGCCACATAATATCGCGACATGACTCACTGTCTATCGATGTTGCGACGAAGAAGGTTGATCATCGAGACGTGGACTTCGTTTTTGGTAAAATTGAATGGTTTGGTGCCTATTTCAATGATTCCAAACCAACTTGTAACATATTCACCTAATGTCAAACTCAATTGATCTAAATCATGCATTAAACCATACCAATCAAGTTTACACACTCAATTCAACTTCTTAACAAGATGTTCTCAACATTAATACCAATTAAACTTATGAATTTTAATAACATTTAAGCATACTAACTTAATTCATTCAAATGTTTAACCTTACTTATGCCAAATCTATCAACACTTGTGATACATACATGAATCAATCACTAACACTTTCATGCCATCAACCATGAACTCAAATAACCATTTATCAACATATGCATCATAAACATCACAAGTTACTAATACTTATCAAGAATTTCAACATTAAGGTGTATACCAAACATTTATATATATCAAAATAACTTCAAGACACCTACATGCCACAACTTAAGACACAAACAAATGAAACACTACCATTTTGGTGATAGGATAGTGTGAGCTTCGAAACTATCCGGCTTAACGCGTTTTGCAAGATGATCTACAAGGAATAGGGAAATCAACGGAGTAAGCATATGTAATTCTTAGTAAACTCATAGATATTAAACACAAAATCTTACCTTATCATACAATTAAATGCAAAAAGCTACCATAAGATGCATACTTTGGCTAACATGCCAAAACACAATATCAACAAGGTGAGTTTAACATATAATCAAGTCAAATGATAATCTCAACCATATATGAATCCAGTTCATCTTAAAATAAACATTTCAATACCTTAATCATGCTCAAATCAACATTTATCATTTGAACATCAAACTTATATAATTTCATTTCAACTGATTGATCATCAATATTTTAATAACTTAAATGTTATGGAACTAATGAAATGTTGATGATAAATGGCGACCCTATATAATTCAATCTCACCCGACTAACCCAGAACTAATGAATCGGTGCCCAATAAGATTATCTCTCGGTCTCACTTATCTTGATTTTCCTTTAGAGGCATCAATCCTTAGTTTTGAATTTCATTCAATTTAGTCCATTTTATTGCAATTTAGTCCCTGACCCAAAATTTAGGTTACCGACATCTCCATCAACCAACCCTCATAGGTTGGTATTATGTTGAACTAATGAAAGTATGCTCTAGAGTTGATTCATGATATAAGGTTAAGGAAAGCTAAGATGACAATTACTCCTTTGAAACAAAATTAGAGCTCCATTTGTTTGATTGAAAATGGTCTCCGAAAAATGATTTCTGAAATATTACTTATTTTTTTGGAAAAGTTAATATTTTCTAATGTTTGGATGAATCTGTATAAAATATTTTCTGTTATTTGACAAATTTCCTAAAAGTAATTCATAAAAGTTGTTTTCAATGAAACAAAAATACATTTGAGATTTTATTATCTTTTCATTGTTTAACTAAATTTATTTCATAAAGCTTATTTATATTTTAATTAATTATGTTTTAGTTTTAATCAATATTAATTTACTTAATTAAGCTTAATTGTTAATTTCGTACATTAAGGAATATAAATTTATAGATATAAATTTATGTTTAATTAAGTTGAAAGTGGTAACTATTTTGAATAATATTTGAATGAGTAAGTTGAAAATGATTTAATTTAATAAAAATTGAAGTAAGGATCAAATTGTAAAATTCATAATTTTTTGAATTCTAAGGGTTTGAGTAGTAACATTTGAAACATTGATGTAGTAACTAAATTATATGATTATGGAATATGAAAATTTTGAAAGTTGAGCATAAAATAGTAAAGTTCAAAACTATAGGGGTTAAATTGTAAAGATTTCAAAACTTGAGTTTTAAAAATAATTTACATTATTCGAGAATTTACAATTCTGAAAAATAGAATACGAAAGTTTAACTATTCAAAAATCAAGGACTAATTTTTGGAAATTCTGACAATTTTAGTTATAAGGACTAAATTATAAAATCTGGAAATTTTAGAAAATGAACTATTTTACAAAATTGTATAAAACGAGGTTTAGAACTAAACTGTAAAATAATAAAATCTATTTTTGAGGAATTAAATTATAGAATATTAAACATTTAAATTTTAGGGACTAAATCGTAAAAATATAAAATTATAATATAATGGACTATTTACTTCAAAAATTAAAAGAGGTTTCCCTTTGTTACTTTGAAAGCTTCCTCTTTTTGTTTATTTGACAATGAAGACAGTGAATAAAGTCTTATCAGTTTGGAAAATATCTTACGAAAAAAATTGGTAAGACGTTTTTCTTAAAAAAGTATTTATTTTACCCTTTTTTAGAATGATTTCCTTTGGTAATTCGTTTTTCACTAAATAAACACTGTAAAATAGTGAAAATGTTTTATGAAAAACTTTTTACATGCAAACAAACGGACTTTAGAAGTTGACATCAGGCGAGTATGATGAATTTATAGAAGCAAAAGTATTATGATAATGAGTTTGTTGAAATTACTCTTTATGAAAGACTTATTGAGAGGTTGTTATACTTAACACACACAAGACCATATATAACATTATGGTGCAACATCTTAGTATGCAGTGGCCAAAGAAGTCACATTATGATGTAGCTCTTCGGGTGATTAGGTACATAAAAAAGAATATTGGTCAAGGGTTGTTTATTCCAGCAATAGACAATGTGCAACTGGTGGTGTATTATGATTCTCATCATGTCCCATGCCAAGACAATCTGTATCAGGGTTTTATGTTAAGCTTGGGGATTCCTTACTTTCATGGAAGTATAAACAAATAATTAAAAGAGCATTGTGTCACATTCTTAGGCAAAAACAGAATATAGAAGTATGGCTTCAACAGTGGCTGTACTAGTATGGTTAAGTGGCTTGCTTAAGGAACTTGGTGTTGGGCACAAGGAACCAACTATGTTGTGTTGTAATAGTAAAGCAAAAATTCAAATAGCTGCAAATCTTATCTTTCACGAGCGAATTAAATATATAGAAATTGATTGTCACTTTATACGAGAAAATCTTCAAAGCGGTTTAATTTAGACTAGGCATGTCACAACAAAGGAATAACAAGTAGACATATTAACTGAGAATTCAACAACATAAATATCTTTTATCCAAGTTGGGGGTGCAAGACATATATCACCCTCCAACTTGACTATTTTGATAATTTACCCTTTAAGTAAATTATCATCTTCTCTAAAAAGTTTTCCTTTTTGAAATAAAATTTTATTTTATTTTAAATATTTTTTTTATTAACCATGAAACTACATGTATTTTTATGTAAATTTACTATTTACTTATTTCTTTATCAACCATGTGGTTACTTGTTTTTTAAATTTAATTTTTTTATTTTATTTAATTTTTCACATAATATTAAATTATTCATGTAAACTTTATGGTTTGGAAAAAAATTGTGTCTCATTTTTATTGGTTAATTTAGCACTTCACTAACATTGTTAACAACAGATACAATAATAAAACATATATTGATAATTCATGTATCATATTAGAAATTTTCAGAATACATGTAACACACTGACATTTTATAAAAATACAAATACCATTGTTGAAACCTTTTTTTGTAAAAAAATCTCGATTTATATTTGAAAAATGAAAACGGAGTCGCCACCAATAATTTTTTTTAAAATAGGTGTAATTAGTTCACCTTGTAAGATTTTCAAAATCATTAAAATAATTTTGGTCTTTAAAGCCATAAAACGGGTTCGAAAATCGGTTACGCATAAGGAAGGATTAGCACTCCATATACCCAAAAATTGACACCTAATCGATTATTTAAAATCTTATTTGTTGCAAATTAAAAATTCGCGAAAAATTTAAATCGTGATCCATAAATACATGAATGTCGTATTTATTTTATTTTGAAAACAAATTTTGTTTTTGAAGAAAACTCATTATTTCAAATTAATCGAGAAAAAGTCACATCCAGTAAGTTAGGACATAACGATTCAAAGATTCCAAAAATAACGAGGTTTCAAAAAAAATATCATGTTTAAATTTTAAAAGGATATTCAATTATCCTGGTTTAAAGAAAAAAAATGACACCCAATGAGTTAGGGTATGATTCTTTCAAATTCCCGAAACAAAGGACATTGTCTTAATTTATTAAAACAATTTATGTATTTTTTAAAAGAATAAATTACCATGTTATGCAAAGATATGCACATATTTTACAAGTATAGATAATAAGAAAACAATGTATATAAAATAAAATAAGATAATAAATTAAGTAAATAAATAACCGAATTAATTAATAAATAAGGAAACAAACAAATAAAATAATATACATATGCATATAAAAGGAATTAAAACAAAAAAAAAAGATAAACCAGAAAATTAAAAGCTTGTAATATATATATATATACACATATAGGATAAAATTAAAATTAAAAAAAATTACATTAAAACCGGGTCAAAATTTAAAATTTTGAAAAGTTCGAGGGTTGAATTTGAATTTTTGGGAAGTTCAGGGAATAAATTGAAATTTTTGGAAAGTTTGAGGGTCAAATTCAAATTTTTGGATAGTTTAGGGGTCAAAATATAATTTTAAAATAAAATGGGGGCTTCGTGGGATATAAACCCAATTGGTCAAATCTTGGCTGGATCCATTCTGCCTCATCTAACTTTACTTTTGACAAGACTTGGAGGGAAGGAATCTCGACTTCAATAGGTAAGACTGCCTCCATTCCATATACTAATGAGAAAGGTGTTGCCCCAGTAGAAGTTCTAACAGACGTTCGATAAGCGTAAAGAGCAAATGGTAACTTCTTATGCCAATCTTTGTAGGTCTTTGTCATTTTCCCAACAATTTTCTTGATGTTCTTATTAGCTGCTTCCACTACCCCGTTCATTTTTGGGAGATACGATGCTGAATTGTGATGCTTGATCTTAAATTGATTGCAGACTTTTGCTATTGTACTATTGTTCAGGTTCAAAGCATTGTCGGATATGATCTTCTCTAACATTCCATATCGACATATAATTTCTTTTTTCAAGAATTTGTTGACCATTGATCTTGTAACATTAGCGTAGGAAGCAGCTTCCACCCACTTAGTGAATTAATCAATGACCACAAAAATGAATCTATGCCCATTAGAAGCTTTTGGAAAGATTGGTCCAATGACGTCCATGCCCCACATAGAAAAAGGTCATGGGGAGGTCATAACATGAAGAGGTAAATGAGGTAAATGAATTTTGTAAACTTGGCACTTGTGACATCTCTTAGCGTATCTAATGCAATCTCCTTCCACCAGTAATACCCGAATCTCATAATTTTTCTGGCCATAGTGAAACCATTGGCATGTGTTCCACAAAAGCCCTCATAAACTTCTTCTAAGATTTTCCTAGCCTCAACAGCATCAACACATCTTAACAAAACCTGATCTTTTCTCTTTCTGTACAGAATATCCCCATCAAGGACATAATCAATTGCGAGCCTTCTCAACGTCCTTTTATCGTTCTCGGTGGCTTGCTCAAGGTACTTGCAATCTCTTACGTATTGCAAAATTTCTTGGTACCAAGGGTGACTATCATTTTCTTCCCCTTCAATGTTGTAGCAATGAGCTGGAACCTCGTAGATACTCATCTGAATAGGCTTCATATCTTCTTGCTTATTGACCATAATCATGGAGGCAAGGGTAGCAAAGCATCAGCCATCTAATTTTCCTCTCGTGGAAGGTAATGGAAGGTGATGTCCTCAAACTCTTTAATTAACTCGAGAACTAATTTTCGATAATTAATCAATTTGGAATCTCACGCTTCCCATTCTCCCTTAAGTTGATAAATTACCAATGTAGAACCTCCATACACCTCTAAAACCTTGATCTTGCATTCTATAGCTGCACGAATACCCATAATACATGCTTCATATTTTGCCATGTTATTTGTACAATCGAAGTCAAGCTTGCTTATGAGGGGGTAATGATCTCCTCCGGGGATACTAGAACTACCCCAATTCTATTACCAGTGGCATTTAAAGCTCCATAAAAATTCATTTTCCATGGTTGCCCTTTTGAAATTCCTTCTTCTGTGGTTGCAACATACATTAAATCTTCATTTAGGAAGTCGAAATCTAATGGCTCATAATCCTCAAGAACTCTGCTAGCTAGAAAATCTTCTATTGCACTCCCTTTTATCGCTTTCTGATTCACATAGACTATGTCAAACTCAGAGAGCAGCATTTGTTATTTAACCATTCTTCCATTCAATGCAGTCGACCCCATCATGAACTTAAGAGGATCCAATTTTGAAATTAACCAAGTTGTATGGTATAACATGTATTGCCTCAACCTTCGGGTAGTCCAAACCAAAGCACAACATAATTTCTCAATTGGAGAATATCGTATCTCGCATTCAGTGGATTTCTTGATGAGATAATAGATTGCTCTTTCTTTCTTTCCTGACTCATCGTGCTTGCCTAATACGCATCCCATAAAGTTTTCGAATATGGCCAAGTATAGGATCAATGCTTTGTCCAAATTTGGTGGCATCAAAACTAGAGCATTGGACAAGTAATGTTTGACTTTGTCAAAAGTCTTTTGGCATTCGTCATCCCAAACTCCTAGGTTGTGCTTCTTGAGAAGATTGAAGATGGGATCACACTTCTCGATTAGTTGTGAGATAAACCGAGTGATGTAATTCAATCTCCCTAGGAACCCTCTAACATCCTTTTGAGTATGTGGTGATGGTAACTCTTGTGTAGCTTTGACTTTATCAGGATTAATTTCAATTCCCCTTTTGCTGACCATAAAGCCTAATAACTTACCTGAAGTAACCCCGAAAGTGCATTTGTTTGGGTTTAACTTCAACTGGAACTTTCTCAATCTTAAGAACAACTTTCTCAAAACTTTCACATGTTCATCTTTTGTTCTAGATTTTGCGATCATATCATCGACATAAACCTCAATCTCCATGTGCATCATGTCATGGATTAGAGTCACCATGGCCCTTTGATATGTTGCCCCTGCATTCTTTAGTCCAAATGGCATAACTTTGTAGCAAAAGGTTCCCCATATGGTAACGAATGTAGTTTTATCCATATTCTCAGGATGCATATTCATTTGATTGTACCCGAAAAAACCATCCATAAAGGAGAACAAAGAATGACCTATCGTATTGTCCACCAAGGTGTCGATATGAGGTAGTGAGAAATTGTCCTTCGGACTAGCCTTGTTTAAGTTCCGATAATCCATGCACATTCGCACTTTCCTATCCTTCTTAGGAATTGGCACTATGTTTGCCACCCATTCTGAGTATTTTACCACTTGTAAGAAACCGACATCAAACTATTTTCTGACCTCTTCTTTTATCTTCAAGAGTACATCAGGTCTCATTCTTTGAAGCTTCTGTTGAACTAGTTTACACTATTCTCTTATAGGGAGCTTGTGCACCACGATATTAGTACTTAGATCGGGCATATCCTGATACGATCACGCAAATACATCTTTGAATTCTTGAAGTAAATCAATGAGATCTTGCCTCGTTTCTGCAGAAATATAGGTCCTAATCTTTAATTCTCTTTTGTCAGTTTTATCCCTTAAACTCACAACTTCTATTGATTCTTTATGAGGCAGGATCTTTTTTTCGTCTTTCTCTACTATCCGTAGCAAGTCAGAAGATAAATTACATTCTTGAGAATCTTCAAAATCCTGAGATTCCTCTGAACACACATCCTACTCAAAATGAGGCTCTAAGTCGGTAACGACGTCACTCATATCATTGATATATATGGACCAAAAAGATCCAAAGAATGAATGAATTTAAGAAAGTTTATTGGGGTATGAGATGAATGAAAAGAATAATTAAGTGTTTGCCAATTTGGGTAAAAGAAGGTGCAACATTTTTATTGAAATAACAGCTAATGATTATGTGCCCTTTAAAAAAAGATCCCTATTGCTCTCGGGCTTAGAGCAAAAAGGGTGTTCTGAACATTACTCTGGAAAAGTCCTAAAAATTACAGGGAGCTCTTCCGCAATCCAGTTGTCCAGAATGCTTCCAAGGGTGTAGGGATGAATTCCTGCCAAGTTCATTCGCTCGTTCCTCTCTTCGAAAATAACACTTATGCTCAAGTTTTCCATTATTTTCACCATATTATTTTCTGTCAGCCTTTGCTCGGGGTTAATAATACTCCTCGACACGAATGTCTTCGATATATGAGGAAAGATCATTGGTTCACCTTTGATTTTTTCCCCACTTATTCGTGGCTTTCTCATTTCCTGCCTCTTCTGCAAATCTTCCCTTCTTTGTTTCACATCTCGCTTGAATCTTAAGCCAAAACGATCGTGTTAATCTGCCAATACTAGTGCAGTGATCCTTCCCTAGAGATACCTTCCTTGGAGATATCTTCCCAGTCCTCTTCCAGGTAAGGCTCCTCTTTCAGCTGTCAATTTTAGACCCATCCGAGTATTTACAAACATCTTCGGTATGAGGATCCTATTTTCTTCAACTACGAAGGTAGCATTTATAAACTCTAAAGATCTAAAGGAGCATTCCATGGGCTCTTCATATGTACCAATATAGGGTGCATCACTAGTCATTGATGCAATGATGTCCTCCTCGACATTAATGGTGATTAAGACCCTCTACCACTAATTTTAACTTTTGATGCAGAGATGACGGTACTGCCCCTTCCGAATGGATCTAAGGTCTTCCCAACAAGCAATTATAAGCGGGTTTAATGTCCATCACCAAAAAGCCTATCTCATACGTGTTTGGACAAATTAAGAGCGAAATCTCAATTCTACCCATCACTCTTCTCTCTATTCCGTTGAATGCCCTTACTATGTTGTGCATGCCTTCATGTGGGAGCTATCAATTGGTAATCTGTTTAGTGTCGTTAATGGTAGCACATTCAAAGCAAAACCATTATCTACCAATACTCTCGGTAACATGTATCCTTTGCATCGTGTCGTGATGTGTAGAGCTTTTATTGAGCCCCTACCCCACTGAGGTATTTCATCATCATTGAAGAAGATGAAATTATCTGCAGTTAAGTTATTAACCAATCGGTACAACTTGTTTACCGAGATATCATTAGTGATATATGTCTTGTTCAACACCTTGATTAGCGCACTACGATGAATTTTTGACCTTAACAGTAGGGCTAAAACTGATATACGAGTTGGTTGCTTATGTAACTGTTCCACCACACTATACTCATTATGTTTTAGGAATTTCAAGAATTCTTTTGCCACTTCCTCAGTTATCGGTTTATTCACTGGCATCTCAGGTTTATTGGTCCTTCTCTCCTCAGGCCCAGCCACTAGGGCTTTTTCTTTGCTGACTTCACTTTCTGCATTTGTCTCGTTATAGCATCTTTCACTACGTGTAACGAGACTTATATCTTTCTTCAATCCTTACTCTTTCGGCACCATCACGTTGCAGTCATAAATCCATTGTATCTTTTTATTATCCTTATAAGGAAATGCCGCAGGTTTTTAAATGATAACCCGTGGTGTCATTTTTTCTCCAACCTCATTACCCCTTGGCCTGAATATGATTACCACTGGTAGGTTGGACTTATAAGCTCTTTTTGATGCCCTTTCTTCAGAAGCACAAATCTCTTGTCCTTTTATATCCTTCATCTCCTTAAAGAACTCAAGCTCTTTATTATCCATCAATTTTTGTACTAAGGCTCGGAACTCGACACACCTTTAGATTTTACGCCCCTCAATGGCATGAAACTCACAGTAATTTTCAGTTTTTGTTGTTGCCTCTTCCATATTTTGTATGATCAAGCCCATGTTGACCATCTATTACCAAACCCATTTCAATGAAGATTTGACCTCCCTAATATCATTCTTAATCGCCTTGCTCTTTTCCTCCATTATCGCATTCACCCCCTGATCAGGATGATTGGGCAAGGGATTTCCAGTCACATTGGGCCTTATTGGTTCATCAAACTACACAATTCCCATCTTAATGAACCTCTCAATTAGCTTCTTGAAGGTGGTGCAATTCTCAATTGAGTGTCCAGTTATTCCTGCATGGTACTCGCATTGAGCATTTGCATCGAACCGTTTTGAAAACGGGGGTTGCATTGCCTTTAAATAATATGGAGACACTACACGAGCATATTATAGATTTTTATAGAGCTCCTTGTATAACATAGGGATAGAGGTAAATTAGACTCTTTCGGTGTTTGACCTCGAACTTGATTCTTGTCTCGAAATGTTTTGATAATTAGTTGTCGGGCTTTTGACTACATCACCATGACCGGCTTTGTAAAATTTGGCATGTATAAGCCTACATTATTCACTTCACTATCCTTCCTTCTAGGAGCAGACCTCTTGGCTCTTTTACCAGCATCAATCTTCCCGCTCCTGATTGCGTTTTCAATCATTTCTTCAAATATGACCATATCAGAGAAGCTCTTTGTAACTTTTCCCAGCAAATGATTAATGTATGGCGCCTTCAAGGTACTAACAAAAAGTATGGTTGTCTCCTTTTTAGATAGTGGTGGTTGTACCTAAGTGGCCATATCTCTCTACCTTTTGGCGTACTGCCTGAAGCTTTCACCCGGTTTTTTCTCCGTATTTTGCAACGTGATCCTGTCAAGAGCCATGTCTGTGACGTGACCATATCACTTCATGAAAGCCTGTGCCAAATCCTTCCAAGAACTGATCTTAGCACGACTTAACTGGTTGTACCACTTTACGGTCGATCTCGTCAGACTATCTTGGAAATAATGGATTAACAGCTGGTTATTATAGACGTACCCCGTCATCTTTCTACAGAACATGGTAATATGCGCTTCTGGGCAGTTCGTCCCATTGTATTTTTCAAACTCCAAAGCCTTAAACTTAGAGGGAAGCACTAAGTCTGAGACCAAACTCAATTCCTTTGCGTCTATCCTACAACAAACTTCAGTTCCCTCCATCGCTCTGATTCTTTCCTCCAACCATTTACAGCGCTCCTCCAGCTGCTTCGGGAGTTCGACTCCTGCCTTCTCTGCCTCTACCACCTCATTAAAATTTGGTAGGAAGGGGTTAATTGAGTTATCTCTTAGGTTTTAACTAGAACCCATTTGGTGGTTCGTTGGCTTTGGTGTGCTAATCAGGTATGGCTGTGATTTGATGATGACAGATGCTCCTCGCACACATGTCTCTTGCTGAGCCTAGCCATGCATAGGGGTGACACTCGAAGGAGATGAAAGATGCTCACTCTCTTCTTTAAGGTTTAATACAAGACCCTTTCCTTTATGAGCACTCTTAACTAGTAATTGAGACAGCTGATTGATGATATCTTTTTGGGATTCAATGATCTGATCCTTCATGTCCTGTTGCACTTTGGCTAGCTGTTCATGTAGCTGTGCTTGCAACTGATCTTGCATTTTCTTTTGAGTTTGCTCCAATTTTTCCAATCTTTGATCCATTACTCTTGACTTAGTACGAGTACCGTAAGGGTGTCGAATTTGTTATTTTTCCAGAGTAACTAACTGTCATAATTTTAGTTAATTAGGGACGTCTTTTTAAAATTTTAATGCATGAAACGTGATACAAAACTTTATTAATGCTTTATGAATGTATGAATGCATATGCAAGAAAGGTATTGACTCTTAATCAAATTTTGATAGAATAACTTTACTAGAAAACAAATGTCTTTACATAAGATAATTACAAATAAGGCCTTGCCCTAATGCTCAGAGTCTTAATCTTTTGAAGGAGACATGCTAACTTTTGGCCTTTATCAGACACTGACTCATACTCTAAGCTCAAAGCATCAACTTGAATAGCTAACTTCTGCAAGTATTCTGCCACTTCTCTCACTTGTGTCAATGCTTCACCCATGACATGGTCTCGGTCTCTGACTTGCCTCTAAGAGCATTGAAGTTTCATATTACTTGTCTCCATGGTTCTTTCGAGAAACTCGATCCAAATCTCACAGTTTTACAATGAACCTTCGAATTCTCCAACCCTTCTCTTAATCCTTCATTCTCAGCCTAGCTTACCCTCAATTCCGTCGCAGAGTTGCGACTGCGATGCCTATGCAAAGACTCTTCTAACTCGACTATTTCGGCCTTCATCTCAGCTTTCTCGACCTGACTCTCTAACAGATCACTTTTTATAGCATCTCCTTGAACTTGAGCACCTTGAAACTTTCTCTTCCACTAATCCGCTCTAATCCTTTCCTCTTGGACTTCTTGCTGCCACTATTCTGATGTTTTACCTAACACAGCAGTTCTCATTGACTGACGGAGCTTTTTGTAGTCCTTCTTCAAATCATCCAAGTCTTCCTCAGCCTTTCTCTTTCCTTTCCTTAGTTTATTGGCTTCTAACTTTTGGATATTAACATCCAATCCCAACTGTATCTTTTCTTCTTCTAATGTCTTAATCTTTCTCCCTAATTCATAAATTTTCTTTTCAAAGTCTTATTTTATGAGCTCTAATTTTGATAGGACTACTTGCAGATGTTCCTCAACTGGGCGAACATTTCGGGATTTGGCATTGAGATTTGCAGTAAATGGCTTCATTTTACAAACTTGATTCCAAGCATATGATATCTCTCGGACCCTTTTCTTATTATTCTTACACTTGTATACAAACTCACACTGAGCCAAACCCTGGGTTGTTGGGATGAATTGTCTTGATCGGTATTGTCTCATCACTAACAAATGGGCATATCTTATAGCTCCCCATATCCCAAGTAACGGAACCCAATCGAAATCTTCGCATTGATAAAGAATTTCATCAAGAATGAACCACGGTGCTCGCCATTCTATGTCTTCGTCTCGGAGACTATGGAGTATTGTCATCGACTTTTCCTCAAAAATGTTCTCTCACCTTTGTGTAGTAACAAATTCCCTCAAAGGAGAATAACTCATAGAAAACACTTGGCAAGAAACCTTTTCTACTTTTCAAAAGTGACTATGAAACCAAATCATCAATAGAGGTGCACAATCGATAAATATCCCTTCTCCTTCTCTTCGACATGCATTTAATGATCTAAAGGTCTCGATCAGAATCGCTAGAATAGGTGTAACCTTCTTATCATGCCGATCAAATAAATCAGTGACTGCTTCCTCTATGTGCCCCAATGCCTTAGGAAAGAGAACCAGTCCATATAAACTGAAAGTAAATATATCAACCTTTTTCCTTGCATCTGGATGCGCTACGATCAAATCTTGGAAGCTATTCCAAGTGATGCATTTGTTGTCGCTCTTGACCTTAATTCGAGCTATAACCCATTGCTCACTCATTCCCGTAATGTTCATCTGCTTCTTAAGAAAGGTTGAGACATTAACAGCTCTCGAGTAGGCTTTGTTTACTTGAATCTTAGGGCAACGGAGTAAAGCAGTATACTCCTTAATCGTGGGTACCATATCTATGTTCCCAAAGGTGAAATAACTATAAGCCGAGTTTTAGTGCTGTGCAAGAGCTCGAAATAGATGCTTGTCCACCTTAACTTCTAGCAGATACGGTAGATCCTCATACTCAAGGTAAAAAATCTGTTTCCTTCCATCATCCTACTGATCCCAAATATCCTTCAACTCTTGTAGACTATTCTCAGTCACACTAATCCGAGTGAAATCCCAATAATCTGATACATGATCTTCAACTAGGTTGTCACCCTTCTGACGTTATTTATCCTCTGACCACATACGCACGACCACATTATCCTCTACCTTATCAAGATACCCTTTTTCCATGATCAGTTCTCTACTAGTAATCGAACTTAAATCAATACCTTTCCTAATATGAGGATGCAAATGCAAAATAAGACAAAATAAAACAAGTTAGTACCACAAACCTCATAAAATGTATCAACGAATTAAAAATAGACAACAAAGAACCTACATATCTATTTGAGGTAGTTGCTAAAGGTTCGGCATAGTTTCTACCTAGGGTAGGCACTTAGGGCTCATTATATGCGGTATTGAGTTCTAGAGTAAAGGTACCCAAACTAATAGATTCCTCTGTCCTCACCCATTATAGGCTCATATGGACAAGTTCGATTCAGGGGGACACATTTCCCGTATGTTTGCACGGAAGTGAAAACTTCACGAAAACATAGGTATAGATGTATCCTGAAAGTGATTCACTATCCTGAACGGAAGTGAAAACCTCACGAAGGAGTAGCTTCATACTTCCACTTAAAAGGTGCAGTGACAAATGCAATGTATGCAAAACTATAGACATGTATAGCAATATCAACATACATTTATCAAAACAACATATAAATCACAAAAATGAAATGCAAAGGATCACAAATTAAATTAAATCGAATTTGAAATTTTCAACAAAAAAGACCAAAAATAATCGACTTATGACTTGACTCTCTTATTGGTCCACAACGGAGTCGCCAAGCTATTGAAACCTTTTTTTTTTAAAAAATTCGATTTATATTTGAAAAATGAAAACGGAGTTTCCACCAATAATTTTTTTTAAAATAGGTGTAATTGGTTCACCCTGTAAGATTTTCAAAATCATTAAAATAATTTTGGTCTTTGAAACCATAAAACGGGCTCGGGAATCAGTTACGCATGAGGAAGGATTAACACCCCCATATGCCCAAAAATTAGCACCTAATTGATTATTTAAAATCTTATTTGCTACAAATTAAAAATTTGCACATTTTAAATTGTGATCCATAAATGCATGAATGTCGTATTTATTTTATTTTGAAAACAAATTTTGTTTTCGAAGAAACTTCGTTATTTTGAATTAATCGAGAAAGAGTCACTAGTAAGTTAGGACATAACGATTCAAAGATTCCAAAAATAACGAGCTTTCAAAAAAATCTCGGGTTTAAATTTTAAAAGGATATTCAATTATCTCGGTTTAAAGAAAAAAATGACACCTAGTGGTTAGGGTATGATTCTTTCAAATTCCCGAAACAAAGGATATTCCCTTGAATTATTAAAACAATTTATCTATTTTTTTAAAAGAACAAATTACCATGTTATGCAAAAATATGCACATAATTTACAAGTATAGATAATAAGAAAACAATGTATATAAAATACAATAAGATAATAAATTGAGTAAATACATAACTGAATAAATTAATAAATAAGTAAACAAATGAATAAAATAATATACATATGCATATAAAAGGAATTAAAAAATGAGATAAATGAGAAAAATTAAAAGTATGTAATATATATACATATAGGATAAAAATAAAATTTAAAAAAATTACATTGAAACCGGGTCAAAATTTGAATTTTTGAAAAGTTCGAAGGTCAAATTTGAATTTTTGGAAAGTTCAGGAGTCAAATTGAAATTTTTAGACAGTTTGAGGGTTAAAACATAATTTTAAAATAAAATAAGGGTTTCGTGGGCAATAAATCCAAAAATCCTAGCACGTGGCAACCTCGGGATATTTTTGGGTCAAGCACCAAATTGAAAATCAAGTGAAATTATAGGGCCGAATTAAAAATAACAAAAATTGAGATAAAAGGACCTGATTGAAACGATTTTAAAAAAAGAGGAACCCAATAAAAATTTACCCAATTTAAAAAAAACAGGAACTCCTTCTCCCTAAATGGTACCGTTTTCATGGCCTTTATAAACCCCCTTTTTTAACATCATTTTCATTCTTATTTCTTCAAAAGCCCAAATTTCTTTCCCCTTTTTCTCTCCATAAAATAAAAAACAAAGCATCTCCTTCCTTTTTTCATGGTCGACCATGGGTTTTAAAGCCGTACCTCCGACGACTCCTCCAACGGACGACCAAGACGACAGGGCAAGAAGATCAACGCAAAAAGGTGACCAAAGCCTCAACTTTTAACCTTATATATTTTCTTAATATTTTCGAAAAAATAGTTAGTACCGAAAATATGTAGAAAAAAAAAACACCTTGCTTGATGCTAGATCTGTACAAATACTTTTGTTGTTGAAAATATGCTATCAATTTTCTATTGATTTTTCGTGTTTTTTCCTTTGATTTCGTGTATTTTGTGTGTAGAAAAATGCATTTTTTGTTGGGTTTTTATAATCCTTTTTACAATCCTTTTTTCGGAGTGAGGGTGACGTGCAGATCGTAGACTTAAGAGTTTGAGGATGACGGCGACAAAAACGACGACTGGCGCAAGTGAGCTGACGACGATTGGAGACCAAAGGGACATCTAGGGTTTCTTTTAGTTTAGTTTTAAGGTTTGTGTTTGATTTTGTATTTGGGTTTTCTTATTTAGTATTTAGACTAAAAATATATATTTGATCTTTATTTTTTGTTTTTTTAATTTTATTACTTTATTATTTATTTGTGTTTATAAAATAAATAAAATAATAATAATAATAATAAAATAAAAACAAAAATAAAAAATGATGTACCGAGCCCAAATGAAATTGGATTAGTACAACCATAATAAAACATATATTAATAATTCAAATATCACATTAAATATTTTGTGAAAGTATAAATATCAAATGTCATATTATCCTAAAATAAAACAATAATAATTCTTGCCATTACATTTTATATAAGATAAGATAATAAAAAATAAAAATCAATCTATTCAAAGGATAATCTTGAATTTCCCTGGAACTATAAAAAATAACCACCACAGCTAGCTATTTTTTTGGGATAACTTGTAAGCCAATTGATAAATGAACGAAAACAAGAATTATGAATAGGGAAAATTTACATCTAATAATCTTTTTTTGTTTTTGACATTGTACATATTTTTCGTTTAACAAAAATTATGCATATTGACATATAAGACCAAAGAATATAAAATAACTTAAATGATCATGCCTTAAGCTTTAAAATAAAATTTACTCATGTATTGACCTGATGATTAAAGTGTTCATCGTCTCAAGTATAATCTGAATTCAAATTGAGCTAATAGCGTTACTGTTAGTACCTTGCACTCTTCTTGTAATTAACCAAAAAAATATTACCTTTGTGCATTAAATTGCAGCTACATTTGGGTGTTCTTTTCAAACATGTCCTTCCAACATGACCAAGTTGCTTGCAAAGTTAACATCTAGTTATTGTTTGACCCTCTTTGATATCCATCTCAATTCTAATGCATAGAGACTTTGGTCGGCCATTTTTTGAAGATCCAGGACTTGAGGGACATTCGGCTCGTCCCGTTAAACTTTATGAGGGGTTGAATTCAATAGAGGTGCCTAACTTTGAGAGTAACATTAAACGGAATAATAATCTTCTAAGTATTGCCAACTCTCAAGGGCTAATCTTCCACATAGGAACAAGAGAAGTTATGATGTTTATCAAGTTGAACAACCTGTTTCTTATGGCCTTGTTGCATTCTCTAGCTATAGGATGCAGTCATCACTACAAATGCTCTTACATTTTCTTTTGCAGATAACAGTTGCATGGTTTGCCATTATGATAGAAGTTAATTGCAACTCATACACTCTACAAATGTAGGAAAAATCATGTCTTTGTGACAAAGATACATGGCAATTCAATTGAAACATTTTTCTTTCTTTAGCTTTTATGCATGTAAAGAATCAACAACTATCAAGACCTTCATTCATCGATCTGATCTAAATGTCTAACTGCTAATCCTGGAGTGAGAGCAAAACAAGGCTTTTAAACATAATTAGTAAAAACAAAAAAGCAGGCAAAACAAAACCAGTAGTGTTCCATAGATGGCATTGAGGAATCGCCAAAAATGCTTTGTTAGAAGTTGATATATCAGAATTTACATGGAACCATGTGTCAATGATGCAATGCAAAAGGCAATAAAATGCAAAATCTTACAAACCCTAATATTGCTTTACAGTCAAAGCTCTACTCAATTGCTTGATCAAATCTCTTATAAAGGATGAAATTTGAAGTTAAGAAGAGAACAAGCATAAAAGGAATCATTGCTGATCAGCTGCATAACATGAAGAAATGAAGGAATACTTAATTCTTCAAGGGTCAGTTGTACAATCAGTACTAAGGATCTTTTTGGATAAACGGTGTTTTTATCTGCTATTAATGTAAAAATAACTGTGACCACCGTAAGATTATATAATGAGAAAAGAAATAAAAACTAAATGCACTGCATTGAAGCTAAACGCCCATCGAAAAGAACCTTTAAGTCTTGATGAGAGTTTGAAGTAGCTTTTAGGTTGAATAATTATAAAACTAAGTTATCATGGACAATAGACGGAAGATGGGAAAGAGCATCAAAACTTCAAGCAAATAGATAAAAGGGAATCCCACACAAATTCAGGGCAGGCTCACCAAAAACAAACCCATGTTTACTATAACCAAAAAAATTGCATTCAAACTAGAAATCCACAGTATAAATATTAAGGAAAACAGAGAAAGCGTAGAGAGAGAAGTGGCTCAGCACAAACACCTTATTGCAACAAACATCATACTACTACCAAACAAGGGAAGAGCAGTAGCAGCCGTAAGTCCGGCCTTTGTGTCATCACGGCCAATCACTGATTGTTGAAACCAAATTTAAAACGGAAATAAACAGTGAAATATGGGACCATTTAAGATTAAACTCAGTGAAACAAACCACCAAAAGAATGAAATGGGAGTACCAACCGATGCCTTCGGACTGTAGTTAATACTAATAAGGGACGACGGCGTCTTCCATCTTAAGAAACTTATAACCATCTCTCTTTGTTCTTATTTCTAAATGATTTAGGGTTTATTTTGTTTTTGGATAAGGAATGATACATGCGGGCCTATTGTCGAGCAGCCCACAACTATTTTATAAGATCCATTAAAGTGCAAACAAGCAGGTTTCTGCATATTTGAATCCGTTTGTATATAGATTTAGATTTCAATTTATTTTGGATTTGAGAATTTTTCTCAATTCAATTAATTAGGTAGGAGATGACATCATACATATACACACTAAAGTAATATAAAATTACAATGTAAGAAATTAATTCAATGTAGCATAATTTTTTTTGTGACAAAGAGAAAAGAAAAGAAAATTACAACAACTAGTTGATACCCCAAACGAGGAGACTTCAAAAGTTTGTAAACCTTCACTCCTCCCATGAGTCATCTCGGTCAGACTATATCAGCTTTCTGGTTTTCTTTTTTGGGAATATAGCAAATACTCTAATTATGAAACTTAGATAGCAATTGGAGTCTCCTCCTAATCAAAGCCGAATAAGTTTCTTTCATGGTTTGTTCCTTTATTGTCTTCACCACCTCACTACTATCCGAATGAATCACCACATTATTATATCCCCGAGCCATTAAGATACGTAAGCCATCCAAGACGCCTCACAATTCAGCCTCAAACAATGAATAGCTCTCTAAAACTCTATTAAAACCACATATCCACTCCTCACTTCGATTTCGAACAATTATCATTTACTTGTGGCATAATTTAGAAATCATCATTTCTCACACTAATAAGTTGTCATAGTTTAAAGTTGTAAACTGAATAACCTCGAGAGCTAGGTGAGATGGCAAAAGTCTCTCCTACCTTAACTAGTGGTCGAGAGTTTGATCATCGTCCTGGGTATGGAGTACCTTTAATACTCATGACCAACATCCTCCTCCTTAATATGTTAGTGTTCCTTATGACCATGGTTTGTAGTAAAAAATTACATAGCATTACATTAATTATATAAATACACCGAAAATTGAATCTATTCTTTTGGTGAATTACAAACATCGATTAACGCGACTCGAACTCAGGTTAAATCTGAAGTGATAAACACCTTTGATCATCAGACCAATACACGAGTTTCGAAATTTGAATATTTACCTAATTGGTTAATACTTTTTCCATAAGTAAATGCTAAAAAAATTACATTTAAACACTCCCATTCATTATGCTTGATGTTTATGGATGTCAATGCTTAATAATTGTTGACTTTGACTAAACAATTTCGTTATCTTAATATTAAGATTCTTGTAGTCAAATATTTTCATTAGTGTTATGAATATTATGGATGTTCAACCTTTCATCTTTTAACCTTCCATCTTTCTTAACTTCCTTTGACCTTTAACCTTCCATCTTCCTTAACCTCTCTTGATCTTTAACCTTCCATCTTCCTTAACTTTTCATATTCTTGTAACTACTATTTACTATTTATGTATTAGAATATGAAGAGTCTAATCTCCCTATATATCTAGTAGAGTATTCTACTTGTAAGATGGATGAAATATATAGAATACATTACAAATTCTCTTCTTATTCTCATCTATTATTCTTGTGTTCTTTACATCATTGTTATTATTTTATAACAATTAGCTGTGTATATTTTTTTTAAAGTAAAGTGGAAATCATAATTGAGAGAAATATCAAATCATTTTATTTTATTTTAAATATTAAATGTTTTGTCTTAATTATATTGATTATAATTTAAATTATCATAATTATAAAATTAAATATTTATATTATTTTTACTTTTTTAATAGTAATATTTATAAAATGTTATGTATCGATTTTTTAAATTTAATGTTATGATGATCTTGATCCTCGTACGCAACAATGTGAATTAGAGGTTCAGAGGATAATTCATTTACAAAGTTTAGCAAATCAATTGCCAAACGCATTTACTGATCCAAAAAGAGTGACAAAATCACATATACCAGCTGTAAATGCTCCAATTAAAATTGATGTCCCTGAAGGACAAACTATAGTTGCTAGTGAGTCTAAAGCATGTTTAAAGCGTGGTAGACCAATCGATTCCAAAGATAAAAATCCTCAAAAAAGAAAAGGAGCGAAAATAGATGGTCAAATCGAGGAAGAAATGACTTTAAAAGGATCTCCAGAAGAGATTTTAGATATGACTATAGTTCAAGAAAAAATCTCAGGTACCTGATAATAATGAGATATCAACAAATTATGTCATGTCAAGAATTAAGTGGAACTGAAATCAAATTGACATCGATGACATATTTGCATGCAATGTAGCACTAGATATTTTGAATGACAATATAGATCATGAACCAATGTCAATTGATGAATGTAGACAAAGAGACGATTGGCCAAAATGGAAAGAAGCAATTGAGACGGAATTAAAATCTCTTGCAAAGAGAGATGTATTCAGACATGTAGTTCGTACACCTGAAGGTGTAAAAGCTGTGGGATATAAATGAGTTTTTGTGAGAAAGAGAAATGAAAAGGGAGAAATTGTGAGATATAAAGCACATCTAGTTGCACAAGGATTTTCACAAAGACCTGGTATTGATTATGAACAGAGATATTCTCCTTTGGTGGATGCAACTACTTTTCGGTTCTTGATTAATCTGGCAATAAGAGAAGGGCTTGATTTACTCCTAATGGATGTAGTTACAGCCTATTTATATGGCCCACTTGATAATAACATTTACATGAAACTCCCAGAAGGTTTTTATCTGCCAGAAGCAGTTAATTCAAGTTCTCGAGAACATTACTCAATCAAATTAAACGGATCCCTTTATGAATTGAAACAATCTGGGCGTATGTGGTATAATCGCCTTAGTGAATACTTATTAAGGGAAGGCTATAAGAATGACCCTATTTCCCCATGCATTTTTATAAAGAAATTTGGATCAGGATTTGTTTTAATTGCTGTGTATGTTGATGATCTAAATATTATTGGGACTCCTGAAGAGATTTTAGTGACAATGGAGTGCTTAAAGAAAGAATTTGAAATGAAAGACCTTGGAAAGACAAGATTTTGTCTAGGGTTACAAATTGAGCACCTAAATAATAGAATCCTTGTGCATCAAACAACATATATAGAAAAAGTGCTAAGAAGATTTTACATGCATAACGCACATCCTTTGAGCACCCCAATGGTTGTTAGGTCACTTGATATAAATAAAGACCCTTTTCGTCCTCGAGAAAATGATGAAGATTTTCTTGGTCCTGAAGTACCATATTTGAGTGCTATTGGTGCATTGATGTATCTTGCTAGTCATACACGACCTGATATATCATTTGCTGTCAACTTATTAGCAAGATTTAGCTCTTGTCCAACCCGAAGACATTGGAATGGAGTTAAGCATATTTTTCATTATCTTCAAGGTACAAGAGATATGAGTTTATTTTTCCCTAACCTACCCAAAACAGAATTAGTTGGTTTTGCAGATGCAGGGTACTTATCTGATCCTCACAATGCAGGATCACAAACTGGTTATGTTTTCAGATATGGTGGTACTGCAATTTCTTGACGCTCTATGAAACAAACAATTGCTGCTACTTCTTCTAATCATGCTGAGATTTTGGCAATCCATGAGGCTAGTCGTGAATGTGTATGGCTAAGGTCTGTAATTCATCACATACGAAAAGATTGCTGTTTATGCTCTGAAAAAGAAGTTCCAACAGTTTTATATGAAGATAATACAACTTGCATTGCACAACTTAAGGAAGGATATATTAAGGGTGATAGAAAAAAACATATATCACCAAAATTTTTCTTCACTCATGATCTACAAAAGAATGGAGATATCAATGTTCAACAGATTCGATCAAGTGAGAATTTGGTAGATCTTTTTACTAAGGCACTCCCTACTACTACATTTGAGAAATTAATTTTCAACATTGGATTACGTTGTCTCAAAGATCTTAAGTGATGCTTACATGAGGGAGAGTAAATTCACACTACATATTTGGTTGTGATATAATATGTATCAAAGGATTATGTACTCTTTTTTCCTTCACTAGGTTTTTGTCCCACGGGGTTTTTCTTAATAAGGTTTTTAATGAGGCATATCCTTTATACAATGAACATCCAACGGGGAGTGTTATGAATATTATGAATGTTCAACCTTTCATCTTTTAACCTTCCATCTTCCTTAACTTCCTTTGACCTTTAACCTTCCATCTTCCTTAACATCCCTTGATCTTTAACCTTCCATCTTCCTTAACTTTTCATATTCTTGTAACTACTATTTACTATTTATGTATTAGAATATGAAGAGTCTAATCTCCCTATATATATAGTGGAGTATTCTACTTGTAAGATGAACGAAATATTTAGAATACATTACAAATTCTCTTCTTATTCTCATCTATTATTCTTGTTTTCTTTACATCATTGTTATTATTTTATAACAATTAGCTGTGTATATATTTTTTAAAGTAAAGTGGAAATCATAATTGAGAGAAATATCAAATCATTTTATTTTATTTTAGATATTAAATGTTTTGTCTTAATTATATTGATTATAATTTAAATTATCATAATTATAAAATTAAATATTTATATTATTTTTACTTTTTTAATAGTAATATTTATAAAATGTTATGTATCGATTTTTAAAATTTAATATAATATATTTCAATTAATACATATGATGCGTCGCGAAATTAACTAAAACTTCGAATAAGGCAAGTGCACTTATTAATTAATAGTATAGCTATGGTGAGCAAAGATATCATTTCCACGAGGTGTAAAAGTAATAGTAATTCCTATCTTTCTATTATTTAATCGATAACTTGGAGTGATTGATTAAAACTAAATTAATTAACTACGAACGCGACAAAGAACAAATTGGGAAAATAATCGATTAAATAACCAAGAAGCGAAACAATACCCATGAAAGAATTCACCTATATTTCCTCTGTCATTGTCAATCTAAATTACGCAATTTCTTCACTTAGTATCTTGATCTATAGAAATCCCTAAATTATGATAATATCTCTCTTCAAGAATAAGAGCAATTGACTCTAGGTTGATTAATTGAATTTTTTTCTAATTAAAACCCCTATTATCGCATTAACTCAATCTATGAATCTCTCTATTAGATTTTACTCTAATTCGGTAGATTTATGTCGTCCTATTTCTAAGATTGTATGCAACTCCACTCAATTACGCTAGATTTACTCTTAAACAGGGTCTATTCCTCCTATGATTTAAGCACATCAAACATGGATCAATAATATAGAAATATCAAACTAGGGTTTAAGCACACATAATTGAGAACAATATCTAAATATTTATTGCGTAAAATAAAAATCAAATGACAGAATCCATCATAGGGTTCATCTCCCCAAGTATTTAGAAAATTAGTTAATGTTAAAAAAATAAAAACATCCAATATACAGTATAGTAACAACAAACAAAGAAACTCATAATAATCTCCAAATAAATTAATTGGGAGTCTTCTATCTTAATGGAAATCTGCTTCAGAATCCGCTTCAACGGTGTTTTTTGAGTTGTTTTCTTGAGTATTCTATGATGACTCTTTCCTATTTTCTTATTTTTTCATATATAGGTCTTAGAATGCCTGAAAAACCTAAAAAATCACGTTTTTCTGCAAGTTTAGAGTGCAAATCATGAATCGACATGGCCTAACACATTGACGTGTTACAGCCCGTGTGGCTCACACGGTCATGTGCACAGCCCTTTTGAAATGGTCCAACCCATGTGGCTCTTGAAACTCGCTCCAATTTGCTGGTTTTCGCTCGTTTTTCTCTCCTTTTGCTCCAAAATGCTCTCCTAAGTATAAAAATATGAATTTAAAGGACTAGGAGCATAAAATTCACTATTAACATCGAATAATCACCCAATATCGTATTAAGAATGAGATTAAAATATGTTACTTTAGCACTTATCAACACATAAGCAACTTATGCATCGCACGGAGAAAAAAAATAGTTTATTACTATTATATACATTTTTTAGGTGGAGTGGTAAGACACATTGTATTCATAAGAGAAGAACACTAGTTTGAACCTTGAAAATGACATTATTGCGAGGCAGCCACAATCATATATGCACCGTAAAACGAACATGAATGGCAATAAAAAAGTCAACTATAAAAATTTTCAATTTAGTCACTAACATTTTTTAAATTTGATTTTTTCTCACCCTATGTAGCAGTCCAGTTTTCAGTGGTGTCGAAAATAATGATTTCGGGATCACACTCCGAGGAGTTGAGTCATAAATTTAATTATTTTAATATTTATGACGTCGTTGACATCGTATTAAAATTTGGTTGTTAAATTTTAATGATTAGATGATCAATTGAATAGGAAGGATTAAATTACAAAGGGTGCAAAAGTAGAGTTGATTAGTTTGAAGGGGTCAAATAAGAAAATTGACCCAAATGGTTAAGTGAGTGGATCATTATGACACATATTGTGTATAAATAGGATTAATTAAGGTTAATGAGTGATTAATTAAGTTAATGATAAAAGTCTAAATATTTATAAAATTACCATTGATTATATATATGAAATTAAAATAGAAAAATGACATTTTTCACCTATTTCTTCATCTTCTCCACGGTAAAGGCTAAGAAAACTAGGGTTTTTGTAACAACCCGATTTTCAGTGGTGTTGAAAATAATGGTTTTGGGATCACAGCTCCGACGAGTCGAGACGTAAAATTAGATATTTTTAATATTTACGACATTGATATCTTTGCATTAAAATTCGGTTGTGAGATTTTAATGTTTAGATAGTAAATTGAGTAGAAATGATTAAATTGTAAAAGGTGCAAAAGTAGAGTTAAGTGATTAGAAGGACTAAATGAGCAAAATAAATGAAGATGTATTAGTAGGTGGATTATCATGACAAATATTGATTATAAATAGGATTGATTAAGGTTAAAAAGATGATTAAGTAAGTTAATCATGAAAGTCATTAAATTTACAATTATGCCATTAAGTATAAATATGAAATTAAAGAAGAAAAAAGGGTATTTTCACCCAAACTTCATCTTCTTCACGGAAAAACAAAAGAGGAATTAGGGTTTTCTATTGTTAACTTTTGAAGCTTGATTAGGTGAGTAAACCTTGATCGTTTTTAGTGATTTCTATGTTTTTGAGTCCGTATTAGCTTAACCTAGCTAATCAAAGAACCAATTTGTGAATCTATCAAATGTTGTGAATCTTACCATTGTTGGATATGTTTGTTCATGAAAGTTTTTGATAGTTTTGAATGCTTGATGATTGGGTTGGATCTTTTTGTAAAGTGATTTTAATGAAATTAGGGTTTAAGGACTAAAATATAAAAGTGATGAAATTGTGTGCTTTTGGTTGAAATAAATTGCTTGTAGCGATTTGTATAAGAACTACGAGTAATCAGTTGGAGTGTGTTTAGAAGAAAATGAGTATTTTGCATGTTTTATGTTGAAAAGACTAGATTGAATAAGGAAAGTATTAGGAGTAAAATCATAAACTTTCCAAAAGGGATATAATTGTGTTAAATAATTGAATTATGTGACTTAATGTGGAATTTGGGTAATTTTTTTTAGTAGATTATGATCGATGATTGTTGGAAATGGGAAATGACAATTGGAAATGTGAAATATAGAAGCGACAAGATGAGAATTTCTCGGCCTCGTGCCAAAGATAGAAAATAGTCTGATGGCTGAGATCCTGTATTTGTTGCGGATTCTCTATAGCATCGTGAGTCACTGTAAAGTGAAATGAATCTAAGATTGGATTACAAGCCCTACAATGGCTAAGATTTATGCTCGCTTACATATTCTCGTCAACTTAGTGTGAGCAACATCGTAGGGAATAGTTATACCGTATCGATGGCTGAGGTACCGCATGTGATGCGAGTCCTTGTCAGCTTAGTGTGAGCAGTATCATATAATGGTAACAAAAATGACCTTTAGGTCAACAAGGATGAAATTGGATTATGGATCATCGAAGTACAATTCCGTTTTGGCTGGATTGAATTACAAATTGTACCATACACGTTATGTGGTAAATTTATGAACCTTGTGAATTTGCTAAGCTATGAAAGCTTACCAGTGAATTTGTTGTAGTTTTGTAGATTCTGTTTTGCTGCTTGAAGATCGAACCATCTCGAAGAAATCACACTATCTTGGGAGCTCGTTCGATAATATTACATCACTTGGTTATATGGCATGTACTAGGATGATGTTATCTCTTGTATTACTTGTTTTGGGATTGTTGAATTCCTTGTGATGAACTTAGTTGAATATTAAACATAATTTTGTATGCTTGCTCAATGTAGAATATAGACTTTATGAAATGAAGTGTATGGAATGCTTGAGCATTGTATCAGTCTAAGGTATTTTGAAGTTATTGAATGAAGAATGATTGATAAACTTAAGGTTTGGAATGAACATACTTGTTTTAGTAGAACTCCTGTATGTATCGGTAGAAGTATAAAGTAGTAGAGAGGTTATATTCTGACTTGCATTGTATCGGTAGAACCAATAGAAGTATCAGTAGTCCTATACATAATAGTATCGATAGTTTGGATGCTCGTATTGGTAGAAGTTGTAGGGTAAGACTTCTTAGCTCTCTAGAGTTTTTATATCAGTAGAAGCATGACTTGTTTCGGTAGAAGTCACACTTGTATCGGTAGAACAATCACAAGTATCAGTAGAAACCTGCACTGTTTTTGAATTGCTATTTGACTTGACTACTACCGATACTTGTCCAACAGGTATTAGTAAAAGTCTCCAAAAATCGTGAAAATGACATTTTTACCCTTATTGAGTTGTGATTATATTTAATCGATGAATTATGTTGTACTTAATACTTTACTTTACTTAAACATGATTAGATGGAATAGTAATATGAAATGAACTACGAGAG
Source organism: Gossypioides kirkii (assembly GCA_005610355.1). NCBI lineage: Eukaryota > Viridiplantae > Streptophyta > Magnoliopsida > Malvales > Malvaceae > Gossypioides > Gossypioides kirkii. The sequence continues at coordinate 25,974,835 of CP032246.1, read as the reverse complement.
ATGATCAAAAAAACTCGGGACCCTAACCGGTGACGGTATCGAGTTTTGGATGTTATATTTAGTAGTGTCAAAGCTTACAGTTTGGCCATTTCTTGGACTGTTTTGACTGTGTTAAATGAATTAGAAGTACATGCTATATGAACATGTGATAGTATGATATAGATGGATCTGATCTAACTACAGTTTTTGTAGATAATCATAGGATTTTTGACTTAGAAAGAGATGAAACTAATGAGGTAAACAGTAATGTCCCAAATAATGATTTCAGGGCCAATCACGGTATACCAATATTACTGATGATAAAGAATGAAGCAAAGATATATTCTTCGGGTTGATGGGATAGTGGTTCTCGAAATTCATGAGAAACATCCGATGACACCACTTCCTCTACCCCCTGTTACAAAGCCTGTTGCTCGATCGGTAGCACCTCCAACTATGCCCTCACCTCCTCTAGTGGTAGAACAGAGACGTAGAATTTCGATGGATAGAGTTAGAAAATTTGGGGCTGGAGAATTTCGAGGAAGAATAGAAGTTGATCCCTCCAGAGCTGAATACTGGTTGGAAAATACAATGAGAGTCTTGAATGAGATGGCTTGCCCTCCAAAAGACTACTTGAGGTGTGCTGCTTCGTTACTGAAAGATAAGGCTTACAGTTAGTGGACAACGATTCTAGCAATGATACTAGAGAATGAGGTTAGTTGGGAATTCTTTCAAATAGAGTTCAAAAAGAAATATGTCATTAAACAGTACCTAGATAAGAAGAAAAGAGAATTTTTAGAATTAAGATAGAGAAACAAAATGGTGGCAAAATATGAGCGAGAATTTAAGCAACTTAGTAAGTATGCTCGGGAGATTATACCGACAGATGAGGCGATGTGTGTTCGTTTTGAAGACGGACTAAATGATGAGATCAAGATGATGGTGGGTGGTTCTGAGTTGCGATCATTTTTGGTTCTAGCAGACAAAGCTCAAAAGATGAAAGAAAATTTACAATAACAAGAGGCAAAGATAGAAGAGGTTTCAAGAGTCCGAAAAGAAAAATATTACCAGGACTTTTTCTATGCCACCGCCGAAGAAATTTAGAGAAAATGAAACTCGCGAGGCAGTCTCTTTTGGATTTTTGAGCAAGAGTAGATCATGACCACTAGAGTTTAGATTTCAGAATTGTCCTACAGACAGTGTAGCTAGTGTTCGGAATACACCTAACCCAGCATGCGATCATTGCAAAAGGTATCATGCGGTGAGTTGCAAAAGATGAAAGGAGCTTGTTATCGATGCGGAGGTACAAATCATTTCATGCGAAACTGCCCAATGACTTCGAAAGTGAAAGAGGAATAGAGTGTGAAACTCCCTATTACTCCACAGAAAGGCAGATGCCCGAGACAGAGTAATAATACAAGCTAGAATCGAGACGATAACAGCGGTAATGTAACCAGATCTGAGGTTTGAGCACTTGCACGGACATATGCCATCAGAGATAGAGAAGAGGTTATCGCTCTTGATGTGTGACTGGTATATTTTATCTTTTTAATGATATTGTGTGTGCTTTGATTGATCCAAGGTACATTTGTACTACATTAGCAATTGATAAGAAATTATCGATCGAGTCCACTGAATTTGATGTTCAAGTTACAAACTCGTTGGTTCATAGTGTCATTGTTAATTTGGTGTGTCATAAATGTCCACTGAAAGTTTAGGGCTTTGAATTTCTTGCTGATCTAATAATGTTACCTTTTACCAAGTTTGATGTGATCTTGGGTTTGGATTGGTTGTCTGAGCATGATGCAATAGTGAACTGCAAGCGAAGAAAGATTGATTTAAAATTCCCGACAAGTAAAGTGATCACAGTTGAGTCTAACAGAATGAACAGTGAAACCAGAGTGATCTTAACTATCTCAGAGCAAAAAATGGTCTGTAAAGGCTGTGAAGCATTTCTGGCTTACATACTAGACACACAGAGTTTCGGAATAGAGTTAAAACAAGTACCAATTATTAATTATTTTACAGATGTATTCTCGGAAGAGTTACTAGGTTTACCGTGCACCGGGAAGTAGAGTTTGACATTGATTTGTTACCTGGTACCACACCGATTTCAATTCCCCCATACAGAGTGGCACCGACATAGTTGAAAGAATTAAAGGCTCAGTTGTAAGAATTGTTAGACAGAGGTTTTATACAAACGAGTGTGTCACCTTGGGGTGTGTCTGTGTTGTTTGTGAAGAAGAAAGACGGCTCAATGAGAATGTGCATAGATTACAAACAGTTGAACAAGGTAACAATCAAGAATAAGTACCCATTACCTCGTATTGACAAGTTATTTGATCAGTTAAAAGGTGAAACTGTATTTTCCAAGATAGATCTCCGATCAGGTTACTATCAGATACGAGTGAAAGATTGCGACGTGATGAAAACATCATTCAGAACCAGGTATGGACATTATGAGTTTTTGGTAATGTTGTTTGGGTTGATGAACGCCCCAACAACATTTATGGATCTGATGAACCGAGTGTTCCAACCTCAGTTAGATAGGTTTGTGGTTGTATTTATCGATGACATACTGATTTATTCTAGAACAGAGTCAGAGCATACTTAGCATTTGAGAGAGGTATTACAGCTTTTGCAAGAAAAATAGTTGTACGCGAAATTTAACAAATACGAGTTTTGGCTTCGAGAGGTTGGATTTTTGGGTCATGTGGTATTCGCAGAAGGAATACGAGTTGATCCGAGCAAAATTTCAGCTATTCTTGATTGGAAGGTTCCGAAGAATGTTTCTGTGGTACGTAGCTTTTTGGGATTAGCAGGCTATTACCGTTGGTTTGTAAAAAATTTCTCTATTATAGCTTTGCCATTGACAAAGTTGCTACAGAAGAACATTCAGTTTGTTTGGTCAGAAAAGTGCCAACAGAGTTTTGATCAGCTTAAGAAAATGTTAACAGAAGCTCCGGTATTAACGCAACCTGAGTCAGGAAAAGAATTTGTTGTTTATAGTGACGCGTTTTTGAATGGTTTGGGTTGTTTGTTGATGTAAGTCGAGAAAGTTATAGCTTATGGCTCTCGACAATTAAAGCCACATTAAAAGAATTATCCGACTCATGATCTGAAATTAGCTACCGTAGTATTTGCATTGAAGATTTGGTGTCTTTATCTATATGGTGAGAGATGCCACATATTCACCGATCACAAAAGTTTGAAATATTTGATGACACAGCGGGAGTCGAACTTGAGACAACGTCAATGGTTAGAGCTATTAAAAGACTATGATCTTGTGATTGATTACATCTAGGGAGTGTGAAAATGTATAACGACCTGAAGAAGATGAATTGATGGCCAGGTATGAAACGAGAAATCTCTAAGTTCATGACTAGATGTCTGGTGTGTCAGCAAGTAAAAGTTGAACATCAGGTACTGTTTGGATTGTTGCAGCCTATTACCATTCCTGATTGGAAATTGGAGCGAGTCACTATGGACTTCGTTACAGGATTATTGGTGACACCGAGGAAGAAAGATTCGATCTGGGTTATAGTTGACAAATTGACTAAATCAGCTCACTTCAACCCTATCCGAGTGGGTTATCCACTAGAGAAGTTGGTTGAGTTATATGTATCTCAGATCGTACGACTGCATGAAGTACCAGCATATATTATCTCTGACATGGATCCGCGTTTTACCTCGAGGTTCTAGGGTAAACTACATGAAGCTTTGGGAACCAAGTTGGATTTCAGCACTATGTATCATTCGTAAATAGATGGTCAATCAGAGCGAGTGATACAAAATTTGGAGGATATGTTGCGATCTTTCATACTCGAGTTTGAAGGCAGTTAGGTGAGGTACCTACCATTGGTAGAGTTTTCTTATAATAAAGTTATTATGCTAGCATTAAAATGGCACCGTTTGAAGCATTATATGGTAGAAAATGCAGAACACCTTTGTATTGGTCTGAGTTGAGCGAGCCTAAGTTGGTTGGGATTGACTTGGTACAGGAGACCGAAGACAAAGTTTGAGTAATTCGTGATTATTTAAAAGTAGCGTCTGATCGACAGAAGTCCTACACGGATCTAAAAAGGAAGGATATAGAGTTTATCGTCGAAGATCGAGTTTTCCTGAGAGTTTCACCTTGGAAGGTGTTACGGTTTGGTGGAAAGGGCAAGATGAGTCCATGGTTTATTGGGCCGTATGAGATCCTCGAGAGGGTTGGTCTTGTAGCTTATAAGCTGGCTTTACCACCAAAACTCGATAAGATTCACAACGTTTTTCATGTTTCAATGTTGAGATGATACATATAAGATCCTTCTCATGTGATTACACCCTATGAGGTAGAGATATAGTCGGATCTATCGTATTCAGAGGAACCAGTTAGAATCTTGGCTCATGAGGTAAAAGAGCTACGAAACAAAAAGGTACCTCTAGTAAAGGTCCTATGGAATTATCACGGGTTAGAAGAAGTAACTTAGGAAACAGAGGCATCAATAAGATCACAGTATCCCAACCTGCTTATTGGTAAGAAATTTCGGGACAAAATTTCCCTAAGGGGGGAGTTGTAATAGCCCAATTTTCAGTGGTGTCGGAAATAGTTATTTCGAGACCACAACTCTGGTGAGTCGAGTAGTAAAATTAGATATTTTTAATATTTATGACACTGTTAGCTTCACATTATGAGATTTTAATTTTTTTAATATACTAGTGTGATCACATGGTAGTATCTGTTCATAGTTTCTTAACCCTTTGACAATGCACACACACATTGCACACATAGGCGCTCGAACCCGGGACCCCTAGGATGAAAACCATCCTCTTTTTCACTGGAGCCACTTGTTGGGTTTTATGAGATTTTAATGTTTAGATAGTAAATTGAGTAGAAAAGATTAAATTGTAAAAAGATGCAAAAGTAGAGTTAAGTGATTAGAAGGACTAAATGAGTAAATTAACCAAAGATTTATTAGTGGGTGGATTATCGTGACAAATATTGATTATAAATAGGATCGATTAAGGTTAAAAAGATGATTATGTTAATCATGAAAGTCATTAAATTTACAATTATGCTATTAAGTATAAATATGAAATTAAAGAAGAAAAAAGGATATTTTCACCCAAACTTCATCTTCTTCATGGAAAAAAAAGCGAGAAATTACGGTTTTCTATTGTTAACTTTTGAAGTTTGATTAAGTGAGTAAACCTTGATCGTTTTTAGTGATTTCTATGTTTTTGAGTTCGTATTAGCTTAAACTAGCTAATCAAAGGACCAATTTGCGAATCTATCAAATGTTGTGAATCTTACCATTGTTGAATATGCTTTTTCATGAAAGTTTTTGATAGTTTTGAAAGCTTGATGATTGGGTTGGATCTTTTTGTAAAGTGATTTTTGATGAAATTAGGGTTTAAGGACTAAAATGTAAAAGTGATGAAATTGTGTGTTTTTGGTTGAAATAAATTGCTTGTAGAGATTTTTATAAGAACTATGAGTATTCGATTGGAGTGTGTTTAGAAGAAAATAGGTATTTTGCATGTTTTGTGTTGAAAGGACTAGATTTAATAAATGGAAAATATTAGGGGTAAAATCGTAAATTTTCTAAAAAAGATCTAATTATGTTAAATGATTGAATTATGTGACTTAATGTGGAATTTGGGTAATTTGTTGATTAGGTTACGATTGCGCCACGGAACGAGGAAAAGAGAAATTACCATAATAGTCCCTAAAGCCTATCCACAACTACAATCCAGTTCTGTAAGTTCGTAATGTTAAATTCTTACTTGTAACTTCTTATATCTGTTTTGTTATGATTGATGCAAGTATGGGAAACAAAAATTAGAAACGTGAATGATGGAAACGACGAAAGAAGTATTACTCGGCCTTGTGCCACAGATTGAAATTAGTTTGATGGGTAATATCTTACATTTGTTGCGGATTCTCTACAGCATCGTGAGTCACTGTAAAGTGAAAAGAATCCAAGAATGGATTACAGGCCCTATGATGGTTGAGATTATGCTCATTTTGCATATTCTCGTCAACTTAGTGTTAGCAGCACCATAGGGAACAATTATACCGTACCGATGGTTGAGGTACCACATGTGATGCGAGTCCTTGTCAGCTTAGTGTGAGCAACATCACATACTAGTGACAGAAATGACCTTTGGGTTAACAGGGATGAAATCGAAAATAGATCACGAAAGCACAGTTCTGTTTGGCTCGATTGATTTACAGATTTTACCACACATGATATTTGGTAAATTTATGAACTTTACGAACTTGCTAAGCAATGAAAGCTTACCAGTGAATTTGATGTTGTTTTGTAGGTTTTATTTTGCTGCCTGAAGATCGGATCATCTCGAAGAAATCACACTATCACGGGAGCTTTTTCGGTACTATTTATATCACTTGGTTGTATGGCATGTACTAGGATGACGTTATTCTATAAATGCTTGATTCGGGAATTACATAATTCTTGTAAGACTTTGGTTGAATGTTGAAACTCTTGAATGCTTGCTTAATGTTGTAAGTTGGCATCTAGCACTAGAATGTAATGCTATGTATTGTTTGTGAACACATTGTGTTGTCCATTTACACCTTATGTCTATGTAATGAAGTTTGAATGACGAACTTGTGTGAATATTAGAGTTTTTCATGCTTGTTTCGGTAGAATTCTTGCATGTATTGGTAGAAGTATAGGGTAGGAGAGAGGTTCCATTTTAACTTGCATTGTGTCGATAGTACCAATAAAAGTATCAGTAGTTCTGTTCATAATAGTATCGGTAGTATGAATACTTGTATCGGTAGAAGTTGCAGGGTAAGACTTCTTAGCTCTTTGGAGTTTTTAGTATCGATAGAAGCATGACTTGTTTTGGTAGAAGTGACACTTGTATAAGTAGAACTATCACTTGTATCGGTAGAAATCTGCACTGTTTCTAAATTGCCCACTGACTTGAATACTACCGGTACTTGTCCAACAGGTATCAGTAGAAGTATCTAAAAATCATAGAAATGATATTTTTACCCTTATTGAATTGTGATTAAACTTCATTAATGATTTATGTTGTGTTTAATGCATTTCTTTATTAAATTACGATTAAATGAGATGATATTAAGAAAAAAACTGCGATAGATGATCGGAAAGACACCAAGACCCTAATCGATGATGGTTTCGAGTTTTGAGTGTTACACTCTGTCTTTAAATAGTTAAGGGAAGTTTGATGTGATCTTTTTTTATTGGCATAATAATGAATTTAGCTCTCCAATGTTTACACATTCTGCCAATTTATACTCAATCTAAAAACTTAACAAATTTAACTATTAATATTTACACATTTTATCAGGTTAATCTTAATTCTAAAAAATTCAAAAAATAAAAAATTATTTAAACATTTATTTTCTTCAATGAAAAATTATAAAAATACATAAAATAATAAAATAATATATATTGTTGGGGATCGACCCATATAAACAACAAGAAAGAATGAATAGAGAAAACTGATCATACAAATTTATGTGAAAAAACTCCTCCAATTAAGAAGATAAAAAATTACAGGCAAATGAGACTTCATTAATGAGCAAACAAACAAAGATTACAAGATGGAGAAATTCAAACAAAAAACCTAACCTAGAATACAAAGCTCTCTCTAGCTAAAAACAAAATTTCCCTTAAAGCTCTCTAAAACTCTCTCTTGATTTTCTCTCTAATGTTGTGTTTTGTTCTTCTTATTTTAGGGTTGTTATGGCCCTTTAAATAGACTAATATTTGATTTCTAATATGACTATAATATCTTTCATGTAATTAGATTTTAATTAGAAAAGTAATCTTACCGAGAGTCTAATATGTAACTGCTTTAAGTTTGGAATTCATCGCATCGTTGTGACGTCCCAGGCTCCTCATTGTGACGTCGCCTTTGTTTTGACTCTGGTTTAACCGAAAAATGTGTGACACACTCCACATATATAAATATATATAATGATCATTTTAAACATATTTAATAATTACTTAATAATATATAAACTCGTTTCTTTTATTTTAATCATTATCATTCTCTTTCTTTTGACCATCTCCTTTAACCTAATGATTGAATCAACTTCAGTTGGTACTTGAATTTGTTAATAAAATCTATTAGTTGTTTGCAATATTAGTATTCTCACGTTAATTATTCAAAAAATAATATTATTTTTATTTTAGATTAATTATTCCAAAAATAATATTATTTTTCATACATTTGAATTCAAGAGAAAGTTGTAAGGAGAAAATTCTCTCAAGAAATTATTTCAGAAGATTTTTAGGGATATTTTTCTTATTTATAACTTGACCTAGAAGTTTAGAGAAATTGTGAAATTGTTCCACTGGTAATTTTGTGGAAAACATTTTTATTTAAAGCGAGCCCACACTCGACAAACGTGAGCTTGAGGATAGTGGCGAAGACTACTCGATCGAAGCGTTCATCCTAGATAAATCGAAAATGTTAAAATTTGATTAAGTGATTATAACTTTAGGTAACACAACCAAGTTCTAGTTTTGGAAAAAAAAGTAAAACTCTAATTTTTTCCTCAAATCTATTTTCCATTGCAATTTCCAAGCCCGATTTTCCAACACTCCAAACCTTCGAGGTCACTACTCCAATGTTGATTCTTGAAGTGAAAGAGCCAGGGCCACTATCGAGGAAGTCGTTAGCTGGTGTCGCGACATCAAGAACCCCTAAAGATAATATTATGCCACTGTCGAAGGTGTCGTGACACTAAAGTTTGACGGGTGAAAAAAGCTACAAGGGTAGTTTTGGGTCCAACACAAACTTAAATTAGCTCATACACTTTAAGGGCATTTTTGTCTAACTTTAGGGTTGTAATTTAGCTGTATTATAGGCACTTTTGATGCCAAACATAAAAGAGCCAACTTTTATAATATTTTTAGCTTCTCTTTTATTCTTTTCACCATTTTAGGTTTATAGCTCTTTCCTTTCTTAGCTTAGTTAATTGATAGTGGTTAGTTGGTTTTGTTTCACTGTAGCTTTAGCTTTTTTTCAATTAGATACAAAAACCCATCCTTATATTTTTATTTCTCTTTAAAGCTTCTAATAGATTTTAGCTTTGTGAACTTGAAAAAGTGTAAAAATCTCAACTTTGGTTGTGCTTTCATCATTATTGGTGTTGCTATCATCTTCCACAAAGACTCCATCAAGGTCACTAAAATTTTCTCAACCTTGCTTTTTATGCTTTCTTTAATGAATCATTTAAGTATAAATTTACTGATGTTTGTATGTTGATGATGGGTAGTCACAAAATCTTGTGGTGGTTGGTTGATGGAAACATTACATGGTTAGTTTCTGGGTTAGGGACAAAGTCATAAATATAGGATTAAATCGAATAGACTTCAAAACATAAAATTAACGCCTTTAGGTGAACACTTAGATAGGTGAGATCGAGAGGAGAGCTTATTGGGACCAATTTGATTGTCCCGATTTAGTTTGGTAAGATCAAGAGATAAATTAGATTAAATTGTCTAATAGAGTAAAATGGTGATCGAAATGTAAAATTGGATCAACTAGGAATTTGACCAATTTAGATCCCTAACCCAAAAATTGACTAGCAACATGGAAGTCAATTGACTAATTTAGTTCATTGAATTAATATTTGTGCATTTTTGTCTATTTTGCAATTTAGTCCTCCTAAGTGTAAGTTAGTGTAATTAATCTATGATAATTGTTTGTCGCACTATAATACTCAGTAAGTAGCTAGCTAGACTTTGTATTTGCATGCATTTTCATTATTAGTCACTTTATCACTCGATCTCTCTTGGTCTCGATCTTGGAATACTCTGTGTTCCGTTGTAAACAAAAATATTACAACTGACCAGCCACACTTGCAGTTAAGCCACTTTTAATTTTTGATATTTTTGTGCTAATTCTCTATTCAATATTTGTATGTCATGGTGCGATTAGGAAGCCCATATATTCCATGTGCAGTTGAGCTTACAAACTACCTGCAACCTTATGGGATCACTTTTTTTGAACTTAATGTAATACATGTTGACTCTATCATATTGCTTTAAAGCCTTTTTGACAAATTCACTATTAGGGAAGACTAGGCCCTTCTCCAATTTTAGGCTGACCATGTTAAATTTAGTGATGAACTCGGTCTAAATAAGGCCATATGAATCTAACTCATGTGCACTATGAAAAACATTAGAGTTTTCACTCTCATTCTCATCCTCAACCTTCACATTACCCATGTTCAGCCCATCCAAATCCTATATACAGTAGACTCTACATTTGATGTTTCCTCTTCATTATTACTAACTTCATAGCCACTTTCCCTAAACCAAGTCTCAAAACTATCACTAAAAACAACTTCCTAATCAAAAGCTATTTCATTTTCATTTTCACTTTTTACTACCACTTCTGTAGCACTACCAACATGCTCAAAACTCTCTTCATTGGCTTACTGATTTTCATTTTTTAGGATGCTAAGGGCTTTCACTACATATATGTGAAAATTGAAAAATAAAAAACCCTTCATGAAAATGATAACAAATTGGGTTTGAAACGTGCTGCTAAATTGAAAAAATACCTTTCATCAAGTAAGGTTTTCTTTTTAAATTAATATAAAACCTCAACAAATTTTTTTAAAAAAACCCATTAAATCTAATCATATTTAATGCCTGCTTCATCTCTCGAACAAAGCCTAACCTAAACCATTTTTAGAAGCCATCACAGTGTGAAGAATACACCCAAACTTTAAAAATAATGATAGAACGCCGAAATCAAACCAAAAATTTGGGAGAGAAAAAAGAGAATAGAGAGAATGAGAGAGAAATAATTGAGAATGAGGGTTTAGAAATTCATAATACTGCCAAAAGTTGTAGATTGTGTATAAACCTTACCCTTTTAAGGATAAAAATGAAAATAAACAAAATAACGACTAAGAGTTATTTATTATAAAAGTGCTGATTCAAACACTAAAACGCTCCGTTTTACTTAGACTCCAAAGAGATTCGTTTCATTAAAACCCAAACGCATCATTTCTTCATTAAGTTTTTAGCTCATATAAACTACTCCTCCCATGAAAACCATCTTTGTCCTCAAGGATCAAAATGAGGAAACTTGATTTTGATTTGCTCGAGAGACTCCCATGTAGCATCGTCAAGGAAAGTGTTGATCCACTCTATCAAAACCTCAATGACAGCTTCGTTCCCTTTCCTTACCATGCGACGATCCAAGATTCTAGTTGGTTCTTGGTCCATGCTCTATTGGCATCAACTACTGGCAAGACATTCTGCACAGGCACTGCTCCCACATGTTTCTTGAGCTGTGAAACATGAAAAGTGAGGTGCACTTTTGAGCTAGGAGGAAGAAGTAGTTTGTAAGCCACCTTTCCCACACAAGCTACAATTGTGAATGGACCAAAATACTTAGGAGACAGCTTCTGGTTCCACCTTTTCTTGACTGAGTGTTGTTTGTAAGGCTGGAGTTTTAGGCAAACCAAACCACCCTCCACAAATTGCCTCTTAGTTCTATGCTTATCAGCTTGTTGTTTCATTCTATCTTAAGCTTGTTTCAGATGAAATTGAACCATTTTCCTAGCTACTTCCCTTTGCTACAAGGTTCTGTCCACCATGAATATTGGAGAGGCTCTTGATAGGTAAGGAACATAATGAGGTGGTGGTTGGCCATAGAGTACTTCATAAGGTGTTCTGTGAATGGCTGAGTGATGAGTGGAATTGTACTACCACTCTGCCAAAGGAAGCCACAATTGCCAGTCCCTAGGTCTTTCTCCTAACATACATCTCAAGTAACCTTCCAAGCACCTATTTAGCACCTCTGTTTGTCTATCAGTTTCGGGTGGTAGGCAGTAGAAAGGTGAAACATAGTCCCTGCCCTCTTGAAAAGGTCTTGCTAGAAGTGACTCACAAATATTTTATCTCTGTTAAACACTATTGAGTAAGGAAGACCATGTAGTTTGAAGATATGATTTAGGTATATTTGGGCCACAGTCATGACAGTGTAAGGATGGGACAAGGCTATAAAATGCCCAAACTTAGTAAGTCAGTCCTTCTACAAAATTCATGCTGATAGAAGACTAGACCCTGTTCGGTATGGGCAATGGCTGCAATAAACCAAGTTTTGCTATAGTTTCATAATTGCACCTTTGGCATGTGGAGCACTCCCTAACCCAAGCTTTAATATCCTTGGACATACCCTTCCATTATAAGAGTGAAGCCATCTTGTTTCTAGATGCAGTAACCCTAGAATTGTAACAACCTTAAGTTTAATTTAGGGACTAAATTGAAATTTTAGTGAAATTTTGGGACCAAATTAAACTCTGATTAAAATTCTATGGTAAAATTGAGATTTTTAAGACTAATTTGTGTAACAAGTAAAATTTGAGGTCTCAAATGAAAACCTTAATTATTCGGTGCCCTTTTCGTAAATTTACTCATTTTGTTGGTTTAAAATCCTCTTTTCTTCTTTATTTCAAAACCTTTCACCTCCCTTTTCTTTTTTTCTTTCTTTTTCTTCCAAACCAAAAACCCTGTCTCACTCTTTTTTCGGCCAAGCTCCGACCTCCACTCATCCATCGTCCGTTTGTCACACTGTCACCACCAACGCATTCCTCGACGTCTTGCGAACACAAACTGCCTTTCTAATGCCTCACACCATCGACTATACGTGAGAAATATTGGTCAAATGTTCGAATCTCTCTCTCGCACTACCTCCACCATTACTTCATCACGTTTCGACCGTATTCGACGTTGGTATGTGGTAGGGATCTTTTTGTTCCCTATTCCGTTTGATTTTGATAAAAGGCGTCGCTCTGTCGGGGTCTAAGGACAATTCCATCGGTAGTGTTAAAAAACCCTAAATTATATGTTAGCAAAATGTGTGAGAGTGGGCTAGCAAATGCAACCCAACTAAAGCCCAATGTGTAACCCAAAACCGTGAGCCTAATTTTCAACCCAAACCTATAGCCCAAATCAAGCAAGCCCAAACCAATGACCCCATTTGCAAACCCAATTTGTGAGCCCAAATCAGATACCCAAAACTAAATGCCCAAACCTAAAAGCCTAGTTTTTATGACCCAACTCTAACCAAACCTTAACCCAAACCATTGACCCAATTTGTGAGAGCCCAAGTGTGAGCCTGATTCGACCTGTGAGCCCATTGAACGGAACAACCTAACACCCGACCCGACCCAAGCCTTGACCCACTACCCGACCCAACCCGAACCAGTGAGCCCGACCTGATCCGTTGACCGTTGACTTTTTTGACCAACTTTGACTTGACTTTTTTCGACATCCTGATTCTGAATTCAAAGTTTGTTTTGTCAAATTCGGACACGAAAGCTCCATTTTTCTATTCGTAACTTTTTGTACTTAGTAATTTCTAAGGAAGTTGAAAAAGGGATTTGACTTGACATATTCCATGTGTAGGTGATCACAACTTTGAGGCCAACGAGTTACCTCTTTCTCCTCCACCTATACAGTCTACCCCTACATAAGTTACGAGTGTTGCACATGAGTATTATTTGGTTTAGTGATGTGTTTAGTAGGGGGCATAGTAATAGTTCTTTATGTAGAGTTTATTCTTGTAAGTGCTAATTGAGCTAAACTCGAAGTTAGATCTGAGCCTGAGAGACGTCCTCCACGACTTTAGAGTTTTTGCCCATTTGAGGTGTGTTTCTATCTGTGCTATATATTTGTTGTGCAATGTTATTCTGTGTTTGGATATTTGTGTAATTGTTACTCGATGTTGTGTAACGCATGTTGATTTTCCATACATATCTATTAGGTTGTGGATATTTTGAATATCATGTGTACTGAATTGTGTACTCTGATTTAAAATATCATGAGATTGTGATGAGATTGAGATACATGTGTTATCATACTATTGTGTGTTCATGGGTTGGGTTGTACGGTGGAAGATGTGGTTATCAGCCCTTCAAACATCTGATACTAAAACCACTGCGATTGGTGACGATTGGATGGGAAGGGGTTCTAGGGAACCTCTCCACTGTGTTGGTGTGCTGGAGATTGGGTGCATTGCATTATACTTGTGATTCTATTGCATATGGGTTGTGACATGCTGTGTGTCGATGTAAAATGTTTTGTGAAAATTATTTGTGATATTGTGATTGTGTTTGCCTGCACTTTAAAGACACATTAAGCTCTTTAGCTCATTCCCCTTAGTTCCTTTTTCAGATACTCTTGGCCATAAGCGACTTGGTACTCAGAGGATCTCACGATTTTATATTTCTATTTATCATTCAGATTATTTTGATATTATTCGGATTTGTGAAGTACTTTCAAACTTGGGGTTTTTTTGGATATTTTGGATTTACTTTTGCTTGTATCTATAAATTTGATTAAGATATTTTCTTAAATTATTTGTCAAACACTTTTACGTTTGGATTTATAAACTTTTGAGATTCTTTACGATACTGAAACTTATTTTATTTTAATGTTACTTTATTGTAAATTATACTGTATTTATGTTTTAAGTGGTTACCTTGAAGGTGAAATTATAATTGTGACCTTCTGGATTCGGTCATATCTTCTAGGCCGGATAAATGACCCTCTTAATTTCTTCATCCTTGCCAATCACTATTTTTCCTTTTCTCTTTAAAAATATCTCATCCCATGTATACTTAAGGTGTGGTGAAGACTGATTCTAAACTTCTTCACATATCTTTTGTAGCTTGGGATATGAACTATATAGTGCTTGAACCTTCTTTAGTAGCTCAGAAACCACAGTTACTGCTGTCATTTACCAAAGCTACCCCTTAGTGATATGTTTAGTTTTGGAGAGTGCATCAGCTGTAGCATTGTTGGACCCTTTTTTATAGACGATCTCATAGTCATACCCCAACATTTTGGCTACCTACTTTTGCTGGAAAGAGGTAATGGCTTGATGTGCTGTAAAAAATCTTAAACTTTGATGCACTGTTCTAATTTTAAAGTTCATTCCCACTAGATAGGCATGCCATTTGCGCACTGCTAAAAGAAGAACCATAATCTCTTTCTCATATATTGAAAGAGTTTGGTGTCTCACACTTAGCCCCAACCATCATCTCTTTCTCATATATCGAAAGACTTTGGTGTCTCACTCCTAACCCCTTACTGAAGAAAATTATTGGCTTTCCTTGTTGTTGAAGGATAACTCCTACCCCAAATCCTGAAGCATCAGTATCTACCATGAATTCAATTTGGAAATTTGGTAAAGAAAGTATAGGAGTGAGCAAAGGGCTTCTTTCAATTGTTGGAAGGTTGTGATGCTTTGATCATCCCACTTCCATGCATTCTTCTTAAGAAGGTTGGTAAGGGGTCTAGCTAAAAGGCCATAATTTTTAATGAAACGCTTGTAGTAGCTAGTGAGACCCAAAAAACTACTGAGATCCTTGATGCTTGTAGGTACTGGCAACCTTGCTACACATTTCACCTTGCCATTATCTATTGTTACAGTACCCTTAGTTATCACCTGCCCCAAGTATTCTACCTATTCAGTGCTAAAAAAGCATTTGCTTTTCTTAACATACAATTCCTGTTGCCTTAGTATCTTGAAAACTGCTCGAAGATGCTCCAAATTACTCATATTTGCTGAAAAAACCAGGATGTCATCAAAAAAAGACTTAGACTTTCTTTCTCAAGAGGCTCTTAAAGATGGTATTCATGAAGGCCTGAAAGGTGGAGGGGGCATTGGTGAGGCCAAAAGGTATCACGAGAAACTCATAATGCCCTTCATGCATTTTGAAAGCAGTCTTGTGGATGTCATCCTCATACATTCTGACTTGGTGGTAACCTGATCTAAGGTCCAATTTTTTGGAAACCCTTACATGACACAACTCATCTAGTAGCTCCTTAACAATAGGAATAAGAAACTTATCTTTCATTTTTAACTGGTTTAACTACCTGTTGTCTAAACAAAGCCTCCAACTGCCATCTTTTTCTTCACCATGACTATAGGGGAAGCAAGAGAACTACTGTTGTCCCTAATCACCCCAGCGCGCAACATTTCCTAGATAATCTTCTCTATCTCATTCTCCTAAACAATAAGGTATCTATAAGGTTTGATTTTAACCATAACATTTTCATCTTGAAAAGGAATTTTGTGGCTTTGGGGCCTTAGTGGAGGTAAACTAGTAGGAACCCCAAAAATATCATCAAATTCATTCAGCAGGTCTTGTAGGTTATGAGGCATTGGTGAAGGAGTTGTTGTAACTGTGAGCTGAGTAGTGGGAATCATGAGCATGGTACAAGGACAAAGTAACTGATTGGCTAAAGGAAAACCCTTAACAGACTAACTTGTTGACATGACCTGGATGTTGCCAGACTGAATCCCTCTCAAGGTGCACAAATCATCTCTTTGAGTAAACTGCATGATCAATGAGTTGAAGTTCGAGGTTATAGATCCCAAAGATAACAACCACTGTATCCCTAAAACTATATCGCAACCCTTCAAAGGAAACAACATGAAGTCTGCTACAAACTTAAAACCTTGTGTTTTCCAAAGGACATTTCTACAGACCCCATTACTCATAAGGCTCTTGCCATCTGCTACTATGACCTTAAGCTTTTCTTATGAACATATAGACAAAGAGAGCTTGTTAACTAATTTAAGGTCCATGAAGTTATGAGTGCTGCTTGAATCCATCAGTACAATGGCTTTAGCATTCCCTACAAAAGCCTCAAATCTCATAGTGTGAGGACCTTGTGAACCCTTAATGGCATGCAAAGACACTATAGGGTCCTGAGGTTGGGCTGGGGCTTGTTCTTCAGTTGAAGGGTCCTCAAGGTTCTCAATACACTCTTGGAATTCATCAACCTTTCCATCAGATTGAGTGTCAAGCAAAACTTGATAAAGCTGCCCTTTCACACATTTGTGACCAACATGGT
This sequence comes from Gossypioides kirkii, assembly GCA_005610355.1. Classification (NCBI taxonomy): domain Eukaryota; kingdom Viridiplantae; phylum Streptophyta; class Magnoliopsida; order Malvales; family Malvaceae; genus Gossypioides; species Gossypioides kirkii. The sequence goes on along the minus strand of CP032246.1, from coordinate 25,957,976 downwards.
ACTTAGCACCACACCAGAAACATAGTCCTTTTTGCTTCCTCTTGTTCATCAAAGCAGGACTAATGCCTATAGACGGTCCCTTGTTAACACTTGTAGAGCTAGAGTAGTATGTACCCCAGTGTGGGATATTGACACAGGTCTACTATGGTTAGTAGTGTTGAGAGATGCATATCTAACAACAGAACTTGGGCTAACCAGTAACCCCTTTTTATGGGATGTGATCAGCAGAAACTCAATCTTCCTAGCTAGATGAAAAGTTTCACCTAATGTTTGGGGTTCAAACAAATCCAAGATCTGACTAATTTCTAACGGTAAGTTACTCGTAAAGATACATAAAGCATATGATTCAGACAAGTTGGTTTGATTCAAAATACTTACAAATTCCTTATGATATTTCTCTACTGTCCCTTGTTGTTTGAGGGTAACCAACTCAAACATCGTCTTTGCAAAAATGTAGGAACCAAACCTTTCTCTTATTGCAGTGGCATATTCAGACCATTCAATCATTTGTAAGCCCCCAAGCTTCTAGGCGTAGAAATAATGCCAGTCAAGAGCCTTGCCTTTTAGGTTCAACATCACAATCCGCACCTTTTCACTATCATGGATCCCTTATGCTTTGAAGTACTGCTCCAGCTTGGGCCATCAGGCTCAAAAGTCAGCCCCATCGAAACAAGGATAGCCTGATCTCATAACCTTATCCTGATTCTGTGAGTGGTGAGCACTCATGATGATAAAAGGTTGGGCGACCTCAATAGGCCCTTTTGGGGGAAGACTTGTTGGTGGTGGTCTACTCCTCATGACCTTTTTTTCCCCTGTCTTAAACAATGACACTGCTGGAGCAACAGGGCTGCCACAGTATTGCTCAAAAAGTCCATGGAGTTCAAACTTAAGAGTGTTGAGCTCAAATTTGATTTCTCCCTTAAAGTCATCTTTAAATCATTGCAAACGAGTTTCCAACCTCGTATCGATCTTTACATCCAACTAAGACAACTCTCATTTTATTTTTTGAAACTCTTGCTGCAAAGCAGTGACATCCTTCTGCAGCCTCGTGATTACACCATCTTCGGTCATAGGAATGGTGGCTTTGATACCTTTGATAGAACGTCGAAATCGAACCAAAAATTTGAGAGAAAAATAAAAGAATAGAGAGAATGAGAGAGAAATGGGGGAGAATAAAGGTTTAGAAATTCATAATACTACCAAAAGTTGCAGATTATGTATAGACTTTCCCTTTTTAAGGATAAAAAGGAAAACAAACAAAATAATGACTAAGAGTTAGTTATTACAAAAGTGCTGACTCAGACACTAAAACTCTCATTTTAACTTAGACTCCAAAGCGCTCCGTTTCATTAAAACCCAAAACGCTTAGTTTCTTCGTTAAGTTTTTCAGCTCATATCAAAGAACCCTTATTGACTGTGATTTTGGAAGCAAGGCTTAGAAATCTCTTTGATTTAACATTGTTTTTAGATTATGCTTTAGGTTTAAGGAACTGACGTTCCATTTCCTTTTTTTCTGATACTTTTTTCTAATAATAAAATTAAGTTCTAATTTAGCATTACTTTTGATTTTAAAAAGTGTTGTAAAAAAGTGTTTTTGAAAAGTATTTTGAAAAATTTTGATTTAATATTTAAGTTTTAGTATTGTTGTTAAAAAATATTTTTGAGAAATAAAATGTTCGTTTTAGACATTATATTATAAAGTAAGAAATATGCATTTAAATAAGGGTAAACTACAAAAATAGTCACTTTTATTTGCCTTAGGTTATATTTTAGTCACTTATGTTTGAAATGTTACGTTTTAGTCACTTATGTTATTATTTTGTTACGAAGTGATCACTCTATCATTAAGTTCCATTATCTCCCTAACGGTAATCCTACGTGGTAGTCCAACTAGATTTTAAGTGCCACTTGGATTTTCAGATGGGATGAGAATAGATTTTTAATTAAATAAATTTAATTAAATAAAAATTTTAAACCCTAAACCTTAGCTTAAAAAAATTATTCATTTCCTCTCTTTTTTTAAATTTTTTTCATCTCTTCTTTTTCATTTGATTGTGGATTTTTTATTCAACCTAGAAAAACAAAAGATGGATTCAATGGAGATTTCAGGTATGTCTTCTTTGCATCTATCTATCTCTTTGCATCCTAATCATTTTATTTTCCTCTTCTTTCACGGTTCTTGAATAATTGGTTTCTCAATTCGATTTTTTTACCTGAATCGGCTTGTTTGTTCACAATCCCTTTGTGGTTATTCTAGATTTTTCTTTCTTACTGTTGATTTTGTGCTGATTTACCTTTGTGTTTACTACAGGTTCTTGAATAATTGGTTTCTTAATTCGATTTTTTTATCTGAATCGGCTTGTTTACCCACAATCACTTTGTGGGTATTCCAAATTTTTCTTTCTTACTGCTAATTTTGTGCCGATTTACCTTTGTTGTATTCCAGGTTCTCGAATAATTAGTTTCTCAATCCGATTTTTTCTGATCTGTATCGGCTTGTTTACCCATAATCCCTTTGTGGGTATTCCATATTTTTCTTTCTTACTGTTGATTGTGAACAAACAAGCTGATTCAGATAAGAAAAAATCGGATTGAGAAACCATTTATTCAAAAATCGTGAAAGAACAAGAAAATATAATGATTAGATGCAAAAAGATAGACAGATGCAAAGAAGACATACCTAGAACCTCTATTGAATCTGTCTTTTATTTTTCTATGTTGAATAAAAAATTCACAGTAAAATGAAAAGGAAGAGACGAAAAGAAAACTTAGAAAAAGAGAGGAGATGAACGGTTTTTTCAACTAAAGTTTAGGGATTAAAATTTTTAATTAATTAAATTTATTTAATTAAAAATATAATTCTCACCCCATTTGGAAATCCAAGTTGACACTTAAAATCTAGTTGGACTGTCACTTAGAGAGAGATAACGGAACTTAATGGCAGAGTGATCATTTCGTAACAAAATAATAACATAAGTGACTAAAACGTAACATTTCAAATATAAGTGACTAAAATGTAACCTGAAGCAAACAAAAGTGACAATTTTATAGTTTACCCTTTAAATAATGTTCAAATTAATTAATATTATCATATTTTAGAATGAATATAAAAAATAATTTATTTTAATTTATTGTTAATAGTAATATAATTTTTAAAACTTTTTAAGCAATTAATATTAATTATTTATAAAATTTAATTAGAATATATAAATTATATTTTAAATATTTAAATATAACCATTAAATATGTATAATTAAATATTAACATATTTATATTATTTAAAAAATATTGTGAAATAGCAGTTTTCTTCTTTTTTTGCAGCGAAGAAAGTAGAAAGAAAAGGGATGAAGAATGAAAAAGTAATTAAACACTCTAAAGTACTTTTAGGAAAAAAAACTAAAAAATTTAATTTTTCAATTTAACCAAAAATACTTTTGAAAAATAAAAAAAATCTCACAAAAAATTTAATTGTTAAGCACAAATTTTCTCTCAAAAATATTACTGTAAAAAATATTTTTTTACAGTAATACTTAACACAACCTAAAAATAATTTAACAACCCATCTCTTTCCAAAAAAAAAAAACCTTTGATTCATATTTTTTTATTAAGTGGAAATCCACACTGATGCGCCACATTATGGTATCTTCGTAATAATTCAATAATAGTGACATTTATATATTTTTTTTGAATTATAAATAACGATTATTTTTTCAATTACAAATAATAACTAGTATGATTCGAATTGAAATCATACTTAAAACACGATGAATATTTTTTATCATCAAATCAATACACGAAATTCAACATATTTATAATTTTTTAAAAAACGGTGACAGAAAAATTAATTAAATTCAATGGCATATGATGTAGTTTATCCTGAATAAAGTAGGAATCTTTTATGGCCCAAATATCCTCATTTATTTCCACCCTTTCTAATGGGGCACAAACATTACAAAACATCTACCACTATTAATAGTTCATCTCTACAAATCATCATAATATTAAGAGGAACTAAAAGGAACCCATGGTCTTCCAGAAATTGAAGCTAGGCAAACCAACAGTAAACTTATTCCCATATCTAAATTCAAAAGACTTCTAAAACTTACTCAACTGAAAACTCGAACAACATGGTGTGCTGGTACTTGCTACCAGGTTGAACAACGACTGATGGGAAGTTTGGTTGGTTTATGGCATTTGGAAATCCCTGCGTTTCCAAGCATAACCCTGCATGCTTATTATAAACAGCACCTCCTTTCCCAACAACTCCATTCACGTAATTACCAGTGTAAAATTGCATCCCAGGTGCATTGGTCCATAAGTTAAGGACCTTCGAGCTGGATGGGTCTTTCAATTTGGCAGCATGTTTCAAACCCGATTTTTCTTCCCCACCGCCAAGAACATAGTTATGGTCATAACCCAAACCTACCTCATGGACTTGAAGACCAACCTTCTTCTCAGTAGTGAAGTCAAAAGGAGTCCCTTTAACTGGCTTGATTTCTCCAGTTGGAACTGTGTTCTCGTCCACTGGAGTCATTTCTGATGCCCATATCTGAATTGTATGATCAAGTATGTTCCCTGAGTTGTGGCCTGCTAAGTTCCAGTAAGTATGTTGAGCCAAGTTAATTGGAGTGGCCTCATTCTCAGGCACTGCTTCCATGTCAAGCTTCAATGTCGTGCTTGAAGTTAGAGTGTAGGTTGCAGTCACAGAAACATCACCCGGGTAACCTTTGAACACAAAAACAGCAATATTAGGGACAAAAAGAAATATGTGTGCCCATAAGAGAGAGAGTGGGAACTTACCCTCCTCACCATCGCTGCTGTGATATTTAAAAGTAATGGAGGGGTTGTCGCCTTTCTTATATTCTGCTACGGCCCATATTCTCTTGTCAAAACCCTTGAATCCACCTAAAGGAAAGAAACAAAGAATAGATACAAAGGAATGAAATATGAATGCTTTATATATTCATAGAACAGATGTCTAATTTGAATGCTTTATATATTCATAGAAAAGATGTCTATAAGCCGGAAAACTAAAAATAGGGAAATTAGTTCACAGAAAAACTATTCATTACCAGCATATGCAAAAATTATTAAATTTAAAAACACACATATTGCTTCACTCAAGGGTGCACTTATTTTGCGCCTTGCGCCTGAGGTAATAAAAGGGATTTAGTTCCTAGAGTGTGCCTTGTGCCATTAACATGGCTAGGCTCTTCTATATTTGTTCTCTCTAATTTGCATTTGTCACATGCAATACTTAAAGAAGATGCATGTCTGCAGCAAATGATTGTATAAACATGACATACATGAACTCTTCCAATTAATCTAAGCCCTCAAAAGTCACAATGGAAATACTTATAACAAATCGGGAAAAAGAAGTAACTTTTATTTTAAGAAAGAAAACATACAGAACCAAGCCAGGCCAAATTAATGGATAGAGCATATTTCAAAGATTGTTCTCAATTTTTTATCTCATACAGATAAAACAATGTAACAGAAAATAAAAGAAGCATAATTATCGTCTGGTGCAAAATTTCAAGAACCAATTCAAGCATGCAGATAATCAGTTTTGATTCAGTAATTGCAGTCTCATTCTGGTTATCCAAAATTATGAGAAAAATGTTTAATTATTCTAGATATGGGAAATATTAGATGTATACCGTGGATACTGTTTGGAGGTTTGTTGATTGGCAAAGAGCACTCCGTTCCATTAAGAGTAAACTTGCCATTTTTTATCCTGTTTGCAACCCTTCCCACGATGCATCCAAAATAAGGTGAAGCACCTTTCTGATCAAACATCACAAAAATTAACCCCAAAATATGAACCAAAATCCCATTCTCTAAAATGAAGGAGACTAAAAGGAGAGATTTAAACTCAACAAGCCATCAATTTATCACACAAATTACTTCCCACTTGCCAGAAACGGACCATTGTCTATGTAAAACTCTAAACGTGATATTGAAGAGACAAGCCAAATGCTGAGATGGGTTCTCTCTTCTTCGTCCAAAAAATTCCAATTCAATAGACAAGATTCAGATCAAAGTCAAAAGCTTTCAAATTCAACAAAGAGAGACAGGAATTACCACGTACGGTTCGACAGTGTCGAATCCCAGGACTACATCGGCTAATTTACCTTTAAAGTCAAGAAAAACCCACTGATCAATAATTTAGCATTCAGGAATTTTCTTCTAAAAAGAAAAAGAAGGAAGATATGAATAGAGATACCGTTTTTGTCAGGAACAGACAATGAGGTGATAGTGCAGCCATAGTTGGTGATCTTAACAACCACGGTTCCATTGTTGAGTTCATAAATCTGCGGTTGGTCAGCCATTTGAGGATTTTCCGAAAGCGAGATTTGTGTTTCAGAGATTCAGTACTTCCTTTGGTTTAGTGTGGAGTATATAAAGAAAAATAATTTCATTGTTTGAAGGTCTTACGTCACTTATCTTATCTTTATCCTTGACTGCATTCCACGTATTCATATTTCTTCCTCTTTCTTTTAGTTATTTCCCGATTCTTTTTTAGGATTATTTCCTATAATATGATTTTTATAGGGCTTGGTTATTTAGGGAGATACTAATTGATTTGAAAATTTTAAATTTTATTTGATAATTGTTGAGTGGAATTTGAGTTATCAATTCAATTGAATTGGAGTATAATAATATTTAACTTAAATAATTTCTAATTTTTATCAAGTTTTTACTTTTCAATTTCTTTTTATATTATGAAATTGTAATTTTTCTTATAGAAAGAACTTAAATATAATTGAGCTCAATTTAAATGAGCATAAAAATTGAAAAATAATATTAATCAAACTCAAGTTTAAATAGTTTAATTATGTCTCGAGTCAAATTCTAGTTCGATTTTGAGTACAAAAATTAATAAATGAATTTAAACTTTGAGCCGAGTTCAATTTTTAAAATTAATGTTTGAGTCGAGTTTGATCCAAATGTCGAGCCACATATTTTAAGTTAGGCTCAAACTTGCTAATATTTAAACTCCACTAGACTCAGTTACATCCCTATAAGTACCTTAATATTCATGGGTATCAGAATTTGTGTCTAAATTTTTCACATAATCTTCCTTTTAATCTTGAGCGACCAGAATAGCATACTTATTAATCTCATTTCTAATCTTGAGTGATCAAAAATAATATTTTATTAAAATTTAAATATAGTCATTCATGAAAAATTACAAAAAAAAATCTTAATTGATTTCTAATATTGAATTATTCTTTTTATTTTTTCTTAAAAAATGAAAAATTAAAATAGACCTCAAAATTTATGGAGTTCCAAGTTCATTTAAAAACTCTCATGGAACTCTAACTTATTCAACAATGTGATTATTTTTCCAAATTTAAATACTTATCCGAAAAATGAGAAGATTTAAAAAGAATATGAGGATAAAAAAAAGGCTTCATGAATGCTCATTTAAAATATTAATCAAGCTTGGATTCTAACATTCAAGACATAAGTCCAACCTTGCTACGCTCACTTTTTTTTTAATATATTGGTGTGATTATATCGTAATATCTGTTCATACTTTCTTAATCGTTTGACAAGGCACACACACCTTGTACACATAGATGCTCGAACCCGGGACTCCTAGGATGAACATCATCCTCTTTTCCACAAGAGCCACTCATTGGATTCGCTACGCTCACTTTCTACTTTGTAATATATATTTTATTTTTTTATATATTACATAATTTATATCAAATAAAATTAAATATATAATACCGTAATGTAAATATTAAAAAACGTGTTAAATTGTCCATGATTAAAATTTTCATAAACCGAAAAGCATATAAAATTTTTAAACATTAAATTAAAATAATATACCTTTTTAAAGAATTTAAAAAAACATATAAAAATATATATAAAATATAAAATAAAATATATAATACTACAATGTAAATATAAAAAATGTGTTAGGTTGTTTATGATTAAAAATTTTATAAAACAAGCTTTAAAACTCGTGGTTAGCATCCACTCCCTTAATGGGTATACAGAATGCGAATGATTTGTTATTGGACTTACTCCAGTAGAAATCTTAAGAATAAAAAAAAATCATAAAACAAAAAACATATAAAAAATTGTCAAGAGATTACCCTTTCTTGTTAGTTTTTTAAACACTACAAGCAGGTTGAAGAAGTGATAAATGTCACATTTATTTATATAATTAATTTATATTTTTTATTTTTATTTTTAATATTATTTTCATTGTTACATAATTATGAGGCATTTTTTTTAATTTTAAAATATCAAATCAATGAATTTAATAGAAAAATTTTAACAATAGTAACAATTAGACTTAAATATTTGAAAAAAAAAGTAAATGGACTAAGTCTGTCGTCATTACACGAAGTTTAGTTTGTCTCTGACACGCTGTGTTTTTCTTTGTTTTCTTTTGTCTAGTCCCTGAGTGTTTTTGTCTGTTTTGTTCTCGGTGATCCCTTGCTATGGAAGAAGGATTAACAAATCTGCATTTACTGGATGAGGAAGAGGATGCGTTCTGTGAAAGCGCAGAGGTGGTGGATAATCAGTATTGCTTCTCATTGGTAGGTTGGTGTCTCATGAACAGTGTTGTCCATTTCCCGTCTATGAGAAATATGATGGCGGATCTCTAGCATCCGATTGGTGGCATCTATGTTGCTGACTTGGGAGAAAAAAAGGTATCTGTTCCAGTTTTTTAATCAAGTTAATAAGAACAGGGTCTTATTTGGAACCTCTTGGTTTTTCAATAACCATCTCTTGATTCTTAACATGATTGCTCTGGGAGAAGATCCTACGACTGTTCCTCTCTTAGTGTCCGAATTTTGGGTCCAAATTCATGATCTCCCACCGGGGCTAATGTCTGCCACAATGGCCAAGCAATTTGGAGATTTCTTAAGATCTTTTATTGAGTATGATACGGTTGTTCCGACATTTGGAATACAAAAATTTATGCGCATCAAAGTCAATATAGATGTGCTTCAACCGCTAAAGATACGTAAGAAGATTATTGTTGGGGAGAATTGTGTCTTTTATGCACGATTTCAGTACGAAAGGCTGAGCCTATTCTATTTCACTTGTGGTAAATTAGAGCACGGTGAAAGCCTTTGCCCCCTTTGAGTTCGAATGAATCCATCGAAAGTTACTTTTGGGTGGGATGAATCTTTGCGTGCGTTAACCAGAATGCAATCTACTCCTGTCAGCAAGTGGCTGCGTGATGCAGATGGGTCGGAGGTTAAGTTGCAGAATAAGGAAAGCAAGGTGGAAAGGAAAATTTTCAAGGATAACGATTATAAGGGGAGTAACTTAAGGGGGATGAGATCTGATGTGAATCATAATAATGAGAGAAATCTTGTTATACGGAATCGTGGGAAGGGAGATTTGCCAAGCCAGCTAAATCCTAATCTTATCCCTATTGGAAATAGGAAAGATTTAAAGATTGGGTCCTCTGGTCAACGCTCTGATCTGCCTGCTAAGGAAATCACGTGGGCTGCACATGATAATGTTCAAATGAATCTTGGCCTTGAGGAGGAAAATAGCCCACTACCTGTGTTAAAAGGGAAGAAACGATAGCGTCTAACATGAGAGTTAGTACGACCATCAAAAGGGAGGCTGAGGAGTCTCTCAATGGAAAATCGATTGGCTCTGCTGGGCAAGGCAGCCGAACAGAATAAAAATCGTCAGTTGGAACGTTCGTGGTTTGGAGAAGCCACGACACGTTCGTAGGCTTAGGAATAAAATTTGAGCCATTAATCCTCGCATTTTATTTCTTATAGAAATAAAGTTGAGTACAAAAAAATGGAGGTTGTGAGTCGTAAGTTGGGTTTTTAGAATGGCATTGATGTTGAGGCCATTGGTACAAAAGGTGGTCTATAGCTCTGCTAGAAGGAAAATTCTTTGGTCAGTTTAAGGAGTTTCTCGAGTTTTCACATTGATGCTTGTCGAAATCATTTTTTGAAAAAAAAATAAAAATAAGTCTCGATTTATATTTTGAAAAATGAAAATGGAGTTGCCACCAATAATTTTTAAAGTAAGTGTAATTGGGTCACTTTTCGAGATTTTTTCTTAAAAAAAATCATTAAAATGAATTTGGTCTTTGAAACCATAAAACGAGTTCGGGAGTCGGTTACGCATAAGGAAGGATTAGCACCCTTACACGCTCAAAATTGGTACCTAATCGATTATTTAAAATCTTATTTGTTGAAAATTAAAAGTTCGAGAATAATTTAAATTGCGATCCTTAAATTCATGAATGTCATATTTATTTTATTTTGAAAACAAATTTTGTTTTCGAAGAAAGCTCGTTATTTCGAATTAATCTAGAAAAAGTTACATCCAGTAAGTTAGGATATAACAATTCGAGTATTCAAAAATAATGAACTTTTCAAAAAAATCTCATATTTAAATTTTTAAAAGGATATTCAATAATCCCGGTTCAAAAAAAACGACACTCAGTGAGTTAGGGCATGATTTGTCAAATTCCTGAGACAAAAGACATTGCCTTGATTTTTAAAAACAATTTATGTATTTTTAAAAAAAATGAATTTCCATATTATGCAAACATAAATATGCACATAACTTACAAATATAAATAAAAGAATAAAAATGTAATAAATGCAATTAATAGTACAATTTCTCAAGAATTGTTGTCACGTTCTTCGTCTTTATTGCTCGATTCTTTCCAAATCGAGGACTCTGATGAACACCCAATGAAGCTATTTCCAAGGCTGAAGACCACTCTTTCCCAAGAGGGGAAAATCGGCAAAGGAATGGAAGGGAAATGCTGGAGAGAAAATGAGATAAAGAAGAGAATGTGTTGGTGAATTCGTGATTAGAATGGGTAACTTAGGGAGGTATTTATAGGTGGGAGTTGGAGGCTATTTTTAGAAAATGAATTTCAGCCACTCAATCCCATGGTTGGCCAACCTTTGAGCACTTTGACTAGTTCAAAGTTTGCTTAAAACTAGCTTGAGGCAAATCCATAAAGGCACCAAAAGTGGAGGGATTTGAATGGGATTTAAGAGGACTTTGAGGACTGATTTTCAAAGATTTGAGAACTTTGACTTTGAGTTTGTTATTTATTTATTTATCTATATTCATAAAATAATAAATAAATAATAAAAAAATTAATATTATCTTATATTTATTTATTTATATTCATAAAAATAATAAATAAATAAATAAATATAATAAGAAAAATGGAATTGGATTTCAAGGCCCGGACGAAATTGGGCTTGTACAATGCTGATATCAGTGATTCAGATAATGGAGAGAATTGAAGACTAACGAGATTTTATGGTTGCCCCGAGGAGAGAAATAAACATTTATCATGGGACCTCCTTTGAAAATTGGGAAGTAACTACAATGGTCCTTGGTTGACAGTAGGTGATTTCAACGAAATTCTCTATTCATTTGAGAAAAAAAGAGGAAGGTTGAGATCAGAATGGGCAATGGCTAATTTTCGGTTAGCTTTGGATGATTGTGGGTTGAGTGACTAGGTTTTCAAGGGGACTGGTACACTTGGGAGAGAGGAAAATTTTAGAACACGAATACTCGGGAAAGAATTGACAGGGGAGTTACCTTAATAGATTGGTGGGCTATGTTTCCTTGGTATTCGGTTGAACATTTGACATATACGTTGTCTGATTATTGTCCAATATTGATTGATACTTGTGGAAAGTAGACATTGGTTAAAAAAGGGTTACATAGGAGGTTTAAATTTGAATATGCTTGGTGTTTGGAAAAAACATTTGAAGATGAAATTAAAAAGAAGTGGGAGAGTTCAAATGATGATGTTCCTTTTAAATTGGCAGATTTAGGGAAACACCTAAGTAATTAGAATTTTTGCATTAAGAAAGATAGAAGGAAGAACCGTATGCAGCTTGAATCCAGATTGGAAGAATTGTCTAGACTTGACCCTTCGAATGAAGTTCTAGCTGAAATTATACATATTCAAATTAATATTAATCTTGAGGCCGATCGAGATGAACTGTTTTGGAAGCAAAGATCCTGTATCAACTGGCTACAACATGGCGATCGCAACACCAGTTTCTTCCATAAGGCTATGATTAGGAGGAAAAGGAAAAACAAAATATTGGGCCTGGAAAATGAAGGTCAGTGGTTTTTTACTGATGAGGACATGCTAAAAATTGCATTGGATTATTTTATGCAGCTTTTTACAGCTTCTGAAGCTGGAGATGACACACGAGTACTTGAGTTGGTTCAAAAACAGGTTACGAGGGGGATGAATAAGGCTCTACTCAGACCATTTACAGAGGCGAAAATTGTACAGTCCCTTAAGTCAATGGCGACCCTAAAAGCACCAAGAATTGATGATTTCCTAGTGCTATTCTACCAAAGGTATTGGCATATTACTGGCCCCCAAATCTCTCAATTTTGTTTGTCAATTTTACATGGTGAAAAAGAAATTGGGGGAATTAATACTCACATTGTTTTGATCCCTAAAGTTGATAAGCCTAAAGATATTACTTAATTTAGACCCATTAGCTTGTATACCGTTGTCTACAAGATCATAGCTAAGACCATTGTGAATCGTATGAGTGGGATTTTAGGAAATTGTATTGATGAAGCTCAATGAGCTTTTATCCCGAGTAGATAAATTTCTGACAATGTTCTTATTGCATATGAGATTCTCCACATGCTTAAAATGAAGAATAAGGGTAGAACAGACAACTTTGCGCTTAAACTCGATATGAGTAAAGCGTATGATCGGGTCGAATGAGATTTCTTGGCTAGTATGATGAGCAGACTAGGCTTTCACTTGGATTGGATTACTTTGGTGATGCGTTGTGTGTGTTCTGTCTCGTACACAGTGGGAGTCAACGATGCTTTGAGCGCTCTTTTTCGCCCTATAAGGGGATTAGGGCAAGGGGATCCCTTAAGGCCCTACCTTTTTCTCTTGTGTGCTGAGGGATTTTCAATGATCTTGAATGATGCTAAGCAGAAAGGAATGGTGCCCGATGTAAAAATTGGTCAAGGTGGTCTTACTATTAATCATCAATTTTTTGCAGATGATTGCATCCTGTTTGAAGATGCAACTAAGGTTGGGGCGCAAGCTATTCATAATTGCATAACTGAGTATGAGACTACTTCTGGCCAGAAAGTTAATTTTGGAAAATCGATACTTTACTTTGGAGCCAATGTTGCACATGAGGATCGTGACTCGGTTGAATATATTTTGAGGGTTTGAGTTACGTCAAATCTAAAGAAGTACTTAGGCTTATTGATGATGGCGGGATGAAAAAAGAAGTGGGCTTTTGCAAATTATGTAGATAGATTTAGAAAATGGATTGGGAACTGGAGCAATCACTTTCTATCAGCTAGGGGGAAGGAGGTCTTTATCAAGGCCATTTTGCAAGCTACTCCTATATATGCCATGCAGTGCTTTTTGTTACCCAAATTATTGTATCGACAACTTGAAGGTTTAATGAACAAGTTCTGGTGGTCACATGGTAAAACCATAAGGGCATTCATTAGGCAAATTGGAGTTCGCTTTGTGCTCTGAAGAATGCAGGAGGGATGGGAGTCCGTGATCTCCATTTGTTTAATAAACGCTCCTAGCTAAACAGTTTTGGTGTTTGGTTACTAATACCTTATGTTTATTATCGAGAATTTTTAAGGCTCGTTATTATCCATTTACTGATGTTTTATCTACTAAAGTATCTTCTTACCCTTCATTTACTTGGCGTAGTATATGTGCTGCAAAGGAATTAATCGAAAGAGGTCTTTACTGAAGCATTGGCAATGGCAAAAGTGTGAACATATGGAATGATCCTTGGCTTCCAGCTCCTAGTCATAGTAGAATTTTAGGCCATCAAATAAATATCAATTATATAACAGTGAATGAATTGATTGATGGTGAAACGAGTACCTGGAAGATAGAGATCCTGGAATAACTTTTTCATAGTAGTCACTATGAATGCATTCTCCAAATTCTGATTGCTCAATCCTCTATTCCAAACCTTTTGATTTGGCACCATGATGCTACGGGTACATACTCAGTGAAAAGTGGATACAAAACCCTCATTACAGAGCTACAAAGGCCTATGGGAGGTAACCCTCCTCTATTACAATCAACTGCAGCCCTTTTGCAGGAAATATGGAATTTAGATGTCCCCAACAAAATTAAGATTAGCATATGAAATTCGATACATAATTTATTGCCTCATTATGACAATCTTGTTCGAAGACTTATTAGAGTGAGTTCATAGTGTCCATTGTGCAAACAAACACCGGAGAATACCGCCCACCTGATTGGCCTGTGGGTGACCTTGCTGAGATTTGGAAGCTACTGGGTAATGTGTCTACCACTCCAATGATAGGTAACTCAGATCATATAGATTGGTTAGCTAGTGTCTTTAATAATTCTGATGAAACAACAAGACAATTAATAACAATCTCCTATTGGGCCCTTTGGCATCGAAGAAACAGAATAGTGCATGAAGGCAAGAAGGAAAGCATGCAGGAGTTACAGGGTTTAATCAGGGGTTACATGCATAACATTCATATGGTCTAATAAGATTTAGTGCCTAATCGACCACTACTAATAGATCTATAGAGACCTCTAGAGGAGGGCTTTATCAAATTAAATTTTGATGCTTCATTTCTTGCTAATATTAATTTATCAACTGCAACAGTTATAGCTAAAAATGAAGAAGGTAAAATCATGGGTGCATACTCTCACCTTTTTCGAAATGTGGCGAATACTTTTGTTATGGAAGCTAAGGCTTGTGAATCGGCTTTACTTTTTAAAAAAGAGATGGGTTTCAGGAGAATTATTATTGAAGGTGACTATTTATCGATCATTAAAAATTGCATACTCAAAGAGAGGACAGACCAAAGCTCAGATCGATTATTCACAGTATCAAAAGCCTTGAAAGGGTAGTGGGGGAGATTTCTTACCAGTTTGTTCGGAGAGAGGCTAACATGGTTGTGCATGTTCTTGCAAAGTAGGGTCACTGTTGGATAACATCTCAGTTCTAGGTCGAAGAGGCTCCGATTTCAGTTCAGCGAGCAGCGACCGAAGATTGGAAAAAATGGACTTATCAAAGTATAAGGGCTGCTTGTTAACACCTTTGAAAGTGGGAGAAGGTTCAGTGGAATCTCATATTTGGTTCTTCAAAGGTTTCTTTCCTTTCCAGATTTACTTGTTCCCTTGTTGTTTTTCTAGAGTAAAGGGGAAAGATGAAGGCTGGTATTTTGTTTGGCTTGTTAGGGTGCGGCTCCTTTTGTTTTATGGCTTTCCAATCCTCTCCCTACCGTTTCATCTGGTGACGATTCTGAAGGCATATCTGCTCTTGATGAGGAGCTCCTAAGTGTGACATAAGAGGAGAGTAAGGGAGCAAGTTGAGTAGCCTAGGAATAGTATTCTCCATTTGTTCTTTTATTTCTTGTTCTTAAACACTGGTGATTCATGTTCATTTCAAGTTTGTATGGAAGTACTCTTGATTTTTAAACTAAATGATATCTTATTCAATCTTACCTTTACTGTTAAATCATTGGGTTTGATTATTTTTACCATGAAAGTGCGATTGCAATCAGTGTCACTAGAAGGTGCAACGATAAATTAAATTAACAAGAAAAGACAACGGAAGTTGCTTGGGGATTGAAAGAATTCAATCCACTTGTTCTTGAATGTGTTGCATTGCTAGCACTAGAAGGTGTGGTTAGTGTGCATGTCTGAGTCTTAGATCTAATTAAAAAGCCAAGTTATTGCAGTGACAATTACCTGTTATTTTAAACCTTGTGAGTTGCATTTAGCTTTCTACTGACTACTCACGTTTGGGACCCCATTCTATTATTATCACAGTTCATTTTTATTTTCAAGTTATTGCTCCGAAAACTATTATCATAAATTATCGCATTTTAATTACACTGACATTAGTAGACAGAAGACAACCATCCTCGTGGGATCAATATCCGATAGATTACACATTTATCTACTATACTTGCATCGATAGTGCATGCTTGCACATTATTGTTGTGACGTTTACAGTGCGATCAAGTTTTGGCGCCGTTGTCGAGGATGGCATTAGTTTAATGTTTATTCTTGTTTTGCATTCATTCTTTATGTTCTAATCTTTATTTGTTACTAACTTATTTCTTTTTTGTTGACTACTTTTATAATTATTATTTTTAGGTGTTTTATGACCAGGAGCAATCCTGAATTTATTGTTAGCTTAGATCCTGAAATTGAACGCACCACTCGAAGGAGACGACAAGAACAGTGAAGTATGGCTCTAAGAGGAAACAGTGCAGCCATACCATAATTGCAGCTACAAAATCCTGTCCCTCCTACACAGCCACAAAACGTGAATAATCAACCACTGCAATAAGAAGATCAAATTCAAAATAGAACTATTCGAGACTTTGTTGTCCTTGTGTTGAATGATTTGCAGCCAGGGGTTGTTAGGATAGCTATTTAAGCTAGAAATTTTAAATTAAAGCCGGTCATGTTCCAAATGTTGAATTCTAATGGGTAGTCTGCTGGGCTACCTCATGAAGATGCGAGAGAGCACCTTAAATCCTTTCTACTGATTTGTACTTCTTTCAGTCAGCACGACGTTCCTGATGACGCCTTAAAAATACAGCTATTCCCTTATTCATTGCAAGGACAGGCTCGTACTTGGTTCTTTGGATTGCCTGCTGGATCAATCACTTCATGGAATGGGCTTGCAACTCAATTCATTTTGTGATTTAATTCACCAACGATGAATGCTCGTCTTAGGAACGACATTACTGCGTATCATCAGTTGGATGATGAAAATTTGCATACTACGTAGAAGCGTTACAAAACTTTTCTTCTACGTTGTCTCATGCATAGAATTCAACAAGAGACACAGCTTGAAATATTTTACAGTAGACTGAATGCACAGACAAGAAATCTTATCGACGCATCTGCTAATAGTCCTTTGTTGAATTGTACATACGAGAAAGCTGTCAGAATTCTAGAGCGAATTTCTCAGAATGATTACCAATGTCCAATCTCTAGAACTGCTCAGGTGAAAGCAAATCCCGGAGTTATTGAATTAGATGTTATATCTGCTTTAAGTGCACAAGTTTCTTCGCTCGTAAACATGATAAAGAACATGAAGGGGACTAGTGAAGTTGCACCAATTCAAGTTGCTCAACAAATTGATGTCCCTACAGTTTGTTGTGAAATTTATGGTGACAACCACAGTTATGAAGATTGTCCACAGCACGCAGAGAATGCTTTCTATGTCAATAACATCCGTGAAAATTCTTATGGTAATTCTTGTAATAACTCTGCAAGAAATCAACAGCCTTAAGGAAATCAGAATGCTGCGACATTCATATATGAAAATTCATCCAATTAAGGTAGTTATAGACAAGGGAATTACAATCCGCAGCAGCAGGATTATAACCACAGTACTCAGGTGCATTCACATCAAGATCAAATGCAGCGAAAACAGCCTTCAATGCCATATCTGAATGCTCAAGGACAACAATAACAATAATACACACAACCACGATTTGATCTATTAGCAGCCCTCGAAGCCTTAATGTGCGAGCATATCACTCGAATGGAAGCCATTGTGTAAGGAAATTCATCTTTCATCTGAGCGTTGGAAGCACAATTAGGGCAAATAGCTTAGAATTTGAACACACGACTACCAAGTGCATTCCCTAGGGACACAGAAAATCCAAATTTAAAAGGGAAGGAGCATTGCAAAGCTATCATTCTTCTGAGTGGTAGACAAACTATCAAGCCATCTACCAAATCTAATGCAACACCTATAAACACTACTGAAGTGAATCAGGGTGAGAGAGTTGTGTATAAAGAAATTGTAGATGAACCAGATAAAGAGGCTCCACAAATTGTCACCCCGATGCCTACTGTCATACCGATAAAATTATCGACGCAACTACCGATGTTGATGCAACCTGACGTATCCATACCTTTACCTTTCCCACAAAGATTTAAAGAAAAGGAGCATGATAGAGAATATCAGAAGTTTCTGACTACATTAAAACAACTTCATGTAAATATCTCTATTGTGGACGCTCTTGTACAGATTCCCAGTTATGGGAAATTTATGAAGGAGTTATTATCCAAAAAGATAAAGCTAAATGATATTGAGACAATTGTGTTCGTAAAAGGATGTATTGCTGTCCTGACAAAAAAATTACCACCCAAGATGAAAGACCCAGGAAGCTTTAATATCCCATGTTCAATTGGCAACCACTACTTGCGTAAAGCTTTATGTGATTTAGGAGTGAGTATCAACCTTATGCCATTATCTATTTTTAGAAAATTAGGGATTGGTCATATGAAGCCCACTGTAGTGACATTACAGTTAGCAGATAGATCATTGACGCAACGTGAAGGACAAATCAATGACATCCTAGTTCGCATGGATAAGTTTGTGCTCCCGACGGATTTCATTATACTCGACTGCAAAGCAGACAAAGAGGTACCCATAATCTTGGGATGCTCATTCCTCGCTACCGGATGTAGTCTCATCGATGTGTACAAAGGTGAGTTAACCATGCGACATAATAATGAACCTGTCACCTTTAGTATTTTTGAAGCTATTCCTTGTAAGGACAAAGAAGAATGTCACACTGTTGATGTGCTGGACACATTAATTGAGGAGGAATTCAATGATCGAAGCACATTAATTGCTGAAGAATTTACGGTGACATCGGATGAAGAATTTTTAACTGATTGTAGCAGCAAGGGTGAAGCGCATAACATTGAGCTTAGGCGTGGATGACAAATGGAATCTTTAGATTTGACCAATAGAACGACTCTAGTCTTTAAGTCATCTATTGAAGAAGCTCCTACTGTGGAGTTGAAACTATTGTCTGCTCATCTGAAGTATTCTTTTCTTGGCAACAATAATACTCTGCCAGTTATTGTCTCTGTAACACTAGACGCAATTTAGGAGGAAAAATTAATCTATATCTTGAAATAGCATAAACATGCGGTTATTTGGAGTATTACCGATATTAGAGGCATTAGTCCCTCTTTTTCCATGCTCAAAATTTGGTTGGAAGATGAAGGAAGGCAATCGATTGAAAAACAAAAAAGATTGAATGAGAAAATGAAGAAGGTGGTTAAAAAGAAGATTATCAAGTGGCTTGACGCGGGCATTATTTATCCAATAACTGATAGCAATTGGGTAAGTCCAGTTCAATATGTCCATAAGAAAAGTGGTATTACTGTGGTGAGTAATGACAAGGATGAGCTAATCCCCACTCGCATTCTTACGGGTTGGGACGTATGCATGGAGTACCGCAAGTTGAATACGGCCACAAAGAAGGACCACTTTTCACTTTCTTTCATTCACCAGATACTGGATAGGCTTGCTGGAAAAGCCTATTATTGCTTCCTCGACGGTTATTCTGGCTACAATCAGATCGCCATCATGTCGGAAAATCAAGCAAAAACAACGTTCACTTACCCTTTTGGCACTTTTTCTTTTCATCGAATGTCGTTTGGTCTTTGCAATGCACCGGCCACATTTCAAAGGTGAACGATGGCAATATTTTCAAACATGATCGAGGACTCGTTAAAGGTATTTATGGATGATTTTTCAGTTTATGGTTTTGATCAATGCGTTGATAATTTAGCTAAAGTCTTAAAGTGATGTGAAGACACAAATCTTGTGTTGAATTAGGAGAAATGCCACTTCATGGTAACTGAAGGCATTGTCTTAGGTCATCGCATTTCCAGTCAGGGCATTGAAGTGGATAGGGCGAAGGTAGAAATTATTGAAAAGTTTCCCCCGCCAATTAGTGTAAAGGGTATCCAGAGTTTTCTCAGACACGTAAGATTTTTTTGCAAATTTATTTGAGATTTCTACAAAATTGCGAAACCTCTTTGCTCATTACTGGAGCAAAATAAAAAGTTCTTGTTTGATGATGCATGTGTAGATGCATTTCTGCAAATAAAGAAGCAGCTCGTGAAGGCACCTATTATTGTTGCACCAGATTGGTCGCAATCGTTTGAAGTTATGTGTGATGCAAGTGACTTCGTTGTGGGTGCAGTCCTAAGGCAATGGAAGGAAAAAGTATTTCATGCTATATATTACGCCAACAAAACTCTTACAGAGGCATAAATCAATTACACAACCACAGAGAAAGAGTTGTTGGCTGTAGTCTTTGCTTTCAACAAATTTTGCTAATATCTTGTAGGTGCAATGGTTACTGTATTTACTGACCATTCAGCGTTAAGATACCTTTTTGCAAAGAAGGACACTAAACCACGGTTGATACGTTGGATCCTATTATTGCAAGAATATGATATAGAGATCAAGGATCGAAAGGGATTGGAAAACCAAGTGGCAGATCACCTGTCTCGTTTGGAAGTTAGTAGTGAAGACGGAATTACACTTCAAATTGTCGACTATTTCCTGATGAGAAGTTGTTCGCTATCGACGCAACCCCGTGATACGCAGATATAGTTAATTACCTAGTATGTGGGAAACTACACTTAGGTGTCATAGGCCACAAAAAAGAAAGATTTCTTCGCGACATAGAAAAATATTACCGAAACGAGCCATATCTATTCAAGGTATGCAACGACAATATAATTAGGCATTGTGTTCCAGAGGAAGAAATGCATTCAATCCTGAAGCATTGTCACGACACTCCTTATGGAGGTCATTTAGGTGGCATAAGAACTGTTGCAAAGGTTCTTCAGTCAGGATTTTATTAGCCTTCATTATTTAAAGACGCCCACAACTTTGTGCACCAATGTGATAAATGTCAGTGCACTGGATCAATATCTTGAAGCAATGAGATGTTACAACAGCCAATCATGAGGTTGAACTCTTTGACGTTTGGGATATGGACTTTATGGGACCATTTCCAAGTTTGTTTGGAAATTTTATATCCTAGTTGTTGTTGACTATGTGTCAAAGTGGGTAGAGGCCATTGCTATCCCAAAAGATAATGTAAGGACAGTGCTGAAGTTTTTCTGCAAGCATATACTTACTCGTTTTGGCACACCTAAGGCATTGATCAGTGACCAAGGTACTCACTTCCACTGCAATCAGGTAGCAACCGCATTGAAGCGGTATGGAGTTAACCATAGAATGACGACCATATACCATCCACAAACCAACGGATAAGATGAAGTTTCCAATCGACAAATCAAGAATATTCTCGAGAAGGTGGTGAATCCATCAAGGAAAGATTGGTCTTCTTGGCTTGATGATGCGTTGTAGGCATTACAGACAGCATACAAAACCCCACTTGGGATGTCACCATATCAACTTGTATTTGGTAAAGCATGTCACTTGCCTATGGAATTAGAACATAAAGCAACGTGGGCAATCAAGCAAGTGAATATGGATTACGAGGTTTCTGGGAAGAAAAGGCTGTTGGACATCACTGAACTTGAGGAAATTCGGCGCAATGCTTATGAAAATGCCGCAATCTATAAGGAAAAGACCAAGCAATGGCACGACAAAATTATTTTGCAACGACAATTTATTGTAGGACAACAGGTGCTATTACTTAATTCTCGACTAAAATTGCACCCAGGTAAATTACGCTCACGTTGGTCTAGACTATTTGAAGTTGTCGAAGCATTTCCTCACGGTGCAGTCACAATTAAAGACATAAATGATGGGCACCAATTTAAAGTTCATGGACAACGGCTGAAGCATTATTTTGGCCATGATGATCACAAACAGGAAGAGACCATTAATTTGGTCACATTTTTCTAACCTTTTTTGAAATTTTTATCCTGTAATTTTATTTTATTTTGTTTTTGTTTAAGTTTATTTCATTTCGTATTTCTTGCAGGATAAAGTTTACTCTCTTGTCGACGCATTTGGATCTCCTTATCGACGTAACTCATGTTGAGGAGCAATCCGAGAATCGGGCAAAGCCAAAAGAAAGAAAGAGCAAGCGCTCCAAGGCAATGCAGACTCTAAGTTTAGGGGGAATGTATATGGGGTTGGAAATGCAATTGTATCCACATTTCAAAAATTTTTCTTTTTGAGTTTAATGAAGCATGCAAAGTTATTGCAAATGTGACTGAATTTGATGCTTAATTCTTGAATCATGTGAACTATCAATGAATGAGTTAGATAAATTTGATTGAATGTTGTATCTTCAATTCTTTGATGAATGATTTAGATTGCATTAGTAATGGATGAATAGTATCATTCCTTAAATCTTGAATGAATCTGTCATTTATAGTTGATTGTATACATATGAATATAGTTATAAATAAAAGACACTCAATGTGGGTGTATTGTGAACTGTTCAAGGGGGAACAGTCCAATGCAAGTGTTAGAAAAAGTAATCTAGCTAAAGGCTGTCACTGCAAGAGTGTGTGTCGATGCAACTACATACTCCCTTGGGGTTTGTTGCACCCAATTGTTACTTTTCAGGAACAAAAGTATAGTAATGCAACGACATCCCTCAGTCACATATAAAAAAAAGAGAAAAGAGAAAAAGGGAAAAGAAAAAAAAATATGTATATTACTGTACGATAAGTGATGTTTTGGTAGAAAGAATTTAGGATTTAAAGCATGGTGCTAGCATTGATGAAGTTGCAATTTTAATTATTCATGCTTATGAATTGTCGGCGCAATATTCTGTCATTTGAATGTAATTCATCCATTGGGATTTTAGATGATTCAAGTTGCTAGAATGATCATTGCCTTGATAAAATTTTTGCTATAACCTTGGCAATTTCTATTTTACTTGAGGATAAGTAAAAACTCAAGTTTGGGGGTGTGATAGTACTAGAAAGAACCATTGTTTTCTCCTTACTTATTGTTTAAGTTGTTTCCATTTAGTCATCATTAGCACATATTTTAACATTTTTTAGTTTAGTTTATTGGATTTTCTAACTTAATGGACCTTAGCTTAGTTGCTCTTAATTTTGGCATATTTTACTACTAATGTCGCTATATTAGTCTGTTTAGCATTGAGCCCAAAATTATCGTTGCAAGAACCTATTCAAAATTGTCATTGCATAAGCAGGTCCAGAATTGTCGCTGTATCTGACAGCAGTTCGGATAAGAACAGAAATGCGTGAGCTGTCCAATCTGGTATAATCAATTGGTACAACCATAGACAGCTCATTTTTGATAAAAGAACAACTGTACAAATCAGCTGAATATAAATGCTCACTAAGGAAGAGAAAAAGGAGGGAGTCTTCTTCCGGATTTTTTATTTCCTTCTTGAATCCATTTTCGAAGCTTGCATCCATGGCAGCTTAATTTTCTCAAGGGCGACCTGACACAGAAAAGAAAGCAGATCTGCTCTTGACGAAGAGCTCCTAAGTGTGACACAAGAGGAGAGTAAGGGAGCAAGTTGAGTAGCCTAAGAATAGTATACTCCATTTGTTCTTTTACTTCTCTTTCTTAAACGTTGGTGATTCATGTTCATTTCAAGTTTGTATGGAATTACTCTTGATTTTTAGACTAAATGATATCTTATTCAATCTTGCTTTTACTGTTAAATCTTTGGGTTTGATTGTTTTGACCACGGAAGTGAGATTGCAGTCAGTGTCACTGGAAGGTGCAGCGACAAATTAAATTAACAAGCAAGACAACGGAAGTTGCTTGGGGATTGAAGGAATTTAATCCACTTGTTCTTGAATGTTTTGCATTTCCAGCACTGGAAGGTGTGGTTAGTGTGCATGTTTAAGTCTTAGATCTAATAGAAAAGCCAAGTTTGGTAAGACATTCTTTGTGCCTTATTGCAGCGACAATTACCTGTTATTTTAAACCTTGTGAGCCGCACTTAGCTTCATGCTGACTATTCATGTTGAGGACCCCATTCTATTATTGTCACAGTTCGTTTTTATTTTCAAGTTATTGCTCCGACAACTATTATCACAAATTATTATTTTCAAGTTATTGCTCCGATAACTATTTTAACAAATTATCGCATTTTAATTGCACTGACATTAATAGATAAAAGACAACTATCCTCGTGGGATCGATATCCAATAGATTACACATATGTCTACTATACTTGCATCTACAGTGTATGCTTGCACGTTATTGCTGTGACATTTACAGCGTGATCACTTTCCTTTTTGACATGGAGTACAAATATGAACAAGATTATTTTTATTTGTGACCACATTACAATCCTTTAACACAGTTTGTACTATACGAGTTGAAGGATACCTAAACGGTGATGCCACAGTTCAAAAACTTCATCAGGCGAGGAACTCGAAGTTAAAACTATATTATATGTTGATGGAGTGATACTGCTATTATTCTTAGCCATCGGTGGAAATCTATATAGCTCATCATATGTGTGACCCCGTAACAAAACATTCTGAGTTTGAATATCTTTAACCAGACAGTGAAAGGGGTGAAACTCAAAATAGGCATTATTTTCTCTAGAAAATTGGGTGATAGGCATCAAATTTTTACGAATATTAGGCAAATGTAAAACATTAGATAGATGAAGCAATTTATTTGTTGTAGCCAACGTAAAACCACCCATACACTCAATTCTAGCACGCGTTCCATCACCCATTAGAAGTGGAGTATTACCTGAATACGAAGTAGAGTGGTTTAGTACAGATGCCTCTTTACACACATGATGAGTCGCTCCCGAGTCAGGACACCATGCAGTTGAATTTTAATTCTCAACGGGTTCAAGAACATACGACTCATCAGGCCTAAAAGCTTTAGCGCCAAAACCTGAGTCAACGCCATAATCGAACATAGCAATATTGGACTCACCTTCATTCAAGTTTTCAGACCCTTAAACATCAGGAATTCAAGGAAGGCCCACACATGCTAGAGAACCTGAGACTCGACCTGGGAAAAATGGCCCAACACTTGCATCATGTTTCATCCTTTGAAAAATCCATGCTCCGGGCTTTGTGTAATATGAACCACATGACCTAGGTGTCAATTTCACCATTGGCCCAAACATATTTCTTCCACTCCATTCGGCCTAATGACCCATTGCACATTATTACTATTAGAACCATTAGTAAGTGGCCCACTTGCAACCTGATTTGAGTAAGTAGCACACGACCCACTTGCTAATTATTTTGGGTAATTGGCATATGGCCCACTTGCAAATTTAATTTGGTCAAAAACTCCATGTGATTTATCCATCTCATGATTAGGGTAAAATCCCTTTTGTATGTTATGCACCAAAGGGGCATTCAACGTCGCTCCTTGCGAAAACATCATTCCACTATTTAACAGCCACTCAAACGGAGCCTAACCTTGCATCGGTGCCGAAAAAACTTGATCTGGGTAAATCAATCTTTAAGTGGCACCATGTTGCGTACCATACTGCCCAAGCATTGGTCCATTAGGCGTTGACCAGTCATGAAGATTTCGTGAAGCCACCGGTGATGGAGAAACACCATATTGACGATCAAATCGATAAAAGCATCTTTGTGCCAAGTGCCCCAACCGGCCACATATCTGGCATTACGCACGTCCCCTTGATGTTCGTCCACGAACGTCGTAGGAAGCACGACCACCTCTCATGGCCGTTATCGTCTCCGAAAACTCCTGATCTGAAATGTTAGATCCAATCAGATTCACCTGAAACGAGTTTTCGTGCACCATCCTTTGCTGTTGATTCTCATACTCCAAGATTATGTCAACTAATTTTCGCATGGGTAGAGGTTTAGAAAAGAAGGATGTGAGCGTGATCATAGCGTCGAACTCCGGTGAAAAGCCTGCGAGCACTATCTCGACTTTCTCAGATTCCAATATTTGATGTCTTGAAGCCTCAATCAGAGCACATGTATTTTGTATTTTAGCAATATACTCTTTAATGGACAGATTACCTTTCTTTATTGAATGCGTGTTTGATCCTAGACATTTTTGCTCTAGTGAAAACAGTAAATAAATGATTCGCGGTGCTTCAAACATCACTCAAGGACCTTACGCTTGTAAAACAAGATAACAGTGGACTACTAATCGTGGACAATAACCACGACGCTAGTAGTTTATCTTGTTGATGAAAAAGAGAATAATTAGGATTGAGAGTTAACTTTCCTTTGTAATCTGGTATGAACCTCGGTGGACTCTGTAGTGTTCTGTTCACAAAACTGATAAGCTTGTACCCTCAACTATCAATTGCACATGCTACTGCCATTGAATGAAATTACTCTCATCCAATTTGATCGTATCATGTCTAATGAAGCTTTGAACGTGTAACACTCAAAAACCGTAACCATCTCCGGTCTAGGGTCTCAGGGTTTATAGAACTTTTCGAGTTTTTTTTTTCTTTTTCTTAAAACATACAAATCAATCACAATTTATTTAATTACGAACTTGCAACTCAGAATACTAACTCCATTTAATATTACACATTCATTTACTACCTTTCAATCAGTCAATAATTAAATTCAATCACGTAAGAACTTAGGAATCACGTACAAATATTTTCCATCAGGGATCACATGACCTTGTGTCTCACACACACAATTTTACCACTAGTTAACCAAACTATATCCTAAACATGCTTATCATTACATCACAAGAAGGAATTAATATTCATATCACATATCATGACATTTATATTTCATATCAACATAATATCACAATATCATCCAAGCTACATCAATCATTCTTACTATCATTGTATAGTACCCAAACCCAACACCTTCGTCGGTTAGGGTTCCGAGGTCACATGCATTCATGCCTCAAATCCAATCATTATTGATTTAGTAAATATATACATTTATAATTCTTCATTCTTACTTTGTTTATTAACTTAATAAGGGTAAAAATGTCATTTCCATAATTATGAGAGACTTCTACCGATACCTATTAGACAAGTATCGATAAAAGTAAGGTTAATAAATAATTAGAAATAGTTACGGTTTCCTACCGGTAGTGGTGATGGTTCTATCGATACAGTGATGACTTCTACCGAAATAATGCATGCTTCTATCGATACTAAAAAATCCAAAGAGCTAAGAAGTTTTACCCTACAACATCTACCGATATAAGTACTCAGACTACAAATACTACTTATGAACAGAACTATTGATACTTCGTATGTTACTACCGATAACAATGTAAGTCAGTAACCAACTTCTCCCCTACTTTGTACTTCTACCGATACATGTAAGAATTCTATCGAAACAAGTACGCAGAATTAGATTATTCATGCAAGTCCTCAAGTTTATCAACCATCATTCAACAAAAGACTCTTATTCAAATTCTCATATTGCAAAATCTATACGTGATAATACTTGTTTCATCATATAACACAAAATACAATCAATTAACACAAGGATTCTTAAATTCACGTGTCAATTACAAAACACATTTGCTTAATTACAACATCAAGCAAGCATGCAAGTTTAGTTCAACAAAGAAACCAACAATCCAAAATCAATCATTTCAAGGGTAACATCATCCAAGTACATTCCATACAATCAAGTGATGAAAAACTACCAAATGAGCTCCGTGATAGTGTGATTTCTTTGAGATGATCTGATCTTCAAGTAGCAAACAATCTACAAAACAACAATAACATCTTTGTTAAGCTTTATAGCTTAGTAAGTTCGAAAAGTCTAAAGGAGTTACCAACATATGCATAAAGCAGTTATAACTTAACCGAGCTAGAATAGCCCAATGCTTCTTCGAGCCATTTAGCATTTCAAATTTCCTGTATGTATCATTTTTGTTACTAGTACTCGAAGCTGGTCACACGAGCTATCGATGACTCATAACATATGCGGTACCCAACCATTGGTACGGTGTCTGTTTATATAATTGTCTCCTAACGATGCTGCTCACACGAGCTGTCGGGTGTATGCACTTATGCATAAGTCTCAGCCATCGCAAGGCCTGTAATCCATTCTAGGATTCATATCTATTTTTCAGACTCATGATGCTGCTCACATGAGCTATCGAGGACTCGCAACATATGCGGTACCTCAGCCATTGATATGGTATCTGTGCATATAACTGTTCCTTAACGATGCTGCTCACATGAGCTGTCGAGAATATGCACTTATGCATAAATCTCAACCATTGTAAGGCTTGTAATCCATTCTTGGATTCTTTACTCATTTTTGGACTCATGATGCTACTCACACGAACTGTCGAGGACTCGAAACATATGCGATACCTCATTTATCACGTCGATTTTAAATCATTAGCTCAAAGCCTGGTATCTCTTTCATTCATTTCTTTTTTCATCTTTCTCAATTTCACGTACCATAACCTATTATGCAACAATCATAAAGAATGCAAATAATGTACTATTTAAATGCAAATTTAACGTTACGAACTTATTGGACGAAATTGCAGTTAAAGTGAACTCTAGGGACATATCCGTAATTTTCCCTTTTCCACGATCGGGACATGATCTCGATCTATTACAATAATTTCATTCAATTATTTAAATCAACATAAATTTTTAATCATTTTATGCAAACTTTTTGGTATTTTTATAAAATTGCCCTTAACTTTTCACTTTTATTCAATTTAGTCCTTAGTCCTTAAACTTGCAAATTAACCATTTTTATTCAAATTTCAGTTTTGCTGAATGCTTTAGAGCATTCTTACAGCCCACTTTTTGCAATATTTCACCTTAAGTCCTTACAAATTTATTCTTTTAACATTTTAATCCTTTAACATAAAAATTACTAAAAATTACTTTACAAAATCATCAAATATATCACCCAAGCTATTAAATCTCCCATAAACTTTAAAAAACAAGCTTATTCATCAATAGAAAAATTTATAGCATTTGACAAAATTACAAATTAATCTTTGGATTAGTTAAATTAAGCCTTACTTAAAAAAAAAAACTATGATGGATGGAACTTAAAGTTCAATTGCTGAATTAATGACATTATAAATCTTCTTCATTTAATACAAAATGTTGGCTGGTACAATAGCAGGAAATATCCATGGAGGAAACACAACAATATACTTTATGACATTAACACTAATTTCTTTGTCTATATGAAAAAAAGAGTATAGATGATATTGATTGATGGGCTGAGATAAGGGTGGGTTGGGTTGTTTAGAAGAGAAGAGACGAGAAGAGAAGGGGCATAATGAAAATGGGCCGAACCGAACATTGTAGCCGAATGACAGCACGCACATGTTTGAATAGGAATATATATAATAAACCCTTCTCCCGAACTGAAGCGAGAAGAAAAGCCTCCCTGTGGTGGAGGAGACAGTGGAGGGACTCTGCAAAATTGCTGCCTTTTTCTCTTGCTGGCCTGCTGCTCCTATTACTGCTATCACTCTCCTCTCCCAATTTCTCCCTTCAATTTCATGTAAATTAAATCACGCTTTGCACGCCTCCTTCAAACCCCGCTTTTCTCCGGTATTGCTTTTTTCTTCTTTCTCTACCAAAATGCAACATTCCTACATTTATTCCTTCTTTCCTTACATTTTGATATTATTATTCTTAGAATAAAGCTTTTACTCCACTATAATCTTTCTACACCTTCTCCACACATCATTGTTTGTTATAGCTGAAATATTTGGTGTTTGTTTTGTTGTTATTATGTCTCTGCCAGGGAGGTATATTTTTTATTTATCAGTTTGAGATTGTTGTGGAGGGAATCGCCCTCCAATGTGCCTGATTAGATTTCAAAAGGATACATTGAATGGCATTTCTTGGATATTAGGGTTTGAATCTGTACATTGAATCGCATTTCTTGGATTTTTTTGTTTGAATTTCTTTTTTCATTATGACAAAAGCCTTCATTGTTTATTTATGATATTTTTCATCAGCTTTTATTATGCTCTTTTTGTAGTTTTTTGTCTGACATTTTGAGAAAATCTTGGGGAAAGAGTTGTGCTATGATTTCAGTTGGTGAATAGCTGTGGCTAAACAAAGAATGATTATTCCATTCTTGAACAATTTCAGGGATGGCTTTAAAGAGAAAGCAGCTGTTTTGAACACAATAATAGTCATACTTTCTTCTTAAGAAAATATAGCATCACGCTAGAATGTCTTGCTTTGGTTTATTGTTGTTATTGTGTTCCTCCCCTGATTGACATGAATTGAAAATGAGAAAATAAGGACCTTATAGCAAAGTCTGTGATGGCGTTGGATTTCAGAGCACCCATTGTTTTATCACTGCAACTGAAGCCTCGAAATATCAAATTTCATTTTATTTTTACTTATTTCTTGCGTTCACTACCTCATTAGAATTTTTTTGATCTGATCTTTATTTTAGTGGTGATTTCTTAGGATATATCTCTAGTTACACTATTTATTACTTCATTTCTGTTGTGGTGAGATGGATTCCGGAGTAGTTGCCTATTACTATTTTGTGAGGCGTAATATTTAGCGTCATTATTTCTTTATTAGTAGAGCACCAAACTAACTAATAACATTGAATGTGGAGTTTGCTAATCATTGGGAACTAGAATATTTCATTTTTTAGGTGGTGATCTGGTCTATGAATTCTTTGTATGTCCTGGATAGAGATTCTGGTGGATTCTTCATGTTGTCTACTAAAGTTTTTAGCAGCTATAATTCCATGAACTTTATCGTTTGATCAGTTTGTGCTTTCAGCCAAAAATATTAGCATGAGTGCTATAGAGGGTGTTTGCGTTGATTAGCTTCTAACCTGTTGCGTTTAAGTGGTGTACTTTTGTGCTTGGGTACGGTAGGTTAGCTCCTTGTTGCATTAAAATTGTTACATCTTTTTGCATGGTGATGATTGATCTGCCTTCTTAAGTGCAGTGGCTGGTTTTCTCATGGAGAGCTCTGATGATGAAAAGGATGGAATCTATGGAAATTTTATGCCGAAAGAACTGGGCCATAATTTTGCATTGAATGGTACAAAGTTTGTAGATGAGGTCCTTAATGGACAGAGTGAGCGGTGTTTGGAAAATTTTCGCATGGATAAGCCGGTGTTTTACAAATTATGTGATATTCTGCAAGGCAAAGGCTTACTTCGGCATACAAATCGTATCAAGATTGAGGAGCAATTAGCCATTTTCTTGTTCATAATTGGCCATAACCTCCGGACTCGGGCTGTTCAGGAGTTATTTAGATACTCCGGTGAAACCATCAGTCGCCATTTCAATAATGTTCTGAATGCAATTATGGCAATTTCATTAGAATTCTTTCAGCCTCCAGGATCTGATGTTCCTCCAGAAATCTTGCAGGATTCTCGATTTTATCCATATTTTAAGGTACCCTTAAATGATGTAGTTTTACTAATATCTATATTTGGGTTAAATTTATCTCATTTTCAACAACATTTCCTAGGACTGTGTTGGAGCAGTTGATGGCATACACGTTCCAGTGATGGTTGGTGTAGATGAGCAAGGACCTTTCCGAAACAAGAATGGTTTACTTTCTCAAAATGTTCTGGCAGCTTGTTCATTTGATCTTAAATTCCATTATGTTCTAGCTGGCTGGGAAGGTTCAGCATCAGATTTGAGAGTTTTAAATTCTGCACTTACTAGGCGCAATAAGTTGCAAGTCCCTGAAGGTATTTACATATTCACCAGATAAACGCTTACTAATTCTTTTTTGTTTTGGTTTTTTTTTTTTGGGTTGCTGAGTAGATTGACATATTTGCATATTGTTTGAATAATTAATCTAAGTATACTTTTAAGGAATGGGATCTTAACGCATATACAGACAACATATGTAGCGTTAAACTTCTCAGAACATTTAGAATAGTATATTTTTGCTGTCTTTTACTACATAACGTTCCAGCTTTAGCAGTTGGATGAAAAATTTAATCGATGCAGGAAGATACTACCTTGTGGATAACAAGTATGCAAATATGCCAGGCTTTATTGCCCCGTATCTTGGTGTCCCTTATAACTCAAATGAATTTCCCAGTGGTTATCATCTCCAAGATGCCAAGGAGCTGTTTAATCAACGGCACTTCTTGCTGCGAAATGTTACTGATCGTATTTTGGGGCCTTGAAGGAAAGGTTCCCTATTTTGATGTCGGCTCCTCCCTACCCGTTGCAAACACAAGTGAAATTGGTAGTAGCCGCATGCGCATTGCATAATTACATCCGTAGAGAGAAACCAGATGACATGCTTTTTAAAAGGCATGAACCACAGACTACCTTACAGATGCAAGAATCATTGGCTCCACAAGAGGTGGAACAAGCAATAATGCCTGTTGATACCCATGATCTGGAAGTTGCATTTGAAGCAGAACAACCAGAACTTAGTTCACAGTTAAGGGATTCAATTGCGACCGAAATGTGGGAAGACTATATCCGTGAGTTAGCAGTCGTGTAGATTGATTGATTCATTGTGGCTTTAGAGTTAGGCTAGGCCTGAAACATTTTCTTAACAATGACCGACCATATAGGATGATTTTTTTTTTTTTTTTTGCCCTTTTGGATGTACATTGGCTCTTGGTTTATACAAAAGAAAGCAGTCATATTATATTTTGATGATGTCTACATTGTTGGGTGATACTTAAAAACTATGGGTTTAGCAGTTCTTGAGGGCTGATTAATGGTTGTCTTTGATGGGTGATGCATTGCAAGTCGGCACCATATCACATCTGAATTTTAGAGGTATGATTCTATGTATCACTTTATTGCTTGTTAAATCCATCACCAAACCATACTTTCTCCCTCTTGCTTGGAATGAAAACGTTTATCACCTTCCCCAAATATTGAAACATTATACCTAACTACCAATTCACGTTAGGGTAAACTGTATTGTGGTGACTCGACTGTGGTCCAAAGTCTGATAAATTGATGGACGTGATAATTATATATAACATGTTTAGACTTTAATGATTTAATATTTTATCAGTTATAATTATAAAAAAAAAAATCTTTTAACAGTCTTGATTTTAATAAAATTATAATTTTTTTAAAATTAACAAGATAGACAAAGTAAATAAAAGAATCTAAAATATATTATAAAAATTTACAAAATTATACCAATTTGCATCAAAGGTTAAAATGTATGATAACCCTTTATATACATCTCCATGTTTTGAATGCTCGAAATCATATCTATGAACGATCTGAGTAGCCTATCCATCTTCCTCATTAATCAAATAGAACGTTAACCATTTTCCTTTGCTTCGTTATGTATCTGTTGATATTTGTAAGCAGCAATCATCCGCAGAGCAATCACATATATCCTTTTATACTTTACCAAATAATTCCCTAGAACCTGGATTACAAAGTTTAATTGCAATTCAACAAATTGACGGTAATTACTGGATTACAAAGTATCCATTGCTTCGAATTCAAATTCGATTTATCAAGTTGATATATCTATTTTATCCATTGCGTTGAATTCAAATTTGATCGCCTTTCATACTTCACAAGCAGCAGCTAGTTCAAGACTCCATTTACTAGTC
Organism: Gossypioides kirkii; assembly: GCA_005610355.1. Lineage (NCBI taxonomy): Eukaryota > Viridiplantae > Streptophyta > Magnoliopsida > Malvales > Malvaceae > Gossypioides > Gossypioides kirkii. Next base: position 25,924,690 of record CP032246.1, on the reverse strand, counting down.
TCAAAGATAATTTTATTACCCTAACGGGCAAGGTCACGTTCCTCAATACGAGCTTGTACACATGCTTCTAAAGCTAATGGATTAGCTACGGCACTCGGTGCATTTCCCCAAAGGTGTCCTAAAGTTCCTCTACCGAATTATTGTATGGAATCATCCCTAAAGATCTTGGTCAAAGCAGGCATATGCCAAACATGAAAACCCCGAAGCTATGGGCAAAACACTTGGCGTAGAAACTCAATCTTGAGTGAAATAAATACCACGACTTGTATCTTTTTCAATAAAATCATCACATAATTAATTCAATAGCCTTTTTCAAAAACAATTCGAATTTGTCTTTCTTGGATTAAATTATTAAATTAATATTAATTAAAATTATTAAATAAATTAAATTAAAATTAAAAAAATTAAACGGGTTAGTAAAAAAAAGTATGTTAATTAATCCCAAAAAAGGTATATTAATTAATCAAAGCTCCAACTGATCACCACCTCTGTATTGTAAATATGCGGTTACGAATAATCTAGCCAAAGAAATAATCCTAAGACTACTCCTATTAGACGATATAATATTGTATCTTTGGTTACTAAGCTAAGTGTGAGCTATATTGTGAGTTGAGTAACAGAATAGGAAGTTACTGAGTAGGAGGTTGTTAGCGATTAGTTAGTAGAGGTTAGTCAGGTACTTAGTCCTATAAATACAAGCGTAGTCGAGGTTCATTGTATGTGGTTTTGATAATAATCAAATTTAGAAAATCAAGTTAGAAATATTTCTTCATTTCTCTATGTTTATTCTTACTGTAGAGTTGAGGGTTTTTACATGGTATCAATCGCCTGAAGTTCTTGGGAGTTGTTGTTTTCTTTGTCGTTATGGTTGATTCTGCTGAATCCACGACTGGTCCGGCTGCTCCGGCTGTTTCGCCAGTTGCGGTGCTTCTTGAAGAAATTACATCGGCGAGTGCAGATCTAGGCAAAGCACGGTTGGTTCAGAGTTTTCCTAGGCATGAAATAAACAAACTCGATGAGAGTAATTACGTACAGTGGCAGCAACATGTGCAGCTCATTGTAGATGGATACGAGCTCACCGGCTACTTGGATGGCTCACTGGTGCCTCCACCGAGGTTTGTTTCGAACAGCGATGGTACGTTGATTTTGAATACTGAATTTTCTTTGTATCAACAACAGGATAAGTTGTTGGCTGCGTGGTTACTGTCCACGATCTCTCGTCCGGTTCTTTCTTGTTTTATTGGTGTCAAGACTGCCATTGACATTTGGAGCACGACAATCCGGTTGTTTGCAGTGGTCACTGGAGCTAAAGTTTCCAGAATTAAGCATGATTTGCACACCATAAAAAAAGGTAACCTCTTTGTCAAAGAATACATATCAAGGATTAGAAATACCTGTGCCTTGATAGAGGCTTCTGGACATCAAGTTTTGGAGTCTGAAATTGTGGAGGTTGTATTGGCTAGGTTACCAACTGATTTTTGATGTTGTTTTAACCTTGGCTTCGTGGTCATTTGAGCCACTCTCATAACGAAAATTAGTTGGCATTCTTTTAGAGTATGAGAACAGGCAACAGAAATCGGTGGTTGAGAATCCGTTTAATGCGAATCTTGTTGGAGCTTCAACAGATCTGGAGGGTGGTGCTGGATCAGGGGGCACTCGAGGTGGTCGTCTGCCAATCGCTGGTCGTGGTCGTGCACGGGGCAGATCACAGTGCCAGATTTGTGGCCGTTTGGGCCACCTTACTCAGCGCTGCTATTATAGGTTTGATTGGCAGTATGGACAGACTTCAACAGTACCGACGGTGCCTTCTGGGCAGTATACGGATGGTTCTTTGCGTGAGATGCAGGCGTCAGGATCGGGATGGATGGCTGGTCCGTCGCGTTGCATGTACCGTAGACCACCGGTTCGTGGAGGTGATACTAGTCGCGACTGGAATTATGTTGGACGTGGTGGTGCTCCAGATCGTGGTGCTGGTACTTGGAACCATGGTGGGTTTGCTGGTTATACAACACAGCATGAAAACATGTTGCATGGTGTGCAGCCGAATTTTTATCCCATTGTTACGTTGACTGAGTTAAACCCGTATGACATGCCACGTGGGTTTGATGTGCCGCGTGGGGAAGCTGATGATTCTTTTCAATTTGGGCAGGATTATGGTGGAGTGACGGTAGATTGGAATGATGTAGGCCATCATGGGCCGATGATAAATAATGTTCAAGTTGGGCCACGGGTTGCATGGCATGGGCAGTCCTCGGTTGGGCCGCATGGTCCTAGGTATTTTTCAAAACCAAGTGCTCGTGTTTTTCCTGAAAATAATAAGGTTGCTGATCAATTATTGTCAGGTCGTGTTTTTGATTCGTCTGCATATGAGTTTGGGCCTGAGGTGTTTAGTGATAGTGAAGAGGCTTAGGTAGCTGTTATTGGACTTAAAGAAAATTTGAAGATTGAGGCAAATGTGGTTGTGGCTGCATTTGGTGCTGATTTAGGATTTGATACTTTAGAATGTGATGAGCCGTATGTTCCTGTTTCGGTTGAGAATTCAACGCCTGCTGACTAGTATCTAGATTCAGGGGCGACACATATTGTGTGTAATGATGCTGCGGCACTGTATCATTCCACTCCTTATACAAGTAACGCTCCTCTTTTAATAGGAGATGGGACTCGTTCTAGGATTGCATCTGTGGGTAGTTATAAATTGGTGACTTCTGCTCGAGTGCTTTGTTTACATAATATTTTACATGTTTCCAGTATACGTAAAAATTTAATATTTGTGTCACAATTTGCTCGGGATAATAATGTGTGTTTTAAGTTCCATCCATTTTATTGTCTAATTAAGGACATCCAGACTCAGGAGGTTTTGATGTAGGGCCACATGCATGATGGACTATATAGATTTTCCCGTGTTTCACAGATAAGGCTACTTCAAGTCCCACGATGAATGCCACGGTTTTGAGGTCCAAGTCGGTGTCTGGTGGTGCTCTAAAGCTTTGGTATAGAAGATTGGGTTATTCATCTATTCCAGTAATTCAGTCTGTTTTAAAGTTTTGTAACGTAGTTATAAATAAAAAGTCTCTTGACTATGTTTGTGATGCATGTCAGAAAGGAAAGGCATGAAAATTACCGTTTTCTAGTTCGAATACTGTGTATACGTTTCTGTTTGAATTAGTGGTTTCGGATCTTTGGGGACCTGTTGTTATTGGTTGTAATGGGAATTGGTATTACATATCGTTTATTGACATGTTTTCTCGTTTTACTTAGGTGTATCTAATTCAACGCAAGTCTTAGGCAGTTGAATGTTTTGTTCAATTTGAACGTTTGATTAAAACTCAGTTTAATGCTCAAATTAGGCAATTCTAAAGTGATTGGGGTTGCAAGTATCGTTCGTTCAAGACAGTCCTTGCATAAAGTGGCATTGTTCATCGCGTCACGTGTCCACATACGTTAGAGCAAAATGGGGTTGTTGAGAGGAAACATAGACATATTGTCGAGGTAGGACTCACACTCCTTGCTTAAGCAAATTTACCAATAAAATTTTGGGGGTATGCATTTTCATGTTATGTACATATTATTAATAGGTTGCCCACTCCGATTTTACAAAATCGAAATCCGTTTTCTGTGTTGTTTGGAAAGCTACCAGCTTACGATAATTTTTGATTTTTTAGGTGTTGTTGTTTTCCTTATTTGCGCTCGTTCAATAAACATAAATTGGAGTTTCGATCCTAGCCATGTACGTTTCTTGGATATAGTACTCAGCACAAGGGATATTTGTGTCTTACGCCAGAAGGTAAAGTGATTATCTCACGACATATGGTGTTCGATGAGAATCATTTTTTGTTTGCTAAGACTTCTGCTTCAGCTAGTGCGAATGAGCCGGTAGTTGCATCAGTTCCTATTGTGCAGTTCCGGTCATTGGTGGTACGATCTTCAAATCAGGGTGCTGGTGCACCTGCGTCATGATTGCGACCATCTAGTAATGAAGCAGTTGATCATAGCCATGACACTCTTATGGTGTTGCACTGGTTGTGTCACGTTCCAATGGTGTTGCAGCGGTTGGTATGGCCGATAATTCTGATGGTGTATCGATTTTTTCGTCAGAACGTAACTCTACGCCAGAGGTTGAAATTTCGGTTCCTGATCCGCTTCCTCCTCAGCTTGGGAATACTCATCGTATGGTGATGCGATCTAAAGCAGGAGTGTTTAAACCTAAGGTTCTTGCCATAGAGGTTGCTGATCATGTGCCGTGCACAATTGATGAAGCTTTTGCCAGTGCTGAGTGGCGATTGGGAGTTCAAACAGAGTATGATGCTCTAATTCAAAACAAGACTTGAGAACTTGTTCCATTACCACCAGGGCATAAGGCCATTGGATGCAAGTGGTTGTTTAAGACCAAAAAGAATCCTGATGGTTGTATAGCTCGACGAAAAGGTCGACTAGTGGCTAAAGGTTGTTCGCAAGTATCGGGTTGTGATTTTTGAGAAACATTTAGTCCGGTGGTGAAACCAGTAACTATTCGGACGATTTTGTCAATTGTAGTGACTAAAAAGTGGCCTCTTCGTCAGGTTGATGTCAATAATGCTTTTATTAATGGTGATCTGTCTGAAGAGGTGTATATACAACAACCACCTGGACACGTGAAGTATAGTGATGATGGGCATCCACTTGTGTGCCGTTTGACGAAGGCGTTGTATGGTCTTCGATAGGGACCGAGGGCATGGTTTGACAAGTTACGGAGTTTTCTTGTTTCTGTAGGATTTATTCGGGCTCGATCTGATACTTCTCTTTTTTTTCGAAAGACTGGTACTAGTTGTATGTATGTCCTAGTATATGTTGATGATATTATTATTACAGGGGATTTGTTATCTAATATTGATGGGTTTGTTACTCAGCTGAATTTTGAGTTTTCACTCAAAGATATGGGTGATCTTCATTATTTCTTAGGTATTGAGGTGTCTTGCTTGTTTGATGGATCTCTTCACTTGTGTTAGCGTAAATATGTTCTTGATCTACTTGAGCGGTGTCACATGTTGAATGCGAACGGGGTTCATATTCCAATGGTTAGTTCGACTTGCTTGATGAAGGCAGTAGGAAATCCTCTAGCTGATCCTAGTGAGTTTCGAAGTCTAGCAGGTACGTTACAATATGTTGATCTTACAAGGCCTGATATTGCGTATGCTGTTAATAGAATCTGTCAGTTTATGCATGCACCTACATATGAACATTTTGTAGCTCTTAAACAAATCTTGAGGTATTTGTGTAGTACTGTTGATCATGGATTGGTTATTACTCAGTCTAGACGGGTTGTCTTTGGTTGGCTATGCGGATGCCAATTGGGGCCTTGATTTTGATGATAGACTACCTCTGGTTATTGTATCTATTTTGGAGATAGTCTAGTTTCCTGGTGTTCTAAGAAAAAATAGGTAGTATCTCGTTCTACTGCTGAAGCAAAATATTGAGGTTTAGCTGCTGCAACAGCAGATATTATTTGGTTAGTATCGTTGTTAGCAGAGCTTCATATTCAGTCTGATGATACACCAACGATTTGGTCTGACAATTCTAGTGCAATGGTTGTTACTGCTAATCCAATTCAACATTCCAAGTTTAAACATATTGAACTTGATCTATTTTTTGTTCGTGAGAAAGTCTGTGCTGGGTCATTAAAAGTTGGCGAAGTTTCAGCTTGTGACCAGGTTGCTGATATTTTAACAAAGTCGTTGTCTGCGATGTTATTTTGTAAATTTCGACATTTTTTAAAAGTTTTGAAAGTTGAGAGAGTTAGGTGAGTATTAGATGATATAATATTGTATCTTTGGTTATTAAGCTAAGTGTGAGCTATATTGTGAGTTGAGTAACAAAATAGGAAGTTACTGAGTAGGAGGTTGTTAGCGATTAGTTAGTAGAGGTTAGTTAGGTACTTAGTCCTATAAATATAAGTGTAGTTGAGGTTCAATGTATGTGGTTTTGATAATAATCAAATTTAGAAAATCAAGTTAGAAATATTTCTTCATTTCTCTGTGTTTATTCTTACTGTAGAGTTGAGGGTTTTTACGATTCCAAATAGAAAAAGTTCAATAATTTCAATTTATTTGAAAGGAGAAAAAGAAAGGTAATATTTATCCTTAAATATTAATTTTTATTACCCATGAATATCATTAACTAATAATTGATAATTAACACAGTAAGGAGCTATAAAATATATGGAATATGACAGAAATAATTTTATGAATTGTTCATTCATTCAATTAATTTTTTAAATAAGTCGTATCTTACCCAGGCTAATAAATAAAGCAGAGGTTATAGTTAAAGCAGCTAGTAAAAACAATGAAATAACTAGTTATAGTAGGCATGATTTACAACCAGGGGTTGTTAGACCGGTAATACAAGCTGGTAATTTTGAATTGAAACCGGTTATGTTTCAAATGCTGAATTCTAATGGGCAATATGCAGGTTTACCTAATGAAGATGCTAGAGAGCATCTCAAATCATTCCTGCTCATATGTGCTTCTTTTAGTCAACATGGTGTTCCTGATGACGCCTTGAAGATGCAGCTGTTCCCTTATTCTTTACAAGGGAGGGCAAGAACATGGTTCCTTGGTCTATCGACTGGATCCATTACTTCTTGGAATGTGCTAGCAACACAGTTCATGCTGAGATTTAATCCGTTGAAAATGAATGCAAGATTGTAAAATGATATCACGACATATCATCAATTGGACGATGGAAATTTACACACTACGTGGGAACGTTACAAGACTTTGTTGAGACGTTGCCCTATGCATGGAATCTAACAAGAAACTCAAATTGAGATCTTTTATAATGGGTTGAATGCACAGACAAGAAATCTTGTCGATGCATTTACCAATGGTCCATTGTTGGATTGCACCTACAATAAAGCCGTACGAATATTAGAGAGAATTGCACAGAATGACTATCAATATCCAATTTCTCGTTCTGCTCAGGTAAAAACTAATCTTGGTGTTATGAAATTAGATGCTATATCAGTTTTGAGTGCACAGGTATCCTCGTTGGGAAATATGATCAAAAATATGAAAGGAACAAGTGAAGTTGTCCCTATTCAAGTGGGTAAATAGTTGGATGTCCCGATATTTTCTTGTGAAATTTGCGGTGACAACTACAGTTATGAAGACTGTCCACAACATGCTGAGAACGCATTTTATGTCAACAACATCAGAGGAAATTCCTATGGTAACTCATACAGTAATCCTAATCGTACACAACAACCTTGGGGAAACCAGAATGCATCCACATTCAGATATGGAAATGCCTCAACTCAAGGTAATTTTAGACAAGGGAGTTACAACAACAACCAACAACAGCAAAATTATAATCATAATCCGCAATTGCATGCGCACCTAGATAATATACGATTACATGACCAGATACGATCACAAACTCAGATGCATTATATAACCAGATGTAACCACAAGTTTGAATGCCGCCACAACAGAATGCGATGCCAAATATGCAAGGATAGCATCAACAACAGTAACAATAATATTCTCCACCAAGAGCAGATCTATTGGCTAATCTTGAAGCGTTGATACAGAAGCATATCATAAGAACGGAAGCAATCGTTCAAGGAAACTCTTCTTTTATTTGGGCGTTGTAAGCTCAGCTAGGACAATTGGCTTACATGAGCACAAGGTCACCAGGTGCTTTGCCTAGTGACACTGAAAATCTGACTCAGAAGGGGAAGGAGAATTGTAAGGCTATCACACTGAGAAGTGGAAAGCAAACTACTGAGCCAAGTAGCAGTTCCAATCAAGTACATGTCGATGTATCTGAACCAAAGCAACAAAAAGAAGTTTCCTATGAGGAAGACCCAGTAGAAATAAATGAAGAGGAGACACCTGTAGTCACTCCTATGCCCACAATTCGACCAACAAAGATGTCGACGCAACTGCCTATGTCACGCAACCGAATCCTTTACAACAACCCATTGGCAATATACCTTTGCCATTTCCATAGAGATTCAAGAAGAAGGACCATCACAAAGATTATCAGAAGTTTGTCTTTACCTTGAAGGAATTACACATTAACATACCTTTAGTTGATGCTCTTGTGCAGATCCCCAGCTATGGGAAATTTATGAAGGAGCTATTGTCGAAGAAGAAAAAGCTTTTTAACATCGAAACGATTATGCTCACAGAGGGGTATAGTGCTGTGCTAACAAATAAGTTGCCACCAAAGATGAAAGACCCTGACTGCTTCTCAATTCCATGCTCCATTGGAAACCACTATCTAGGTAAGACTTTATGTGATTTGGGAGCTAGAATTAACCTTATGCCTCTGTCCACTTTCAAGAAGTTATGAATTGGATCTATGAAGCCCACTGCGATGACATTACAACTTGCAGATAGATCTTTGGAACAATCGGAGGTACAAATTAAGGATGTCCTCATTCAAGTTGACAAGCTCGTGTTTCCTGCTGACTTTATCATCTTTGATTACGAAACAAATAAGGCGGTGCCCATTATCTTGGGGCGCCCATTCTTAGCAATGGGACACACACTTATTGATGTTTTTAAGGGCGAGCTGATTATGCGTCATAATGATGAGCATGTCCCTTTCAATGTGTTCGAAGCACCTTCGTCAAGAAGTAAGGAGCAATGTTACCATATTGACGTGCTGGATGAGTTAATCATAGAAGAATTCAATGAACAAAATTCAGCAGTTCCAGACGAATATGCAATGACATTCACTAGTGATATCCTAACTGAATGCGACCACAGAGCTGAGGCTAATATTTGTGAACTGAGACAGGGTTGGCAATTGGAATCTTTGGATCTTTCTAATAGGATGATCCTCTGTGTTTAAACCATCAATTGAACAAGCTCCTACATTAGAGTTAAAGCTTTTGCCGACGCATCTGAAGTATGTATTTCTTGGTGACAAAGACACATTACCCGTGATTGTCAGCGTGAGCCTCGATATGAGTCAAGAAGAAAAGCTTATCGTAATTTTGAAGTAATACAAATGAGCCATTGCTTGGAGCATTGCATACATTAGAGGCATTAGTCCCTCTTTTTGCATGCATAAAGTCAAGCAGGAAGATGAAGGGAAGTAGTCCATTGAGCAACAACTGAGACTTAACGAGAAAATGAAAGAGGTAGTGAAAAAGAGATCATTAAGTGGCTAGACGCAAGCATCATCTATCCCATTTCAGATAGCACATGGGTGAGCGCTGTCCAATGTATGCCCAAGAAGAGCGGCATCACAGTATATGTAACGAGAAGAACGAGCTAATCCCTACTCGCATTGCTACAGGTTGGCAAGAGTGTATGGATTATCGTTGTCTAAATACAACCACAAAGAAGGATCATTTCCCATTACCATCATTGATCAAATGCTGGATAGGCTAGCTGGTAAAGCCTATTATTGTTTCTTAGATGGTTAATCTGGTTACAATCAAATAGCCATTGCGTCTGAAGATCAAGCAAAGACAACGTTCACTTGTCCATTTAGAACCTTTGCTTTCCGATGTATGCCATTTGGTTTGTGCAATGCACCAGCTACATTCCAGAGGTGCATGATGGCTATTTTCTCGGACATGATTGAAGATTCATTGGAGGTATTCATGAACGATTTCTCTTGTGTATGGGCAGAATTTTGACCAATGTGCCGACAATTTGGCGAAAGTATTGAAGAGATGCGAGGACACAAATCTAGTGCTGAACTGGGAAAAATGCCATTTCATAGCAACTGAAGGCATTATCCTTGGTCATCGAATATCATGTCAGGGAATTGAAGTAGACAAAGCAAAGGTAGAAATCATTGAGAAGTTACTGCGACCCATAAATGTCAAAGGAATAAAAAGCTTTCTTGGTCACGCTGGTTTTTATAGAAGATTCATTCGAGATTTTTCAAAGATTGCAAAGCCACTATGCTCATTGTTGGAGCAGAATAAAAATTTTTTGTTTGATGACGCATGTTTGGATGCATTTGTTACAATTAAAAAGCAGCTAGTACAAACTCCTATTTTTGTTGCACTAGACTGGTCGCAACCATTTGAGGTGATATGTGATGCAAGCGACTTTGTTGTAGGGGCTGTGCTTGGTCAACGTAAGGAGAAGGTATTTCATTCCATTTATTATGCTAGTAAAACCTTAACTGAAGCACAGATGAACTATACAACTACTGAGAAGGAATTACTAGCAGTAGTTTTTGCATTTGACAAGTTTTGTTCATATCTTGTCGATGCAAAAATTATAGTCAACACAGATTATTCTACTTTGAGATACCTTTTTACGAAAAAAGATGCCAAACCACGATTGATCAGATAGATCCTACTTTTACGAGAAATTGATATTGAAATCAAAGACAGGAAAGGATCCGAAAACGAAGTAGCAGACCACTTATTCCGTTTGGAAGCTGGAAGCGAAGATGGTAATTAGTCACGCATTGTCGATGCATTTCCAGATGAGCAATTATTTTATGTCGACGCATCTCCATGGTATGCTGATGGTGTCAATTATTTAGTTTGTGGTAATTTACCTTTGAGTGCAACAGGTCACAAGAAGATCAGATTCATTAGAGATACTTCGAGATATCATTGGAATGAACCATACCTATTCATGGTATGCACTGACAACATTATCTGTCGTTGTGTTCCTGAGGAGGAGATATCTTCTATCCTGAGGCATTGCCATGATGCTCTTTATGGAGGCCATTTTGGTGGTGTTAGGACTGCTACAAAGGTCTTACAATTAGGATTCTACTAGCCTACATTGTTTCGAGATGCCCACAATTTTGCGCAGCAATGTGACAAATGTCAACGCATAGGTTCTATATCTCGACGTAATGAGATTCTTTAACAACCTATCATGGAGGTGGAGTTATTTGATGTCTAGGGTATAAAATTTATGGGACCATTTCCAAACTCTTTTGGGAATGTGTATATTTTAGTTGTTGTTGACTATGTCTCCAAGTGGATCGAAGCAATTGCGATTCCAAAAGACGATGCTTGGACGATGTTAAGGTTCTTCCACACATACATCCTTACAAGATTTGAAACACCTCGAGCATTGATAAGTGACCAAGGCACTCATTTCCATAACAATCAAGTGGCAATAGCTTTAAAGCGCTACGGTGTGAAGCATCGTATGACAACAACGTATCATCCACAAACGAATGGCCAAGCAGATGTTTCTAATCGATAAATTAAAAGCATTCTTGAAAAGGTGGTTAATTCATCTATAAGAGATTGGTCTTCACGGCTACATGATGCATTGTTGGCACTTCGCACTGCATATAAAACTCCGTTAGGAATGTCGTCGTATCAGTTATATTTGGTAAATCTTGTCACTTGCCAGTTGAGTTTAAGCATAAAGCCATGTGGGCAATCAAGCAGGTGAACATGGATTATGATGCTGCTGGACAGAAACGGTTGTTGGACATTTCTGAGCTGGAAGAAATTCGACGTAATGTGTATGAAAACGCTGCCATATACAAGGAGAAAACTAAGAGATGGCACGATAATATCATCTTGAGCAACAATTTAACCCTGGTCAGTTGGTACTTCTATTTAACTCACGTTTGAAATTACATCCAGGTAAATTGCAATCAAGATGGTCAAGCCCCTTCAAAGTTGTTGAAGCATTCTAGCATGGTGTGGTGACAATTGAAGATGTGAATGACGGTCACCAGTTTAAAGTAAATGACCAACGACTGAAACAATACTTAAGCCCAGATGTCAAAGAACAAAGCGAGACCATTAATCTGGCCACATTTATTTAATGTCATTGCAATTTTTACTTTTACTTTTTGCTTTTTATTTTCAATTGTTTCCATTTTAGTTTTATGCAGGAATAAAAAAATCTCCTTTTTGTCAACGCATCTGATAGCATAACATGTCGACGCACTCTATGATGACAGCGAAGCGTTTCAACCAAGAATCACATTGGTTGATCTCCATTCATCCCTAACTGTTAGATCAACCAAAAAAGTACAATCTGCAATCCTGATATTTATTGGCTGCAGACGCAACGTTTTCCCACGCTAATTGCAATAATCACGTCTCTTCCGCTTCAAACTTTATAAAATCCTTCTTCTGCCGACTCTCTTCTTCCACTCACAACCTCCATTGCTGATGCAATCATTCTCTTTATTGCTCTTATATTTTTTCTACTAGTTACGGATGGTATTACAAATGACATAGATTTTCTTCTCAATTTAGTGTTTAAATTGTCTCTTTTGTACTTCATTTAGCATGCATCATTAGCATTTTATATTTAGTTTTCATATTTTCCAACTCATTGATAGCTAGTTTAAAGTTTTGTGATTTTTATCTATTTTTGGTACTAATGTCAACGCAAGCAGCCGGAATATTGCGTCTTACTATTGTCAGCGCTGAAGCTCAACCCAGAAGGTCAATATTGGTAGAACGCAGCCACAATATCAACTTGGAATTGTGAGCAAGAGATGTCACCGCATTGAATCTGAACCTCAAATGGGTAGACTTAAACTAAATTTACGTCTAGAAGCACCAGCGCAGGAATATCACAAGTGTCGCTGCAATAACAATATCAGATTGCGCCTAGCAGAGCAGCGACAACCTGTAGATCTCTGAAGAAAACATGTAATCTGCATGAGTGCACAACTGTACTCTAACTACCTTTGACAGCTGCAAAAATCTAGATCTAAATTTGAGAATGGAGGCTGAAACCTGTAATATTTAGAGGCTATAAATAGACGAACAAAGAAGAAAACAAATTATCAAGAGCAAGGGGATTAAATTCCAAAAATTCTGTGTGAATTAAAGATTTGAGCTGGAATTCGGGGAGCTGATGAAGCAAGACTGCAACTGCTTCTGACAAGAGGTGCTTGATGCCGAGCAAGAGGAACAATTAGAGAGTAGGCCTAGTACTCTAGAGGTAGTAAGCTTCGTTGTACTATTTAATTCTTCTTAAAAGATGATGGATTTTATTGATATTAAATGAATACGAGAGTATCTTTTGATGTTAGATCATTTTGATTCTTACTTTACACTGCTTATCCGTTTATTCTTGGATCTAATCGCTCTAAACACGAGAGTGAAATTGTAGTACGCCGACATCGAGAGATGCAGTGACATGTTAGGTTAACAAGTGGGTTAGGCGAGAGCTGCTCGGGACTGGGATAAAAACCAGTTACTTGTTCTTGGATACATATTGTTACTCGCACCGAGAGGTGGAGTGATTGTATTTGAGTCGGGATTAAGTAGGGAGATATTGTTGGTAAGAACTCAAAGGGATTTCATTGCAGCGATAATTCATCTATATTTTACCTTGTCGACGCATCCAGCGTTACGACTTAGCAATATTCAGTGAACCATTTCTACCCTTTACACTTGGTCACATTTATATTTCATGCTCAACACAATTGGATTTATTTTCAATACACTGACATTTAATCTCTGAAGTTTAAATCTAATTGCGTTGACATTGATTGACTATTTTAGTGTACAGATCTGACATATTGCACTGACATCAGAACTCACATTACCTTTAATTTCAGTATTGGTTGCTCTGACAATTAGACATTAAAAATCCATTCCTCGTGGGATCGATATCCAATAGATTTGTCTATCAACTGTACTTGCATCGACGTGTGTACGCTTTCACAATCGTTGTGTCGTAAAAACACCGATCAAGTTTTAGCGTCGTTGTCGGGGAATGGCGTTTGTTAGATGTTTACTTTTGTTGTTACAATTAGTTCTACTTATCTAACTTTTAACTTTTGTTAATTTATTTAATTTCTTTTCTGGTTTTGAAGGTATTTCATGTCCACAAGGAGAAATCCTAAGGACATTGTAAGCTTTGATCCGGAGCTTGAGAGAACACTTAAGAGGAGAAGGCAAGAACAAAGGAAAATGGCTGGTAATAACAACAACAATAATTTACCACCAATGCTGCCACAAAATGACATTCCTCCAATGCTGCCACAAGATTTACCACTACCACGTCTACAAGAAGAGCAAATACAAAATAGGACAATAAGAGATTTTGTTGTGCCTATACTCAATGATTTACAACCAGGGGTTGTGAGACCTTTAATTCAGGCTGGTAACTTTGAACTGAAATTGGTGATGTTTTAGATGCTCAATTCTAATGGGCAATATTTAGGTTTTTCGCATGAGGTCGCACGAGAACATTTGAAATCATTCTTACTCATTTGTGCATCCTTTAGTCAACACGGTGTCCCTGATGATGCCTTGAAGATGAAATTATTTCCTTACTCATTGTAGGGAAAAGCACGAACATGGTTCTTAGGATTGCCGGCTGGATCCATCACATCCTGGAATGCTTTAGCAACGCAGTTTGTTTTAAGATTTAATCCACCGATAATGAATGCAAGGTTACAGAATGACATCACTGCATATCATCAACTTGATGATGAGAATTTACACCCAACGTGGGAGCACTACAAAGCATTGCTTTGACGATGCCCAATGAATGGAATTCAACAAGAGACCCAGATTGAGATTTTTTATAATGGTTTAAATACGTAGACAAGAAATTTTGTCGACGCATCGACAAATGGTCCGTTGTTGGATTGTACATATGATGAAGCTGTTCTAATTTTAGAGAGGATTACTCAGAACGACTACCAATATCCAATCTCTCGATCTGCACAGGTGAAAACTAACCTTGGAGTTCTTAAATTAGATGCTATTTCTGCATTGTTAGCGCAAGTATCTTCACTGGCCAACATCATAAAGAATATGAAAGGAACGAGCGACGTTGCTCCTATACAAGTAGCCTAGCAATTGGATGCACCGATATTTTCATGTGAAATTTGCGGCGACAACCACAACTATGAAGACTGCCCACAACATGTAGAAAATGCATACTATGTTAACAACATCCGAGGGGGTTCATTTGGTAACTGTTACAATAATCGCTCGTAATAACCTTGGGGAAATCAAAATACGTCCACATATAGATATGGAAATTCTTCAAACCAAGGAAGTTATAGGTAAAGAGGTTACAACAACAGCCAACCGCAAAACTACCATCAGAATTCACAAGTAAATTCCCATACTAAACCAATGCAGTCACATAGTCAAATGCAACTACAATCGTGATTGCAGCCACAACCATCTGTACTACCACAAATGCAAGGACAACATCATCAGCATCAACAGCATCAATTTACTCAACCTAAGGTAGATCCTATGGCTACTCTTGAAGTGATGATGCGTGAGCATATCACACGAATCGAAGCGATAATGCAAGGTAATTCTTCTTCTATACGAGCATTGGAAGCTCAACTTGGACAGTTGGCCTCTAATCTCATCACTAGATCACCGGGTACTCTACCTAGTGATATTGAAAATCCAACGCAAAGGGGGAAGGAGTATTTCAAGACAATCACACTAAGAAGTGGGAAGTAGACGGTAGGATTAAGTAATTCTGATCAAGACCATGTCGAAGCATCCACTTCACAGTAACAAGAAAAGGTTATAGCTGAAGGAAGTCAAGCACAAAATAATGCTAAAAAACCAACTGTAGTACGAACTCTGCCTACAGTCTGTCCAGATAAGTTGTCGACATAACCATCACTGTCGAAGCAACAGAGTTATCCACAACCACTTACTGCAACCATACCTTTACCATTTCCACAACATTTCAAAAAAAAATCCATGACAAGGAATATTAGAAGTTTGTTTATACTTTGAAACAATTGCTTATTAATATACCTTTAATAGATGCTCTTGTGCAGATACCTAGTTATGGGAAATACATGAAGGAGCTTTTACCAAAGAAAAAAAAGTTATCCGACATCGAGATGATTACTCTTACAGAGGGATACAGCGCTGTAATCACAAACAAGTTGCCAACCAAGATGAAAGATCCTGGCAGCTTCACAATTTCATGCTCTATTAGAAATCATTACGTAGGTAAAGCTTTGTGTGATTTAGGAGCTAGTATTAACTTAATACCTCTGTATACTTTTAAGAAGTTAGGAATCGGGACGATGAAGCCTACTGCGGTGACATTACAACTGGCAGACAGATCTCTAGCATAACCGAAAGGACAAATCAAAGATGTTCTTGTTCAAGTCGATAAGCTGGTGCTTCTTGCTGATTTTATCATCCTAGACTGTGAAGCAGACAAGGAGGTACGCATTATTTTGTGAAGACCATTTCTAGCAACAGGATGAACACTTATCGACGTGTTCAAAGGAGATTTAGTAATGCGTCATAATGATGACCATGTAACTTTCAGTGTGTTTGGAGCATCACCATCCGAACCCAAAGAATAATGTCACCACATTGACGTGTTAGACGAGGTTATTTTGGAAGAATTTCATGCAAGGAGTTCAACATTGTCTGATGATGATGCTGCGACATCTATCGATGATATCCTAGCTGATTGTCAAGATAATAAAGAGGTAAATAATTGTGAGATGCGTAAAATTTGGCAAATGGAATCTTTGGATTTGTCCAACAAGACGATCTTAGTATTTAAACCATCCATTGAGCAAGCTCCTACCTTGGAATTAAAACTATTCCGATACATTTGAAATATGTTTTCCTTGGTGACAATGAAACACTGCCTGTCATTGTCAACGCATCCCTCAACGCAACACAAGAAGAGATGCTTATTGCAATACTAAAAGATCACAAGAAAGCCATAGCCTGAAGCATCGCAGACATCAGAGGCATTAGTCCTTCTTTCTATATGCATAAGATACGGTTAGAAGATGAAGGGAAGCAATCCATTGAACAATAATGACGACTCAATGAGAAAATGAAAGAAGTGGTAAAGAAGGAAATTATCAAATGGTTGGATGCAGGCATTATATACCCTATTTCTGATAGTAACTGGGTAAGCCCAGTCCAATGTATGCCTAAAAAGAGTGGTTTCCACTCCCTTTCATCGATCAAATGTTAGATAGGCTAGCTGGTAAAGCCTACTATTATTTCCTAGATGGATATTCTGGATACAATCAAATAGCTATTGCGCTAGAAGATCAAGCAAAGACTATATTCACATGTCCTTTTGGAACCTTTTCCTTCCGACGGATGCCATTTAGGTTGTGTAATGCACCAGCAACATTCTAGAGGTGTATGATGGCGATATTCTCGGATATGTTGAGGACTCACTCGAGGTATTCATGGATGATTTTTCAGTTTATGGATAAAATTTTGACCAATGCGCCGATAATTTGGCAAGAGTTTTGAAAAGATGCGAGGAAACAAATCTGGTTTTAAATTGGGAAAAATGCCATTTTATGGTAACTGAATGAATTGTTCTTGGTCATCGCATTTCTTGTCAAAGCATTGAGGTCGATATAGCAAACGTCGAAATTGTCGAAAAATTACCACAACCTACCACTGTCAAAGCAATAAGAAGCTTTCTTGGACACGCTAGTTTCTATAGACGATTTATCAAAGATTTTTTCCAAGATAGCTAAACCTTTATGCTCATTGTTAGAGCAGAATAAAAGTTTGTGTTCGACGATGCATGTCTGAGAGCATTCACATCAATAAAGAAGCAGCTGATACAAGCTCCGATTGTCGTCACACTAGACTGGACGCAACCATTTGAACTAATGTGCGACACTAGTGATTTTGCTGTTGGAGCTGTCCTAGGTCAAATAAAAGATGGTATTTCATTCTATTTATTATGCTAGCAAAACACTAACCAAAACGCAAGTTAATTGCACCACGACTGAGAAGGAGTTGCTAGCAGTAGTCTTCACCTTTGACAAGTTCCGTTCTTACCTTGTCGGCGTAAAGATTGCAGTTTACACGGATCACTTAGCATTAAGATACCTTTTCGACAAAAAAGACGCCAAACCTAGACTCATTAGATCGATCCTACTCCTCCAAGAATTTGATGTTGAAATCAGAGATAGGAAAGGATTTGAGAATCAAGTAGCTGACCATTTGTCTCGATTGGAGAGTGGGAGTGAAAATGAGCAAACAACTCAAATTATCGAAACATTTCCTGACGAGCAATTATTCACTGTGGATACATCACCATGGTATGCTGATATCGTCAACTATCTGGTGTGTCGAAAGCTACCTATAAGTGCAACTGGTCACAAGAAAAATAGGTTTATACGTGTTACTGCTAAATATCATTGGAACGAGCCATACTTATTTAAGGTATGCGCCAACAATATAATTCACTGCTGTGTACCTGAAGAAGAAATCATGTCAATCCTGTGACATTGCCACGATGCCTCGTATGGAGGTCATTTTGATGGAACAAGGACTGCAACAAAAGTCCTACAATCAGGTTTCTATTGGTCCAATTTGTTTAGAGACGCTCACAATTTTGCGCAACAATGTGATCGTTGTCAACGCACTGGTTCTATATCTCGACACAATGAGATGCTCCAACAACTTATCATGTAGGTAGAGCTTTTCGATGTTTGGGGTATAAACTTCATGGGACTATTTCCAAACTCTTTTGGAAATGTATATATTTTAGTGGTTGCTGATTACGTATTCAAGTGGACTGAAGCTATTGCGGTACCAAAAGACGATGCTTGGATAGTGTTGAAATTCTTTCACACATACATCCTCACAAGGTTTGGAACCCCGAGAGCGTTGATAAGCGACCAAGGCACTCATTTCTACAATAACCAAGTGGCGACTGCATTGAAACGATATGGTGTGAAGCATTGTATGGCTACCACATATCACCCACAAACTAATGGTCAAACCGAAGTATCCAATCGTCAAATTAAAGGTATACTTGAAAAGGTGGTTAATCCATCTAGGAAAGATTGGTTAGCATGGTTACATGATGCATTGTGGGCACTTCGCACCGCTTACAAAACCTCATTGGGAATGTCGCCATATCAGCTAGTGTTTGAGAAATCTTGTCACCTGCCTGTCGAACTTGAACATAAAGCCATGTGGGCAATTAAGTAGGTAAATTTGGATTATGATGCTGGTCGGAAGAAAAGACTATTGGATATCACGAAATTAGAAGAGATCCAACGCCATGCTTATGAGAATGCTGCGATATACAAAGAAAAGACAAAGCAATAGCATGACAACCTCATATTGCATCGACAATTTCATCTAGGTCAGTTGGTATTTTTTTTAAATTCACGTTTAAAATTACATCCAGGAAAATTGAGATCAAGGTGGTCAGGACCATTCAAAGTTGTCAAAGCATTTCCAAGCGGTGCGGTGATAATCGAAAATTTAAGGGATGGGCAACAGTTCAAAGTGAATGGCCAATGTCTTAAAAACTATGTGAGCATAGATGTTCGAGAACCAGATGAAACCGTTGATCTGGTGACACTTAAATTATGTTGATGCATTTCTTTATTTACTTTCAGTTATTTCACTTTCCGTTGTGTTGTTTCATATTCTTAGCAGAAATAAAAATCATCTTTTTGTCGACGCATTAGAGCATAGATTATCGGCATATTCGGCGATGAGTCAGCATTACTTTTTCGACAAGAATCGTGCCGATTGATTCTTTCTTCTCTCAGCCGTTGGATTGAAACAAAATTGGTACGATCTGCAGCTTGGTAATTAATGGCTGCAGACGCAACAATTCCCTGTATTTTTCCACTCACTGCACTTAGGTTATAAAATCCCCCATTGCAGTCATCTTCCTCTTCATAATCGCCATTGTTACTCATCTCTCTCACTATTTGCAGATTTCCTTTTCTTATTTAAAAGCAATATCCCTCTGCAATATTTATTTATTCTCTTTTATTTTCACCATGGCTAAAACCCGTGCCTCCAAAAACACTCCTAAACCCTCTCCAAAAACACTCCGACCACCCCTATTGAGATTCCATCTGCGACACCACTGCCTTTATCCACAGGCCTGGTCTTGTTTCTGACGACTGCGGCCAAAGACAGATACCACAATATCATGCTCAAACAAGTCCATCGCACTATCAATCGCATATGGTAAGAATACTTCTGTGACCATCCATCTGGCTATTCCCATACTTTAGTTCAGGAATTTTATGCTAATTTAGTGGACAAAGAGCAAGAATTTGTTCTTGTTCGAGAGAGGCTTGTACCATGGAGTGCGGCACATATCAATGTCCTACTACGGATACCAGAACGGGTAAACAATCACTCGTCCTTCATGCACATTTTAAACGAAGATAGCCTGATTGAGATGATGAACGACCTTTGCGTCGACAATGCTTCATGGACGGGTAGTGGATTCCACAATTTTACAATGCATAGACGTTACTTGATGACTTTTTGTAAGGTATGGTTTCACTTTATTAATAGTCGTGTGATGCCATCCACTCACAGTACTACGGCCATATTGGACCTTATGTGTTTGTTGCATTCCATCTCGCACCATCGTCATATTGACATTGGGGACCTTATACATGCCCAGATTGCGGAAGTTGCAGGAAAGCAAAATGGTATTCTTTCTTTTCCTTCTCTTATTATGCTCATTTGTCAACATAAGGGTATTGTGCCAAAAGATGATAAGGAGGTCGTGAAAAATAAGGGTCCGATCAACGATATATCAGTTGAGAGGATGACATGAGGCCAAGATATACTTGTGGCCAAGGAAGCTTCAAAAAAGAAAGATAAGGGAAAAGGGAAAAAGAAAGAAGAACAGACTAATGCGCCCACAGATCCAAAAATATTAAAAAGACTGGCTAGTTCAAAAATCAGTCTTGACCGTATTGATACGCATACAATTCGCCTCATGAGTGTATTAGACGATTTGGATTACAGGCAACATATATTTTATGCGTACACAAAAGCCTGGAACGAAGCCATTGTCACTAGATTGCATCACATCAGCACCAGACCACTGCCAGATTTTCCAACATTCCCTAATATCTTCTATCCTATGCACCACTCCTCATCTGACCAGCCTACTACTGATGGTAGGCCTACTCAAATGCCAATAATAATTCACATATCTGATGATGAAAACAATGAAGGGCATTCAAACACTGAGGAGGATTGCTATCATAATATTGTTGATCTATTCAAGGATGAATTCTCCAACAGTCTAGGCGTAAATATGGCTGAAAGAGCAGTTGTTGAAGAAGAAGATGTCAATGCAGTCGAATGCCCTGACATTGGCCCAACTAAACTTGAGAGACATATGGAAGAGGAAGCCAATTAGGGAGGTGACCAAGAGAAGGATGAAGAAAAAGAAAATGAAGGAAAAAAAGAAGAGAAGGAAGAAACAGAACCTGCCGAGGTGCAAGAAGAGAAGGAACCCGATGCCCCGATAATGATCGTGGAGGACATTATGGGAGCATCCAGCTCAGAAGAGACTCGACCTACTGTGAGTCAGGCTGAAGTTGTCACTAGCGAAGTAGAGGAACTGAATCCTCTCGCTATTGTACCATACATAGCACCACTCGTCGAAATCCACCCATCTAGTGTGACAATCGATGAGGCCGTCACTCAACCTGTCGAGGGAGAGCAATCCACCGAGGCAGTTAGTTCAAAGTACAAGAAGCAAAAGAGGCGCAAGGATAAGAAAATGAAGAAAACCCATGATGATGAAAAAAGCCCAAAAAGAAGAAGAAAGAACCAGAGCACCTCTACATCAGCTATTGCTGAATAACTTGGTACAATCCTTTTTAGTTAACTTTCTTGCATTTTTATTATGCCTGCATTTTTAATTGTCTCTGCATTCAATCTAATTTAGTACATTGTAGCTACATTCCCATTAATTTTGTATATCTATTGTCAGTGCATTGGGGACAATGCAAACATTAAGTCTGGGGGGATGCTAATGTGACTTGGAAATGCAACTGCACCTTCTGATTTGACTTTTATTTTGTTTCTTTAGTAATGAAAATTGACAAAATTTCAACAAAAATGTGCCCACAAATTTTTATTTTGATGCGTAATTCTTGAATTGTTTTAATACTGATGTGGAGATTGGATGAGTATGAATGAATGATAAGTCTACTATTTTGGAATGAATAATTGAAATTGTTTTAGTAATGAATGAATAGTATTGGTGTTGAATCTTGAACTGAGTGATCAGTACAGCGACATTGTATGAATAAAAGACACTCTAATATGAGTGCATTGTGACTTTTAAGGGAGAACACTCTGCTGCAGACAAAGAAAATAAAACTTATCTAGCCAAAGGCTGTAATTGCAAGAGTGTGTGTCAGCGTAATTACTTGCCTCTTAGGGGTTTGTTGCACCCCATCATTACTACTTAGGAACAAATGTAAAGTAATGCAATGACATCTTTCAGTCACTTACAACATGAAGAAAGAAAGAAAAATAAGAATAAATTGCTGAAGTGGTTCAAGGTAAGTCAAGATTTTATGCGTGATACTAACATTGATGAATTGCAGTTTCAAGTTGTTCATGTCTGTAAATTGTCGGTGCATCATTCTATTATATGAATGCAGTTTAAACATTAGAAATTTAGAGAATTCAAGTTTTATGAATATTGATTGCGGTGACATTTCTAATTGATACTTTGTTAATTTTTGTTTACTTGAGGACAAGTAAAAAATCAAGTTTGGGGGTGTGATGGTATTACAAATGACATAGATTTTCTTCTCAATTTAGTGTTTAAATTGTCTCTTTTGTACTTCATTTAGCATGCATCATTAGCATTTTATACTTAGTTTTCATATTTTCCAACTCATTGATAGTTAGTTTAAAGTTTTGTGATTTTTATCTATTTTTTGTACTAATGTCGACGCAAGCAGTCGAAATATTGCGTCTTAATAGTCAGCGCAGGAGCTCAGCCCAGAAGGTCAATATTGGTAGAATGAAGCCATAAGATCAGCTTGGAATTACGACTAAGAGATGTCGTCACATTGAATCTGAACCTCAAATGAGTAAACTCAAGCTGAATTTACATCTGGAAGCTCC
The DNA here is from genome assembly GCA_005610355.1 of Gossypioides kirkii. Lineage (NCBI taxonomy): Eukaryota > Viridiplantae > Streptophyta > Magnoliopsida > Malvales > Malvaceae > Gossypioides > Gossypioides kirkii. The sequence goes on along the minus strand of CP032246.1, from coordinate 25,901,871 downwards.
AGCGCAGAAATATCACAGGTGTCGCTGCAATTACAATATCATATTGCGCCTAGCAGAGCAGCGACAACCTACAGATCTCTGAAGAAAACATGTAATCTGTATGAGTGCACGGCTGTACTCTAACTAACTTTGACAGCTGCAAAAATCTAGATCTAAATCTGAGAATGAAGGTTGAAACCTGTAATATTTAGAGGCTATAAATAGACGAACAAAGAAAAAAATAAATCATCAAGAGCAAAGGGATTAAATTTTGAAAATTCTATGTGAATTAAAGATTTGAGCTGGAATTCGAGGAGCTGATGAAGCAAGTCTGCAACTGCTTCTAACGAGAGGTGCTTGATGCCGAGCAAGAGACAATTAGAGAGTAGGCCTAGTAGTCTAGAGATAGTAAGCTTTGTTGTGCTCTTTAATTCTTCTTAAAGATGATGGATTCTTTTGATATTAAATGAATACGAGAGTATCTTTTGATATTAGATCATTTTGATTCTTACTTTACACTACTTATCCGTTTATTCTTAGATCTAATTGCTCTAAACACGAGAGTGAAATTGCAGTACGCCGACATCGAGAGATGCAGTGACAGGTTAGGTTAACAAGTGGGTTAGGCTAGAGCTACTCAGGACTGGGATAAAAACCAGTTACTTGTTATTGGATACACATCGTTACTCGCACCGAGAGGTGGAGTGATTGTATTTGAGTCGGGATTAAGTAAGGAGCTATTATTGGTAAGAACTCAAAGGGACTTCATTGTAGTAACAATTCATCTATATTTTACCTTGTCGACGTATCCAGTGTTATGACTTAGCAATATTCAGTGAACCATTTCTACCCTTTACACTTGGTCACATTTATATTTCATGCATTTAAATATTTAGCATTCAACACTCAACACAATTGGATTTATTTTCAGTACACTGACATTTAATCTCTGAAGTTTAAATCTAATTGCGTTGACATTGATTGACTATTTTAGTGTGCAGATCTAACATATTACACTGACATCAGTACTCACATTACCTTGAACTTCAGTATTGATTGCTCCGACAATTAGACCTTAAAAATCCATTCCTCATGGGATCAATATCCTACAGATTTGTCTATCAACTATACTTGCATCGACGTGTGTACACTTGCACAATCATTGTGTCGTAAAAACACCGATCAATTACTCTTACTCTCTTTCTTTAGCTATTATGGCCAGAACATGAGGAGAAAAAACCCCTTTAAAATCCTCTACTGAATCAACAGCCATCATGGTTCGTCATGTCGAATAACCACTGTAGAGAGAACATGTTCTATTCCTCTCAAACGGCAAGGGACAGATATCATGAAGTGATGCTCAAGTGAACCTGTCACCCTGAACAAGGGTTCTAATTGTCCCCACAACAGCCATTAGGGAAACAAGTTGTAAGGACAATCTCTCACCTATGTTGGGAGTCTTTTTGCAACCATCCGGTCGATTATTCCCCCGCTATGGTACGAGCGATCTACGCTAACCTAGTGGATTCTGAACAAGAGTTTGTTTTTGTACACGAGGGTCTGGTGACTTGGAGTGCCACCCATATCAATAAACTCTTCCACATTGCTGAGAAGGAAGATACCCATATTGTGTTTTTGAAGGCTTTAACTGATGAAGGTGCTGACTTGGTGCTGCGAGACTTATGCGTCGAGGGCGTAGAGTGGACTGGCAATGGTCCACATAACTATACTATGCACCGACGTTATCTCACCACTCAAAGCAAGGTGTGGTTCCACTTTGTTAACTACTGCATTCTACCATCAACCCATAGACCACTGAGACGTTGGATCGCATGTGCCTCTTGCATTCCATTCTAAAGGGACGCCACATTGATGTCGGTGTAATTCTCCATGATGAAATTGCTGAAGCTACAAATAAGCAGACAGGTGTCTTACCTTTCCCTTCTTTAATAATATTGCTCTGCAAACAAAGGGGTATTGTGCCCCGTGATGGTAAGGAGGTGCTGGAAAACAAGGGGCCCATAAATGACATCTTGGTGGAGCGTATGACGAGGGGGCAAGAAACCCCTTCGGTGAAAGAGATGCCCAAGAAGAAAGAGACAGGGAAAGGAAAGAAAAGGAGAAGCAAGAAAATGCGCCCACACACCTTTAGATGGGGAAGAAGCTGATTGAGATAGAACAATTCCTGGACCGCATGAATATGTGGAAAATGTGACTTGTTAGCGTATTAGAGGAGATGGACTGCAGGCAAAACCTCTTCTATGCTTATACTCAAGTATGGAATAAAGCTATTGTCATCACATTGAGGAATCTAAGTCCAAAACCCATACCAAAGTTCCCTGTTTTCCCTCTATTGTGAGGGAAGCCCCATCATCCTCTGAGCAACCCACTTTTGAAGGTAGACCTCAGCTAGTCCCATCCCCAATAAGAATTCATATCTCCGATGATGAGGAGCACGAGGGACAATCCAAGGACATAGAATACGGTTTCAGAACCATCGCCAGTCTGTTCGAGGATGAGTTTTCAAACAGCCTTGAGGCCAACATGGCGAAAAAAGAAGCTATTGCTACGGATATGCACATACCAATTGTATCTGTGGGTCTAGAAGCGGAGAATGAGAGGAAAAAGACGAGAAAGGCACAGTCGAAAAGGTGAAACTTGAGGAGATGAAGGAAACTAAAGAAGAGAAGGAAGAAGAGAAGGAAGAAAAGAAGAAGAGTGAAGAGAAGGAAGATGCCCCGATAAATTTTGAGGAAGAATTTATCGACGCACCTACAAGCATAGGGGCATCCGTTGAATTCTCAGTACCACCTAGAACGAGCCAGGCCGAGGCAGTCACTAGCAACATTAAGGATTCTAATCCTCTAGCTATTGTGCCTTATGTGGTACCACTTGCTGAAGTCCACCCATCTAACGTGACTATCGATGAAGCCTCCACTCAACCGGCTATAGAGGAGCAAATCGCTGCCCCAGTTGACTCCAAGGACAAGAAAATAAAGAGGAAGGACAAAAAGAAAAAGAAGACCAAAGAGGAGCACCTAAAGAAAAGGAAGAAAGCCAAGGCAGCCACTTCATCGGCTGCTGAACAATGAGTTAGTTTAGTTTTCAGTAGTTAGTTGCATGCATCTCATTTAGTTGTCATTGCATTTTTATTTGTCACTACATTTTATTTGTTTGTACATTTGCATTGTAATTACATATCCATTCTAATTTGTATAATATTGTTAGTGCATTGGGGACAATGCAAATATTGAGTTTGGGGGGGAATTTATGTGAAATGGAAATGCAATTGCACGCACATATTTGAAGATTTTACTTTTCTTTTTAGTTCAATGAAAGCATGCAAAGTTACAAGAAAAATGTGATCACAATTTTTGTTTTATGCGTAAATCTTGAATTGTTTGGAATGCTGATATGTGAATTGGATGAATGTGAATGAATATTGAGTCCTTCTATTTTTTAATGAATGATTGGGATCTCATTAGTAATAAATGGGTAGTATCAATCTTTGAATCTTGAATTAACTTACCAATTGCAGTGATATTTGCTAATAATAAGACACTCCAATGTGAACGCATTGTGACTTATTAAGGGAGAACACTCCATTGCATGTGTTAGAAAAATTATCTAGCCAAAGGCTGTCACTGCAAGAGTGTGTGTCGGCGCAATTACATACTTCTTGGGGGTTTGTTGCACCCTATCGTTACTTCCTATGAATAAGGGTATAGTAATGCAATGATATCTCTCAATCATGTATAAAAATAAAGAAGAAGAAAAAGAAAGTAAAGAAGAAGAGAAAAGCAAAAAAAAAATTATATTGTAATAAATACTTTATTGGTTAAGAAAGGTTAAGATTCAAAGCATGATGCTAACATTAGTGAAGTTGCAGTTTTGATTGTTCATATCTATAAAGTGTCGGCGCAGTATTCTGTCATATGAATGAAATTTATACATCAGGATTCCAGAGAACTTAAGTTAGTAGAATGATGATTACGGTGACAATTTTGATTGTGTCTTTGTTAACTTTTATTTACTTGAGGGTGTGATAGCATTAGAAATGACACCTATTTTCTTCCTAAAACTTGTGTATTAATTGTTCCTTTTATATCATATTTAGTATGCATGTTAAAAATTTCATAGTTAATATTTGCATTTTCTAACTTAGTGTTGAATGGCTTTAATTCTTTTCATTTTAGCCTCTTTTATACTACTAATGTCGTCGTATGCAGCATAAGTTTTGCGCCTGAAACTGTCAGCGCAGAGATTCACCTCTGAAGACTAGTGCTGGAAAGTGTGCAAAGATACAACCACAAATTTAACATGGAATTGTGACCACAGATGTCATCGCAATTATACCTTAACATCTTGCAAGTGAATTCACGCTACAAACATACCTGGAAGCACCAGTGCAGGAGAACACTAAGTTATCACCATAAGTAAAGATCATAGATTGCGCCTAGAGATGCGACGACAACCTGCAGATGCCTGAAGAACACACCAGATCTGCGTGAGCGCACAGCTGGAATTAACCAACTTGTACAACTGCCAAAATGGTTAGATCTGAGAAGGAAGGAGATCTAAAATTCCTAAAGCTTATAAATTGGAGGGAAAAGAAGAAGATGGGCATCAAGTGGTGAAGAATTAAATTCTGGAAAATTTCTCAAATCTCTAACGAGCTGCCATGGAAGCTTAAGGTTAGGAGGAAGGTGATCTGACAATCAAAAGAGCAAGACTTCTGACGAGAAGTACATATTTGCGGGGCAAGAGGAGCTGTCACGGAATAGTTTTAGTAAACTAGGAATAGGATGCTTCGACTTTTTTCTTTGATACCTCTTAATTGTTGATGAATACTGTTGATTATCAATTGAGTATGAAAGTGCCATTTGAAGTTAGATCTAATTTGATTTTTACTCTATTCTCTTTATCTGTTTATCTTTGGATTTAATCATTTTGACCACGGAAGTACGATTGCAGTCATAATCACTGGAAGGTGTGGTGACAAGTTAAATCAACAAGCAAGATAACGGAAGTTGCTTGAATTTTGGTCACTTGTTCTTAAGTGCAAGGCATTACCAGCACTAGAAGGTGTGGTAGTTACTTACATTTGGGTCTTTGTTAAACAGAGGAAGTGATAGCAGTAAGATTTCATTGAACTATAATTATGACGACAATTCATCTATTTGTTACCTTGCAGCCACATTTAGCATTGCGACTTTTGAAATCAGTGATCCTCTCCACTTCTTTACACTTGATCCATTTATTTTAAGTTCTGAATTTATCTTTACAAACATCCCAACAACTATTCATTTTATCTTAGTTTGCTCTGACAATTTATTTCATATTTAGTTGTGCATATCTAACTCAGTTATGCTGACATTTTTAGTAATAATTCTTCTAATTTTACTTTTAGTTGCTTCGACAATTAAACATCAAGAACTCTATCCTCGTGGGATCGATATCCGATAGAGTAATCTATCAACTATACTTGCATCGACGAGTGTTTGCTTGAACTTAAATGCTGTGACGTTTATAGGCCGATCAAGTAGATAAAGATATATTTCTGCATGAGCCAATCAATAGTTCAAGTTACACACTCCCATAATCCATTTTCTCTTCGGGGAATTCCTTTCAACTATTCATGTCATATCAAATAAATAATAAAATATTATGGAGCTGAAAGAAAATATCCAAATACATGTCTTTTTTTCAATAATCCATATTTGTAGCAATGAAATATCATTATTCCTTCCCCAAGTAATAAGATCAATTATTGGTTACAATAGAGATATGATCTATATTCTCTATAAAGGACCAAAAATACCTTGCTTACTTACTGCCCTTGAACGTACTCTCGTTCGGTGTAGATTTCAGCTTTTGTAAGTATACGGGTCAGGTTATAAATATAGTGTATTTGTAATAGAACACTTGGAAATATTTCGAGGATCGTAACCAAAGGAGGCTTAAGGCGATAGTAAATAGAATCCTTGCAAAGAATAAAATTAATTAGTACTAGTTTTAGGGTTTATGGCACGAGGGAAAATAAAAGAGTTTGTTAAAAACATAAAAAATAAAAAGATCAAAATAAAATAAAACAAAGTAAATATGATTTGTAAAAATTCTTATAAACATCTTTGGGGAGATTAGGTCGTTTCTGTATGATTTCCTTAATTGTTGAGTTTTGGGGATTTTCCTCCAATCAACTAGTCACTATGCTAGTTGGATCTTTTAATCTTCCGTCGATATAGTGAGTCGATAGAGATTACTTATCGCTAGATGTCGCAATCTAAAATAGTTTAGGGAAAAGGTGTTCATGGATGGGCAAAACTAATTTTGGGTTCATTCCCACCTAGATGACTTTCTAGGGTTGTCAGGCATAGTGTTTGTTTAATGCTCTTTCTTTCCCAAACAGCTGATCTGAAAGGTAAAACCCCTGTAAAACAATAATGAATTATTCATACGTGCACTCCCTAATTCCCCAAAATGAAATTAGTTCCTCATGGTTTATTTATTCATCAATAACATAATATATGAAAACATGTAAACCAAGAATTGAATTAAAAATAACTAAATTGTATTAAGCGATCTGTCGGGAAAAATTCCTTGATCGTTTACGTGAGTTTTTACAATCTTGTTTCAAAAGCTAAAAACAAAGAAACTAAAACTAAAAATTAAAGGCTAAGTAATTGTGTGTAAACCCTAGTGCTAAAGGTCCTATTTATAGCTTTACATGGTCATTTTTCCTAAACACTAAGTTAGCTACCATTCCTCGTGTTTAAGTAGCATTTTAAAGACCAAAACACCCTTTGTTTAATGTGATATCTACATCCAGGGGTCGATGTCGCGACACATCAGGTCCTGTGTCGCGACATAGGCATCAGTCTTCATTTGAAACGTTGTCGCGACATAGAAGTCGGATTTCAAATTCCTTAAGTCTGGTCCCTTGGTTGCGACATAGCTCAGCCTATGTCGTGACAAAGTGATCAGTTTTCTTTTTAATACACTTTTTGTGGTCTCTTGTACACTTATCAAGTATGTTAGCTAACCTTTAGGCCTTATTTGGCCTTAAAGAAAAATAAACAACATTTTAACACTTAAGTTACACAATTTATAAAATAAGAAATCTAAACTAAATCATATAAAAACATAACGGAAATACTTGATTTGAAGCTCTTCTAGTGTGAAAAGTAGATCAATTTGCTAGGTATGAAACTGGCAAATCACTTACGTATCATTAGGAAATACATTAACATAAATACAACAGTAAGAAGGGGTAATACTGAAGTGTGTAAACTGTAAAAACGGGTGAAAGTGGATTGTCCAACACTAGTGCTTTCGCGTAATAACTTTACCAAAAGTGCTCCTATTACTGTAATAGCTTTCGGGATGCTTGCTACGATTTTTACTACCGAAATATGCGGTTAAAATATGCAGTCAACACAGCCAGAACCATACCTGTAAGCTAAGTTAAGTCGTGATGTTTTTTAAAACCACCAGTGAGATAGACACAAAAAATGTGCAGAATCATCATTAAGACCATCATTCTTACTGACCATCGATGAACTGATCAGATTAACCAACCAAAGTTAGCTTCAGTCATTGTGTATTGAATAGAAGCAATAGCCTTAGTAACAGTTGGACGATAGTAAAAAGTCATAGCAAATCTTATATGTAACAGCTCAATTTTTAGTAGTGTCGAAAATAGTGGTTTCGGGACCATAATTCTGACAAGTCGAGTCGTAAATTTAATTATTTTTATATTTATGATATCATTAGCATCAGATTAAAATTTGGTTATGGAACTTTAATGTTTAGATAGTGAATTGAGTAAAAAAGGTTAAATTGTAAAAGAGGTAAAAGTTAATTGCGATTGATTTAAGAATAAAGGGACCAAGTGGTAATTATACCAAGGTCAAAAAGTCCAAGAGGTAGAGGGTATGATTTCATTCCACTAATTTTTGGGATATTTATTCATTTAGTCCTAATTAGCTTAAGGCTAAATTGTAAATAAGTGGTTTGATTTGAATCTAATATAATTGAAGGATCAAATAGGTAAATTAACCTATGACACTTTAGTAAGGCTAATTTGTGAATCTATCAAATGTTGTGAATCTTACCATTATTGAATATGTTTGTCTTTGAAAGTTTTTGATAGTTTTGGATGCTTGATGATTAGGTTGGACCTTTTTGTAAAGTGATTTTTGATGAAATTAGGGTTTAAGGACTAAAATGATAGATGATGAAATTGGGTGTACTTTGCCAGAAATAAATGGATTGTAGGGACTTGTATGAGATCAAGGTATATTCGGCTAGTATGGGGTGAAGAGAAAGTGAGTATTTTGCATGTTTTGTGTTAAAAGGACTAGATTGAATAAAAGGAAAGTATTAGAGGTAAAATCGTAATTTTCCCTAAAAAGGATCAAATTATGTTAATGATTTCATTATGTGTTTTAATGTGAAATTTGGATGAATTGTTGATTTAGATTACGATCGTGCCACGGATCGCGAAAAAAGGAAATTAGTAGAATAATCCCTGAAGTTTAGCCAAACTTTAATTTCATTCGGTAAGTTTGTAGTGTTAGTTTAAATACATTGTATGTTCTTTGTACTTTCACTATTGTTACAGCAACTCGAGGAAGGTTAAAACATTCGTGATAATGGAAAGACAAAGGAAGAAATAAAATGTCCAACCTGGGGCCGATTATTTGATTTGAAGCGATGGCTAGGATCTTGCATATGTTGCAGTATCTTGATAGATTATGTGAGTAGTATTGCAAGGTGATAGATTCTAAACAAATACTGAATTGTGGACCCCTCCGATGGTTGAGTCTTCGAGTATGTTGTGAATTCTCATCAGCTTGTGTGAGCAGCATCAAGAGTGGGAAATTCTGGACCGTATCGATGGCTGAGTCTTCGCGTATGTCACGAATTCTCATCAACTTGTATGAGCAGCATCATATACTGGTTAACCATTCTAGGCTCGTAAGAGCTAACCATCTTGGGATCGTGAGAGCTAATTTTGTCTTAGCTCATATGAGCTAAAATCTGGAAGACTAAAAGAGATTAAATTTGATACTGCTCATAAGATTATGAATACATGCTCGTTATCATCTTTATAACCAATTTGGCTATTTTATAAGAAAATGATTTCTGCGAACTTACTAAGCTTAATAAGCTTACCCTTGTATCTGTTGTTATTTTGTAGATACATTTTGTTGTTTGAAGATCGGATCATCTCAAAGAAATCACACTATTATGGAGCTCGTTTGGTAGTTTTTACATCACTTGGTTTTATGGCATGTACTAGGCTGATGTTATTTATATAACTCTTGATTTTGGTTGATGGTTCATTGTTGGAACCTTGTTTAGGTATTTGTCATACCTTTCATGTTACTATGGGTGAAAGTAGGCTTACAATGAAATGAAATGAAATGTATTATGATATGTGTTTTGAACTTTAGGAGTAATTGTCTTTGTATCTTATGTATGAAATGAGAATTGTTGGCTGAGCATGAGAACTTGTGTAAATATTTGAATTCTGAATACTTGTTTCGGTAGAACCCATGGTTGTATCAGTAGAAGTACAAGTTAGGAGAGAGGTTGTTCATTGATTTGTGTTGTATCGGTAGTTGAATAGCAAATATCGGTAGTTATGTGTTTAGAAATATCGGTAGTTTGTATACTTGTATCGGTAGAAGTTGTAGGGTGAAAGTTTTTAACTCTCTGAAGTTTTTAGTATCGATAAAAGTAAGACTTGTTTCGGTAGATAAGTCACTTGTATCGTTAGAACTGTCACTTGTATCAGTAGAAGTCTGTACTATTCCTAAACTGTTTACTAACTTGCCAACTACCGATACTTGTCCAACAAGTACAGGTAAAAGTCTCCAAAAATATTAAAAATAACCTTTTTACCCTTGTTGAATTATGTTTATAATCAAATGATGATATATGACGTGTGGAGTGCAATTCTTTAATAAAATAAGTCTGAATAACATGATGTTAAAGATGAACAGTGATAAATGAATAGTAAGACACCAGAACCGTAATCGATGATGATTCACGGGTTTTGGGTGTTATATTTAGTGGTATCAGAGCTTACGATTTAGTCATTTCTTGGACTGTATTGATTGTCTGAAATGATATAGAAGTACATGCCATATGAACCTGTGATAGTGTGATATAGGTGGATCCGATCTAACTACTGTTTTTGCAAATAAAAAAAATGACAGATTCAGAACGAGGAGAGACCAACGAGGTAAATAGTAATATTCCAGCTACCGATTCTGACGCGAGCTGAGGGGTACCGATTATACTGATGATAGAAAGTGATGCCAAAAACATGTTCTTCTGCTTAATGAGACAGTGGTTCTCAGAATTCATAAGGAATAATTCTGTGGCACCACCTCCTCCACCTTCAGCTACACAGCCTGCTGCCCGACCTATGGCACCTCTCGTAAGGCCTCCACCTCCTCTTATAATAGAAGAGAGGGTTGTATACGGATGGATAGGGTAAAAAAATATGGGGCAAAAGAATTTCGCGAAAATGCTGAGGATGATCTATCTAAGGGTGAGTATTGGTTGGAAAACACTCTGAGAGTATTGAATGAAATGACTTGTCCGCCTGAAGACTATGTTAGGTGTACTATTTCGTTACTGAAAGACGAGGCATACAATTGGTGGATGATGATTATAGTAGTGGTGCCTGAAAATGAAGTTACTTGGGAAATTTTTTCAAGTAGAGTTCAAAAAGAAATACATCAGTAAGCGGTACCTAGATAAAAAGAAGAAGGAATTCCTAAAGTTGAGATAGGGAAACAAGACAATGGTAAAGTATGAACGAGAATTTTTACTTTTTAAAAGGTTTGCACGGGAGATTATACCTACAGATGAGGTTATGTGTGTTTGATTTGAGGACGGTCTAAACGACGAGATTAAAATGATGGTAGGTGGTTCTGAAATACGACCATTTGTTATCTTGGCGGATAGAGCATAGAAAATGTGGGAAATTTACAACCATAAGAGACAGAGGGAAAAGAGGTCCAAAGAATTCAGTAAGAAGACTTCTTCTAAAACTTCCTCTTTACCGTCGTCGAAGAAATTCAGAGAGAATGAGAATTGAGTCACAGTTTCACATGAAGAGGAACGACCACGTGGTACAAAATTGTCCAGTATCACATGAAGAGGAAGAGAATCGGAGTGTAAAACCCCAATCACACCACAAAAGGGTAAACGTCCTGGTCAAAGTAGCATTGCAAACGAAAATCGTAATAAGGTTAAGGAAAATACAAATAGATCCGAAGTCCGAGCACTTGCACGAACCTATGCTATTCGAGCCAGAGAAGAGGCAATTGTATCCGATGAGATGACTGGTAAATTCTATCCTCGATGTGTATGTGTGTACTTTAAACGATTTAGGATTGATTTATTCTTATATTGATACTTCTTAATAACTAATAAAATCTGTCTATTGAGTCAATTGAAGTTGAAATACTAGTTACAAACCCTTTGGATCATAGTGTCACAGTTAGTCTAGTATGTTGTAGATGTCCTCTAAAGGTTCAGGGTGGTGAGTTCCTACTGATTAAAGTTACTATCAATTTATGAATTTGGTATTTAATTTGGAAATAGATTTACTGAATATATATATTACTGTAGAAGAATGTGGACTAAAATAAATTGGTTGAAATGTCGGTCTAATATATAATTATGGATAAATTTGATAAATCAGATAAAATGAATCAAAATTGTTCACAAGTTGGTGTTATTTGAGATTAATATGAGAATGTTATTTTCTAGATTTGGATGAGCTAATAATGAATTTTAATTGTGAGGAAAACATTAAAATAAAATAGGTATTGCTAAGTAAAATTTCGAGGACGAAGTTTCTTAAGGAGGGAGAGTTGTAACAGCTCGATTTTAAGTGGTGTTGGAAATAGTGGTTTCGGGACCACAATTCTAAAAATTCGAGTCGTAAATTTAATTATTTTTATATTTATGATTTCATTAGCATCAGATTAAAATTTGGTTATGGAATTTTAATGTTTAGATAGTGAATTGAGTAAAAAGGGTTAAATTATAAAAGAGGTAAAAGTTAATTATGATTGATTTAAGAATAAAGGGACCCAAGTGGTAATTATACCAAGGTCAAAAAGTCCAAGCGGTAGAGGGTATGATTTCATTCCACTAATTTTTGGGATATTTATTCATTTAGTCCTAATTAGCTTAAGGCTAAATTGTAAATAAATGGTTTGATTTGAATCTAATATAATTGAAGGATCAAATAGGTAAATTAACCTATGGAGCTTTAGTGGGTGGATAATCATGAGGTATATTGATCATAAGTAGGATTAATTAAGGCTAAATAAGAGATTAATTAAACTAACCATGAAAGACTAAATATTTACAAAATTGTCATTTGGTATAAATATGAATTAAAGAAGAAAAATATGAATTTTCTTCTAATTTGTTCTTCTTTTTCACGGCTAAGACAAGAAAACCTAGGGTTTTCCATTGATGAATTTTGAGCTTTGGTTTGGGTAGGCAAACCTTGACCATTTTCAGTAATTTTTATGTTTTTGAGTCCGTGTAAGCTTGATCTAGCTAATCTAAGGACTAATTTGCGAATCTGTCAAATGTTGTGAGTCTTACCATTCTTGAATATGCTTGTCTTTGAAATTTTTTGATAGTTTTGGATGCTTGATGATTAGGTTGGACCTTTTTGTAAAGTGATTTTTGATGAAATTAGGGTTTAAGGACTAAAATGTTAAATGATGAAATTTGGTGTACTTTGGGTGAAATAAATAGATTATAGGGACTTGTATGAGATCAAGGTATATTCGGTTAATATGGGTTGAAGAGAAAGTGGGTATTTTGCATATTTTGTGTTGAAAGGACTAAATTGAATAAAAGGAAAGTATTAGGGGTAAAATCATGATTTTCCCCAAAAAAGGACCAAATTATGTTAAATGATTTGATTATGTGTTTTAATGTGAAATTTGAATGAATTGTTGATTTAGATTACGATCGTGCCACGGATCGCGAAAAAGGGAAATTAGTAGAATAGTCCTTGAAGTTTAGCCAAATTGTAATTTCATTCGGTAAGTTCATAGTGTTGTTTATATACACTGTATGTTCTTTGTACTTTTGCTATTGTTACAGCAACTCGAGGAGGGTTAAAACATTCGTGATGATGGAAAGACAAAGGAAGAAACGAAATGTCCGGCTTGGGGCCGGTTATCTAATTTGAAGTGATGGCTAGGATATTGCATATGTTACAGTATCCTGACAGCTTGTGCGAGCAACATCGCAAGTTGACAGATTCTGAATTAATACTGAATTGTGGACCCCTCCGATGGTTGAGTCTTCGCGTATGTTGCGAATTCTTATCAGCTTGTGTGAGAAGCATCGAGAGTGAGAAATTCTAGACCATATCGATGACTGAGTCTTCATGTATGTCACGAATTCTCATCAGATTGTGTGAGTAGCATTGTATATTGGTTAACCATTCTGGGCTTGTAAGAGCTAACCATTCTGGGCTCGTAAGAGCTAACCATTCTGAGCTCGTAAGAGCTAATTTTGTCTGGGCTTGTATGAGCAAAAATCTGGAAGACTGAAAAAGATTAAATTCGATACTGTTCACAAGCTTATGAATATATACTCATTATCATCTTTATAATCGATTTGGCTATTATGTAAGAAAATGATTTCTACGAACTTACTAAGCTTAGTAAGCTTACCCACGTATCTGTTATTGTTTTGTAAATACATTTTGCTGTTTGAAGATCATATCATCTCAAAGAAATCACAGTATTACGAAGCTCGTTTGGTAAGTTTTATATCACTTGGTTTTATGGCATGTACTAAGATGATGTTATTTATATAACTCTTGATTTTGGTTGATGGCTCATTGTTGGAACCTTGTTTAGGTATTTGTCATACCTTGCATGTTACTATGGGTGAAAATAGGCTTACAATGAAATGAAATGTATTATCATATGAGTTTTGAACTTTAGGAGTAATTGTCTTTGTATCTTATGTATGAAATGAGAATTGTTGGCTGAGCATGAGAACTTGTGTAAATATTTGAATTCTGCATACTTATTTTGGTAGAACTCATGGTTGTATCGGTAAAAGTACAGGCTAGGAGAGAGGTTGTTCACTGATTTGTGTTATATCGGTAGTTAAATAGCAAGTATCGGTAGTTATATGTTTAGAAGTATCGGTAGTTTGTATACTTGTATTGATAGAAGTAGCAGGGTGAGACTTTTTAGCTCTCTGAAGTTTTTAGTATCGGTAAAAGTAAGACTTAATTCGGTAGATGAGTCACTTGTATCGGTAGAAGTCTGTACTATTCCTGAACTTTTTATTGACTTGGCAACTACAGATACTTGTCCAACAAGTAACGATAGAAGTCTCCAAAAATGTCAAAAATGACCTTTTTGCCCTTGTTGAATTGTGTTTATAATCAAATGATGATATATGACATGTGGAGTGCAATTCTTTAATAAAATAAGTCTGAATAACATGACGTTAAACATGAACAGTGATAAATGAATAGTAAGACACAGGAACCTTAATCGACAACGTTTTACGGGTTTTGGGTGTTACATTGTAGCTACTTTTACCAAAAAAAAAATAATGAAGCATAATTCCTCCTAGAAAATAAAATACGTTAAAATGAGGAGGAACATGAATTTTTGGACGTTATTATAATGAGAAATATGAGTCTCGGGCTTTTAATTCGAGTTTAAATCATATTGGATTCAAGTTTTAGGCTTAATTTTTATTATATATGAGCCTAATATTATATTTATTAGCTCTAATTATTTTATTTTGAATTTTTAATAATTATTAAATAGTTTAAGTTATTTAGGAGTTTTATGTCAACAAGAAATTTTAGTTTTAAACTACTTCTTGTTTAGATAAATTATAGTTCTAGTTTACTTAAGAGTTTTATATAGATTTATTTAGCTAGTCTATATATAGGCCTTGGAATTGTACACAAAAAAAATAGACAATTGATTATTATTTAAATTCTCTTTGAGTTTTTCTTTTCAAGAATTGTTCTTGATTTTTGTTTTAGAAGAGTTTTAACAATTTTTGAGATTGTGGGGATCATCTTCAAATTTTTTCTTACCAAGTTTTCTTTCTTGGAGGGGAAATTAGAGCCGCTTCAAGGGGTTGTGGTTCTTCGTATTTCCAAGGCTTTTTAGGACATCTACATACCACGTTCTTTCTTTTTCATCTATTAGTTTTATTTTTTTCGTTATTATATTTTGTTCCTATTTAATTATTCAATTTTTTGATTTATTTAATTTCTTTCTATCTTAATTATCTATTTTATTTGCTTCCTTTAATTTTTAAATTCTTAGATCTAATTTAGGTTCTTTTTTTTTTCAAGTTGTTTCAAAGTTCAACTTTCTTTCCGAATGTCTAAAACCCTATGTCAAATCCGCGACTTTGACAAACTTTACGATCCATCTTCTGCATCCACATCTTCATTACTTATCAACATATTTACTAGTTATATCATCTGCAATCACCTGATCTTCAAGGCGCTTTTCGAATCAATCATAGACTTTATTGAGATTGGTAAGCCAAGAGGACCCCCCTCCCCGAGAACCGTATTGAGAATTTCATCTCGTATAGCTTAAACAAAAACACCCAAGTAATAGTTGAAATGGATATGGAATAGAAAGTTTGAAATTTCTTAATCTTTTCATTCAATTTAATTTGAAGACACAAAAGAGTGAAAATCCAAAAGCTCTTTTCGTAATTGTAATTATATTGCTAAAAAATCAAGTCGGCGTAATCATCTTTATGTTGATCGTTACAGGCCTCTTGAATATTCTTTTTACCTACTTATTTCTTTTTCTTTGCTTTGATTTGTTCTTTGAATGAAATATGTATCTTTATTCTTGTTTTGTTTCTTTTTTTATAGGAATTCTCTTGTTAAGACTCAATGAATCAATTGAAACTTTAGATTCATACCAGAACTGTAATGATTCAATAAAACTTAAAAATGAGTCCAAAGATTCTTTGAGTAAGAACCATTGGATCATCACTTATTCAATCAATATAATAGATATAATAAATAAAAATAAAAAAGAAAATAAAGGTTTGTCCTTTGATCAAAATAAGCCTAAACTAAATGAGAGTTTGAAAGAATAAAAAATCTTTCGATTTATAAATAATATAACTCTTTCTTTGAATTTATTTACATCCAGTAACGATGTTTGAATATTAAGTATGAATAATAGTTTAAATACTTTATGATTCATTTCATAATATTCCGTGCTCCAAATACTAGAATAATTATTTCACAGGATAAAACTATCTCGATCAAGATGACTAACCCATTTTTTGTACAATATGATCAATTATAACAACCCACAGACTCATATTCCGAAAATACATAAACAAAATAAATTTTGCAGCCGAACTACCGAAATACAATAGGGCTAAAAATCTGAGAACTAAAACTTTCACTTTTTGTATTGAAAAGTGAGGCTTTGTGATTCTTATGAATCTAATTAATTGAAATTTCATCCAGTAAAACGAAAGAATTATAAATCTCCAAAATAATAGATAAGAATATCACAAATAAATCAATTGTAACACCCATCAAAGGATTCGTTCCCAATCCAGGGGCTACCTTACCATATTTCGAATTAAATGGTTTCAAAAAATCCCCTACAATAGTTCGTCTTGGACCAGAACTAGAACTACCATCAATGGTTTATGTAGCCATAAATCTTATTTTGTATTTAGTGAGATTTATTGACTTTGTATATCATTTCGATGTAAATAAACAATCTTATCATAGACCCATTGTGATCTTGAAATTATATAATAATGGAAACAACAACCTTAGTTGCCATCTCTATATCTGGTTTACTTGTAAGTTTTAATGGGTACGCCTTATATACTGCTTTTGGGCAACCTTAATCGCAATTAAGAGATCCATTTGAGGAACACGAAGACTAATTGAAGTAATGAGCCTCCCAATATTAAGAGGATCATTACTTCAATTGAGATAATGAAAAATCATTTCATTTTTTCATTTAGAATTTTAGGTGATTCTCGAAAAAAGATAAAGAAAAAAATCATCCCTAGAATAGATATTAAGAGGAATGTATGAACCAATGCTTCCATAAATTTGATTGTGGTTTACAATTATAGCTTCAGTACATGTTTATTTGGAATCATCTTCAGAATAAAATAAAGAAAGAAAAAGAATCAAAGAAAAGGCAGTGATTTAAATCAAATATTTTCTAATAGCCTACGGAAAATCACAAAGAGAAGCAAAAAATAACAAAGCAATCTTGCATCAAACTACTTGTCTTCTTGTAGTTGGATCTCAAAGTTTTTGGAATGCTCCAAATTCTAATTGAGCGTCCAAATCTAGATCAATATCGACAAAAACATCTCTGAACAGGGTTCTAGTACCATGCCAAATGTGTTTGAAGAAGAAAAGCAAGGCAAACGAAGCATGCCCAAAAGTAAACCAACCCCTTGTTCTATTACGAAAAACACCATCGGAATTCAAAGTAGCACAATCTAATTCGAAAATTTCACCCAATTGAGCACGTCTAGCACATTTTTTCACAGTAGCAGGATCACTATAACTCACTCCATTAGTGTTCACCACCATAGAACTCAACAATTACACCTACTTATTCGACATTATACTTTGATTTTTCCCTTCTAAAAGGGACTTCCACTCTAACAATTCCATCTCCATTTACCAAAACAATAAAAAATGTTTCAAAAAAAGTAGGCATACGACATGCAAAAAGTTCGTGCCCGTCTTTATCTCTAAAGATAAGGTGCCCTAACCACCCAACAACTATTCCATCCCCGTTTTCCGTTGAAACCGATCTCAATAATCCTCCTTTTACTGAATTATTGCCAATGTAATCATAAAAGCTAATTTTCAGGAATTTTATATCAAGCTTTTGACAAACTTTGTTTTTCGGCTAACCCAACACTAACCCTTCGATATATTTCTTGCTGGAAGTATCCTTGGTCCCATTGATAATGAGTAGGACTAAATAATTTAATGAGGGTAGTTGCTAAACCATACCACATAGTTCTGTCAACAATAAAAGCTTCAAAAAAGACAACAACTATACTATTGGAAAGGACGGTTTTAATATTTCCTATACATAACCTTTTGTATAAACGTTGGGGCGGATGAACACTAAGATGGAATAAGCCCACTAATATGCCCAATATTCCTACTGTAATATGATTAGTGGTTATTCCTCCTGGAACAAAAGGATCACAACCTTCCACGCCTCACGTCAGATTTACAGGTTAGACCTTGCCAATTAGTCCATAAGGGTCTGACACCTATAATATTCTAGGACCATACAACCTTGTTACATGAAATGCATGAAAGCCAAAGCAAGCCATTCCCGAGAGAAATAAATGAATTCCAAAATTCTTGGGCAAAGCTAAAGAAGGTTTTCCTGTGCGCTCATGACAAAAAATTATAGATCCGAATATACCCAATGCCAGATAGCTACCAAGAAGCACAGGCCACAAAACACAATATGTGCTCTGACCATACCTTCGTAACTCCAAATACTCAGATTTGTTATAATCCCCCTATAATACTCCAACTACCCTATGAATTGGTTATTCCTAAACGAGTCATAAGGGTATAACAAACAGACCTTGTCTCTACATTGGATCAAGAACCGACCCAACCAAAACTAGATCCGTATCCATTATATGAATAGAAAGCAAGTAACCAAGATCATTCAATAAGATAGTATGAACACGATACCAAGGAAAACCCATGGAAATACCCCTTTATCAATGAAAAAATAGACACTATGTAACTTTATTACATTGGAATGCCTCTCCTTTTTGGTGGATTCTTTCGAAACAAGTATAGGTTCTACCGAAACAAGTATGTAAAATCTCAAGAATTATGCCGAAACACAAGTTTAACAACTCAAAACATACACAACTCCTATTATACATTAGATCATCACACAACATACATAATTTCCAAGTCTTTATATAGCATCATAAGTTTATACTCCACATTTGCACTTCATGCATATTCGCATCCAACATAATAAGATTTTTATCATCTCTAATACAAAAACAAAAGATAATATCATCCTTGTACATGCCATAAGACCGAGTGATGCATAAACTACTAACAAACTTCGCTGATCGCGCTATGAATGTCATAGCAAATAATGTGCAAGGGTACACTGTTGATGCAAGAATAGTAGATAGAAATGAATCTACCAGATACTGATCCCACAGAGATGGTTGTTTATTATTTAATCTGTCGAAGCATTCTAAGTTGAAATGAAAAGATCTGTCAAGAGTTATGTCAACGCAACTAGGTTAAAGTTATACAAGTTAAGAAGTAAATCTGTCAGCACAATCAGAATGTTAAATGTCAAAGCAAATTATAGAAAATGAATGGATTGCTGAGATGTTGAAAAGTATATTCAGAAACTTAAAATAAATGGATCAAGTGTAAAGAAGTGGAGAGGATTACTGACTTCACAAGTGGCAACGTTAAATGTGACTACAAGGTTTCTTATAGATGAATTTGTCGCTGCAATTACGCTCCAATGAAATCTTACTAATATCAACTCTCTATTTATCAAAGACTCAAGCACTCACAACTACCACACTTTCCGGTGCTGGTAATGCTTTGCACTCAAGAACAAGTGACTAGAATTCCTTCTAGTCCTAAGCAACTTTCACTATCTTGCTTATTAATTTAACTTGTCACCACACCTTCTAGTGTTTGTGACTGCAATTGCACTTCCGTAGTCAAATAGTTAAATCCAAAGATAAACAGTTGAGAAGAATTGAATAAGAATCAAACTAACCTAACATTAAAAGACACTTCCATGTACAATCAATTGTCATATGAAATCATCAACATTAAAAGAGGGATTAACAAATGAATCGAAGCATACTATTCCTAGGCTACTAGGATTCTCCCTTAATCGCTCCTATTGCATCGCATTAAGCTATTCTCTTCAGAAGATGTTGTGCCCTTGTTGGATCAGATCCATCGTCCTTCGAATCAGGCTTCCATGGAAGCTTTGGATGAGAGAAATTTAGACTTGAAATCTTCACAACTTGATATCATCTTCTCTTTTTGTCCTTCTATTTATAATCACTGATTCCTTCTAGATCTTTCTCTCTTTTCAGATCTAACACCTTTTTGCAGCTTTGGAAGTTGTTATTTGCTAGCTATGCACTCATACAGATCTGATTTGTTCATTGAGAAGTTGCAGATTGTCGCGACATCTCTGGATGCAAATTATGACTTTAATTTGCTGCGACAATTTTCTCTTGCGCTGGTGCTTCTGGATATGTTAGTGGCGTGAAATCCTTGATAAGTTGTGGAAACATTCATGTGACGACATATTTGGCCACAATTTTGGATCAACTTGTGACCACAATTCTAAATGCTTCCCTAATCTGATCCTCCGAGGTGGATTTCAGCGCTGACAACTTTAGATGCAAAACAAGTGCTAAATACAGTGACATTAATAGCATAAAAGAGATAAAATGAAAGTCATTAAGATCAAAACATCATTGATGAAATGCTAAAAATGCATGCTAAATGTGATACAAAAAGACAAATAATACACTAATTTAAGGAGAATTTAAGTGTTATTTCTAATGCTATCACACCCCCAAACTTAAGTTTTTACTTGTCCTTAAGTAAATAAAAGCTACCAAAGTTATATCAAATTTTTGTCACCACATTCATCATTCTAACAACTTATATTCTCTAGAATCCTAAGGTATAAATTACATTCATATGCTGGAATATTGCATCGACAATTTATAAGCATGAATAATCAAAATTGCAATTTCACTAACGCTAGTATCATGCTTTGAATCTCAAATCTTCTTAACCTAATGCAACATTTATTGTATAACAATATATATGTATATATTCTTTCTTTTTCTTTCTTTTTATCAACTTTTCTTTCTTTTTCTTTTTTTTCTTTTCTTTATGCGACTGAGAGATGTCATTGCATTACTATACCCTTGATCCTGGATAGTAATGATGGGCTGCAACAAACCCCCAGGAAGCATGTGATTGCGCCGACGCACACTCTTGTAGTGACAACCTTTGGCTAGATAATTTTTCTAACACTTGCAGTGGAGTGTTCCCCCTTGTTTAAGTCACAATGCACCCATATTGGAGTGTCTTTTATTAATACATATAATTATAGTTGTAAAATGGTAAGTTAATTCAATATTTAAAAAAAGATACTATTCATTTATTACTAATGCAATCTCAACCATTCATCCCCAAAATAGAAGGATTCAACATTCAATCATATTCATCCAATTCATGCATTAGCATTCAAAAGAATTCAAGAATTACGCATCAAATGAAAAATTGTGGTCACATTTTTTTTTAACTTTGCCTACTTTCATTCAACTAAAGAAACAAATATATTCCTAAACTTGTGGGTGTAATTGCATTTCCATTCCACTTCCCCCTAAACTTAATGTCTACATTGTCCCCAATGCACTGACAAGACTATACAAAATATAATGGAAATGCAACTAGAATGCATATGCTAAAATAAATAAAATGCAGAGACAATAAAAAAGCAATGACAATTAAAATAAATGCATGCAACTAACTACCGAAAAGTAAACTAACTCAATGTGTTGTAGCCGATGAAGTGGCTACCTTGGTCTTTTTCTTCTTCTTCGGGCTCTCCTCCCTGGCCTTCTTCTTTGTCTTCCCTTTGCGCCTCTTTTCTGTTGGTTCAACCGGTATAGCAGATTGCTCTTCCATAGCCGGTTGAAGATTGGCTTCATTGACCATTACATTTGAAGGATGGATTTCAGCCAGTGGTGCCACATATGGCACAATGACAAGAGGATTAGAATCCTCAATTTTGGATGTGACGGCCTCGGCCCAGCTAGCTCCAATTTTCGCCAGGTGTTCTTCAAATGCACCTGCACTTTTGGGTGCATCGACAAATTCCTCAGATAAATTTGACAGGGCAATGCTTTCTTCTTCTTCCTTCTCTTCTTCCTTTTCTTCTTTCTCTTCTTTTCGTGCTCCTTCATCTCGTGAATCTTCGATGGCTCTAATATCTACAGATGTGGCTGTTTTTTTTGCTTCTCCCTAATAGCAGTAGTGGCCTCTCGATCCTTCATGTTGGCTCCCAAACTATTTGACAGGTCATCGTCAAAGAGGCTTGCTATATTGTGGAAGCAATCTTCCTCTTCCTTGGACTGCACTTCTTTCTCCTCATCATCAGAGATGTGGATTTGATTTGGGGATTGGACAGATTGGGTTCGTTCGTCTAAAGTGTGCTGCTCGAAGGATGGAGTAGCTTCCTTGGTAATGGGAGGAAAAAAAGGGAAATCTGGCATCGGTTGTGTGCTCAAACCGCGTAATGTGGCGACAATAGCTTTGTTTCATACCCTGGTATAGGCATAAAATAAATTTTGCCTGTACTACATCTCTTCTACTACGCCAACAAGTCGAATTTGTCTTCAGCTTGTTCGATCCACACATTTTTCAATCTCCACAAGTTTCCTCTAGATTAGAGGATTTGTGGACATATTAGTCTGAGCGATCTTTTTCTTCCCTTTTCCTTTTTCTTTTTTCTTTGAAGCCTCCTTCACTATAGGGGTTTCTTGTCCCCTAGTCCTCCTCTATACCGAGACATCGTTGATTGGGCCTTTTTCCTCCAAAGTTTCCTCCTCTTTACGAGGCACAATGCATCTTTATTTATATAGCAACATTATTAAAGAAGAAAAGGGTGGGATACCTGTCTGTTTTGTGGTTGCCTCAATAATTTCTTGATGTAGGATTGCAATGACATCAATTCTAAGACCTTTCATTATGGAATGCAACAAGCACATTCTATCGAGTGTTGCAGTGGTGCTGTGGGTGGATGGCAGCAGACAACAGCTAATGAAGTGGAACCAGACCTTGCTTTGAACTGTGAGATAGTGACGGTGCATGGTGTAGTTATTGGGATTGTTGCCAGTCCACATCCCGCCTTCAACACATAAGTCGTTCAACAAAATATCAGTACCATCATCAATCAAATTTTCCAAAAATTCAGTGTGATCCTCCTCCTCTCAGTGATATGAAAATAGGCATTTATGTGATCGGCACTCCATGGCACCAAACCTTCTCGTAAAAAAATAAATTCCTATTTAGAGTCCACCAAGTTAGCGTAGAATTCCCTTACTAGAGAAGGAGAATAGCCTGCTGGATGGTCACAAAATAGTTCTCATCCCAGAGGAGAGATTGTTTTTGCTACTTGCTTTCCCAAAGTCAGTTGTGACAACTGAAATCATTGTTTAGGATGACAATTCCTCTTTAGCATAATGTCGTGATATTGGTCCTTTGCCGCCTTTGACAGAAACAAAACCGAATCTTTGGGTTGAGGTTGGTTATCATTTCTGACCACACCTGCTGAAAATTCAGTTGTCGATTTGGATGGTGTTTTTGCTCCACGAGTACGAGCCATGAGTACTGAAATAGAAAAAAATGAGAGTATCTGGCAAAAAAAATATAAGGTTGAAGAGAAAGAGAGTACATTAACAATGGAGTTTGTGAGCATGAGATATCAGTCGGCACAAAAGGGATGTTTTATAGACGATGGAGGCGAAGAGACGTGCTGGTTGGTGATAGTACGCTATGCCTGTAGCCAATAAATGCTAGGACACAGATTGTACTTTTTCGGGATGATCTAACGACTGGGATTGAGATGAATTAATCGACATGATTCTTGCTCGAAATGTTTCGCTGAGTCATCAATAAATTGCATCGACAAGTCGAGTTGTCATGCGTCAACAAAGTGGTGATTTTTATTCCTGCATAAAACTTAAAGAAAAAGTTTAAAAGAAAAACAAAACATAAAAATCAAAACTTTGCCATGACATTATTAAGGAAATGTGACCAGGTTAATGGTCTCTTGTTGTTCGTTGATGCCTGAGCTATGGTAATGCTTCAATCGTTGGCCATTTACTTTAAACTGGTGCCCATCGTTCAAATCCTTAATTATCACTACAGCATGTGGAAATGCTTTGACAACTTCAAAAGGTCCAGACCACCTTGAGCGCAATTTCCCTAGATGCAATTTTAAATATAAGTTAAATAAAAGTACTAACTGACCAGGAGGAAATTATCGTCGCAAAATGATGTTGTCGTCCCATCTCTTAGTTTTTTCTTTGTAGATGGCAGCATTTTCGTAGGCATTGAACCGAATTTCTTCTAGCTCTGAAATGTCTAACAATCTTTTTCGTCAAGCAACATCATAATCCATGTTTACTTGCTTGATTATCTACATGGTCTTATGTTCAAGTTCAACAGGCAAATGACATGATTTCCCAAAGACCAGCTGATATGGCGACATTCCTAATGGAGTCTTGTAAGCAGTGCGAAGCACCCACAACATATCATGTAGACGCGAAGACCAATCTCTTCTAGATGGTTTAACCACCTTCTCAAGAATACTTTTAATTTGTTGATTGGAGACCCCCGTTTGTCCATTTGATTATGGATGGTACGTGGTTGACATACGATGCTTTAAACCATAGTGTTTTAATGTTGTCGCCACCTGATTACAATGGAAATGAGTGTCTTGATCGCTTATTAACGCTCGAGGTGTTTCGAACCTTGTGAGGATATATGTGTGAAAGAATTTTAACACCGTTCGAGCATAATCTTTTGGAGTAGCGATTGCTTCGATCCACTTGGAAACATAGTCAACAGCTACCAAAATATACACATTTCCAAAGGAATTTGGAAATTGTCCCATAAAGTCAATACTTCAAATGTCAAGGAGTTTGACCTCCATGATAGGTTGTTGAAGCATCTCATTTGTGTCGAGATATGGAATCGGTACGTTGACATTTGTCGCACTGTTGAGCAAAATTGTGGGCGTCTCGAAACAACGTAGGCCAATAAAATCCTGATTGCAGGACCTTTGCAGTAGTCCTAACACCACCAAAATGGCCTCCATAAGGAGCATCGTGGCAATGCTTCAGGATGGAAGGCATTTCCTCCTCAGGAATGCAATGGTGAATGATGTTGTCGGCGCATACCTTGAACAAATATGGCTCATTCCAATGATATTTCGCAGTATCCCTCAGAAATCTGACTTTCCTATGATCGATTGCACTCAACAGTAGCTAACCACAAACTAGATAATTGACGACATCTACATACCATGGAGATGTGTCTATAAAGAATAATTTCTAATTTGGAAATGCGTCGACAATTTGTGACTTATTGCCATCTTTGCTCTCAGCTTCCAGACGAGATAAGTGGTCTACTAGTTGGTTTTTTGATCTTCTCCTATCCTTGATCTCAACGTCAAATTCTTGCAGCAAAAGGATCCATTTGATCAGCCTAGGCTTGGCATCTTTCTTAGCAAAAAGGTATCTTAAAGTAGAATGATCAGTGTATACTGTAATTTTTGAATCGACAAGATATGAACGAAACTTGTCAAATGCAAAAACTACTACCAGCAACTCTTTTTCAGTAGTTGTATAATTAACCTGCGCTTCAGTTAGAGTTTTACTAGCATAATATATTGAATGAAATACCATATCTTTTCTTTGTCCAAGCATTGCTCCTACAGCAAAGTCGCTCACATCGCACATTACCTCAAACGGTTGCGTCCAATCTGGTGTGACGACAATGGGTGCTTGTACCAGTTGCTGTTTAATCTTCAAAAATGCTTCCAAACAAGCATCATCGAACAAAAACTTTGTATTTTTCTTTAACAACGAGCATAATGGTTTTGCTGTCTTGGAGAAGTCTCGGATGAATCTTCTATAAAATTCGGCATGGTTGAGAAAACTCCTTATTCCTTTCACATTTTTGGGTGGAGGTAGTTTTTCAATGATTTCCACCTTTGCTTTGTCCACTTCAATGCCCTGAAATATATTCGACGACCAAGGACAATTCCTTCGGTTGCCATGAAGTGGCATTTTTCCCAATTCAGAACTAAGTTGGTGTCCTCGCATTTCTTCAGCACTTTAGCTAAATTGTCAGCGCATATATCAAAAGTTTTCCCATAAAAAAATCATCCATAAATACCTCTAATGAATCCTTGATCATGTTCGAGAAGATAGCCATCATACACCTCTTGAATGTGGTTGGAGCGTTGCATAATCCAACTGGCATTTACCGGAAAGCAAAGGTTCCAAATGGTCATGTGAAAGTCGTCTTTGCTTGATCCTCCAGCACAATAGCGATCTGGTTGTATCAAGAATACCCATCAAGGAAACAATAATAGGCCTTGCCAGCTAGCTTATCCAATATTTGATCAATGAATGGAAGTGAGAAGTGATCTTTTTTTGTGGCCGCATTTAAACGACGATAGTCCATACACACTCGTCATCCTGTAGCAATGCGAGTAGGGATTAGCTCATTTTAATCATTACTTACCACTGTGATGCCACTCTCCTTAGGCACACATTGGACTTGGCTTACCCATGTGCTATCCGAAATGGGATAAATGATGCCTGTGTCCAACCACTTAATAATCTCTTTATTCACTACTTCCTCCATTTTCTCATTCAGTCTTCATTGCTGCTCAATGGAATGTTTCCCTTCATCTTCCAACCTAATTTTATGCATGCAGAAAGAGGGACTAATGCTTCTGATATTCACTATGCTCTCGGCAATGGCTCCAAAACTTAATCACAAAACAACAACAACAACTGTGATAAGCTTCATAGCTTAGTAAGTTCAATAGTTTAAGGAATTACCAATATTGTAATAAGCAATAATAGCTTCAACGAGCTAAGATAATCCTGTTGTTTTTTGAGTTTAATAGAACTTCATTTCTCTGTCTATAATTTTCTATTACTAGTACCCGATGTTGCTCACACGAGTTATCGAGGACTCGTAACATATGCAGTACCCCAGCCATTGGTACGGTGTCTGTCTGTAAACTGTCCCCTAACGATGTTACTCACACGAGCTGTCGGGAGTATGCATAAAGCACAAGTCCTAGCCATCCAAGGGTATATAATCCATTTAGGATTCGTATCTCTTTCCGAATCACGATGCTGCTTACATGAGCTGTCGAGGACTCGTAACATATGTTGTACCCCAACCATCGCATCGATACTTTTCAACGACATAAAGCATACTATCTTTTCGTTTCTTTTTCCTCGATCTCTTTAATGCCAAATGCTTCCAATTTGCTGAACATTGACAATATACATGTAAGAAATATTGAGTAAAATTTATATTATGAACTTATCGAATTTGATTGTAGTTGAAGAAAGACTTTAGGGACCACTCCGCTAATTTCCCTTTTTCGCGATCAGAAACACGATCGTAGTCTACATCCACAAATCATCCAATTCCCACATTAAGTCACATAATTGATTCATTCAACATAATTTAGTTCTTTTTTGGAAAATTACAGTTTTACCCCTAATATTTTCCTTTTATTCAATCTAGTCTTTTTAACACAAAGCATGCAGAATAATCATTCTCTCACGCAACCAACCTTAGCTGAGATTCCCTTCACACATTTATTTTCACAATAATACATGTAATTTTATTATTTTCACATTTAGTCCTTAAACCCTAATTTCATTAAAAATCTCTTTACAAAAAGATTTAACCCAAGTATCAAACATCCAAATATATCAAAAGCTTTCAAGAACAAGCATTTTCAACAGTGGCAAGTTTCCTAACATTTGACAAATTCACAATTTAGTCCTTGCATAAGCTAGATTAAGCTAATACGAACTCAAAAACATAAAAATTACTAAAAACGATCAAGGTTTTCTTGCCCAAATCAAAACTTAAAGCCTCAAAAGTGGAACCCTAGGTTTTCTCTCTTTGACCGAATGAAAAAGATGAAAATAAGAAGAAATAAGCTATTTTCTTCATTTAATTTTACTTATATAACAATGACAATTTTGTAAATTTTATGACTTTAATTATTAACTTAATTAATCACTTCTAAATATTTAATCAATCATTCCATTAACCCTTAAATGTCATGATCTTCCACTATCCTAATCTCTTTGGCTTATTTGCTTACTTGGTCCTTCTTATTTAATATCTATACTTTTGTACCTATTACAATTTAATCCTTTCTACTCAATTAACTATTTATGCATTAAAATTTCCTTACTACATTTTAATGTGATGCTAACGAAATCGTAAATATTAAGAATAAATAAATTAACGACTCGACTTGTCAGAATTATGATCCCGAAATCATTATTTTCGACACCACTAAAAATCGGGCTGTTACAACTCTCTCCCTTAGGGAAATTTCGTCCCGAAATTTCTTACCAGTAAATAGGTTAGGGTACTGTCTCCCACGTAGCTTCTTCAAGCCCGTGTCGATTCCATAGTACCTTTACCAATGGTACTATTTTGTTTCGCAACTCTTTTACCTCGCGAGCGAGAATCTTAACCAGTTCTTCTGAATACGACAAATTTGGTTGTATCTCAACCTCACAAGGTGTAATCACATGGGAAGGATACGATCTATACCGTCTCAGCATTGAAACGTGAAATAAATTTTGAATCTTTTCTAGTTTCGATGGTACAGCTAGCTTATATGCTACAGGGCCAACCCATTCGATGATCTCATACGAACCGATAAATCGTGGACTCGATTTTCCTTTTCTACCAAACCATAGTAATTTTTTCCAAGGAGAAACTCTCAAGAAGACTTGGTCTCCCACTGCAAATTCTATATCTTTCCTTTTAAGATCTACGTATGACTTCTGCCGGTCAAACGCTACTTTCAAGCAGTCGCGAATCACCCACACTTTATCTTCGATCTCATGAATCAAGTTGATTCCAACCAACTTAGGCTCGCTCAACTCTGACCAATACAAAGGTGTTCTACATTTTCTGCCGCATAATACTTCAAACGGTGCCATTTAATACTAGACTGATAACTATTGTTATATGCAAATTCTACCAAAGACAGATATTTTTCCCAACTACCCTCAAACTTAAGTATACAACATCGTAGCATATCTTCAAGAATCTGTATCACCCATTCTGATTGACCATCTATTTGTAGATGATATGCAGTACTGAAATTCAGCCAGGTTCCCAAAGCTTCATGCAACTTACCTCAGAACCTCGAGGTAAAATGTAGATCCTTATCGGAGATAATAGATGCTGGTACTCCGTGTAGTCGTTCAATCTCGGACACATATAACTCGGCCAGTCTCTCAAGTGGATAATCTACCCGGATAAGGATGAAGTGAGATGACTTTGTCAATCTATCCATGATCAGTGTTTTTACGACACAACAATTGTACAAGCGTACACACGTCGATATAAGTATAGTTGATAGATAAATCTATCGGATATAGATCCCACGAGGAATGGGTTCTTGATGTCTAAATGTCAGAGCAATCAATACTGAAATTAAATGTAATTTGAGTACTAATGCAAGTGCAGTACGTTAATTATGCACACTAAAATAATCAGGAATGTCAACGCAATTATAAAAGTTAATTGCAAGAGCAACTAAAAGTAAATCAAAGTTTTGTTAAAGTGTTGAGAATTTAAATGCATAAAAGTAAAGGTGTGATCAAGTGTGAAGAATTGGAGTGGATCATTGACTTCACTAAATAGTAATGTTGAATGCACCGACAAGGTAAAATATAGATGGAATGTCGCTGCAATGAAGTTCCTTTGAGTTCTTACCCACAATAGCTCCTTACTTAATCCTGACTTAAATACACTACTGCACCTCTCGGTGCAAGCAATGATGTGTATCCAAGAACAAGTAACTGGAGTCTGTCCCAGTCTCGAGCAGCTCTCGTCTAACCCACTTGTTAATCTAACCTGTCACCGCATCTCTTGATGTCGGTGTATTGTAATTTCACTTTTGTGTTTAGAGCGGTTAAATCCAAGAATAAACGGATAAACAATGTAAAGTAAGAATCAAAATGATATAACATTAAAAGATACTCTCGTATTCATTTAAGATCATCAGAATTCATCATCGTTTAAGAAGAATTAACGAGTACAATGAAGCTTACTGTCTCTAAACTACTAGGCCTACTCCCTAATTGTTCCTCTTGCCCAGCACCAAGCACTCCTCGTCAGAAGTTGCTGTACACTTGCTCCATCAGCTCACCCTCCTCCGATGTCAAGCTTCCATGGTAGCTTGCTTAAAGATTTGAGAGATTTTTGGATTTAAATTCTTCACTCCTTGATATTTATCTCCTTCTTCTTTCCTCTATTTATAAGCTCAGGAAATTGCAGATTTTCTCCATTCTCAGATTCAACAACTTTGTACAGCTGTAAAAGTTTGTTATTGATAGCTATGCAAATCTGATTTGTTTACTGGACTGTTGCAGAATGTCCGCACAATTCTGGACATCTCTTCTCAAATCCAGATCTAATTCCAGCTGTCACGGTTAGTTAAATTCCAGCTGTGCACTCACGTAGATCTGGTGTGATCTTTATAATTCTGCAGATTGTCGTCGCATCTCTGGTCGCAATCTGAAATCTTTAATTGCGACGACAGCATGTGAAATTCTTGCGCTGGTGCTTCCAGATGTGCTTGTGGATTGAATTCACTCAAACAAAGTAAAGCTTTCAATGCATTGACATCTCTGGTCGTAATTCCAAGCTATACTTGCGGCTACATTCTTCTTCCATAATTGAGCTCTTGGGCTGATTCCTGCGCTGACAATTCTAAGGCACAATATATCGGCCGATTTCAGCGACATTAGTACAAAAATAGGTAAAAATAAGAATAATTTAAACCAAACAACAATGAGCTAGAAAACATAAAAACAAAGTATGAAATCCCTAATATGCATACTAAATATGACATAAAAGAGACAATTAATACACATATTTATGGGGAAAATCTATGTCATTTGTAATACCATCAATCCACAATTATCGAGATAGAATCTTTATTTCTCGGTGTCACCAGAAGTCCTGTGATAAAATCCATAGTAACCCGCTCCCATTTCCATTCCGGGATTGAAATCAGTTGTAGTAACCCAAATGGTACCCAGTGTTCTACTTTCACTTACTGACATATAAGGCATCTATTCACAAACTTTGAAATTTCTCGTTTCATACCTGGCCACCAATACATTTTCTTCAGGTCGTTGTACATTTTTACACTCCTTGGGTGGATGGAATAAGTGCTACTGTGAGCTTTCGTCAGAAGGTCTCGTCTCAAATTCAGATAATTCGGAACACACAATGTCTTTGTAATACAACATCCCTACTGTATCTACTGCAAACCCTGTAGTGGCTTCACTCTGTATCTACCCCTTTTTAGTTATAAGCTTTGGATCACTTCCCTAAAGTTCTCGAATCCTTTATAGAAATAACGGCCTCGTCTTGAGTTCAACGGTGATAGAACCATAATTCTCTAAAGACAATCGGGCGTTCAATGCTCTTAGTGCAAACAACTATTTTCGGCTCAAGGCATCAGCAATAACGTTAGTCTTTCCTAGGTGATAGTTAATCACAAGGTCGTAATCTTTTAACAGCTCTAACCATCAGCGTTGTCGCAAATTCAACTCCTTTTGTGTCATTAGATACCTCAAACTCTTATGGTCAGTAAACACATGACATCTCTCCTCATAAAGGTAGTGACTCCAAATCTTTAATGCAAAAGACTATAGCAGCTAACAACAAATCATGAGTCGGATAATTCTTTTCATGCGGTTTTAGCTGTCGGGAAGCATAAGCTATCACTTTCCCATCTTGCATCAAAACGCACCCCAATCCGCTTAAAGACGCGTCACTGTAAACAATGAACACTTTTCCCGACTTTGGCTGCGTTAGGACCGGAGCTTCAGTTAACAACCTTTTCAACTACTCAAAACTTTGTTGGCATTTATCAGACCAAACGAACTGGATGTTTTTTTATAGCAATTTCGTCATCGGTAAAGCTATGATAGAAAAATCTTTCACGAACCGACAATAATAACCTGTCAATCCCAGAAAACTGCGTACCTCGGAGACATTCTTCGATACTTTCCACTTAAGAATAACTGAGACTTTGCTTGGATCAACACGTATTCCTTCCGAACATACTACGTGTCCCAAAAATCCAACCTCTCGAAGCCAGAATTCACATTTACTGAACTTGCATACAACTATTTTTTTCGCAAAATCCGTAAGACCTCTCTCAAATGCTGAGCATGCTCTAACTCTGTCTTGGAGTAGATCAATATGTCATCAATAAACATAACCACAAACCTATCCAACTGAGGCTGAAATACTCTGTTCATCAAGTCCATAAATGCTGCGGGGGCGTTAGTTAACCCAAACGGCATAACTAGGAACTCATAATGGACATATCGGGTCCTGAATGTCATTTCATTATATCGCAGTCTTTTACTCGAATTTGGTAGTAACCTGACTGGAGGTCTATCTTGGAAAATACGATTGCACCTTTAACTGATCAAATAACTCATCAATTCGAGGCAACAGGTACTTATTCTTGATTGTTACCATATTTAGCTTCCGGTAATCTATACACATCCACATCGACCCATCTTTCTTTTTCACAAATAACACGGGCGCACCCTAAGGAGATACGCTAGGTCGTATGAACCCTCTGTCTAACAATTCTTATAGCTGAGCTTTTAATTCTTTCAACTCGGTCGGTTCTATTCTGTATGGTGAAATTAAGATCGGAGCGGTACCAGGTAACAAATCAATACCAAACTCTACCTCTCTAGTCGGTGGCAAACCCAATAATTCTTCTGGAAACACATCTGCATACTTATTGACTACTGGTATCTATTTTAACTCTGTTCCCGAAACTCGTGTATCAAGTATGTAGGCCAGGAATGCTTTACAGCCTCTACGAACCATCTTCTGTGCTAAAATAGCTGAAATCACCTTGGTTTCACTATTCAACTTGCTAGACTCAACTTTAATTACTTTACCTATCAAGCTTTTCAAACTAACCTGTCTTTGCTTGCAATTTACTATATCGTGCTCAGATAACCAATCCATTCCCAAGATCATATCAAACTCGGTAAATGACAATAACATTAGATCAGCAAAAAATTCACAGCCCTAAACTTTCACTGGACATTTACAACATACCAGGTTAACAATGACACTATGACCTAATGGGTTTGTGATTTGCACATCAAACTCAGTCGACTCAACAAATAATTTCTTGTCAGTAGCTAAACCAGTGCAAATATATGAATGAGTCTATCCCAAGTCAATCAAAGCACACACAATATCATTAAAAAGATAGAATATACCAGTCACAACATCAGGAGCGGTAGCCTCTTCTCTAGCTCGGATGGCATAAGTCCGTGCAAGTGCTCGAGCTTTCGAGCTGTTTACATTATCTCTATTTTCATTTCACTTTCCACCTGCACCATTACTCTGCCCCGGGCATCTGCCTTTCTGTGTTGTCACTGGAGGATTAACACTCCGATCTTCTCTCACTCTAGAATTCATCGGACAACTTTGCATGAAGTGATCGGTACTTTCACATCAGAAATAGGCTCCCTTAATCAACCGACATTTACCTGAATGGATTCTTTTGCAATGCTCGCACGCTGGTTTTGGCATGTTACGAACACTAGCCACGGTGTCAACTGATCGATTCCAAAATTTGGATTATAGTGGTCCCGATCGTCTCCTACTCAGAAAATTGAAAGGGACTGCTCCTCGGACTTCACCATCTCTGAATTTCTTCAGTGGTGGCATTGAGAAGGTTCTAGTAGGATTCTTTTTCCCAATATCCCGAAATCTCTTTTCTCTCTATTTCTTCTAGTTGTATACTTCCTCCATTTTCTATGCTCTATCTGCTAAAATAACAAATGACCGTATTTTTGAACCACCTACCATCATTTTTATTTCATCATTCAAACTGTCCTCAAATCGAACACACATAGTCTCGTTTGTAGGTACAATCTCCCATGCATATTTGCTGAGAAATACAAACTCCTGTTCATATTCTGCTACAGTCTTGTTTCCCTTTCTTAACTCTAGAAATTCTTTCTTCTTTTTATCCAAATACCTTTTGCTGACATATTTCTTTTTAAACTCCGTATGAAAAATTTCCAAGTAACCTCATGTTCCAGCATCACTGCTACTACCATTGCCCACCAATTATAAGCTGTCTTTTAGTAACGAAACAGCACACCTCACAAAATCTTCGGGTGAACAAGCCATTTCACATCTCAGGGTGTTTTCCAACAATATTTAGCTTTGAATGGATCATCTTTTGCATTCCCACGAAATTCTTCCGCTCCATACTATCTTACGCTGGCTGTCAGGATACGACGCCTCTATTTTATTACAAGAGGAGGTGGAGGCATTACGGGAGGTGTCGTAGGTCGGGCAGTAGGTTGTGTAGCTGGGGGTGGAGGAAGTGGTGCCATATGGTTGTTCTGCATAAATTCTGAGTACCACTATCCTATTAAGCCGAAGAACAGATTTTTAGCTTTGCTTTCTATCATCGACAAAATAGGTGCTCCATGACTAGCCCCAAAATCACTCGTCGGGTTATTGCTGTTTAATTCGTTGGTTTCCTCTCTTTCAAAATCAAACATATTTACTTTTATCTACAAAAACTATAATTAGATCAGATTCATCTGTATCACACTATCATATGTTCATATGGCATGTACTGCAAAAATTAACTTAATACAATCATAACAGCCCGAGAATCGGCTAAATCGTAAGCTCTGATACCATTAAATGTAACATCTAAAAACTCAAAAATCATCACCGATTAAGGTTTCGATGTCTTATTATTCATTTATCACGTTCATCTTTAACATCATATTATTCAGCTTTATTTATTAAAGAATTTCTCTTCATACGTTATATATCGTCATTTAATCATAAACACAATTCAACAAGGGTAAAAATGACATTTTCAATATTTTTGGAGACTTCTACTGGTACCTGATGGATAAGTATCGATAGTAGCCAAGTCAATAAACAATTCAAAAACTGTATAGATTTCTACCGATACTTGTGCTAGTTCTACCGATACAAGTATAACTTCTACCGATACAAGTCATGCATCTACCGATACTAAAAACACACCAGAGAGCTAAAATTCTCACTCTGTAACTTCTACCGATAAAAGTATATAGACTACTGATATTTACAATTCAACAACCGATACAACCCAAGCCAGTGAACAACCTCTCTCCTACCCTGTACTTCTAGCGATACATGCATAGGTTCTACCTAAACAAGTATGCAGAATCTCAAAAATTATGCCGAAATACAGGTTTAACAACTCAAAACATACACAACACCAAGTATGCGTTAGATCATCACACAACATACATAATTTCCAAGTCTTTACATAGCATCATAAGTTTATACTCTAAATTTGCACTTCATACATATCCATATCCAACATAATAAGATTTTTATCATCTCTAATACAAAACCAAAAGATAATATCATCCTAGTGTCACAGGCCAGAGTTCAAAACCCGTGACCATCGCACACAATGATTCCTATGATGGTCTGTCATTAACATTGAGATCATTTAGCCCACATGAGTTGGCCCGATTTAGAGAGTTGTTGGTCAAGCCTATCAGATTGAAGCCTGGGTGGCCCAATAATGAAGATATGGTAACATTAGGCATCTTGACAAATATGGGAACTAATCCTAGAAGATAAGGAAGAATCATATCTTTAGGATTAGATAAGATTAGATTGATATTGTAATATTGTAAATCCCATAAATTAAGAGAAAAGCTAATCTCATCCGTCGATGCAGCTTGATCTTGACCGTTGGTTGTGAAGGAGCTCAACTATAAATAGGAGCCTCTCCTCATTTGCAACTCATCCATTAGAATTCATTCCTTTCATTGTATTCTTTATATTCTTTGAGAGAAAGTAATACAATTGAGAGCATTTACTCAAACACTTGGTGTTCTTATTCTTGTGGATTTCTACTATCTTCTAAGCCTTCTTTTGGCTAGTCGCTTTCGCTATATAAGTTGGTGCCTTGGAGGAATTCCCTTAGCGAATCCTCAATTGTGGTGGTTAGGCTAACTTAGGCTTGTTTGCAAAAAAGGATCGCCTAAGACCGCACGGATTACAAGACTAAAGATCTAACCCCGTGACAAGTGTTATATGAGCTAAAGGTTGCGAAGGCATCGTCCGTGATGTCAAAAGAAGTTGTTGAACAGACTGACCCAATGGAGACCCGTGGGAGGGCCAAGCATAAAATTCATCTGAGGGATGTACTGTCGACTTTTGAAAATCGAGTGGTCACTCTCAAAGAGTCCATGAGGGACGTCAAGGAGAGGCTCGATGAAGTCCAGGAGAGACTCTCAAGTGGGCTGCAATCCATGAAGGAACAGTTGAGAGAGTATGTATGGGATACTCTTGGTTCCTTGGAAAACAAGATGACGAGGAAAGATGATGCTCTTGAGGCAATGGTGGCAGGTTTGAAGGAAGAAATCGTCGAGCTTAATGGGGAACTCAAGATTTTCAAGGCCGCCTTAGGAAACGAAATGTTGGCTTCGACACCAAAGCAACAGGTGATGGATGTGCCCAAATCGAAACGGTTTAAAGGGTCAAGGTTCGCAAGTGAGGTGGACAACTTTCTTTGGGCAACAGAGTAATACTTCCAAGTGATAAGTATCAAGGATGACGCTAATAAGGTAAATACTACTGCTATGTATTTTACTAACATGGCTTTGTTATTATGGTGACGTAGGTCCACAAATGTGAAATGTGCTGAGACCAAGATTGGGACTTGGGTAGAGTTTCAACAGGAATTCAAGGTGTAGTTTTACCCAAAGTATGCCGAGGATGAACCTCGAGCAAAGTTACGGTGGCTTACGCAACAAAGATCAGTGAGGGAGTATGTACGGGAGCTTAGTGAACTCCTGCTTTAAATTTCAGATTTGAGCGAGACGGAAGCATTTTTCTCCTTTACAGACGGGTTGAAACCATGGGTGAAGCAAGAATTACAACGCTGAGGAGTCAAAGAACTTACCAAAGCCATGATGGTTGTAGAGTTCATAGTAGAATTTGATCCAAGCAGAGACAGGGTTGAACCTTCCAAGCCCAATGAGAAAGGCGATGGTGGGGAGACCATGATGAGAATGAAAAGGGACACAGCGATTATGGTAGCGGTAGTAGTAGCAACGGTGGGAAACCACGATGTGAGAAGTGGAGACCCAACAACCTAAAAGAGAAGAGGAGCAAGATTAGATGCTACCTTTGTAAGGGACCGCATATGAAGAAGAATTGTCCAAAGGTATATTCATTTTCGGCTATCAAGACGAAAGATGAGCTGGAGAAAGGGAAGCTTATTGAGAGGAAAGCATCGATGGTTAATGCGATGGTGCTCATTCCTACCAAAAGAGATGACAAGGAAGGGTTGATGTTTATGGATATCAACATCGCAGGCCAAAAGAGGAGTGCTCTTGTTGACACGAGAGCATCTGACTTGTTGATATTGGAAAAAGCTGCTAAGAAGCTGGGTCTCTCGATTCGAAAATCGAATAAGAAGATCAAAATGGTAAATTTCGAGGAGGACCCAACTTTGGAGTAGCTCGAATCGTGGAGCTACAAATCGGCAAATGGAAAGGCAAGGAAGACTTTAAGGTAATCGAATTAGATGATTATGATTTTTTGCTTGGTTTAAACTTCCTTGATAGGATTCAAGCTACTATGTTTCCATGGGCCGATCAAATTCATATAGTTACCAGTCCTTTATAACGAAGCATTGTGCTGGTATATAGAGATATGAAGGTTGGGACCAAGGTGTTGTCATCAATCCAGCTAGTCAAGGATGTTTCGTATGGGAAGAACATCGAATCTATGGAATGGAGTGTTACGGAAGCCCCTTCGGGAAAGTTAGTGGAGCTTGGGACCGATATCAGGCCTGGTAACTCATCTGTAAAGATATCACCTTTGGCTAAGGTGAAGTGTGCATCGGACTTCGAGAGAAAAAAAGTGATGCAAACAGGACAGACGGGTCGACTAAATGCTACGAGAAAGGTACATCGTGAACACTTTGGTAGTGTTGTAAATTCTGACTTGTCGATTTTGTAAGATCATAAGGACCCTTTCAAAGTTCTTAAGCAAGGAGGCCGAGGGACTGTGAGAATTACAAAGCCCAGAGGTGTGAAGCAAGAAGATTTCGAATGAGGCAAGTCAAAATTAGGGCAAGTTGGAGTGGAGGCTTCTTGCCAGCAAGATGTACCAACGAGTACAACGGTTCAAGATAAGAATAGATGGAAGTTGAGGTGGAAGTTCTAAAAGAAGGGACAACCCGATAGTAAGACTAGTCGAGAAGAAGCCGAGGCAACAAGATGAGAACAAGGAGAAACAAATCAGTTCCATTCTGAAGTCGCAATGAGGGCGTTACGAGAATGGGTGGGGGAGAATGTCACGGGCCAGAGTTTAGAGCCCGTGACCATCGCTCACAATGAGTCCCATGGAGGTCTGTCATTGACATTGGGATCATTTATCCCACATGAGTTGGCCCGATTCAGAGAGTTGTTGGTCAAGCCTATCATATTGAAGCTTGGGTGGCCCAATAATAAAGATATGGCAACATAAGGCATCTTGGCAAATATGGGAACTAATCCTAGAAGATAAGGAAGAATCATATCTTTAGGAATAGATAAGATTAGATTGATATTATAATCTTGTAAATCTCATAAATTAAAGGATAGGCTAATCTCATCGGTCAATGTAGCTTGATCTTGACCGTTGGTTGTGTAGGAGCACAATTATAAATAGCGGCCTTTCCTCATTTGTAACTCATCCATTAGAATTCATTCCATTCATTGTATTATTTGTATTCTTTGAGAGAAAGTAATACAATTGAGAGCATTTACTCAAACACTTGGTGTTCTTGTGACTTTCTGTTATCTTCTAAGCCTTCTTTTGGCTGATCGCTTTCGCTATATAAGTTGGTGCCTTCGAGGAATTCCCTTAGTGAATCCTCAATCGTGGTGGTTAGGCTGACTTAGACGTGTTTGTAAGAAATGATTGCCTAAGGTCACACGGATTGCGAGACTAAAGATCTATCCCCGTGACAAGTGGTATCTGAGCTAAAGGTTACGAAGGCACCGTCCGTGATGTGAAAAGAAGTTGTTGAATAGACTGACCCAATGGAGACCCGTGGGAGGGCCAGCCATAAAAGTCATCTGAGGGACGTACTGTCGAATTTGGAAAATCGAGTGGTCACTCTCGAAGAATCCATGAGGGACATAAAGGAAAAGCTCGTTGAAGTCAAGGAGGGACTCTCAAGTTGGTTGCAATACATGAAGGAACAACTGAGAAAGTATGTATGGGATACTCTTGGTTCCTTCGAGAACAAGATGACGAGGAAAGATGATGCTCTTGAGGCAATGCTGGTAGGCTTGAAGGAAGAACTCGTCGAGTTTAAGAGGGAGCTCAGGATTTTCAAGGCTGCCTTGGGAAATGGAATGTTGGCTTCGACACCAAAGCAACAAGTGATGGATGTGCTAAAACTGAAAAGGTTTAAAGGGGCAATGTCCGCAAGTGAGGTGAACAACTTTCTTTGGGCAATGGAGCAATACTTCCAAGCGATGAGTATCGTGGATGAGGCTACTAAGGTAAATACTACTACTATGTATTTTACTGACGTTGCTTTGTTACGATGGCGACATAGGCCCACAAATGTGAAACATGGTGGGACCAAGATTGGAACTTGGGTAGAGTTACAACAGGAATTGAAGGCGCGGTTTTACCCAGAGTATGCCGAGGATGAAGCACGAGCAAAGTTACGGTGACTTACGCAACAAAGATCAGTGAGGGAGTATGTGCGGGAGTTCAGTGAACTCATGCTTGAAATTTTAGATTTGAGTGAGAAGGACACATTTTTCTCCTTTACAGACGAGTTGAAACCATGGACGAAGCAAGAATTACAACGTCGAGAAGTCAAAGAACTTTTCAAAGCCATGATGGTTGTAGAGTCTATAGTGGAATTTGATCCAAGCAAAGACAGGTTTGAACCTTCCAAGCCCAATGGGAAGGGTGATGGTGGGGGAGACCAAGATAAGAATGAAGAAGGACATAGCAATTATGGTAGCTGTAGAAGTAGCGACGGTGGGAAACCGAGACGTGAGAAGAGGAGACCCAACAACCCAAAAGAGAAGAAGATCAAGATTAGATGCTACCTTTGTAAAGGACCTCATATGAAGAAGAATTGTCCAAATGTATCTTCTTTTTCAGCTATCAAGATGAAAGATGAGCCGGAGGAAGGGAAGCTTGTTGAGAAGAAAGTATCGATGGTTAATGCGATGGTGCTCATTCCTGCCAAAAGAGATGGCAAGGAAGGGTTGATGTTTGTGGACATCAACATTGCAGGCCAAAGGTGGAGTGCTCTTATTGACACGAGAGCATCTGAATTGTTGATATCAGAAAAATCTGCTAAGAAGCTTGGTCTCTCGATTCGGAAATCGAATAAGAAGATCAAGATGGTAAATTTCGAGGAGGCCCCAACTATTAGAATAACTCAAAACGTGGGGCTACAAATTGGCGAATGGAAAGGCAAGGAAGACTTTGAGGTAATCGAATTAGAAATTTACGATTTTGTGCTTGGTTTAAACTTCCTTCACAGGAGTCAAGCTACTATGTTTCAATCAACCTATCAAATTCATATTGTTATCGGTCGTTTATCACGAATCATTATGCCGATATATAGAGATATGAAGGTTGGGACCAAGGTGTTATCATCAATCCAGCTAGTCAAGGATGTTTCGTATGGGAAGAACATCAACTCGATGGAACGGAGTGTTGCAGAAGCCCTTTCGAGAAAGTTAGCGGAGCTTGGGACCGATATGAGGCCTGGTGAGTCGTCTGTGAAGATACCACCTTTGGGTAAGGTGAAGTGTGTAACGAACTTCGAGGGAAAAGAAGTGATGCAAATGGGATAGACGGGTCGAGTAAATGCTGCGAGTAAGGTACATCGTGAACACTTTGGTAGTGCTGTGAATTTTGACTTGTCGATTTGGCAAGATCGTAAGGACCCTTTCAAAGTTCTTGAGCAAGGAGGCCGAGGGACTGTGGGAATTATGAAGCCAAGAGGTGTAAATCAAAAAAATTCCGAACGAGAAAAGTTGAAGTGGAGACTTCTTGCCAGTAAGATGTACCAACGAGTACAATGGTTTAAGATAAGAAGAGACAGAAGTCGAGGCGAAAGTTTCGAAAGAAGGGACAACCCGATAGTAAGACTAGTTGGGAGGAAGCCGAGGCAACGAGACGTGAACAAGGTGAATCAAATCAGTGCCGTTCTGAAGTCGCAACAAGGGCATTGCGAGAATGGGTGGGGGAGAATGTCACGGGCAGAGTTCAGAGCCTATGACCATCGCACACAATGAGTCCTATGGAGGTTTGTCATTGACATTGAGATCATTTAGCCTACATGAGTTGACCCGATTTAGAGAGTTGTTGGTCAAGCCTATCAGATTGAAGCCTAGGGGCCCAATAATGAAGATATGGC
This sequence comes from Gossypioides kirkii, assembly GCA_005610355.1. Classification (NCBI taxonomy): domain Eukaryota; kingdom Viridiplantae; phylum Streptophyta; class Magnoliopsida; order Malvales; family Malvaceae; genus Gossypioides; species Gossypioides kirkii. The sequence continues at coordinate 25,860,427 of CP032246.1, read as the reverse complement.
AACATAAGGCATGTTGGCAAATATGGGTACTAATCCTAGAAGATAAGGAAGAATCATATCTTTAGGATTAGATAAGATTAGATTGATATTGTAATCTTGTAAATCCCATAAATTAAGGGATAGGCTAATCTCATCTGTCGATGTAGCTTGATCATGACCGTTGGTTGTGAGAGGGCTCAATTATAAATAGCAGCCTCTCCTCATTTGTAACTCATCCATTGGAATTCATTCCATTCATTGTATTCTTTATATTCCTTAAGAGAAAGTAATACAATTGAGAGAATTTACTTAAACTCTTGATGTTCTTGTTCTTATGGCTTTCTATTTTCTTCTAAGCCTTCTTTTGGCTAGTCGCTTCCACTATATAAGTTAATGCCTTGGAGGAATTCTCTTAGTGAATCCTCAATCGTGGTGGTTAGGCTGACTTAGGCGTGTTTGCAAGAAAGGATCGCCTAAGGCTGCACGGATTGCGAGACTAAAGATCTAGCCCCGTGACACTAGTACATGCCATAAGACCTAGTGATGCAAAAACCACCAACAAACTCCTTGATAGTGTGATTTCAAAGAGATGACGATGATCCAATCTTCGCTCAGTAAAATGATCTACAAAATAACAACAATAACTGTGGTAAGCTTCATAGCTTAGTAAGTTCGATAGTTTAAGGAATTACCAATATTGTAATAAGCAACAATAGCTCCAACGAGCTACGATAATCCCGTTGTTCTTTGAATTAAATACAACTTCATTTCCCTGTCTATAACTTTTTTTTACCAGTACCCGATATTGCTCACATGAGCTGTCGAGGACTCGTAACATATGCGGTACCCCAACCATCGATACGATGTCTGTCTGTAAACTGTCCTCTAATGATGCTGCTCACACGAGCTATTGGGAGTATGCATAAAGCACAAGTCCCAACCATTGAAGGGTCTATAATCCATTTAGGATTCATATCTCTTTCCGAATCATGATGCTGCTCACACGAGCTGTCGAGGACTCATAACATATATGGTACCCCAGCCATCGCGTCGTTACTTTTCAACGGCATAAAGCCTACTATCTTTTAATTTCTTTTTCCTCGATCTCTTTAATGCCAAATGCTTCCAGTTTGCTAAACATTGACAATATACATGTAAGAAATATTGAGTAAAATTTATATTACGAACTTACCGGACTGGATTGCAATTGAGGAAAGACTTCAGGGACTACTCCGCTAATTTCCCTTTTCTGCGACCAGAAACACGATCATAGTCTACATCCATAAATCATCCAATTCCCACATTAAGTCACATAATTGATTCATTCAATACAAGTTAGTTCTTTTTGGGAAAATTATGATTTTACCCCTAATATTTTCCTTTTATTCAATCTAGTCCTTTTGACACAAAGCATGCAAAATAACCATTCTCTCACACAACCAACCTTAGCCGAAATCTATAAGGTGTTTATCCTTCCCCTTCACACATTTATTTTCAAAACAATACATGTAATTTCATTATTTTCACATTTTAGTCCTTAAACCCTAATTTCATAAAAAATCTCTTTACAAAAAGATTTAACCCAAGTATCAAACATTCAAATATATCAAAAGCTTTCAAGAATAAGTATTTTCAATAATGGAAAGTTTCTTAACATTTGACAGATTCACAATTTAGTCTTTGCATAAGCTAGATTAAGCTAATACGGACTCAAAAACATAAAAATTACTAAAAACGATCAATGTTTTTTTACCCAAATAAAAGCTTAAAGCCTCAATAATGGAACCCTAGGTTTTCTCTCTTTGATCGAATGAAGAAGATGAAAATAAGAAGAAATAAGTTATTTTTCTTCTTTTAATTTTACTTATATAATAATGGCAATTTTGTAAATTTTATGACTTTCATCATTAACTTAATTAATCACTTTTAAATCTTTAATCAATCATTCCATTAACCCTTAAATGTCATGATCTTCCACTATCCTAATCTCTTTGGTTTATTTACTTATTTGGTCCTTCTAATTTAACATCTATACTTTTGCAACTATTACAATTTAACCCTTTCAACTCAATTAACTATTTAAACATTAAAATTTCCTTACCATATTTTAATACGATGTTAACGAAGTCGTAAATATTAAGAATAAATAAATTAACGACTCGACTCATTGTAATTGTGATCCCAAAATCACTGTGACACCACTGAAAATCGGGCTGTTACATACTGTCATTAGAAGGTGCAGCGACAAATTAAATTAACAAGCAAGACAATGGAAGTTGCTTGAGGTTTGAAGGAATTCACACCACTTGTTCTTGAATATGTTTCAGTGACAACACTGAAAGGTGTGGTCGTTGTGCATATTTGAGTCTTAGATCTAATAGGAACTCGAGTTTGGTCAGATATTCATTATGCTTAATTGCACCGACAAATTACTTGTTATCTTAAACCTTGCAAGTCACACTTAGTTTCTGCCAAATCTGAACGTCAGGGACCCCTATTCATTATCATTGCAATTTACCTTTATTTTTACATTATTGCTTCGACAACTTATTCTCAGACCTTTACTGCATTTTATTATTAATTTGCTTCTACATATTTCATCACAAGTTCTCTTGTTTTAACTATACTTTGCATCGACAAATTTAAGCAACAAAAACACCATCCTCGTGGGATCAATATCCGACAAACTCACGTCTGTCTACTATACTTACATCGACAGTATTGCTGTGATGTTCATAGCGCGATCAAGTTTTGGCGACGTTATCGGGGATGGCGTTTGTTTGATGTCTATTTTTGTCTTTGCATTTATTCTCTATTATCTAAATTTTATTTGTCACTAACTTGTTTCCTTTTTGTTGTTTACTTTTACATTTTTCTTTTAGCGAAATATGGCTAGGAACGAGGTGTATAGAACCTCAAGATGTTGGACTAGCATAAGTGAGCTATAGAAATGGAGCTCGATGCCATAACTACCCAGGTATCTTCTTTGACTAATATGAGTAATATAATGCAGAACGCTACAGCAATTGTAGAATAGAAATTTGTTGTGACAATTTGTGATTACTATGGAAGCAACCATGAGTTTGAACAATGCTCATCATATCCAGCAAATGTGTACCACATGGGAAATTTCGGTCGAAATGAAAATCCATATTCCAACACCTACACACCAGAGTGGAAGCAACGTCTAAATTTTTGTTGGAACAATCAAGACCCTGGAAGTATAAACAACGATGTTAGATCCGAGTGGACACTGCCTAATTATGATCAACTATTGTCAAGGAAAAATACCCAGCAAGACGAAGCATTAGAATTTTCATCAATTGAAAATTTACTGAGACAATATTTTCCAAGACTAAAGTTGTGCTTCAGAGTCAAGCTGAATCCATAAGAGCTCTAGAATATCAATTTGGCCAGATTGTGAGCGCAATAAATTTGCGACCACAAGAATCTTTGTCGATGGTTATTGAGAATTCAATATCATAAGGGCAAGAGCATTGTGAGGGAATCATTCCCAGAAGTGAGACTCAAGCAATTGAAGTTGTTACAGATGCTACAGTAAAGGAAGATAATTCAGATATTGACAATGGAAAGATGTTAGAACAATCTGAAAAGCAAACTGCAGCTGAAGAGGTTAAACAAAATATTACGGAGACAAAATCAAATCATTTTGTCATCACAAATGCTACAGCAAAACAGCCTCAGAAACTTGAAGATGCATGGTCAAAGAAGAAAAGATTGGGAGAAGTCGAAGCAATCACACTTACTGAAGGGTGCACTGTCATGACAATTGAATTGCTTCAAGAATTTAAGGATATCAACAGTTTCTCAATACCCTATTCCATTGGTGATTGGTATATTGGAAAGGCATTATGTGATTTCAATGAAAGCATAATTTTGATGCCTATATCCATAATTAAGAAGTTACGGAATTGGAAAAAAACACAAGAAAGAGTGGAGATTTTTTGAGACTGTGTGGAGAATAAAAGAGTACGAAACACTTGAAGAAGGAACAAATACTGTGTCTGCACCGATTGAGGAATAAGTCAACACCATCGTCGATGCATTACGATTCCATTGTCAGCGCAATTTTGTACAGATGTACTACACCTACTGACTTAATGCTGAAAACGGAAGAAGTTCGTGTATATGAAGAAATAGATGTTGAGGCAAATTTAGTTGATAAATTTGTCCCCGCACTTGAAGTTGTGGTGCAATAACTGAGTATTGGCGCAAGATAGAGCGAGTCAGGCGGAAGCTGTGGATGAAATTAATGAGGACCACAATCCTTAAGCGATAATGGTCTATACAGGACCAACGAATGAAGCAGTTGACGATGTCGGAGCAGAGATGGAAATTGAAGACCAATCCACAGACTATGCGAAGCTCAAACAAAAGAAAAAGAAGAAAGAAAAGAAGGACCTAATGTCACAACAAATTCGATTGAGAAATTTGTCACTACAGCTGAACTTGTGGGTGCATCATCTGATGATTGGGTGCCACCTGAAGCGAGTCAGGCGGGGGCTGTGACGGTCGGTAATGAAGATTACAACCCTCTACCCATGGTGTTTTATGTTGCACCACTTGCTGAAATACACCCATCTGATGTCACAATCGATGATGCCGAGGCGCAACCTGATGTTGAGGAGGAATTCGCAGATTCGACCAAGCTAAAGGAACGAAAGAGGAAACGCACCAAAGACAAGAAGCGTCGCAGGGAGGGGCGGAAGCGCAAGAAGAAGAAGACCAATGCAACCACATCTTCAGCTGCAGTACACTGAGTTAGTTTTTATTTTTAGCACTTAGTTTTGTTTTCATGCATATCATGTAACTGTAGTATAATTATCCCTGCATTTTTATTGTCGTTGCATCTACATTGTTATTGCATTTCCATATATATATTTATTAATGTCAGTGCATTGGGGACAATGCAAACTTTAAGTTTGGGGGAATGTATATGGGCTGAAAATGCAATTGCACCCACATTTCAAAAATTTATCTTTTTGAGTTTAATGAAGCATGCATGGTTATTAAAAATGTGCTTGATTTTTTTTTCATTTGATACTTAATTCTTGAATCATGTGAAATATTAATGAAATAATAGTATATAAGTATACTTAATATTAATGTATATGGGCTGAATTTGATTGAATGTTGTATCTTCAATTTTTGGATGAATAATTTAGATTGCATTAGTAATGAAATAATAGTATCATTATTTAGATCTTGAATAAATTTTTCATTTATAGCTACTTGTATATAAGTATAGTTATGAATAAAAGACACTCCAATGTGGGTGTGTTGTGAACTATCAAGGGAACACTCCAATGCAAGTGTTAGAAAAAGTAATCTAGCCAAAGGCTGTTTGATGGTACTAAAAAGGACATATGTTTTCTCTCCATTTGTTGTATAATTTGTTCCCATTATATCATGTTTAGCATGCATTTTTAGCATTTTATATTTAGTCATTCCATTTTCTAAGTTAGTGATGTTTAGTTTAATTTTCTTTCATTTATCTTACATTTTCTACTAATGTCGCCATATTTAGTGTTCAGTTTAGCATCTTGAGACGTCACTGTAGGAACCTATCCAGAAGGATCAATGCATGAAGGTGTATAGAGTTGTCGCTGCAAAATAACATCCAAATTTGTGCCCAAAACTGTCGCCTGATGAGCACTTCCATATTGCACCGAAAACTATCACCGCAAAAATATTTTTGGAATGCACCCAAGACTATTGCTGCATAAATATTCTTCAAATTGCATCCAAAATTATCGTTGCATAAGTATTCAATTGCACCTAGTAATGTCACTACATGAACATGTACAGAATTATCGCTGCATGAACATGTCCAGAATTGCACCCAGAATTATCGCCGTATCTGATAGCTGTCTGATAAGAACAGAATTGTGTGAGTTGTCCAATCTAGTATAACCAACTTGTACAGCTCAATTTTGGAGACTAGACACCTGTACATTTGGGGCTAAATATAAGCACACACAAAGCATGAAGGAAGATGTCTCTCTCTTCCTTTTGTCTCTCCATTTTATTTAACTACTTCAACAAAGCTTGAAGCTTTTCGACTATGGAGGCTTGAGACCATTCGGAGGAACCTGACGTTGATAAGAAGGCAACCTTACTCCTGATGAGGAGCATTCTAAGTGCGACGTAAAAGGAGCATTTATGAAAGAGTTCTAGTAGGCTAGGAATAGAATGCTTCAACTTGTTCTTTATTTCCTATTAAACGTTGATAAATTCTGATGACTTTAATTGTGTATGGAAGTACCTCTTAATGTTAGATCTATTTTGATTTCTGCTCAATTCTTCTTAACTGTTTATCTTTGGATTTAATTGTTTTGACCACGAAAGTGCGATTGCAGTCACAATCACTAATAGGTGCGGTGACAAGTTAAATTGACAAGCAAGACAACGGAAGTTGCTTGAGGCAAGAAGGAATTCTGGCCACTTGTTCTCAATTGCAAAGCATTGCCAGCACTAGAAGGTGTGGTTAATGTGAGTGTATTGAGTCTTTGATAAGCAGGGAAGTCGAAAGGTAGTGACATCTCATTAATCTTAACTACGGTAACAATTTATCTACCATTTACCTTGTAGTCACATTTAGTGTTTACCAACTTATCAAGTCAGGGATCCCCCATTTCTTTATCATTGTTTTACTTCTTTAATTTTCTTAATTTGCATTGACAAAATATCCTCAACATTCATTTCATTTTCTATTAAATTGCTTTGACATTTTATGCTATATTTGCGCTGACAGTTTTAACTCTTTATTTGTGCAGGTTTTGGATTTAATTGCGCTGACATTATATCTGACAATTTTTCTTATCTTAACTTCTTTTTCATCGACAAATTTAGACAACAGACAGCCATCCTCGTGTGATCGATATCCGACAAATTCACTTCTGTCTACTATACTTGCATCGATAGTGTACGATTGCACATTTGTTGTGACGTTCATAACGCGATCAAGTTTTGACACCGTTATCAGGGATGGCGTTTGTTGATGTCTATTTTTGTCTTTGCATTTATTTTTTATTATCTAAATTTTATTTGTCACTAGCTTGTTTCCTTTTTGTTGTTTACTGTTACATTTTTCTTTTAGCGAAATATGGCTAAGAACGAGGTGTATAGAACCTCAAGATGTTAGACTGACATGAGTGATGTTGTAGAAATGGAGCTCGATGCCATAACAGCCTAGGTATATTCTTTGACTTATATGAGTTATTCAATGCATAATGCTACAACAATTGCAAAATGGAAATTTGCTGTGACAATTTGTGATTACTGTGGAAGCAACCATGAGTTTGAACAATGCCCACCAAATCCAGCAAATGTGTACCATAGGGGGAATTTGGGTCGAAATGAAAATCCATATTCCAACACCTACACGCTAGAGTGGGAGCAACATCCAAATTTTTGTTGAAACAATCAAGACCATGGAAGTATAAACAATGATGTTAGATCCGATTGGACACTACCTAATTACGATTAACTCTTGTTAAGCAAAATACCCAGCAAGACGAAGAATCAAAATTTTCATCATTTGAAAATTTGCTGAGACAATATTTTGCCAAGACTGAAACTGTGCTTCAGAGTCAAGCTGAATCCATACAAACTCTAGAATATCAATTTGGCCAGATTGTAAGCGCAATAAATTTGCGACCACAAGAATCTTTGACGATGGATATTGAGAATTCGATATCATAAGGGCAAGAGCATTGTGAGGGAATCATTCCCAGAAGTGAGACTTAACTAATTGAAGTTGTTACAGATGCTACAATAAAGGAAGATAATTCAGATCTCGATAATGGAAAGATGTCAGCACAATCTGAAAAGCAAATTGCAGTTGAAGAGGTTAAACAAAATATTGCGGAGATAAAATCAGATCATTTTATCGCCACAAATGCTACAGCAAAACAGCCTCAGAAACTTGAAGATGCAGGGTCAAAGAAGAAAAGATTGGGAGAAGTCGAAGCAATCACACTTACTGAAGGGTGCACTGTCATGACAATTAAATTGCTTCAAGAATTTAAGGATCTCAACAGTTTCTCAATACCCTATTCCATTGGTGATCGGTATATTGGAAAGGCATTATGTGATTTCAATAAAAGCATAATTTTGATGCCTATATCCGTAATTAAGAAGTTACGAAATTGAAAAAAACGCAAGAAAGAGTGGAGATGTTTTGGGACCATGTGGAGAATAAAAGAGTACGAATCACTTGAAGAAGAAGGAACAAATATTACGTTTGCACCGATTGAGGAATAAGTCAACAGCATCGTCGATGCATTAGGATTCCATTGTCAGCACAATTTTGTACAGCTGCACTGCACCTACTGACTTGATGCTGAAAAAGGAAGAAATTCATGTGGAGGAAGAAAAAAATGAAGAAATAGATGTCGAAGCAAATTTAGGTGAGAAATTTGTCCCCGCACCTGAAGTTGTGGGTGCAATAACTGAAGGCTTGATGCAAGATGGAGCGAGTCAGGCCGAAGTTGTGGATGAAATTAATGAGGACCACAAACCCTTGGGCGATAATGGTCTATACTTGACCAATGAATGAAGCAGCTAATGATGCTGGAGCAGAGATGGAAACTGCAGAGCAATCCATAGACTATGCGATGCTCAAACAAAAGAAAAAGAAGAAAGAAGAGAAGGACCTGATGTCGCAAAAAATTTAACTGAAAAATTTGTCACTACACCTGAACTTGTGGGTGCATCATCTGATGATTTGGTCCCACCTGAAGCGAGTCAGGCGAAGGTTGTGACGGTCAGTAATGAGGATTCCAATCCTCTAACCATGGTGGTTTATGTTGCATCACTTGCTGTAATACCCTATCTGATGTCTCGGTTGAGTGCATGACAATGGGGAAGGAAAACCCTATGGTGAAAGAAGCTTCACCAAAGAAAGAAAAGGAAAAGTAAAGAAGTAAGAAAAACAACCTCATGCTCCCACAAATCCTCAATTATGGAGGAAAATTATAGAAATTGAGCTGCTGGCTGACAAAATGAGTGTGCGACAAATCAAACTTGTTGCCACAGTTGAAGACATGGAGCACTGGCAGAATTTATTCTATACCTACACCAGAGCATGGAATACTGCAATTGTCAGCACATTACACAGAATTAGCAAGCATCCTCTGCTAGAATTCTCAGTGTTTCCCCCAATCATCAGAGAGGCAACACCCTCAATTGAGAAAGCTGCTTCGAAAGGGAAGGATCACTCTTTCGATTCTCTGCACATGGTCCACATATCTAATGATAAGGATCATGATGTGAATTCAAAGGATGTTGAAGATTACTTTCATAAAATTGCCAGCCTTTATGAAGATGAATTTTCAAACAGCCTAGGAGCAAACATAGCTGCAAAGGAAGGTAATGCTGAAGAAGAGCACACGACCATGGAATCTGTGGGTATCGAGGAAGAAAAAAAAGAAGGAGATAAGGAGGAAATTTTCGTCACGAGAAATTTGCCTGAAGAATTTGTCACCGCACCCGAAGATGTGGGTGCAATTAATGAAGACCTAGCGCCATCTGTTGCGAATCAGGCCGAGGCTGTGAAAGTCAGCAATGAGGATTTCAATCCTCTGGCTATAGTGCCCTATGTGGCACCCCTTACTGAAATTTATCCTTTTGATGTCACAGTCGATGAAGCCAGCACACAACCACATATGGAGGAGCAATTCGCAGACCCGGTTGAACAAACAAAAAGAAAACGAAAGCTAAAAGATAAGAAGAAGCGCAAGAAGGAGCGCCACAAGAAGAAGAAGACCAAAGCATCCACATCTTCGGCTGCATATCACTGAGTTAGTTTTTAATTTTTTTCAGTACATACTTAGTTGCATGTCATGTAGTTGTAATTGCATTGTCATCACATTTTATTTTCCCTGCATTTTATTTTGTCAACGCATTTGCATTGTAGTTGCATTTCCATATATATTTATTAATGTCAGTGCATTGAGGACAATGCAAACTTTAAGTTTGGGGGGAATGTATATGGATTGAAAATGCAATGCACCCACATTTTAAAAAAAAATTATCCTTTTGAGTTTAACAAAAGCATGCAAAGTTATTAGAAATGTGCTTGAAATTTTTATTCATTTGATGCTTAATTCTTGAGTCATGTGAAATGCTAATGAATGAGTTGGATAAAGTTGACTGAATGTTATATCTTTAATTCTTTGATGAATGATTTAGATTGCATTAGTAATGGATGACTAGCATCATTCCTTGAATCTTGAATGAAATTGCCTTTTACAACTACTTGTATATGTATATAGTATAAATAAAAGACATTCCAATGTGGGTGTATTGTGAATCGTTCAAGGGGGAATACTCCAATGCAAGCGTTAGAAAAAGTAATCTAGCCAAAGGTTGTCCCTGCATGAGTGTGTGTCGGTGCAATTTACTATTCCCTAGGGGTTTGTAGCACTCCATCGTTACCTCTTAGGAACAAGGGTACAGTAATGCAATGACATCCCTCAGTCACATAAAAAAAAGAAGAAAATAAAAGAAAATAAAAATATATTTGTATTAGTGTACAATAAATGTTGTATTGGTAGATAGAATTCAGGATTTGAAGCATGATGTTGGCTTTGATGAAATTGCAATTTTAATTATTCATACATATAAATTGTTGGCACAATATTCTGTCATTTGAATGTAATTCATGCATTAGGATTTCAGATGCTTCAAGTTGCTAGAATGATTATTGCCTTGAAAAAAAAATTCTTTTGTAGCCTTGCTACTTTTTGTTTTACTTGAGGACAAGTAAAAACTCAAGTTTGGGGGTGTGATGGTACTAAAAAAGACATATGTTTTCTCCCCATTTATGGTATAATTTGTTCCCATTATATCATGTTTAGCATGCATTTTTAGCATTTTATATTTAGTAATTGCATTTTCTAAGTCAATGATGTTTGGTTTAATTTTCTTTCATTTATCTTACTTTTTCTACTAATGTCGCCACATTTAGTGTTCAGTATTGCATCTTGAGATGTCACTGCAGGAACCTGTCCAGAAGGATCAATGCATGAAGGTGTACAGAGTTGTTGCTGCAAAATAACATCCAAATTTGTGCCCAAAATTGTCGCCGCATTAGCACTTCCAGATTGCACTGAAACTGTCACCGCAGAAATATTTTTGGAATGCACCCAAGATTGTCGCTGCATAAATACTCTTCCAATTGCATCCAGAACTATCGCTGCATAAGTATTCAATTACACTCGGGAATGTCACTGCATGAATTTGTACAAAATTGTCGCTGCATGAACGTGTCCAGAAGCGCCTAGAATTGTCGCTGCGCCTGACAGCTATCTGATAAGAACAGAATTGTGTGAGCTGTCCAATCTGGTATAACCAACTTGTATAACTCAATTTTGGAAAATAGACACTTGTACATTTGGGGCTAAATATATATATATATGGTATTGAAAAGTTGAACTGTTAAACATTGTTAATGATGAATGTTATTTGTAATGAAGGTTTATCAAATTATGTGCGTTTGGTAGTTATGTCGAGTTAGGGGTGTCACAATCTCATCCTTATCTCATCATCAAGCAAGGATTTGAAGAGTACGGAACTTAAATTTTAGAAAAAGAGTGGCATCTACATAAGATTTGCATCATATGAAATTTGGTTGTAAGTAACAAAGTGGTTCTAAAACTATGGTCTTGTATGTCTTTTAACATTTTCTACTTTAGGATATACTTATGAGTTATATGAAGTTTTTGGATGTTAGTTTGACATATTTTGAGTAATAAAATTGTTTAGAAAAGAAATGAGATAATTATTGATAGTTTAAACTTAGTTTTAAATGATTAAAACATATTTTAGGTAATTTTCCTCTAGTGTCGTGACATTCAAAGCCAAGTGTCACGACATCAGCTTAGTGTCACGACATCAGCTCAGTGTCACATTACCCAACCTTCAATGTCGTGACATTGGAGTCACTAGAGCAAACTGTTTTCGGTGTTGCGACATCCAAAGCCCAATGTTGCGACATTAACTTAATTTCGCGACACCCACTTCCCAATATCGTGATATTGACCTTATTTACTCTGTTTTGTCTTGTTTAAGCCCCGAATGACCTTGTTTGTATTCAAACTTTAAAGCAAGCTTAGAAATTACTTAAATAACTTCAAATGAGTATATTTATGTTAAAGTGAATTTTTGAAATTGAAGCTTCAGTTTAGCAAGTTTTAGTGTCCAAATATAGCATCTCTTGCTTGGAATGTATTGGTTCATTCCAAGTAAGGGATGTTACATCAAGAATTAAATAAAGTAGCTAAATATGAAATTTTCATAATAAGAAAATAAAAAGTGATCACTGTAATTTGACAATAGTAGAAAGGATATCCTTGATAGCACTTTTTTGGGAAAGAATGAGTAATTGAACATGGTGGGGATGTTGGTCTGGTAAATTTTCAATACACAATTAAATATAAAGTTTCACCCTGTGGTATAGATAATTAACATAGCTATGTTGAAAATTTAGAAATTTAGGGATGAGATACAAACTTATAATATTTGAGTCAACCATGATGGAAACTCAACTCAACGCTTGGTATAACATCAAGTCTTCAATTGAATGAAACAAAGTACATTATCAAGTATGTGATTAATATATATATATATCATCCCAAGGTAAAAGTGTTAGGTACTCGTAATGATAAGGGAAAAGTGTTGGGAAATGTGCTAATATTATGGTAAACATGTAACTATTTTCTATGTATTTGAACGATAAATAAATGAATAAAGTTAATTTCACATTTACATCTTTTGTGTTTTTTTTCCTTTCATGTTTTACATACATAGCGAAATTGTGACAAGTAAATATTAGCTCATTGATTATCTAAGTTCGAACGGATGGTAAGTGACTATAAGAACCTTTACATTGCGAGAAAGACAGCTTACTTTAGTAGATAATCTAAATGAGTTTATAATCTCATAAAAGAATCAAAGTGAGCATTTGATTCAAATACATAGAAGGATTATTATGTCCTCTACAATTCCAATTAAGGAGATGACTAGTCTTTACTACCAAAGCAGTTGATTCCACGGGTAGATACATGAGATAGGAGTCGAATTTCATTTGTTTGGCACACTAAAAAAACACATTAAAAGTTTCTTTCTATTCTCCCACCATCTTTTGTATTCTTAAATTTTTCTATGAAGAATTACTGCAAATTTATTTTTATAAAAATTGATATCATTGCTATACTCCGCTCAGAACTCAATGGATTGTTTTTGCCAGTTCAAAACATAGAGATAGTAATTGGACTTCATTGTATCCTCAAGGTTTATTTTCCAATAACTCTTTTTGCACACCAGTTATAGGTGGAGCGAATAGAACCTTGAAGAAAATGGCATTGATATACACCTTGAAGCCTTTATCAATTTCTCTTAAGTTTTTTTTTTAATATACTGATGTGATTACATGGTAGTATCTGTTCATACTTTCTTAACCCTTTGACAACACACACATAGGTGCTTGAACCCGGGACCTTTAGGATGAACAACATCCTCTTTACCACTGGAGCCACAAACATTGATAATTTAGCAATTTATCTTGCACCAAAGCTTATCCGTATCATATGATAATTTAAAATCTTAACTAATAATAACATAAGATATAACATTTTATGAACGCATGCATATATAAAAAGGCTAATTATATACAAAACATCATTTGTATTTTCAATGAAACCGTAGCATTTTGTCATTTATCTAATAGTATTATTAAGCATGTCCACAATATAGAATATATATAAACCTTTACCAACAACACCTCAACAAAAAGTAATTATAAAAATGAAATAATTAAAAAAATATATAAAAATAAAGATGAATGTGTTTTTACTTAAATTTTTATATTTTCTATATTCGTTTTATAATCCATATTCAAGATTTGTGGTTGCCCCTTCCTAACATTGTCATCTCTAATATTCAAACATATATTCTCCCTTAAAAGTTCAATATATTTTACTATTGCATCTAACGCTTATTGATATACATGTTTTACTTTTAAAAATTATAATAATTAACAATATCAAAATGACTTTTAACATAATTTAAATTTTAGTGTATATATATATATAAATTAAGTGTCCGTTTGTTTACATGTAAAAGGTTTTACAGAAAATATTTTCTGTATTTTTCTGCGTTTGTTTCACAGAAAACAACTTGGTCAATGAAAAATGACTTACAGGTCAACGTAAAATAAAAATTTTTTCCTGTAAAATAATTTACCCTCCTGAAAAGCGTAAGTCGTTTTTCGAAAAAGAACTCTTTCATAGGTAATTTTATTTTTATATAAAAATTAACTTAAATCAAGCTTAATATTATTATATTGATAATAATTTTTATTTTATTTTTAAAAATATTTAAAATATTTAATATAAAATATTATATTTTCAATATTATTAAACATACATATTTAATTATTTATATTTAGTCATATAATAAATTATTAATATAATTAATACAATTTATTATTTTAATAAATTATTTAATATTTCAATTTTATTTTAATAATAAATTTTAAAAATAATATTTTTAAATAATATTCTTCACATATTATTGAAAATATTCAATATTAATATTCTAATAATAAATATTTATTACAATTATAAATATATTAATAATAAATATTTTGTAGTATAAAGGTTAAAATATATCATAAGTCTATATACTCTTCACAAATTTACAATTTTGCTTCTATACTTTTATTTTCAAGAATTTAGTCTCTCTACTTTTTAGATTTGAAAATCAAATTCAATTGTTGACATTGTTAATTTTTTTTGTCAATTTTATTGATTTCATATTTTTAAATAAAAATTACTCATTTGGTAGTCATGTAACTAAAAAATGACGTTGTAATGAACCTGAATTTAACAAAATATTTTTAATATATGCAAAAACATTGTAAAATATAAATTTATATATAAAATAAATTCAATTAAACAATGAAAATATAAGAAAATCTCAAATGTATGTTTGTTTCATTAAAAACAGTTTTTATGAAATATTTTCAAGAAATCTATCAAACAACAGAAAATATTTTACACAAATTTATCCAAACACCAGAAAATATTAGTTTTTCCAGAAAAATAAGTCATTTTCCAAAAATCATTTTCCGATAATCATTTTCAATGAAACAAATGGAACCTAAAACTAGTTCCAAAAGGCCAATGAATCCCAAGTAATATGGTAGAAGTACATTTGTGGATTGTAATATTATTCAGGTGATTAAGTTAGGCTTTTTAGATAACAAACTTTGTCCCCAAGAAAAGGAAGGAAGTGACATGTTGAAACGGTGATAGAAGTCAAACAAGCAACATGGAATACACTTGCAGCCCACGAAAGAAAACCATAAGCATAGTGGAGAAAGTCAATTGTCAAATACTTCTGCCTCAGTCACTTGTTTATATAGATGGGAAGAAATAGAAGTTGTGTAGATATAGCAATAGCAATGGTGTCATTGAAGGTACAGAAGCGGCTGGCTGCTAGCCTTCTCAACTGTGGAAAGGGAAAAGTATGGCTCGACCCCTGCGAGGCCCTTCTTATCTCCATGGCCAATTCCAGTATGTCTCCCTATCCCCACTTAATTTCCTATTTATACGAGGGCGAGTGTGTCTTCTATTTTAATAACATTCAAGGCTAAAATCAATTATGATACATTTGTTTTCGGGAGCTAATCTTAACAATTCACCCAGAGTCAAGAATTTTTTAATGGAATAATGTTGGTGCAGGGATGGACATAAGAAAGCTTGTAAAGGATAATCTTATTATCAAAAAGCCTAACATAAGTCGATCGGGACGGAGATACAAGAAAGGCAACGATGTTGGGAATCCCAAGAGAAAAGGATATGGTAAGAGAAAGGGAACAAAGGAAGCAAGGCTACCATCAAAGCTTTCGTGGATGAGAAGAGCTCGAGTCCTAAGGCGACTCCTCCGAAAGTATAGAGAAATGAAGAAGATTGATAAGCACCTGTACCATGAATTTTATATGAAAGCCAAGGGAATCGTTTTCAAGCATAAACGTGCACTTCTTGAGGCCCTTCATAATAAGGCTAAGAGTGAGAAAGATCAGAAGGTTCATTTTGATCAGGTTATAGCTATTAAAGCAATGGGTAAATTAGGTAGCAAGGAGACTAGGGTTCCATGGAGGAAACAATGTTTGAGTCCACCAGTGGAAGTTACTGATATGTTGAATAATGCTTAGTTTGAAAGTGTATGCATAAAATAAAGTTTTATGTAATAATGCTTATTACATTTATAAGTTGGATTTTCGGAATTTTTTATTAGAAACCAACATGAATCAGTGAAGAACACAAGAAGGTTACAAAACAAGACGATATACATACCTAATTCTTGCTAATTCAACCAAGGTTTTTCTTATTGGTTTAAGCCTTTCCAAAAGGAAATGAACCATAATGTTTTTATCGCACAAAAGGATCATAATATGTTATAAATTGGGAAAAAAACAAGTAACCTCAGCTTCTATGTTTGTAGGATCAATGAACACCCCAACCCATCAGGCTTTTCCAGCAGAACCAAATAGATGCATCTTTTCAGCAACCACAGCTTTCATGGCCTCTATAGTAGAAGCCATTACATGTACAAGATCTCCCTTGGGGCTGCTCAAGGATTCCATGTAAGCTTTTCGTACCTCCGTGTTCACATTGAACTTCCTCACACCGCTCTCTATGCACCCCTGTCCATGGTAATTTCAATTCGCTTTAAGCTTTTAGGATATCTAATGCAAAACATAAGCACATACTTCAACTATCACATTATATATTAATAACTCCACAGAGATGGTAGATGGTACCTTCACAAGTTCCTTGGACAAACCAGAGGCTCCATGTAGCACAAGAAAAACTCCTTTCTTCGAACTTAGGGCATATAGATCCTGAACAACGAGGAAAGGTTTACCTCCACTACCAAGGATTTATGTAGGATGGATTCATTAAAATGATATTATGCTAAAATACTGGAAAATCAAGAACTAGTAATCAAAAAAACAAAAAACATTTAGTTTAACACGATGTTAAAGGCAGATTTACTTAACATTAATGGGTAATATTCTATAAGCATCTAACTGCAATACAAGGCATTGACATGGGATTGTATTTCAATCAAACCTCTGTAGGAAATAAAAGTAGACATTAAACAGAGGGGCAAGGTCCAAATTTACCAATCTATTTATGTGAATATTCCAAATTTACCACTAACATTTTACTAGTGTCGTGCCAATAATATTTTTAATTTTGGAGCACTTGGTCAAGATTGATCAGTTCGGGAACCTTTTAAAATATCCATTACAAGATATTTAACTAGTCAAAACATGATTTTGGCATGGAATGAGAAAAATGACCGAGCTGAAAATGTTAACTAAAAACTATGGCATTATAAACCAAACAGCAAGCCTTAATCCCAATATACCGCAGAATTATAGTTAGTTGAGAAAGAAAATAAAATAAAATAAAAATAAAGTTTCACCTAAGAGAAAGAAATATAGATAGAATTTTATTTAAAATTATGTAGGAGAGAAGGTTTAATTAACTTTTTCAAAAACTCGAAATATGATGAAATTTTTATCAAATTGAATTTTACTGTAAGCACGCATCATGTTTTCTTTAACACACTGTAATTTAGTCGAAACATTTAACATTGCATCTATCCTTAACCAGAATTTAGCATAGAACAAGATAAATACTCCCAAGTAAATGCAGCCTGCCACTATTAAGAGAGAATTCAACACAATGGTAATATGAACCAGCGAGCATCGAAACTTTAATAAAAAAGCTACAGTATAAAATGATAATTAGGTATACTTGACCTTAAGCAAATCAAGTTTGAGATTTGGGCCACTTGCTGAGTATTTTCCATGTACATTCCCAATGCATACTGCCAAGGCATCTATGCCAGTCTCATCTATGAATTCTTGAGCCTGAAATTCATGAGGTGAACTTTGATATGAGCAATAGAAAAATGAGAGTAGTTAAGCATTTTTAATTTGATTGAGCACAGTGACCTGATTAATATCAGTCAGCTTTGCTTCATAATCTTCAACAGTCAAATCATCTTCCGTTCCTGACAATCTTCCAAGTTCTGCCTCCACAAGCATATCCCTCAAGTGGGCCAAGTTTGATATGTGCTTCGTGTATGAGATATTATCTTTAAAGGGAAGATGTGAACCATCCACCATTACTGAATCAAAGCCCTTGCAGTGATAAAAAGAAATCCATTTCATTAAAAAAAAAAAACTAGTACCATTTAAACACACAAGGAATATCGATAATTACCATTCCACAAACAAAATTGTATGATGGTTTTAATATAAAAACAAGCCAACTCACCAGCTCAAGAGATTCCAATAGTTCTTGCTTTGAAGTACCATGGTCAAAGTGAACAGTGATGGGAACCTGCAATGCATGTACCTGCATCAACTTAAATTTCTCTCCCCCCTGTTTTTGTAAAACTAGTACTTGAATAATTATGTTATTTGCAATAAATTTCATCTTCCAGATGATAATGTCGTACTAAGTCCTATGTAGCGCTTAATAAAGTCCTAAGTTCATATATTATTACGCCCCCGCAAGATTGATGGCCAGTAGAGCAGCAATCTTGGATTATTGATGACAAAAAATATCTTAAGATTACGTTATTATCGCTAACAACATCCAGAAGATGTACAGTATGTTACTTCAAGAAGTAACAAATAACATCCTCATCCTGAGTGTTTTGCTCAATGGTAGGTACAATGCATCCCCCTGCTCAAAGAGCTAGAGTTGAAATTCAAAATAAAAATAAAACATCAGTTTGTACTTGTACCGTATGTGTCTGCTGGGAATCTCTAAAGCTTTTATCAACTCAGTTTTAGCATGACAAGTAATTGAAAGAAAACAAAGGAGACATCTTAGTAAACCCAAACTAGATGTTCATCGCTACAATTACCAGGACAACGTTTAATAGACAAAGGAGACTTACGCTGGCCTGTTCTGCAGCAGATATACAACATGCAACCAATGTAACCCCACCTTGCTTAAATGCACCAGGATGAACCTGGAAAAGAAATGAATATATTAGAAATTTTTTTGGAATTGAAACAAAAGAAAAAGAATTCCAAAATTCAGAAACACGTTATATGATTTGTGTTTAGACGATTTTTCCTTTTCAAGGAAAAAGGAGCTTGCTCTAATTTCTTACACAAACAAATCAAACGCACATTGAAGAAAAAAAAAGAACAATTAAAAATGGAAAATGTTCCAATAAATTGAAGATAGTGGACTGATGGAACATGGTGGTGAAGGGGTACACTACAACTTTTCTTTGTAGGGAGGATAGAAAGGAAGAAGGGTGAAAACATTTTAAGCAAATAACTAAGCTAAGATTGGAAGGCAGTTGAAACTTGACTATTAGATTAAAATTTTGCATACTTCCTCCTTTCTGTCCTACCTACCAAGAAATCCCTACAACCTCAAGCTGACAAGGGCATTCAAGCTTCTTATTTTCTGTATCCTTGCTGTGAATGCAAAATCAGGACTATATGAAGGCAAACCAGGCTAGGCTGGGTTGGGTTGGGACTGGCACGCGTCTGCTACATACTATTAAGGTCTTCCCCTAACCTATGATCAGCTACAATAACTCAATTTGCATCTCTTAATTTAATTACACCAATGCCATAGGATATTGCAAAAACTAGGTCCCAATTTTAGCTGTTAGACACATGTATGCCATTTAAGATTGGCCTTGACGGTTTGTTGCTGGACATATATAAGCCATCTAATGTCAGGCTCCCGTGGAGGGGGGGGTACTTTTAAGAATATTTTGAAATTAAGAAGAATTTGAGAGACAAAAAAACTGATTCTCATATATTTTGTGAAGAACAAAATGCAGTGAATTTATATAGACATTGCCTAAGGGAAACTAGTAATGAATAAATCCCTAAAATCAAAGCTAAGAATTATGCTAAGAATCTGCCTACTCTCTATCAAATCTGAACAATCTGTTAGATATGAAAAAATGGCTATTAAATGTTAATTTAGTTAACACTCCCCCTCAAGGTGGTTCCTAGATATCACACATGACAGATCACATGACAAGTAACCCCAATTTACTTTCTCAATTTAAATCTCATACATCTATCATCCCTGTTACTTTAGCCGATGGTTCTACATCCTGTGTTATTGGCTCTGGCACTTCGACTCCTACTCCATCCCTTACTTTGTCATCTGTTTTGAGTCTACCACACTTATCTTTTAATTTGATGTCTGTTAGCAAACTTACGCGTACCCTTAACTGTTGAGTCTCATTTTTTCCTGGTTATTGTTTGTTTCAGGATCTCTTGACAAAGAAGATTATTGGTAAGGGACATGAGTCTGATGGTCTCTACATCCTTAATACCCAGGAACCTGAACCTGTTGCTTGCACTAGGATTATTACTCCTTTTGAAGAACATTGTCGATTCGGCCATCCTTCACTTCTTTTGTTCAAGAAACTGTGTCCACAATTTTCCAACTTATCTTCTTTAGATTGTGAGTCTTGTCAGTTTGCTAAGCATCATCGTCTTAGTTCAAGTCCTAGAGTCAATAAAGGAGCCACTACTCCATTTGAGCTAGTTCATTATGATGTTTGGGGTCCTAGTCCTGTTACCTCTAAGACTGGTTTTCGATATTTTGCTACATTTGTCTATGATTATTCTAGAATGAAATTGGCTTTATTTGATGAAATCTCATTCTGAATTGTTTAATCATTTTTCTTCATTTTGTGCTGAAATTCGAACTGAATTCGATACACCTGTCCAAATCTTACGAAGTGATAATGCCATAAAGTATATTTCAGAACCTTTTAAAAAATACATGCTTGAGTAAGGTATTCTTCATCAAACTTCATGTGTTGACACTCCTTCTCAAAACGGTGTTGCTGAAAGAAAAAATAGACACCTTCTTGAAACTACTCGAGCCTTGTTATTTCAAATGCAGGTTCCAAAATGCTTTTGGGCTGATGCCGTGTCTACCTCTTGTTTCTAATCAATCGTATGTTGTCTTCTGTTTTGTCTGGTAACACCCCTTTCCATACTCTATTCCTAAATAAAAATTTGTTCCCTATCTCACCCAAAATTTTCGGTTGTATTTGTTTTGTTCGGGATGTTCGTCCTCAGGTTACAAAGCTTGATCCTAAGTCTTTGAAATGTGTGTTTTTGGGGTATTCTCGTGTACAGAAAGGGTATCGTTGTTATTGTCCAAGTCTTGGTAAGTACCCTGTGTCTGCTGATGTTACCTTTTTGGAACAAACACCTTTTCCTCTTTCTTCAAGGTCTGCGCATCAAGAGGAGGAGGATTTCTTAATTTACCATGTCCCATCACACTTGGATTCGTCATCCTCTACAATTATTTAGCGTCCATTTGTTCAACCTCCCATAGAAAATGTCTACTTGCGTCGCTCACGCCTGCCTCGATCCGACCCAATTACTGAAATTCCAACATCATGTCCTGATGAGCCAATATCTTCGTCATCAGATCCTGCTCCCACAGATGATCTTGATCTCCCTATTGCTCTTCGAAAAGGTAAACATACATGTACATATCCAATTTCTTCCATTGTTTCCTATTATCGTTTGTCTCCCTCTTCTCGTGCCTTTCTTACATCCCTAGATATTGTTTCTGTCCCTAAAATTGCTCGAGAGGCATTAGCTCATTTTGGATGGCGTAAGCTATGATTGAGGAAATGACTGCTCAAGATGTCAATGGTACGTGGACTTTGGTTCCATTGTCCACTGGTAAACAAGCTATTGGATGTATATGGATGTTTACTATTAAATTTAATTCTGATGGCTCTACTGCTAGACTGAAAGCCAGACTTTTTGCCAAAGGATATGCTCAGACTTATGAAGTGGATTATTATGATACTTTTTCTCCTGTTGCTAAACTTTCTTCTATCAGGCTATTTATCTCACTTCCAGTTACTTTTGATTGGCCATCGCATCAGTTGGACATAAAAAAGGCCTTTCTTCATGGTGATCTTCAAGAGGAGGTGTATGTGGAGCAACCACCTGGTTTTGTTGCTCAGGGGGAGTATGGGAAAGTATGTCGTCTGAAGAAATCTTTATATGGCTTGAAACAGAGTCCTCGAGCTTGGTTTGAAAAATTTAGTCACGCTGACGAGAAGTTTGGAATGCAGAAGAGCAAATCAGACCATTCTATTTTTTATAAAAAATTTGATGGAGGAATTACTTTGTTAGTTGTATATGTGGAGGATATTGTGATCACTGGTAGTGACTCAAGTGAAATTTTGTCTCTAAAATCATTTCTACACACTCAATTACATACCATAGACCTGGGAATGTTAAAATATTTCTTGGGAGATGAAGTTAGGAGGAGTAAGAAAGGAATATTCCTATCTCAGAGGAAGTATGCACTTGATTTACTATTAGAGTCGGGAAAATTGGGTGCTAAACCATGCAGTACTCCAATGCTTCCCAATGTACAATTAACCAAGGAGGGTGAACCATTTGCTAATCCTGAAAGGTATAGAAGACTTATTGGAAAATTGAATTATTTTACTGTGACACACCCTGATATTGCTTATCCAGTGAGTGTTCTGAGCCAATATATGTCATCACCAACTGTTGATCATTGGAAAGCAGTAGAACAAGTTCTGCATTATTTAAAAGGTGAGCTTGGACATGGAATCCTATATGGCAATCATGGTCATACTAGGATTGAATGTTTCTCAGATTCAGATTGGGTAGGATGTAAGGATGACAGAAGATCTACCTCTGGATATTGTGTTTTTGTTGGAGGAAACCTGATTTCATGGAAGAGCAAGAAACAAAATGTAGTTTCACGATCAAGTGCGGAAGCTGAGTACAGAGCTATGACCAAGTCTGTGTGTGAAGTCATATGGATATATTAGCTTCTTAGTGAAGTGGGAATTAAGGTCTCAGTACCTACAAAGCTACGGTGTGATAATCAAGCTGCACTTCACATTGCTTCTAATCCAGTCTTTCACGAACGAATAAAACACATTGAGGTTGATTGCCATTTCATTCGTGAAAAGATTCAACAAGGCTTGATAACCATTAGCTATATTAAGACTGGGGAACAATTAGGAGATACATTTACAAAGGCTCTTAACAGGGTCCGGATTGATTACCTATGTAACAAGTTGGACATGATTGATATTTATGCTCTAACTTGAGGGGGAACGTTATAGAATCATAGGCTGATTTATAGGCTAATTAATAGGTTGATTTATATTGTATTTATTACGATATATTGTTACCTAATTTAGGAATATTAAATGTGTATATATACCCTTGTATATTGATCAGTATTGATATAAGAAATAAAAGAGTGTTTCTACAGATTACACAAACCAAATTATGATAGATTCTGTTGCTAAGTCTTTTAGTGAACACATGAACTAATTGCTTGTCAAAAGCCACATGACTTAAGCTCAAGACATTGATGGCAACCTTGTTGTCACACTAATTTTCCTTTTCCAGACACCTTTAATTCCTCCATTACTTTCTGCAACCACTTAGTTGTATGAACCTTGTTTCCGATTTCAAAGATCTGACTATCATTTCTAACTAGTGAGTATGTAAGAGCGGTTGCCTTCCATATTTTTGTTGCATAAAGTTGATGAGCCCTGCCATCAGAAGGGAATTCTTTTAAGTCCAACTGATTGTAAATGGGATTGTTCACTGTGAGCTTTCTTGTATCACTAGTAACATACCCCTGACATTCCTCTAGCTTTGATGAATGTTGTAAATACAATATTAGACATCATTTTGTTAACGTTTTTATTAACTTCTTTCCTTAATCAAACTCTTGTAACTTGCATATATATATGATATTCTCATGTGCAAATAATATAAGTTTTTCTCACAATATCTATTTTCGTTGCATGGTATCAGAGGTAAGGGCTCGATTTTATAATTTGAGTTTCGTCAAATTTATCGGAAAACAGTATTGTTTTTAGGGTATTCTCATTGACCACTAAAAGGGGTTTTTATGTTCTCACCACTAGCCTAGGGAGCTACACAACACCTTTTCCCGCCAACCCTTGAAATTTGGAGACAAAAATCCCTACACATGGTCCTCATGTGCCGCCAGACTGTTCAGCAGCAAAAACACTCAGCAGCCTTGGAGCAAATTCTTTGTTATTTGAAGGGGATTCTAGAGCAAGGTTTATTATATAAAAATCATAGACACTAATATTGAGTGTATCTCTTATGCAAATTAGGTAGGATCAAATGTTGACTGGGAGATCTACAACAGGATACTGCATTTCTATTGGAGGAAACTTAGTTACATGGAAAAGAAACAGACTATAGTCTCTCGAACTAGTGTAGAATCAAAGTATAGTGCTATGACACAATCTGTGTGTGAAATTGTATGGGTGCATCAACTATTAAGTGAAGTCGACTTAGAAACTACATCACCATCAAAGTTGTGATCTGACAATCAAACAGCTCTTTATATATCCTTCGATCTAGTATTTCACGAATGAACAAAACATGCTGAAGTTGATTGTCATTTTATTTGTGAAAAGTTTCAACAAAAGTTCATTTCTACAGGTTATGTTAAAACTAGAGATCAACTACAAGATATCTTCAAAAAAGCTTTGAATGGAACTAGAGTAGCTTACATTTGTAAAAAGTTGGACATGATCAATATCTATACTCCAACTTGAGGGGGAGTGTTGTGAATATAATATTAGACATAATATTTTGTTAAGAGTTTTTATTAACCTCTACTTCTTTCCTTAACCAAACTTTTATAACTTGTATATGTACGATACTCTCGTATGTAAATAACATAAGTGTTTCTCTCAATTTCTACGTCTATTACAATGAACAACAAACACGATCGTGATATTACAAGATTTTTGTTTCCAACAAGCTTTATAGAACTGAATTGAAAAGAGGGATTGTCGAAGCTAATGATTTTCTTGTTATATGCCATTTCCTTTTTTCTCCTTTTAAATGATAATAGAAGAATAAAAACCAAATTATTTCTTCAAAAAAAAAAAAGGATTTACTAAACCCAAAAATAGCTTAAATAAAAAACTAGAGCCAGCACCAATGGAGCCAAAAACAAGGGAGGCTAGAAATAACCCAACAAAGTTGATAATGGCAATTGGAGAAACAACCTCCAAGTGTCACGGCCCAGAGTTCAGAGCCCGTGAGCATCGCACACAATGAGTCTCATACAAGTCTGTCATTGACATTGGATCATTTAGCTCACATGAGGTAGCCCGATTCAGAGACTTATTGGTCAAGCCTATCAGATTGAATCTTGGGTGGCCTAATAATGAAGATATGGCAACATAAGGCATCTTGGCAAATATGAAAACTAATCCTAGAAGACAAAGAAGAATCATATCTTTAGGATTAGATAAGATTAGATTGATATTGTAATCTTGTAAATCCCATAAATTAAGAGATAGACTAATCTCATCCGTTGATGTAACTTGATCTTGACCGTTGGTTGTGAGGGAGCTCAACTATAGGAGCCTCTCCTCATTTGTAACTCATCCATTAGAATTCATTCCATTCTTTGTATTCTTTGTATTCTTTAAGAGAAAGTAATACAATTGAGAGCATTTACTCAAACACTTGGTGTTCTTGTTCTTGTGGTTTCTGTTGTCTTTTGAACCTTCTTTTGACTAGTCACTTCCGCTATACAAATTGGTGCCTTGGAGGAATTCCCTTAGTGAATCCTCAATCGTGGTGGTTAGGCTGACTTAGGCGTGTTTGCAAGAAAAGATCGCCTAAGCCCGCACAGATTGCGAGACTAAAGATCTAGCCCCATGACAAGTGATATCAGAGCTAAAGTTGGTGAAGGCACCGTCCGTGATGTCAAAAGAAGTTGAACAGACTGAGCCAATGGAGACTCGTGAAAGGACCCTGCATAAGAGTCGTTCGAGGGATGTAATGTCGACTTTGGAAAATCGAGTAGTCACTCACGAAGAGACCATGAAGGATGTCAAGGAGAGGCTCGATGAAGTCGAGGAGGGACTCTCAAGTGTGTTGCAATCCATGAAATAACAGCTGAGAGAGTATGTATGGGATACTCTTGGTTCCTTGGAGAACAAGATGAGGTGGAAAGATGATGCTCTTGAGGCAATGGTGGTAGGCTTGAAGGAAGAAATCACCGAGCTTAAAGGGGAGCTCAAGATTTTTAAGGCTGCCTTGGGTAATGGAATGTTGGCTTCGACGCCAAAGCAACAGGTGATGGATGTGCACAAATCGAAAGGGTTTAAAAGGGCAAGATCCGCAAGTGAAGTGGACAACTTTCTTTGGGCAATGAAGCAATACTTCCGAGCGATGAGCATTGAGGATGACACTATTAAGGTAAATACTGCTGCTACGTATTTTACTGACATTGCTTTGTTATGGTGCCGACGTAGGTCCACAGATGTGAAATGTGATGGGCCCAAGATTGGGACTTGGGTAAAGTTCCAACAGGAATTCAAGACGCAGTTTTACCCAAAGCATGCCGAGGATGAAGCTCGAGCAAAGTTGCGGCGGCTTACGCAACGAGGATCAGTTAAGGAGTATGTGCGGGAGTTCAGTGAACTCATGCTTCAAATTTCTGATTTGAGTGAGAAGGAAGCATTTCTCTCCTTTATAGATAGGTTAAAACCATGGGCGAAGCAAGAATTGCAACTTGATCCGAGCAGAGACAGGTTCTAACGTTCCAAGCCCAATAGGAAGGGCAATGGTGGAGTAGACCATGATGAGTATGAAGAGGGACATAGCGATTATAGCAGTGATAATAGTAGCGACGGTGGAAAACCACGACGTGAGAAGTGGAGACCCAACAACCCAAAAGAGAAGAGGAGCAAGATTAGATGCTACCTTTGTAAGGGACAGCATATGAAGAAGAATTGTCCAAAAGTATCTTCGCTTTCAGCTATCAAGACGAAAGATGAGCCGGAAGAAGGGAAGCCTGTTGGGAAAAAAGCATCGCTGGGTAATGTGATGATGCTCACTCCTACCAAAAAGATGGCAAGGAAGGGTTGATGTTTGTGGACATCAACATTGCAGGCCACAGTAAGAGTGCTCTTGTTGACACAGGAGCATCTGTTTTGTTGATATCAGAAAAAGCTGCTAAGAAGCTTGGTCTCTCGATTAGGAAATCGAACAAAAAGATCAAGATGGTAAATTTCGAGGAGGGCCCAACTGTTGGAGTAGCTCGAAACGTGGAGCTACAAATCGACGAATGGAAAGGCAAGGAAGACTTTGAGATAATCAAATTAGAAGATTACGATTTTATGCTTGGCTTAAACTTCCTTGACAGGATTCAAGCTATGTTTCCATGGGCCGATCAAATTCATATTGTTACCGGTGCGTTATCACGAATCATTGTGCAAATATATCGAGATATGAAGGTTGGGACCAAGGTGTTGTCAGCAATCCAGCTAGTTGAGGATGTTTCGTATGGGAGGAACATCGACTTGATGGAACGGAGTGTTACGGAAGCCCCTTCGAGAAAGTGGAGCTTGGGACCGATATGAGGCTTGGTGAGTCGTCTGTGGAGATATCACCTTTTGGTAAGGTGAAGTATGCATCGGACTTCGAGGGAAAAGAAGTGATGCAAACGGGACAAACAAGTCAAATAAATGCTGCGAGTAAGGTACATCGTAAACACTTTAGTAGTGTTGTGAATTCTAACTTATTGGGTTGGCAAAGTCGTAGGGACCCTTTCAAAGTTCTTAAGCAAGGAGGCCGAGACACTGTGGGAATTACGAAGCCAAGTGGTGTGAATCAAGAAGATTCCGAACAAAACAAGTCAAAATTGGGGCGAGTTGGAATGGAGACTTCTTGCCAGCAAGATGTACCAACGAGTGCAACGGTTCAAGATAAGAGGAGACGAAAGTCGAGGCGGAAGTTTCGAAAGAGGAGACAACCCGATAGTAAGACTAGTCGGGAAGAAGTCAAGGCAACAAGACGAGATCAAGATGAATCAAATCAGTGCCATTTTGAAGTCGCAATGAGAAAGTTGCGAGAATGAGTGGGAGAGAATGTCATGGGCTAGAGTTCAGAGCCCGTGACCATCGAACACAATGAGTCCCATATAGGTCTGTCATTAACATTAGGATCATTTAGCTCACATGAGTTGGGCCGATTCAAAAAGCTGTTGGTCAAGCCTATCAGATTGAAACCTGAGTGGCCCAATAATGAAGATATAACAAGGCATCTTGGCAAATATGAGAACTAATCTTAGAAGATAAAGAAAAATCATATCTTTAGGATTAGATAAGATTAGATTGATATTGTAATCTTGTAAATCCCATAAATTAAGGGATAATCTAATCTCATCCGTCGATGTAGCTTGATCTTGACCGTTGGTTATGAGGGAGCTCAACTATAAATAGGAGTCTCTCCTCATTTGTAGCTCATCTATTGGAATTCATTCCATTCATTGTATTCTTTGTATTCTTTGAGAGAAAGTAATACAATTGAGAGCATTTACTCAAACACTTGGTGTTCTTGTTCTTATGGCTTTCTGTTGTCTTTTCAGTCTTCTTTTAGCTAGTCACTTCCGCTATATAAGTCGGTGCCTTGGAGGAATTCCCTTAGTGAATCCTCAATCGTGGTGGTTAGGCTGACTTAGGCGTGTTTGCAAAAAATGATCGCCTAATGCCGCACGGCTTGCGAGACTAAAGATCTAGCCCTGTGACACAATGAGGTGTGCTTCTCGTGCTGGTGTGTGAACAAAGGCACAAAAGATTCTAGTACAAGGAGAATACCTTTGCCTGATGCAGATGTCACGGACTGCACACCAAGGCTCGAGACCAGCACGCACCAAGCTGCCCGAGAAGCACTCCACAGCATCTTGAGCCTATCACCACCCATACGAATTGGCCCAACCCTTGGGATTGAAGAGCCTTGCAAAGTAGATATGACAAGTAGCACATAATCAAGCATATTCCTTTTTGATTAATTTCCATATCCATTGTAATCTCTTATCTTAGGAATGTTTGATTAAATTTCCTTAGATTAAAAGATATTATAGATATCATTTTATCTCCACCGTCGATGTACTCTAATATTGACCATTGGATGTTAAGGACTTCAACTATAAATAGAGGCTTACCCCCACCTCATTTCCACACTTCATTTTTTAGGAATATACAAAGCATTCACTTAAATTTCTTCCTTGTCTTTTGTTTGCTTTTTCTTTTAAAGTTCTTTTGCTTCCACAAGGATCTAAGCACTTTAGCTTTGATCAAGTTTCAGGATTACTTAGGCGTTGTTTTGATCGAAAAGCGTCTAAGGCCGCCCGCTCCAAGAATCAAGTTTTAGGAACGTGACAACTGGTATCCGAGCCTGTTCGAGTGAGAGAGATGGCACCACAAAACTCAAGCAAGGTTTCAGCAACTGAACGAAAGACTCGTGCTGTTGCTGAGAAGAAGAAGAGGGAGTTCCAGGGACATCATTTCAGCCTTGGAAAGAAGGGTCACTAAACTTGAAGATTCAATGAAGGAAGTCAAGGAGACCAAGATGAGACAAAACCGTACTTTGAAAGAGTGGATTCTCTTAAAGAAGAAGTCATGCTTGCAGTTCAAAGACTTCTCGACGACATGTATAAGAAGTTAGACCAACGGGACAATTCCCTTGAAGTAGCAGGGGAGGCTACCAAGGCCGAGTTGGTGGAGGAGATCAAAGATCTCCGAAATGAGCTAGCCATTTACAAGAGAGCCATGAAGAATAACATGATAGCGGAAACAACGGCACCTACACTCAGGATCGATGTCCCAAAGCCGAAGATGTACATAGGGACACTATCGGCCCAAGATGTTGAGAATTTCATTTGAGCCATGGAGCAGCACTTTCGAGCCATGAGAGTCAAGGACGAAGCAACAAAGGTAAACACTACTTCTGCCTATTTGACTGATGTCGCTCTTTTATGGGGGCTACGTAGGTGCCCTGAGGAGAACAAGGAAATTCCCATTGCGACATGGACTGAGTTCCAGTCCGAGTTCAAGGAACAGTTCTATCCCAAAAATGCGCAGCTAGAAGCCCAAGCAAAGTTACGACAACTCAAGCATGATGGCTCGATCCAAGACTATGTCAAGCGATTCACCGAGCTCAAGCTTCAAATCCCAAAATTGGGCGAGGAAGAAGGATTCTTTGCCTTCATGGATGGACTCCAACGATAGGCAAAAATGGAGTTGAAGCAAATGGGGGTCCAAGTCTACCAAATCAAAGCCCAAAATTCAAAGAGAATGGTGGGGGAAACAAGGAAAGATCAGCCAAGAAAGGGTCTGAGAAGCCGATAGGTGGTAATATCAAGTTTCGCAAGCCTTGGAAGAAGAACAACGAACCTTTTAAGTGCTACACTTGTAGAGGCAAGCACTTGGCGAGAAACTATCCTCAAAATGAGAAAGCCGCTACCATCCAAGGGAAAGATTCCAAAGAGGAGGCTCTTAAGCTTAACTCCATCATTAACTCCATGGAGGTTAAGAAGGGTCATAAGAAGAAGGGACATCACTGTGGCAGGCCAAAATATGAGCGCACTAGTGGACACCGGTGCCTCAGAATTGTTCGTGTCCGAACGGGCCGCCAAGAGACTTGACCTTCGTGTTGAGAAGGCAAGTGGGTTTATTAAAATCGTCAATTCCAAAGAGGCTTCGATTGCGGGGGTGGCAAAAGGAGTCATGCTAGACCTTGGAGGTTGGACCGATAACGAAAATATCAAGGTAATCCCTCTAGATGACTTTGATTTTGTGATTGGGCTTAATTTCCTTGACCGAATTAATGCGTTCCCTGTTCCCTTTGCCGATTGTCTATGCATTTTGGATCCAAAACATCAATGCATTGTTTCGATAAATCAAGAGGCCAAAATTGGAGCCAAGATGCTATCAACCATCCAGCTTAGCAAGGAGGTGCGCAAGGAGAAACCAACCTACTTAGCTGCATTGGTTGATGAGCAACCTATCATGTCCGTTGAGGTCCCGGAAGAGGTGGGACAAGTATTGGCAAAATTCAGAGATGTAATCCCTGCCGAGTTGCCTAAGAGCTTACCACCAAAGAGGGAGGTGGATCACAAGATAGAACTTGTACCGAATGCGAAGCCACCCGCTAGAGCCCCTTACCGAATGGCTCCACCCGAGTTAGAGGAGTTGCGCAGACAGTTGAAGGCACCTTATGGTGCACCGGTACTCTTTCAGAAGAAGCATGATGGGATGCTTCGAATGTGTATCGGCTATCGAGCTTTGAACAAGCTCACTGTGAAGAACAAGTACCCGATCCCGCTCATTGTCGACTTGTTCGATCAACTTGGTGGTGCAAGGTGGTTCACCAAGTTGGATTTGAGGCCCGGATATTATCAAGTTCGAATAGCCGAAGGAGATGAACCAAAGACTGCTTATGTGATGCGCTATGGTTCATATGAGTTCCTTATGACGCCCTTCGCTCTCACGAATGCTCTCGCCACTTTCTGCACCCTTATGAACAAGGTATTACAACTCTTTCTTGATCAATTTATTGTTGTCTACCTTGACGATATTGTGATCTATAGCAAGACACTCGAGAAACATGCCGGAACAATGCATTGATGTTTCGGGTCAAGAATGCACAAACAATCGACAAAGGGAACAGGAAACGCATTAACCCGATCAAGGAAATTAAGTCCAATTACAAAATCAAAATCATCTAGAGGGATTACCTTGATATTTTCCTTACTGATCCAACCTCCAAGGTCTAGCATGACTCCTTTTGCCACCCCCACAATCGGAGCCTTTTTGGAATTGACAGTTTTAATAAACCCACTTGCCTTCTCAACACGAAGGTCAAGTCTCTTGGCAGCCTGTTTGGACACGAATAATTCTGAGGCATCGGTGCACTCATCTTTTGGCCTGCCACAGTGATGTCCATGAACATCAGTCCCTTCTTCTTATGACCCTTCTTAACCTCCATGGAGCTAATGATAGAGTTAAGCTTAAGAGCCTCCTCTTCAGCATCCTGCCCTTAGATGGCAGCGGCTTTTTCTCTTTGAGGACAGTTCATCGCCAAGTGCTTACCTCCACAAGTGTAACACTTGAAAGGTTCGTTGTTCTTCTCCCAAGGCTTGCAAAGCTTGATATTACCACCTGTCGGCTTCTCGGACCCCTTCTTGGCTAATCTATCCTTGTCTCCCCCCCATTGCCTTTAGATTTTGGCTTTGGTTTGGAAGACTCGGACCTTTTGATCTCGAACTCGGTAATGGACTCAGCTACGGACAAGGCTTTAGAAAGCTCTTGGACTCCCATTCGCTTTAACTCCATTTTAGCCCATCGTTGGAGTTCATCCATAAAGGCAAAGAATCCTTCACCCAACTTTGGGATCTGAAGCTTGAGCTCGGTGAATTACTTGACATAGTCTTGAATTGAGCCATTATGCTTGAATTGTCGCAACTTTGCTCGGGGTTTTAGTTGCGCATTTTTGGGATAGAACTGTCCCTTGAACTCGGATTAAAACTCACTCCATGTTGCAATGAGAATTTCCCCGTTCTCCTTCTCGGAGCACCTATGTCGCCACCATAAAAGAGCGATATCAGTCAAATAGACAAAAGTAGTGTTTACCTTTGTTGCTTTGTCCGTGACCCCCATGGCTCGGAAGTGTTGCTCCATGGCCCAAATGAAATTTTTAACATCTTGGGCCGATCGTGTCCCTATATACATATTCGGCTTTGAGACATCGATCCTAGGTGTGGGTGCCACTGTTTCGACCATCATGCCATTCTTCATGGCTCTCTTATAAATGGCAAGCTCACTTCGGAGATCCTTAATCTCCTCCACCAACTCAGCCTTGGTAGCCTCCCCTGCTACTTCAAGGGAATTGTCTCGTTGGTCTAACTTCTTATACATGCCATCGAGAAGTCCTTGAACCGCAAACGTGACTTCTCCTTTAAGAGAATCCACTTTCTCAAAGTACGGTTGTCTCGTCTTGGACCTACTTGACTTCCTTCATGGAATCTTCAAGTCTAGCGACCCTTCTCTCCAAGTTTGAAATGATGTCCCTAAAATTTTTTCTCTTCTTCTCAGCAACAGCACAAGTCTCTCGTTCAGTTGCTGGAACCTCGCTTGAGTTTTGTGGTGTCATCTCTCACTCGAACAGGGTCTGATACCACTAGTCACGTCCCTAAAAGTTAAATCTTGAAGCGTGCGAGCTTAGAGGCTTCTCGATCAAACAACGCCTAAGTAAGCATGAAACTTGATCAAAGCTAAAGTGCTTATATCCTTACGGAAGCAAAAGAACTCTGAAAGAAAAGGCAAAACAAAAGACAATGAAGAAATTTGAGTGAATAATGCTTTTGTATATTCCTCAAAAATGAAGTGTGTAAATGAGGTGGGGGTAAGCCTCTATTTATAGTTGAAGCCCCCTACATCCAACGGTTAAGATTAGAGTACATTGACGGTCTAGATACAATGATATCTATAATATCCCTTAATCTAAGGAATTCTAATCAAACATTCCTAAGATAAGAGATTACAAAGGATATGGAAAGAATAAAAAGGGAATATGCTTAATTATGTGCTACTTGCCATATCTGCTTTACAAGGCTCTTCAATCCCAAGTGTTGGGCCAATTCGGATGGTTGGTGATAGGGCCAAGATGCTGTGGAGTGCTTCTTGGCAGCTTAATGCGTGCTAGTCTCGGGCCTTGGTGCGCAATCCGTGACAATAGCCACACCCTTGACCGAGTTACTAAAGGAGGACAAGGCGTGGGATTGGAGCATCAATTGCCAACAAGCCTTTGCAGAATTGAAGAAAGCCATGGTGAGTGAACCAATGTTGGTGTTGCCAGATTACACCAAGCCTTTCGAGATCTACACCGATGCATCCAATGTTGCCATTGGTGGGGTTCTTATTCAAGGACATCCGATTGCCTTTGAGAGCCGGAAGCTTAATGAGACCAAAAGGAGGTACACGGTTCATGAGAAGGAAATGACTACAGTGGTACACTGTTTGCGCACTTGACGACACCTCATACTAGGTCCAAGTTCGTGGTATACACACAATGTTGCCAATAATTATTTTCTAACCCAAAAAAAGTTATCCCAAAGCAAGTCCGATGGTAGGAATTTCCTGCAAAATTTGATTTTTCTATGGAGTACAAACCAGGAAAGGTGAATTCCGTTTTCGATGCCCTAAGTCGAAGGTACAATATGGAGTTTGTTAGCTTGCCACAGGGACAACTACTAGAGCGCATCAAAGAGGGGTTGTCACATGACCCAACAGTCAAAATGCTCATCGATTATGCCAAAGAGGAGAGGACTAGAAAGTTTTGGCTTAAAGGGGACTTGTATGCTCGAGGACCCCGCCTCTATGTGCCTCAATTTGGAGAATTGCGCAAGGGAATCATGAGGGAATGCCATGATTCCAAGTGGGCGGGACATCCGAGGATGAACCGGACATTGGCACTAATTGCAGAGCACTATTATTGGCCGCACATGGGCACAGATGTTGAAGCCTATGTAAAGACTTGTCTTGTTTGCCAACAAGACAAGATAGAGATGAAGAAACCAGCGAGACTGTTGCAGCCATTACCCATTCCCGAGCGATCATGGGAAAGTGTTTCCATGAACTTTATAGTCGGTTTGCCCAATAGTGACGGGTTGTCAGGCATTATGATTGTTGACAGGTTTTCTAAGTATGGGACGTTCATTCCAATGTCCAAGGTGTGTTCAGCCGAGGAGGTAACTCGTCTTTTCCTCAAGCACGTTGTCAAATATTGGGGAGTGCCAAAGACGATTATCAGTGATCGGGACACACGATTCACATGGAGGTTCTGGACTGAGTTATTCAAGCTAATGGGATCAAGCTTGAACTTTTCAACAAGTGTTCACCCCCAAACCGACGGTAAATTGAACGAGTGAATGCACTCTTGGAGATCTATTTGAGGAACTATTTGAGTGCAACGCAGCGCGACTGGCCAAAACTGTTGGACGTGGCTAAGTTTTCCTACAACTTGCAACGGAGCGAGGCCACAAACCAAAGTCCGTTCGAGATCGTGACCGGGCAACAGGGGCCAAATCCAGCAACATACAAGTTTGCCACGAAGCGGCAAGAGCATCATGACTTACCTAAGCTTGTTTACACAAAGCAAGAAAACAGACCAAGAAGTGGGCAGATCAAAAACGTAAGGACGTGAATTTCCAGGTTGGTGATCTAGTCCTTGCAAAATTGGCTGGGATCTTGCGCAACCCAACCGTGCACAAAGGACTTGTGCGAAGATACGAGGGTCCATTCCGAGTTGTGAAACGGGTAGACACCATATCGATTGGAGTTGCCACAGACCATTCGAGCTCATCTAATGTTTCATGTTACCCTACTGAAACCTTACCATCAAGATAAGTCAGATCCGGATCGAGGCAAATCACACCGAGTGTCAGTCGAAATGAAGATCTCCTATGAGAATGAAATTCGAGAGATCCAAGCAGAGAGAGTTATTCGACAACCAAGTTACCGGCTAAGGCACAAATATTTTGTTCAGCGAAAGGGACTTCCCGACAGTGAGGGTAGTTGGGAACTAGCCTAGGGCCTGTGGCAATTCAAAGACCAAGTGAACAGATACCATGCTAGCCGAGTGACGAGGGCGTCACTAGATTCAGTAGGGGAGAATGTCACGAACCGCACACCAAGGCCTGAGACCAGCACGCACCAAGTTGCCCAAGAAACACTCCATAGCATCTTGGGCCTATCACCACCCATACGAATTGGCCCAACCCTTGGGATTGAAGAGCCTTACAAAGTAGATATGACAAGTAGCACATAATCAATCATATTCCCTTTTGATTCTTTCCATATCCATTGTAATCTCTTATCTTAGGAATGTTTGATTAGATTTCCTTAGATTAAGGGATATTATAGATATCATTGTATCTCCACCGTCAATGTACTCTAATCTTGACCGTTAGATGTAGGTGGCTTCAACTATAAATAGAGGCTTATCCCCACCTCATTTCCACACTTCATTTTTGAGGAATATACAAAGCATTCACTCAAATTTCTTCCTCGTCTTTTGTTTGCCTTTTCTTTCAAAGTTCTTTTGCTTCCGCAAGGATCTAAGCACTTTAGCTTTGATCAAGTTTCAGGCTTACTTAGGTGTTATTTTGATCTAAAAGCGTCTAAAGCCGCACGCTCCAAGAATCAAGTTTTATGGACGTGACGCAAACTTCAAATAGCACAAAATTCGCAATATTTCTTACATATGAGCTTCGCGAGAATCATGCATAAATTGGCTTACCAAACTAACCGAATAGGCTATATCAAGTCGAATATGAGTGAGATAAATTAAACATCCGACGAGTCTTTGATATCTCTCTTTATTCACCATTTAACCGATCCCTGCTTGTAACTTGTGATTACTCTCAATAGGTGATTCTGCTGGTAAACAAGCAGGACCTTGACCAAGCAAGGTAATTATGTCCATCAAGCTTCACAAGGCTAATTTGCAATTAGAGATTATCGGTTGGCATCAAGAGCTTCTCGTCTGTAGACATAATGCTGAAAAAAACGAAAGAGAGCAGAGAGCACAGCGGCGATGTCGAAAAAGCACGGCTACAATAGGTGAAGTCCACGCGCGGTGCGTGAAATAGAGCTGCAAAAGCTTGCGATGGCACGTGGTGTCCACCCATGGGTCTTCTGGTCACTGGAGTCTTAGGTTTCGCTAGCGAGTGGATTGCAACTCCAATGGTAAGGGCGGTGAGAGAAAAAAAATAAGACGAGTGGAAAGTACTAATTTTGTGTTTCTAAGGTTTGTGGAAAAAACTTTTAAAATCAGAAAAAAAATCCTAAAATCGAATAAAAATCTGATACAATGATGAAATTAGAGATGTATACTCTAATGTATTAAGGAAAAAACTCTCTCAAAATATGTATTTATTAGAAATATGTACAACTATATATACATGTAACATTGAATCAACTAAGAAAAAAATCTCTCAATTAGAATCACTAAAAATCAGTTGTAATGTCTAAAGATACTATTCAATGCTATCAAATAATCAAAGGTTCTCAACATTTTTAAATATCTTTTCCCAAATTCTCCTTTATATTTTTAACTCCTTGATTTTTTAGTGTGTTTGTTTCATTCGTTTATTTGAAACTGGAATGGATAAGTTGTCTCCTAAAGTTGATCGTTGTGTTAGTGTCACGGGCCAAAGCTCAGAGCCCGTGACCATCGCACACAATGAGTCCCATGGAGGTCTGTCATTGACATTGGGATCATTTAACCCACATGAGCTGGCCCGATTCAGAGAGCTGTTGATCAAGCCTATCAGATTAAGACCTGGGTGGCCCAATGATGAAGATTTGGCAACTTAAGGCAGCTTGGCAAATATGGGAGCTAATCCTAAAAGATAAGAGAATCATATCTTTAGGATTAGATTGGATTAGATTTGATTTTGTAATCATGTAAATCCCATGAATTAAGGGATAGGCTAATCTTGACCGTCAATGTAATTCGATCTTAACCGTTGGTTGTGAGGGAGCTCAACTATAAATAGGAGCCTCTCCTCATTTGTAACTCATCCATTGGAATTCATTCCATTCATTGTATTCTTTGAGAGAAAGTAATATAATTGAGAGCATTTACTCAAACACTTGGTGTTCTTGTTCTTGTGGTCTTTCTGTTGTCTTTTGAGCCTTCTTTTGACTAGTCGCTTCCGCTATACAAGTTTTGGTGCCTTGGAGGAATTCTCTTGGTGAATCCTCATCGTGAAAATCAGGCTTACTTAGGCGTTGTGCGATCAAAGAAGCGTCTAAGGCCGCACGCTCCAAGATTCAAGTTCTAAGGACGTGACAAGTGGTATCCTAGCTAAGGTTGCGAAGGCACCGATCGTGATGTCAAAAGAAGTTGTTGAACAGACTGAGCCAATGGAGACCCATGGGAGGGCCAAGCATAAGAGTCGTTCGAGGGACGTACTGTCGACTTTGGAAAATCGAGTGGTCACTCTCGAGGAATCCATGGGGGATGTCAAGGAGAGGCTCGATGAAGTCGAAGAGGGACTCTCAAGTGGGTTGCAATCCATGAAGGAACAGGTAAGAGAGTATGTACGGGATACTCTTAGTTCCTTGGAGAACAAGATGACAAGGAAAGATGATGCTCCTGAGGCAATGGTGGCAGGCTTGAAGGAGGAAATCACCGAGCTTAAGGGGGAGCTCAGGATCTTCAAGGCTGCCTTGGGAAATGGAATGTTGGCTTCGATGCCAAAGCAACAGGTGATGGATGTGCCCAAACCGAAAGGGTTTAAAGGGGCAAGGTCCGCAAGTGAAGTGGACAACTTTCTTTGGGCAATTGAGTAATACTTCCAAGCGATGAGCATTCAGGATGACGCTACTAAGGTAAATGCTGCTGCTATGTATCTTACTGACGTTGCATTGTTATGGTGGAGACGTAGGTCCACAGATGTAAAACGTGGTGGGACCAAGATTGAGACTTGGGAAGAGTTCCAACAGGAATTCAAGGCACAGTTTTATCCAGAGTACACCGAGAATGAAGCTCGAGCAAAGTTGCAACGGCTTACGCAACGAGGATCGGTGAGGGAGTATGTGCGGGGGTTCAGTGAACTCATGCTTCAAATTTCAGATTTGAGTGAGAAGGAAGCATTTTTCTCCTTTACAGATGGGTTGAAACCATGGGCGAAGCAAGAGTTGCAACGCCAACGAGTCGAAGAGCTTACCAAAGCCATGAGGGTTGCAGAGTCCATAGTAGAATTTGATCCGAGCAAAGACATGTTTGAACCTTCGAAGCCCAATGAGAAGGGCGACGGTGGGAGAGATCATGATGAGAATAAAGAGGGACATAGCGATTATGGCAGCGGTAGTAGCAGCGATGGTGGGAAACCACGACGAGCAAAGTGGAGACCCAACAACCCAAAAGAGAAGAGGAGCAAGATAAGATGCTACCTTTGTAAGGGACCGCATATGAAGAAAAATTGTCCAAAGGTATCTTCATTTTCGGCTATCAAGACGAAAGATGAGTCGGAGGAAGGGAAACCTGTTGAGAAGAAAGCATCAAAGGTTAATGCGATGGTGCTTATTCCTGCCAAAAGAGATGGCAAGGAAAGGTTGATGTTTGTAGACATCAACATTGCAGCCCAAATGAAGAGTGCTCTTGTTGACACAGGAGCATCTGATTTGTTGATATCGAAAAAAGCTGCTAAGGAGCTTGGTCTTTCAATTCGAAAATCGAATAAGAAGATCAAGATGGTAAATTCCGAGGAGAGACCAACTGTTGGCGTAGCTCGAAACGTGGAGCTACAAATCGACGAATGGAAAGGCAAGGAAGACTTTGAGGTAATCAAGTTAAACGATTACGATTTTGTGCTTGGTTTAAACTTCCTTGACAAAATTCAAGCTACAATGTTTCCATGGGCCGATCAAATTCATATTGTTACCGGTGCGTTATCACAGATCATTGTACCAGTATATCGAGGTATGCAGGTTGGGACCAAGGTGTTGTCATCAATCCAGCTAGTCGAGGATGTTTCGTATGGGAGAAACATCGACTCGATGAAACGGAGTGTTGCGAAAGCCCCTTCGGGAGAGTTAGTGGAGCTTGGGACCAATATGAGGCCTGGGGAGTCGTCTGTGGAGAAATCACCTTTGGGTAAGGTGAAGTGCGCATCAAACTTCGAGGGAAAAGAAGTGATGCAAACGGGACAGACGGGTCGAGTAAATGCTGCGAGTAAGGTACATCATGAACACCTTAGTAGTGTTGTAAATTCTGACTTGTTGGCTTGGCAAGGTCGTAGGGACCCTTTCAAAGTTCTTGAGCAAGGAGGCCAAGGGACTGTGGGAATTACGAAGCCAAGGGGTGTGAATCAAGAGGATTCAGAACGAAGCAAGTCAAAATTGGGGCAAGTTGGAGTAGAGACTTCTTGCCAGCAATATGTACCAACGAGTGCAACGGTTCAAGATAAGAGGAGACGGAAGTCGAGGCGAAAGTTCCGAAAGAAGGGACAACCCGATAGCAAGACTAGTCGAGAAGAAGCCGAGGCAACGAGGCAAGATCAAGGCGAATCAAGTCAGTGCCATTCGGGAGCCGCAACGAGGGCGTTACGAGAATGGCTGGGGGAGAATGTCACGGGCCAAAGCTCAAAGCCCGTGACCATCGCACACAATGAGTCCCATGGAGGTCTGTCATTGACATTGGGATCATTTAGCCCACATGAGCTGGCCCGATTCAGAGAGCTGTTGATCAAGCCTATCAGATTAAGGCCTGGGTGGCCCAATGATGAAGATTTGGCAACTTAAGGCAGCTTGGCAAATATGGGAGCTAATCCTAAAAGATAAGAGAATCATATCTTTAGGATTAGATTGGATTAGATTTGATTTTGTAATCATGTAAATCCCATGAATTAAGGGATAGGCTAATCTTGACCGTCAATGTAATTCGATCTTAACCGTTGGTTGTGAGGGAGCTCAACTATAAATAGGAGCCTCTCCTCATTTGTAACTCATCCATTGGAATTCATTCCATTCATTGTATTCTTTGAGAGAAAGTAATATAATTGAGAGCATTTACTCAAACACTTGGTGTTCTTGTTCTTGTGGCCTTTCCGTTGTGTTTTAAGCCTTCTTTTGGCTAGTCGCTTCCGCTATACAAGTTTTGGTGCCTTGGAGGAATTCTCTTGGTGAATCCTCATCGTGGAAATCAGGCTTACTTAGGCGTTGTGCGATCAAAGAAGCGTCTAAGGTCGCACGCTCCAAGATTCAAGTTCTAGGGACGTGACATTAGGGCATTCTCGAACTCAAAAAAGGTACAAATGTTATGATACAGTGTCAAAAAAATATTTGTTTCAGCAAATGTTACCTTTTTCGAGTCAGAATCAATTTTTTTATAACTCTAAACTCAAAGAGGCAATTCCCCTTCCTACCACAATAACACCATCTCCTGTGACTCTTCCTTCTTCAAAACCTTTACAAGTTTACACCAAACAAAATAATTTGCAAACTCCTCCTGTCTTTCAGCCATCTCTTTCAATGCATTTTGCCAATGATCTTGATGATTTGCCAATAGCTTTCCAAAAAGGTAAACACCCTTGTACCCAACATTCTATTGCTAATGTTGTTTCCTTTAATCACCTTGGTTCTATTTTCCGTCGTTTAGCTTTAGGCCTGTCATCCAAATCTATTCCTAAAATTTATATAGTGGCAATTCAGGATCCTAATTGGAAACAAGCCATGAATTAGGAAATGTCAACTCTTCTCAGCAAACATACATGGGACTTTACTGTAAAATATAACCCTAGTGACTCTATCGATTGGTAAAAAGAACGATTGGTTGCCAAAAGATACACCCAGACACCAGGGATCGATTTCTTTGAAACCTTTTCACCTATTGCTCGACTGAACTCTATTCATTTGCCTATCTCAGTTGCAATCAATCATGATTGACCACTATATCAACCGGATGTCAAGAATGTGTTTCTTTATGGAGACTTAAAAGAGGAAGTTTATATGGAGCAACCATATGGCTTTGTTGCTCAGGGGAAGACGCACTTGGTATGTAAGCTCAACAAGACTATTTATGGATTGAAGCAGAGTCTTAGAGTTTGATAAATTCTGTAAAGTTGTCTTTGCAGTAGGATTCAAGCGAAGTCAGGTTGATCATTCGGTATTTGTGAGACATAGTTCATCGAGGATTGTAGTACTTATTGTTTATCTTGATGACATACTCTTGTCAAGTAGTGATGTAAATGACATTGAAGCAACCAAGAAGCACTTGCAGCAACAATTTGTCACCAAAGATCTTGGTCAGTTAAGGTACTTTATTGTCACCAAAGATCTCAAAGAAATATGCAATTGATCTATTACAAGAAACAAGTTTACTAGGTGTAAAACCATTAGATACACCAATGGAACCTAATCTAGACTTGTGGAAGGAGGATGATTGACTTTGAAGACCATGAACAATACAAGACTTGTTGGGAAGCTTATTTATTGAATAGTTAGTAGACCGGACATTATGCATGCTGGGGGCTTAATTAGTCAATTTATGGATAAGCCTAAAAAGGGACATTGGGAGGTTGCTGCAACATTTTGAGATATATAAAGAAATCTCCAAAAAAAAGGATTATGGTTCAAAAATAACAATCATGTGGAGTTAGTTGGCTTTTCTGATGCAAACTACGCTGGTGACAAGAGTGATAAAAAGTTAACATCAGGTTATTGTACCATTGTAGGTGGGAATCTAGTAACTTGGAAGAGTAAGAAACAGAAAGTTGTATCGAGATCTAGGGCTGAAGCAGAATAACATACCATGGCTCACACAACATGTGAGCTGATTTGGTCAAAAGCTTTACTCAAGGATTTCGGTATCATCTATTCAGATCCTATTCCTATGCATTGTGATAATTAGGTGGCCATTCCTATTGCAAGCAATCCTGTTTTTCATTAACTGACAAAGCACATTGTAGTCAACTGTCATTTTGTGAGAAATGTAGTTACTAATAAGAAGATTTGAACTCCTTTTACCCTTTCAAGAGAACAAATTGTTGATATGTTCACTAAAGCACTTAAGAAGGAA
Source organism: Gossypioides kirkii (assembly GCA_005610355.1). Lineage (NCBI taxonomy): Eukaryota > Viridiplantae > Streptophyta > Magnoliopsida > Malvales > Malvaceae > Gossypioides > Gossypioides kirkii. The sequence continues at coordinate 25,817,886 of CP032246.1, read as the reverse complement.
GACTTATATTGAGTAACAAGCTTTGCATGATAGACATCTATGCTCCAGCTTGGGGGGGAGTGTTAGTTGTATTTCTATATCTAGTAACAGTTTGTACATAATCTTATGCTGATTCACAGAGTTGATTTGTAGCGATTTGTTTTTCTGATTTCTTTCCTTTTTCTATCCTGTGTAACATGTATAAATTCTTCACTTCGGAGATGAATAGCATACAACAATATTCTTTCTGCCTGTTTACAGTGCCTACACTCAAATCTTTACAATTTGTCAGATATGAAAAAATGGCTGTCAAATGTTAATTTTGTTAAAAGTATGTTAGGAAGCACTAGGTCACATGGTTTACTTTTTGGACAACAAATAGCCTAATCTAAGTTTGAAACTTGCAGATGTCTAAAAGTCGATGTTTGGTGTAATAGAAAAATGATACAATGTCTTCTTTATGTCAATATTTGTTATGTAATTTTTAAAAACCAGTTTCTGACCTGTAAAATAGCGGGACTACGTTCTTGCTCTGCAGCTGATACTACAGCCTTAACTCCTTCCATGTTATAGACATTGAAGGCTCCAACAGCATAGCCGCCCTTTTCAGCATTCTTTAAGCAGAAAACATCATCAATATCCGAGGAAGAATAATAATAAATAAGAACAGTAAAAGATAAAATCTACAAATTATACTTACAATAAGGATCTCTTTAGTCGATGAAAGTCTGAGTGGGCGAGCCCAAGATCTCACTACTTCTGCCAGTGCTTTACTGTCACCAACATTACCTAACAAAGGTAATTTACTAGAGTAAGGATCAATTTTTCGCTTTTAGTAGAATCCATCAAAAAACATGAACAAAACCCCTCAGAATTTACCAGGGAAAACAATATAGGGAACTCCAGGATGTCTACTTTCAGGCCCTAGCTCCCACAAAGGTATTCCAGCTAGGGCCTGTCCGACTACTTTGGCACGTTTTGCTTCCAAAGCTTTTGTAGCAAGGTCTGATGAGGTGATTCCACCCTGAAACAGAAAGGCATAGACTATTATATTCCTTCAATACTTTTTATTTGAAAATACCACACCAACTTTTACTAATCAGCATTCATACTGTCATACAAAATCTGCTCATGTAACATGTTGGGGTAATCAAGCTCAAATCACTGCCACTATCTTTGCCTAACTTAGCCAAATCATGAGCTACTTTGTTAGCATGTCAAGTAACAAATTCAAACATTACAGAATCAAAGCTAACCAACAAGTTAAAAAACATAAATTAACATGAAGAACATACAAAATGCAAATTCAAAGCATTTCATTGCAGTGATAGAGGGACCTTTGTTAAAATCTTCTACAGATGATAACAAGTTAAATATCACTTCAAATAAAATCTACAGCACCAAAATGAAATAAAAAATTCAGAAAGACAAATAAATCTCAAGATATGCTTCAAAGAGATTAAGACAGAAACATCAAATTAATCATCTGTTGCCACTTCTGATTTATCTTTATGCATCATGTATGCTGCAAGTTTGTTATGTTTGGAACCAAACTTGTTTAAAATAATCTCCCAGAAATGCAACTCAAGCTCGCAGGGATCCCAGTTCCTTTATGATGAAAGATTCTAGCCATAAATATTAGTTGTAAACTTAAAGAAACAGTTAATCACTGAGCACAAAATTATCAATTTAGTAGATCCAGAAAATTCAGCTATGACAACATTATTCCAAAGAAAATATTAGGGAAACATAGCTTGGATCAAATAAAAACATTTGTATCATCTTCAGTTTCCAAAGAATGAAAGTTGGTGGAAATTACTGCAAAAATTTTCTATAAAATCAAAATAAATTTGATGAATAACTTTCCTAGAAGATGGAAGTATATGACTTGCAACAGATATATCAGCTATGGAGTAGCAAAAAATATAACCAAGTAATGCTTGGTGGGTATAAAACTAAAGTACCTTGGCCAGAATGTAACGAGGTCTTGTAGTTATCCGCCTAGCTACTTCAACCAGTGCAGAGCTCACTTTGAAATTGATCTCCAAACTCTCAGAAGCAGCTATCAAGAGGAAGGTAAAACAGTTTCCATTTCAATGAATAGAAAAAAAAAAAAAGAATTACCTTTAATACAAACAAAATAATTGCACTAATATCTGTGTTTCAGAAACAGGAAGGATTATTTCATATTCATGCATGAGGGTTTTGAGTGGTTAGAGAGGATTTTCAAAGAGAATCAAGAAACAAACATTTTCCAGTGATGAGTTCTCTGCTGCTCATTATCAGAGTATCTTTACGAGCTGCAAGAAAAACAGAAGCCATCTCTGCAGTTATATTAATTTCCTCCTCCCTCTCTTCTGATGACTTCATAGCAACTTTATGAACAGAAACCTATTTACAACAAAGAAGGAAAACTTAGTACCCAATGCAAACCACTAATAAACTCTGGGCCGTTTCACATAATTGGATGTCAAAAAGGCTACTTAAGCCTAAAGTAGAAAACAAAGATGCAAATATGAATTCTGGTCACCTCAAGGCTTTTTAACTTATGTCCATGCTGCGACTGAAGCTCTTCAACCTGGAATTGTGAAAGACATACAATTAAGAGTATATCAACTTAGAAGTTAAAGGCTAAATAATTCATCTATCAAATGAGCCCTTATTCTTTCTATTGCACTCAATTGAGCCCCTAATCCATTATCTACAGTCAATTGAGTCTTTATGGGGTAAAGATGGAAATTTCTATACCGTCATTTGCCAACTGAGACAGAATTGTTAACAAGCCATAGATAATGTAGAATAAATTGTCACCTGGCATCTTTTTTAGCATGTTCTAAAATAAAAAAGATGGTTTTCTTTTTCAATTTAAGCACATGTGTCGAAAGCTACCATTTACTATATGGCACCTGCTTATAAAAATAGTATGTTGATGTATTTATTCTACACTATTCATACCACATGCAATTCACCCAACTGGCGAAAGGAGTTGATGGTGTAAAATTTCCATCCATCTAAGGGCTCAACTGATCATAAATATTGCAACAACAGGATGGGGGCACATACAATAAATTAGATTAAATACAGTGGTCTTTGTATTTTAACCAAAATATAAATAACAAAAAAACTTTTTAAATTAATTTAAAACTGATAATAAAAATAAACTTTAAAATTCATCAATCTTGGACCTGTTTTGTTGTTTTTGGAACATATGAACCCACAACTATTAGTCCACCGCTTCTCTCTTTACTTATTCCTAGATCCTTTGGGCGGATTGGAGCTTTGGGGATAATTCCAATGCGGGCAGAAACAAAGCTTGCCGCAGAACGGCATAAGAAAGACTTCCCCTTCAGTTCCGCCTGCCAATTGAGTTAAAGCTTAAACACCAAACCTCTCAAAATCTTTATCAACATGCCCAAAAATATATATATTTATGTATGCTGAAAACTATAAGATTTGCAGTATCTTGCCTGGATCATTCCAGCAGCAAATACAGCCATGTCTCGTTCAGTAGCTGCATTTACAATGCATGTCGATCCCTGCTTCAGCCATAAATTAAAAATACAGTGAATACTTTGCATCTAATCATGTAGTTCTCTATAGAAATCCAGACAGCAGTATCATTACAAAAATATCTTTCATATAAAAGGTCTGTGATGCATTAAAGTTTTGAAGGTTATTCCATTGAAGTAAAGGGACGCTTATGAAATGGTTCCATTGATTTATCGATGAAAACCTCTATTCATAGAGGTAAAGATAGTTACATAAAAATTTCAATTACTACTACAAAAATAAGATAAAATAACTAATGCGCCTAACTTTTAAAATACAAAAAGTGGTAAATAATTCAACAACAGCCTTGCAGCAACTTTCATGTCCATACACATATATGACAGCAAGCAAGCAAACAAAAAATTCTCCCTACATGAATACTGGCATTGGCATGTACTTGTACTTAAAGAGCAGCAGAAATGCATAGAAACACACTTCACGTATAGTACCTTCTCCAAACTGCAAAGAAGCTCACAAACAGCATCTGGTCCACCTTTTCTTAAAAGTTGGATAGAAATGGATGCAACACTGCTAGCTGGAATTCGTCCTGCTGTTTTCTCCTCCACCCACTAACACATTTAGGTAAAGCAAGTAGCAAATTCAAATTAGATAATTTTTTATAAAAAATATGAATTGGCATGTACTTTAAGAAAGTCAGACCTCTCGAAGGTTTGAAGATTTATAGCCAAAGGCAGCATCTTTAGCAAACTCAGTGTCTCCAGCAGGAACAAGCCTATAGCCAATATAATCCAATAACTGCTAGATATCAGAATATATAATTTTCTTATGGTCATTCCTTTTCTTTCATATTCAGTCAGGTTTATGTAAGAGTGGATGGGAGGAAGAAATAAGAGAAACCAATTTGATTCGCGATAAAGCCGATACCGATCAGAATCTGCAACGTAGTGTATATCATCAATGGTATAACGCCCTCCTTGGAGAAAGAAGGGGCAAAGAATCCAAGCATCCACCTGACCTAGTATTGAAACAGCTGCATCTGGTTCCTACAATACATGGATAGAAATGTTAGACAGCTAAAGTTATTACCAAGGGTTCAAATTGCGGTTGTGTTCGCATTTTTGCCATGTTGCATTTATCATGGTTGCAAAAAACACATATGCTATTATGCAATTGTGAATTTCTTTTTTCCAAATTTGCCAAAGATTTTTCAAGTCATGTATGAGGTTGTATGAGCTTTTATTAAAAAAATTCACATTTTTTTTCATTATAGTAATATTTCCATACTACAAATGCTTTTATTCTTATCTATAAATTTCTAGGAAAATTAATAATTAACAAATTAAAAACATGTTAAATTCAAACATTCATATTTACTACATTACAAACTTAAAAATAAAATAATTTAAAATTTCATCAACTATAAATATTGATGCATACTCCAATTTTTACCATATGATAGATAAATAAGGAGAAACAAATCCATCCAATTCAATTTGAAAACCACAATGACCCATTTTTGTGACCTTTATCCAAAAAATAATCATATAAACAAATATTTTCTAAATTCAAATATAAAATATAAATTAATATATAATATTTAAATGGGATAAATCTCAAAACTATAGATGAACTTTGATTTAATGTGCAATTGTACACATGAACTTTGATTTTGTACAATTTTATACATTAAATTTTGATTTGATTCAATCCTCGTAATTATTAACACAAGTATTAATATAACATCTTTATGTTTATATATTGCATATGTAAATAATTATATTTATCCAATATAAAAATAAATTGATATATTTATTCCGTTAAATATATATTTATTCCGTTAAATGTGTATGATTAAATCAAAATCAAAATTAAAATTTCAAGAAAACATTTGAAACACAATCAGAATTTCATGTGTACAACTACACCAAATTAAAGTTCATGTATGCAATTGAACATTAAATCAAAGTTCATGCATAATTTTGAGATTTATCACTATTTAAATTTAATTACATTTTCACATAAATTCACCTTTATTAAAATCTACAAAATTTCGTTGATAAAAATTTTCATCTCAAATAATTTTCACTGAATCAATAAAGTAATAATATTTAAAAAGAGGATTCAAGACTAAAACGGACCCAACCCAGCCTCAAAAGTCAAAACCCTCCTAGCAGCAATCCTTCCTAATTCCCTCAGCTCACCAACCCAAAAATCCCCAATTTCACTTCCAATCCGAAATGCCCAACCAAACCGAATTACTTTTAGATTCTCTTTTTCTTCTATAAAACATAGAAGAGAGAAACAAACACTAGAAATAAATTAAAAAATGCAGGTTATTTAAAAAATTATTTGATTACATTTGATGATTTTTATCTTTGATTTTTACCTGAGAAACTGTGTGAGTCTGTTACTTGATTAGTTGAGGTTGTGAGTTTTTGTGAACATCAAAATCTGATTGAATACTGAACAAGAAACAGGATAGTCGAAATAGCAGCTCGTTATCACCATTATTCTCCATTTTGCCTTTTTTAGCACCACAAGAGGTCATTTTTTAGGTGATTTTTTTCACTGTTATTTAAGTGTTTAGTGGCGGCAGACACTGCCACTACTGTGAAATAGTGACTGCAACACTGCTACAATACTGCTTGTTTAATCCATGGGTCATTATCTGGTTAGACATGTTAGTGCAACATATTTTTTACTTCAAAATATATACTCAGATTTATTGTACTTGCCTCTGGAAAATGACCTCGTAGAGTTGAATCACCTCTCAAAACTACTGTATAATCAATATGCTGAACTGATTTTGCTGCAGAACAAAGATTGTTGCATATATCTTTGATCAGTAGAGTAGCCTGCAAAATGTTAAATCTTTAGTCGGTCAAGAGAAAAGTAGAGAGAAATTTGATTTGGTTGAAATAAATTTTCAATAAAAATATTTCCATGGTAATGCAAAATGAGATCTAGGGATCAAATAACTTAACATTTGACAAAACAAATTACCTTCTCAGAGCTTAGTGCTCTAGAGTTGGTCAAAATATAGAAGCATATAGGTTTTTTCCTAAACTGTTCAACAAGTGATTCTATACTCCTGCAGATGGCAAACATAAGTAAAGTAAGGAATTCCTTCTAGATGGCAAAACTGTTATATAATACCGCTGACAAGATAGATAGATATAACTGTAATATGGGTACAATATATGATATATCAATAATATATAGGTAAAAATAATAATAATAACAGTATACAGGTTGAATATTTATGTGTGCAAATGTTAATTAATATTAACCAAGTAGACAATAAAAACTCTTGAAATGAATATATAACTAAAATTAATATAAAACACTTTATGTTATACCAACAGACTAAGATGATTCAATTACTACCGGGAAAATATTTTTCTAAATTGGCTGCATAACCTTAACTTTTTTGGGTTTTAAGCATGTTATGATAAAATGTGATGGACCACAAGGTTAAAAGTCAATGCAACCCATATTCTATGCCCGACAATCCATAAGTTAGTCTTATCGCTACTCATTACCCAAGTACCTCCTTTTCCAAACCGTACACCACTTCAAAACAATCAGTCCCCTGCCACCACCCCAATCCTTGCCTCTATTTTATTGCTCTAATGGCTCAGTTAAATTTTGTGCCCATAAAAGCAAGGCCATTGTAATGTTGAGGTCAGCCTTGTCTCTCTTTCTTTTCTTATATTTCTTTTTTTCAGACTCAAATTTTCTCATAGCCCTATGTCCAAGGTGGGGCCACCACCACCATCACTTTATTGGCAGCAGTGTTATCCCCTTTCTGCCTGCTTTATTTAGAATCCAGAAGCTAATCCGTATCCAGCCGCAGCTAAATAAAATAATGAAACTTTTGTTTGCTTACTGTTACACAAGTATCCCAGCATGTTAGATGCATACATATGTCCAAAACAGAGATGACACGGATACACCAGGGGTCGAGGCATAACCATGCTTCATAGCTAAGCAGTAAGACAATTAAAATAATAACGCTTACCATTCAGTTAAAACCTCAACATCATGAACGGTTTGTGTTCCAGTTGGATCGTCATCAAGAACAACCAGTGTTCTTGAATTTTCCTGGTTTAACTTGTGTATATCATTTATAGGATCCACTGGCCACTCAGGTGGAAGACTTTGCAAGACAACTTCTTTCTTAAGAGCTGGAAGTTTTCCTTCAACTTTAACACCTGTGAGGGTTTCATATACCTACAGAAAAAGTTGTTACACCTACAAAGAGCTAATTACAGTAACCAGATTATATTTGTGAACATGATAACTTTAAACACCATAATTCATATTTAATTGATTTATATAATAAAATTGCAAAAAGAAGAAAAAATTTTACTTTTGGGAGAATGTTCAATTTGCCCCCTATAGATATGAAAATGGCTAATGTGGTGTTTGGGGTACTAAAAAGAATGTTCATGTGATGCCAAAACTTTCATTATGTGTCTTGACGTATCCTAACAGACAACACCTTAACACAACTGGATGACGTATCTATCAACCTATATTGCTTGGACTCTTGGGGTGTGCTTGGTTGGGTGGAAAAGTGTAGGGATGGGAGGAAGGAAAGGAAAAGTGGAAAGAAAATAAATTTTGAGTGTGCTTGGTTGGGAAGAAAAGTGAAAGGAAAGAAAATAGGAGAGATGATCATTTTCCATCCTAATGCATAAAAATCAATCCTTTCAAATTGGAATGAGGAGAGGAGAGAAAATGAGAGAGATGTGCATGTTAGTTCAAAATTATGCATTTTTCAAATGTTTTATTTTCTTTCCTTCCATTTTTCCCTCTACCAAGCAATGGATGGAAAGAAAATTTTTCTTTCCATCTTTCCATTTCTCCTACCAAGCACACCTATGGAAAGAAAAATTATGTTATCCATCCTTCTTCGTTTTCTATCCCTTCAATTTTCCATCCATCCAATTTTCTTTCCATTCTACCAAGCAAAGCCTTAATTTTTCTAGGAGCACTTGTGTTTGATACCCATTTCGATACATACTCAAAACCCCAAAATCTATCCTACTAATCAGCCAATCAGTCCATACAATTAAGGTATAAAGATTATAAAGATTGTGTACAACTTGTAATAGTGTGTGTAACTACCCCTACAATAGGACGTAATCACAAAGTGCCTATCAAAAAATAAATCACAAGTTGCTATGTACGAGAACATGAAATTATAGGGGATATAAATGTAATTTACCATTCACAAAAATAATAAGAACAAATTAGTGACACATGACCAAGCTTGACGGAAATATGCAAAGGGGTAAGTAATTTTTCTTGATAGATCATTCTTCCATATTCAACTTTTTTGAGCAAGTAGAAAGAAAGAACTTTAGACATTCAATATTCTTTAGATATTAACTACATCTTAGAATTAAGTAATCTTTGAATAGTGCTTTCTATCAATTGAGAATAATGGAATGATACTAGACGTGCATACCTTTACCACACCAGCGTCATCTTGTCGACCCCAGCCAGCAGCAGATCCTTCTCATTAGTAACATTATAGGTGTTAATTGTATGGAAGACAACTCTAAAAGAGAATTAAAATGAAAGGGCAACATGCAAAGACAAACATGGAAAATTGCATCACAAATATAACATGTATATTTGGTATATAAGATCAAATTAACAAGTTAACCAAGCGTTGCTACACCAAACATACACTCTTCCAACAACTTTCATATTTCAATTGGAGGTTTATCTAAAATATGAGTTCTCAGATCAAATTTCTAAGCCGAATTAGCTAAGCCATTTGCACACCTATTACATTATTATAGGATATTTAGAATTTCTTAAATCCATCCTGCCTACATGATTTGCATACAATATTGTACTAATATGAAACAATGATGAGAACCTTAAGCGCCTTCCTTAAAACTTGAACCACCAAAGCAGCATTTGAGACAACTAAGAGATTGGATATTCAAAACTCGAGCAGCATCAAATCTTCTCACTCCCCACAAATAGGCTGTTTGGCATTCCAATATTAAGATCAAACCCCTAACCCAATTCCCTTCCCAATCACATAGCAAAGGCCCCGCCAAAGCTAAACCGAAAATACTCTTCATCACGCTCTCTGTATTAAGCATTACATACCTTGCTCTAATAGTTTCCACTTGATCCATCTTGGCATTCTTCTCACACTATTAATCCCAGCTCTTGCCACCACCATAACCTACTTAGCAAACTTCTTCGGCATTAAACATACATTTGCAGCAGTATCACATTTCATTTGAAAGTGTCATTTATTCCTAATCTTCCATAAATCCCAAAGAGTCTTAATAAAATGTAACTTCCAGTCAACTTCTCCACACCCATGGCAATTCTAAGACATTTAATAAATAACCAATTCTTCAAAGAGAGGGTAAGAAGTTCATCTCTAAGTGTCTCATTGATTGATTCGCAAGAATCAACCTCACAAATAAAAGAATAGTCCCAAAATGCATGCAAAGCCATCTCTAACTCTAAAAGGTAGAGCCCACAAGAGCCGTCCAATGTCTTCTTCTTCTTTATCTAATTTCATTTGAATTCATTTAAATAAAAGCCAAACAAAGAAAAGACTAGATGACATTCAAATCTCTAAATCCATCTATGGTCTTCCATCATAGTTCCTCCATACTTTATTGAATGAAGTGAAAGCTGACCTAGCCAAGAAGCATTCATTTCTCACCCCATCTAAATCTTTAAATCTTGTGCTTCAATAATCTGAGGTAGTGGAATAGCTCTTACCTCATGCAACTGTCATAGGCAGCAAATGATGCAGTTGGCCTAGTGGTATATACATATACACACCCTTTTCTCAAAAGACGGAAGGTAGTTTCACCATGTGTTGAGAATCTTTGATTTATTTGACAGCATTGAATAGCTGATCTTTAGGGATTACAGTTGATTTTTAGAGATTCTAATTAGAGATATTCTTTCCTTAATTGATTCAATGCTTCATGTATATATATCTGTACATATTTCTAAGAAATACATGCTTTTGAGTGAGTTTTTCCTCAATACATTAGACTATTCATCTCTAATTTCATCGCCATGAAAGGTGGACCATGAGTCCCATGGATTTTCAAAAATTTTCAGTACTGTCCATATAAGATTTTCCAGATTTTACACTTATCTTTACTTGATACCTTCAACTTTAATTTTTTCTTGTTCTGTTAAAACGTTTTTAAATTTCTTTGTTTATCCCTTAATATTGTTCTAAAATTTCACTCAATGCATAATACCTTGTATACAACTCCTTACTCAAAACTAAGATCCTTGGATAGTAAAAATTTTAGCTGCTACCATTTCAACTTAAGCTAGATATGAGACACTGACCCAATTCAAGTCGCAAGACAAATCCTGGTCAAATTACAGGGGTAACAGAAAAGGAACATGAAGAGTAATATCAATGCAGATGGAACTCCCTATCTTCCATGAGTAAATGTGTCTCCCCTTCTTCTTCAGGTAAACTAGGTAACTTTAAATGAACCGGCAATAATAAGATAGTATAATTTATGCAACAAGTCACCTCAGGTCAGAAATGTAAAAAGAGAAAGATAAAAAGATGTCACAATTTCTACAAAGAATAAGAGAGGTTATGCTTCACCTGCGATAAAGAGTTGGTGTGCAATAGTTGAAATATGGAGTGGAATTTTATGGGCTGAGCATTCACGAGCAACAATACCCTGTAGGCAATTAAACTTTGTCTTACAGATAAGTAAAAAAACCATAAGTATGGTTATATTTGTTTCCATTGAAAAGATAAACGAGCAACTAATTATCTGACCAGATCCTTCACAAAGATGTCAAGAGCAGAGTAAGGGGTATAGTCATTGTCTAACATGTGTGGAACGCGATTCTCAAACATCCTGCAATACAATCATAATCCAATCAGAACTCATCAAAAATGAAAAATATTCTCAAGCTTGAGACCAGTTATTTTAATGCAAAGGTTCCTCTAAAGACAAGGGTTTTTCATAGTGATGCAGTTTCCATATCTAGAAATAAGATATCAAGTTTTCCATAGATTATGTTACACTAAACCATGTAACCTGTGGATCTAGGATCAATTTGTTTGAACATGACCATGGCCTAAATCTTGCAACTTGAATTATTTAGACACAAGACACAGCTATAGAAGTGTGGGTCATGACCTTTCCATATACTACACACTTATCTAATCAGAATTGATGTTTCTTTATCCTAGAAGAACTAAAGATATACTAAACTGCTGTGATAATGCGAGGGGAAGTGACAAACTTGAGAAGAATAGATGAGCACCTGCAGCTACACTTCCAGGATGAAAGAAGAAAAATGAAGGCCATATTCTATTACGGCAGAACATAAGACTATAAGAGTGCCAGAGAAAGGCAACTGCCCTTTTTTTTTGTCCACAAGTGAGTGGCAATCACTATTCATTCTTATGTAAAATCAAATAGAGCTTATCAAAAGAACAAATTTCACATTACAATTTTTTGAAAGAAAGCATGAGAATGAGCAGAACTAGATTATAGCAAAAGAGTACCATGAACCTGAACTGCAAGGATACTTCCCAAAAGTATGTTTCTTAGGATAATCAATTCCAACAATCAACTTTGAAAGAAAATTTGAGCATACAATACAACACTTCAATGGATAATTCCTGAAAACTTATCAATTAAGTTATAAATCATATTTAGCCCCATACCCTACATTCAACAATAAGTGGAAGTGTTCATAATTTAGCCAGTTTGGGTTTAGATACTTTCGATCCATTGTTTTTCAATTTTGATTCTCCAGATGTTTTGCATGAAGTTATTTTGAACGATGCTATTTCTATTGCTGCTTAATAAAAAGTATTTGAACTTTTCCATTAAATTTAGAAAGAAAAAAAAAAGAAATAGAGTGGCAGCGATCATGTCAATTAAGGAAAAAATAAGGGAAGCCATGCAAGGAAATATGGGCATGTATGATGAAGAGCTCCAAATGCAACTGTTTGTAGATAACTTTTAATCGAAAATGCTCATGTCAAAAGAGGGCAGGAAAAAAGTAAAGAGACTGGAACAAACTCTAAGAGGACCTCTCTCTTGATGATCTTTCTCAAGAAATGGTCATAACAAGAGCATGAGTATGAAATATGGCTTATGTAGCTGACCCAACAAAAAGGATAACATTTGTCTGCTGTTGCTGTTTTAGTAGTAGTAGAGCTGGGAAATTAGTTAATTGTTCAAGACATTGTAGTCTTGTAACCATTAGCATTTCAATTCATGGTTGCGACCTTGTTATGAAGTTTAGAGTTGGATAAAAGCATATAAATAACCTTGATATACAATTCAGTGACTGTTTCACCAACATAAAATGGAAAACATAAGTGCTAAAGACTCTGTAGCATGTATTAATTTGATAGTCCTTCATGATCAGCTACGAGCTTCTAATAGTTATTCTGCTTTCTTTACGGAACTACAGACTTCTACAGAAGAAGACCAAATGGTCTAGGCAACATCTAAGTTTAAAAACTCATAAAAATGAATATTAAGAAGAAATCAAACTCAGGTCTGTAGTCAGGTTTCAAGCAAAGTTTAAACAAAGCAATTAAGAAAACAAAGTACTTCCACTTCAGTGTATATGAACCTACCAAGATGTTGCCCCACTATTGCTGATGATATCAAACAACATTCTTGTGTTAAGACCTAATCGGGCCCCAAAAGCCATTGCCTCAGCTGATGCTGCTATATGAACTCCAGCAAGTAATTGATTAACCATCTTTACACCACTAGAAATTGAGAAAGGAAATAAAAATAATAAAAAAGTTGCTTTCTTAACAACCAAATGGGAAACTGATGCTTTATGCTATGACAAATAATTGCTCAGATGTACCTTCCTGCCCCACAACCCCCTTTGATAACATAGAGCTTCTCACTTAATGCTGCTCAGTGTCAACAACCAAGATCAGTCACAACATAGCTGAGGTATTCCTTCGCCTGAGAACTAAAATTTACTGCATGCAAATTACCTGAGAGGATAAGACCTGTACTTTTGAGAGCATCATCTGAACCTGCAGCCATTATCTAGAAATAGAAACAGAAAGAGAAAATGAACAAACTTCAGAAGGACAAATCAAGAGCTGTCCAATCTAAAATTTATGTTAAATTCTCGTTTGCATACTGTAAGTTCTCCCATAGAAGCTCTGTTAACACCACCAGAAACAGGAGCATCAACCAATTTCAAATCTTTGCCTTCATCTGCACATGCACAGATAAATTACTATAGGAATAACCATGCCAACAAGTATAAATGAAATAGATGTGCACTTTTAACATTTTGAACAAAGTGTTTTGATTCATGTAAGCTCAGCTCGTGCTCAGGAGCAATGAGCTGAAGCTCAGTACCTAACCATGAAGTGTACTTGAGGAGGATAAATCACAGGCAAGAGGGGGTTGGAGTGAGAAAGATGGAGAGAGAAACAATGGGAGGAAAGCTGGAATTTGAATAATAAAACAATCCAGAAATTTTGCTTTGTGTTACTGCAAATAGATAACTGAATGAAATAAATACATACTCTGTAAACGCCATTCAAGTTGGATCACAAATGCAGGGGAGACTGTGGAAGAAAGAATTATAGATGCTCCAGATGGAAGGGCTACAAAATATAGAGAGTGAAATCAGCCCAGCTCGTAAATTGCAGATATCAAAGTAGAAATATACCTGAAACTGCACCCAGATACCCAAATAAAACACTCTCAGCTTGAGCTTCATTTGTGACCATGACTACAAGCACATCAACACCTGCTAGAGATAACATGTCAGAACAAACATGTTCTTGGCAGTGAACGAATCATGAGAATTTTAAAATAACATTTGCCAATCTCCAATTCTGGAACTTTTGTGTTTCGTTAAAGATTTAAAGTTGACAGTTTAAACAAAGGAACTGAGATTCACCACTGCAGCGCACAGAAGAAACAGTTTGACCTTGCATACAGTCATGCTTTTAATATCACCCTAAGTATAAGAAACCAGCAAAAATCCGGTGAAGTCTGGAAGCACGGTAGATCAGACTAAGGAAGATTTTAAAATAGTAATTTATCAAAAAATGAAACTTGAACAAATTTTGTTTGATCAAATATCTGCACCCCATGCCAGACTAAAACAATGCAAGCACATCATTGCAAAGACAGTATAATATTCTCAACAACTTGAAGGCCCATATTATTAAAGCAATCTGGACTTAACCTCCCTGCTTAAATCATCAGGCATGACACCTCCCCACTTTGATTACTCTATGTACAAATATGGATATCTGCTATTCGTCTCACTGTGTAAATGCAAAATAAGTATTTCTAAATGTTGCTACTCTCAGTCTCCTATTAATCTTTATGTCCTTGAATACAATCTTACTTCATTTTCTGACACCATAAGTTTTTGTATTAATTCATACAACTAATGGTGTACTAGACCTGAAATATCTACAACACTTATTCAAAGGCTAAGGTCTTCGTTTCCCTTCAAGACAAGCCTGTATTGCATTATATTCAAGCACCTTGTTAATAAGCACTCCAAGGATCATGTTATTGCCAGTTAGTCACTTAAGCCTCCAAAAGACTTATTTTTGCTACCTTGATTCCTTTATATCTGAATGTTGGCATACACTTCCAACCTGAAAGAGTTTGAGTGTTACCATCCACAAAGACCATACCATAGCACACATAAGGATTTACAAATAGCTTGCTTCCTATTTTAGTAAAAGAATTTCCAGGTTAGGAAAAAGATATCCTTGTTTGAGTGTCATGCTAAAGTTCCATTTCCCGATGGCATTGCGTGTACAAAGTTTTACTTTTGTTTTAAGTTACATGACCATCTATAGCAAATCTAGAGAGATATAGAAACAAAATTTCAGCCTCCTATTCTGATAGATATCATTAATTGTTAAATCTGAACAGCTCAAATCAAGATTATAATGGAACTGGTAATTTTAGCTTGCAAGTAAGCCATCTACAATACTAGAGCACCTTCGGAGGAAGGCATTTGACAATGTCCTTATATCCTTTTTATAAAAGGGTGCAAAGTTGTTCAATTATTTTGTAGTGTATTCGAAAATAGCTCATTATTCAACAGTCTTTAGTAGAATTATATCCCCATTGGTCAACAAACAAGTTAGTTAAAATAGTAATAGATAAAAACAATCAAAGATGAATTTAAATATTAGGCCCTATTTTATTGTTTAAAAAATAATGAAGAGAAAGATTTGATTTCAAAACAAATGTGAATGTCATGGAAGACAAAAGGCACATGAGAACTTTATGTCATGCACTATTAAGAAACAAGCTTCTGTTAGCTCATGTGCTAGACTTCCCAATGTTTCCAAGTTTCTAATCTTAAGAGGACCACAAAATGTAAACCACTAATTTCTCTCAAAACCATGAAATAAATTTCAATCATATAAAAAGCTTCAAAAGTTGTTATTTCTTAACTAACTTGGACAGGTAGGTCATTGAACAGTTCAGAAATTACCTTTAGATACATCTGCCGGAGAGCTTCGAATCAGGCCGCCAGCACTTTCAAATCGAGTTAGTGTAGGTTTGTACACCTACCAGCCAATTGAAATTCAGGAACATAGTTAAACTTTAAACTTAATCTCTTGATCACAAATAACAACTAATGAAAATTCCAAGAGGGAAACCATGAATTTATTTAATATGTAGGCATAAAACAGAAAGTGAGCATGTGATATGCAGATTTTCAGGCAATCTAGAAGACGGTATGAGAAGAATATCACTTTTCCAACTAGTCAAATCATGAAATTACTAGCAAATCTAATTAAGTTTTCCAAAAATCTGTGCAGCTTAGAAGAAAAACAAAACGTCATATAATTTGAACTTCATTCTCCTAAGGTAATAAAAACATTTCATATTGACTCTAGATGGTTATGACCCTCTCACTCCATCAAGAAAGCCATAAAAAGGTATTTAAGGTAAAAGTTCTGTTGGAGCCATTGTTTATCCTTAGAAATTTAAAATTGCACTTTGTTAAGCATCCAACCTAAAAGCAAATGGTAATAGGTAGATGGGCACAACTTTTATATAAACCATAGAATACCTAATACTTAACATATGTGGGATAAAACCACTTAACACTCCCCCTCATTGTAGTTCAATGGGCCTACACGTGGACAACCTTACTAGGAGTTGTCAAACTCATATGGGGTTAGGCAAGAATACCAACATAACAAACCTTAGGCACTAATACCATGATAGCATCGAACCTAAAACCATCTAGTAATAGGAAGAGGGCCCAACTTTAATATAAACCCCCAAGATCTAATACTTAACCAATGTGGAATAACTCATTCAACTAGTGAAATGTAAAACTTCAACTTAGGCTCAGTGTAAAACTTCTTTACTCTACAAAAGAAAGTAATATCTAATTTGACTTACATCCCCCACTCATTCAACTTGTAAAGTTCCTCATTGTCAACTAGAATACATCCAAATATTGGTGCTCACTAATCAAGCATGGTCATAACTCATATTACACGTAAAGTGCTCAATGCAGAAATTAACACATTGAGACATGTTAAGTGTTGTTATCAAGTTTGGTTTCTTGTGGTCTTATATTCAAGTTGGACACTTTAACCTACTGCCAACTGGCTTTAAGTCAGATGTTTAAGAAGACAAGGCGGGAAAATAACCTAAGGCATCAAGTAAAGAACACAATGTGAAACAAGCAGTGGTTAGCACTTACATCATAACCAAGAACACAGAAATTTGACTTCACAAGGTAAGTTGCCATGCCAAATCCCATTGCACCAAGACCAATAAAACCAACTCGGCTCACAGTTTTTGATTTGGCTGTGATTTGAGTTGCCAGTTCCTCTGGGTTGTAGCGTTCAGCATTGGCAGCATCAGCAGTATTCACTCCAAATACTTGGTCCCAAACCTGTTCATCAATCATATAGAGCAAAGTAAGTTTTAGATTAGAGAAACATATCCATCTTTCCCCCTTCAAGCAAAGGAATCTTAATGTTTCATTTAAAGCTGGGTTCTATGTGGCTGAATGTTCCATTAATAGAATTACAAGTAACAACCTGACCCAGTGGGGTATTATCATCTCCATGACCAAGTGAAGACCCTGAAAAAGGAAACATATAAGGTAGCTAAGAAATAAAAGTTGCTCTGAACCAAAACCAATCACCACAACCAGTGGACTTAGATTGAAAAGAATCTAGTAGATTAGTACCAAGAGCCAATTGTTGATGAGCACTTGCCAAAAGTGGAAGAGGAAAAGTAAGCAATTTGGCCATATCCAAAACAATACCCTTGAATTTAGGAGGGAAAAAGAGATTAATAACAGTGGAAAGCAACATGAACAAGCTAATGTACTATAGAGGAATATGCCTATCCGGAAACATATTAGTAAACATATTAGTTTACAAATTAAACATTTACTAACACAGAGCAAAGATTATTATGGTACTTGTTATTGACCATTATAATTATGATGCACACAAAAGTAGCATCTTCCAGATAGCTAACAGTTACAATTTTTAGTTACTTCTAAGTAGAAAGCATTACCTTAAGGCTATAGTTTAAATTCTAAAAAATTAGCAGAACAATATAAGTCTGCAGAAAATACTTCTTTAGAAAAGTCAAGGCAGTACAGTCTTCATAAGCAAGCTCAACGAAACAATAAAAAGGAAATACTTATCATTGTAGTTAAACTTACCAATTTCTGATTAAAAGGATTCAAGAAATTATATTTGACATTGCCACTCAGAAGCTGTGGGATATAATTCTTGAAAACCCTGCATGCATGGTAACAACATCCCACCCACCCCAAGGGAAAAAACAAGGGGGGGATAGGGAATAGGAAACAAAGATAGATTAGAACTCAATTAAACCTTCCAAGTATATGGTTTATTTGAATTCATTCATCAAGGAAAGCATAAAAAAGACGTGTGCTAATAAACCACCTAAGACAAGGCTTCAAGAAATTACCATCCATTTGGTCATTGTTCTAGAAACTTGTATGGTAGACCTATCATTTTCAAGTTACATATACTACCAAAAGACAATAACTACATCCTAAGTACATAACCATGTCCTAGCCAGCATACACTGACTTGATGTGGAGTTTTTGTCCCCATATTAAAGGGGCATGATAATTGATAGATTCACTCAATCTCAAGGAAATAGGTAGTGAAAAATAAAATACAAGCTGAGGATGGTAGTCAGGGAACCAGAACTTTGGAAGCAGTTTCAAATGCACCACACGAGAACATAAAGGCTACGAAATAATATAACATGAAGTGCCTTCTGAAGTTAAAAAATATTTTTTAAAAAGATACTCTAAAAAATATGGGTTATAACTATCATCAAACCATAAATTCTTTTAATTGAATCTGTATGGGGCTTTATGTTTGTTTACTCTAGTCGGGGTTAATCAGATTTGTTCTTGGTTATGTAGGTTCAACCATGTTTATTTCTTTGCTGGCTCTGTTTAAGAATTTTCATCAATATATTCCTACTTGAATGAGCACAAAAGAATAAAACAAAATATAAAAGAAATTCTAATTTCATTTCAATGTAATAATCATAAATGAAACATCCTTGAAAGTGAATTTTTTCTGTATAGTGACATTTGACAGAAGAAAAGGGACGTGTATCCCACTGTATTCATTGTGCATCTAAGGTGTTTTGGGGGTTTCATTACAATATTCAAATTAAATAACTTCAACTCTACCAGCCAGCAGCACTTAGTAACTGGTGTAATCTTCATCAGAAAAATATCTGGAGTAGTCAAACATGTTTTGTCACCTTAGTGCACTCCACATGTCCAACACATTAACTTAAAACCTGTCCAGCTTTTTGAACGTCATTTTCTAACTCGCAATAATTTATTCTGTCTAAGCATGAAATTAGACTAAAACTGAAGCAGAATTATCCCAAAAGATATTTCCAGCAATCCATCCAAGTTCATTATTTGAAGAATCATCATAAATGACATTGCTGCACTGGCTCTAGTTTTCTGAAAACTAATGAGAAGGGAAAAGAGAACCGAAATGGAACTAGTAACATGAGGAAAGGACAATCATGTGGTCTGCTTTTCTTACAAAGACCATTTGTTTTCATAAAAGCATCTACTCCAACTAAAGTAGGACAACTGAGCATGATAAGCAACTCTAATCCGAGAAAACAAAAAGTAACTTCTTGGCTTTGTGCATGTGATGCGGCAATTATTAATCAAACCCTAATAAACTGGAATAGTTTTTCTTTCATAGTTCAAAGAGAATGGCTAGAATGATTGCGAGAACCTAGCAGTTTTACTAGTACATAAGAAGCATGAATTTTCATTTTGTACTTAACATTCATACATTCATTAATTAAAGGACCATATTTCCTCCTGAGGATGCATGAGGTCAAGTTACAACAGTCTAGCAAATGTAATTTAAACTTTCATTAGATATTGTGACCTTGTTATGAAGTATATATAAAACTTAAAGCAGTCACTTCATATTCTATTATACTAGACTAACCAAAAAAAAGGCTTTGCTCGGTTGAGTGGATAGAATAATAGAAACAAAAATGTAAGAAAGATATACATATTTTTCCTTATAGTGTTTTTAGAGGAAAGACGGAAAATTGGAAAGAAAAAATAAGATTCTTTCCACCAATTGCTAGGTATGATTGAAAAACGAAAGGAAGGGGAAATTTAGAAAAAAAAAACACATTTATTTACTATTACTTTTTGTAAGTTAAGATAAAAATAAAATAAAATTTAAGAAAATGATGGACAATCTTGTAACTATACATACTTGACTCACACTACGCTCATTTTCTTTCATCTTTCTTTCCAATTTGGAGTGACCAGTTTTTGTTAATAGGTTCGGAAAATGATAACCTTTCCTTTCTCTTTCCTACCAATCATTCTCAAAATCCATTTTCTTTTCACCTTAACACCCTCTATCCATCATTTCACTTTCCCACCCCATCAAGCACACCCTAAATCTATACTTATCTCAACCATACAGATCATAGAACAAGTCACAGTTCCCTTAGGATCTTTCAGCTCTAGTACAACTAAGATATAGAAAAGAGTAAGTTACATGCCATTGGAAAAACTAAGCCGGCAACATAAACAAAGAGCTCCAATAACCATTTCCAAGCCTTATATGCATGCCTTAAAGTTTCCTGCCTACTACATATCCTCTGAGCATAACAAGGGAATCATTTTAGCTCAATTAATCAAGCATAAGAAATCTTTCATTTCTAATATTATGTATGATATATGCTAGTACAGGGTATGCACCATATGGGATTTAACTTTTTTCAATCTGAAAGCAATCATCAAGAACCCAGAGCAAACATAATAAGCCATCAACTATTCTAGAACACTTATAAAGAGTAAATAGAGGCATAAATCACCAAGAATTTCCAGCAGCATTTGAAATGATGTCATAGATTATCCATGGATGGATCCCAGCTTTAACACCAAGTGATATAGCTTCTACAGCAGCAATAAGATGAATGCCCTCAAGCAGCTCAGTGACCAGTTTAGTTTTGCTGAAACAATCAGGAACTAAGAAACTTAGGAACCAAAAGCAAATTTAGAAATTTGAAGACCATCAGAAAGTATTTACTGTTATTAAAGTAATTTCATTTTTTAAGTGATAGATTGATGAAACAGTCAAATATTGTGGAACTTAATTAGAATGTCATTGATGTCATTGATCTTCTAGAAAAATTTGCAGAAATTTTGACAGCAGGTCAAGATGAAAGAATACCTTCCAGCTCCAGTTTCACCTTCAAAAGTGTAAAGCTTTTCGGACATTGCTGAAATAAAAAAGAAAAAAAGCTCAGAGGCATGTATAATCAACATCTTTTAAGAGCATAAATATACAAGTGTAGAATTCATTTATAGCTAATTACTTTGCAAAATGAACAATACCAGAGAGAAAAGGGTAAGCCTTAGAAATGGCATCAGACCTTCCTGAGGAGATAACCTAAAAACATTTTATAAGAAATTGTTTAGAACTTCAGCAAAGAATAAGAATAAAATTCCCCATGTGATAGGATGCCAAGGCTAGATTGATGTTTACCCTTTCCTATATCCTTCTTCCAAATTCCCAAAAGATACAAGGGAAAAGAAAATAGTAACTAAGTAAACAAAATATAACCCGGAGATTGGCCCAATAATTTTAGAGCTAAGCCAGAAAAGGGAAAGAAAATAAAGGTTTATATAGAATATTACCATAACTTTTCCATTTAAGAGCTCTGATGTTGCCTTAAAGACATATGCATCCACTACTGAAGTTGCCAGTCCATCCTCTGTATCAGAAATGAAAGGCCAATGAAAAGAACTGCTTATTAGCTAGGTTAGAAGGGAAAATAGACCAATAAGAAAGATTAAGAGAAAAAACAGAGAAATATTTAAAATTGATGATCAACTACTTCAGGTTGAATAAACAAGAAACTAAAAACCAAATTGATTGTGAAACATACTAAAATGTCCTCACACCATAGTACCTTTAAACTCTAAGAGTAGAAGACGTCAGAGAAAGAAAGGGCTTCGTCAAAATTAAATCATATGTAATTCCCCTTCAAGGAATTAGAGACCAAACAAGCCATTTTAGTCTAAAATAAAACAAGCTAATGGTGACCTATGCCTCTTGAAATAACTAGGCATTTTTTTTAAAATTGAAGGGGAAAAAAAGGGAAGACATCTGGAGGTCATAGATTCATTGTTATTAGAACATGTATGTTGGAACACTTCCATTGGTTTCTGATCAAGCACAGCAAAGAAGCAGCGTACTGGTATCGGCAACCATATGTTTTTGAGAAACAAATGCAGAATAAAAAATATTATTCCCTATGAATGTGTTATCACACCAATCCACAAATGTTAAAACCACAACTACCTCTGAGATTCTTCTCCAGATTCTGGATGTGTGATGGCAATATGGTCGAATGAAGAATAATGGCTGTATCTTTCTGTAATCCTGAAAATTTCATAAAGATGTAAAATCTACCTAATAACAGCATGAGCAAAATATATTTTTGACAAAAACAAAGAAGCTACATAAAGACCTTTCAAAGCACTATCATGACCAAAAATTATATCGTTTATTTGATCCACATGAGATATTAAGACAATTAAAGCAGCAACACCTGCATAAGATAAAGAAAGAAAAAAGGATCAGAGGGTTGACCACCAACTTATTATATAGTGTTTCAAATAAAATTGAAGGGATTATATATTTTTCTTAAGACTTAAGAAAATTGATAATAATTGAAAACAGGAACACACAAATTAATACGTCTTTTCAAAATATCCTTGTGTAATTGCATATGCCTCCTAAATAAGTGGATATCACCCTGTACCAATCACATCAGAGCAAGCTCCAAGGTGGGGCTCACTCTGATCAAGAGGTCAAGCAGTCTTTCCCTGAAAACTGTTTCAGGGTCTTTAATCCCTAACATTTCCAGAAACAGATATGGCACGGCCTTAGTTGGAAAAGGTCAGTAAATATATGATTGCAACCTCACATGGTAAGCAAGGTTCCTGTCTTGCATGTAAGACACAATGCAACAATCAAACCTCCCACCTATGGGGTTTGCTGATAATAATTGTACAATTTTCAGTTTTACCCTTCATTTTGTTGCTGAATATCAGCCAGAAATAGACTGCATTTATAAACAATTCAGAGGCCTCTTTCTACTCAGAAATTAAATGGCATTGGCCATCTTCTTATCTTAGCACTAGAAGATTGCCAACCCCCCATGAAATGAATTGTCTGGTTATTAGAATATTCTGAGATAAAACAACTCATCTTCTATAGTAGCATAGTCCCCAAGACCCTCACTTGTTAGCCATTACAGTGGAAAAAACATTAATTTTTATATATTATTTTTACTTACCTAAGACCCTCACTTTTAGTCATTACAGTGGAAACAACATTATTTTTTTATATTATTTTCATAATCCCAATTAGTTGAGAACATACATTTGTCTATCATTCTTCAAAAAGAAAGCACATTTTTTTTCTTTTTACACCTCAAAAATATCAAGATCAATTACTTGGCTCATGAAATTCCCTCATTGAAAAATGAAAACCAACTTATTGTAAAGTTGTAAATGCATGGTTGAAACAGTTGAACACAAACATTATATTAATAGCCTACCTTGAAAACTTAAAAAAAAAACATAGCAGAACTTTTTAATAAGCAATTGAAAAGAAAATCCAAAGTAAGTGGAACTTGAAAGTTTGGCTCAAATGTAGATGCAAGTAGCTCCTTGTACAAAAAGCCGCGTACGATCACCCCCCCCCCCCCCTGTAATAATAATCATAATAATAACAATAACAGTAAAAAGAAATGCTTAATATTATATTACCTTTCCCTGCCTCCATAAGGCTGAAGCATTCAGTGCCCCCTAGCTTCAAAAACTTGTTCATCAAAAGATTTTGGACCTGCAGATATAGAATGTTGCAGCGCAACAGAAATTAAAGCTCTCAAAATCAATTTCAAATCGCAAGGTTGTTCTGATGTTGAGCAATAAAAATCTAAAAAATGTATGAACTGCAGAGAATTAATTGTACTTGCAAAACTCATGATAAAGATGGCATATCTTTAAGTGGTTGCTAAATGCTGAAATGTTAGAGTCAAAAGTTGGGTAAATTCTTCCACAATTGACCTTGAGCAATGTTTCATAGAAATATAATATTGCACTTGGTTCCTCATGTATATTTAACAACATTGAAGCTAATAAGATGAAGTGTAGATAACTTATTTCTAGAAAGTAGAAACTTCCAGTTCATGAAGTCCAGCTTATAAAGTAGCTGGTTGGGTTACAAATGCAAACTCGTAGATGTAGCTTTTCACAATTCAGTATATCATCCTACAACTACAATAGAAGAGCATTAACGGAATTTTCAGCCATGATCTAGGAATAATGGAATCTTCTCCATCAAAGGAACGCCACATATGACTAAACACTAAAGTCAAATAAACTTAAATGTCAAGATGAACAATGATATTTGGAATCTCAAAAATTGACTTGATAATCGGTAAGGAAAAAAAACAAAATAACTCAAATTCTATTGCTCCAAGTCTTCACTTTTCTTGAAGTATAGGTATCTAACACATTAAATTAGATGGTTAGGCCGACTAACCCTCCATATACATTAAGAAACTTTTAAAAAATTGAATATTCCCGTGGCGTTGCATTTCTGTATATGACACTCACCCAAAATACCGAGCAGCTTAGAATTGAATGTCAAAGATACAAAATTCTGACATTGCAGCTTTATGTTAGCAAATTTCATCTCCGCCTATTGAAACTATTAGTATAATATGAATTTAAGTACTTGAATATGCAATAATATTTTCAAGTATCCATCTGTATCAAAATTCCAAAATGGATTAAATAACAAAACATCATCCCAGTTCTTAAATGTGAAGTCTTAAGGAACAGCTTCCACTGCAACTGAATTAACTAAATATTCCGATTTGGATTACAAACACGCTTTCATCAAGAACCAAACTTAGATTTAAAAAATAAAATAAGTTTAGCAATAGTCAACTGGCAATATCTTGAAAAGGAAAAAGTGAAAGATTTGGAACCTCAAAAGCTTGGACTTTGTAGCCAGCGCGAAGAAGCGAAGCAGCCATGTCCAAGCTCAACTGGTCCAAACCCACGAATCCTATAACGCCCACCATTGCAGAAAACACTTTTTTTCCGCTTTGCTTTGTTTTTGCTTTCCTTTGCTTTGCTCAGGTTCGGTGATAGTTATAAATATTACTTGACATGAAATCTGACAGTACAGACCAGCTCGCTATCAATCAAAATCGGCCCAGCAAATATTAAAGCCCTTTTAGAGGTATTTATTTTCACTGCAGTGTTTTTATTTTTATTTTTTTGTTTTATCACCATCAATATTTTTACATTAATCGTAAGTAAACATATTGCTCATTCAAAAAGATTCATAATAATATTAATATATTTGTTTAAATTTAAAATAATTTTATATAATTAATATTTTAGTGATATAACCATTACATTAAATATTACAATGAATAATCCATTTAGACCAAAAGCCTAAACTTCGATGGCTAATTCTCTCTGTGATGGTGATGGCAGTGAGTCACATTCTACTGAAGATCAAAATACCAAGAAAGTGCGATTTAAGGATAATACGTAGACGCGGACATGGATATAACTGTGGAATTGGCACATGAACCAACGTTGTCTTAGAACGATAGGTTAATGGGGAAAGGCCTTATTGGATCAAGGTGGTAGGTTGGAACCACTACACTTGAGGATGACGATGATTTCAAACTTTGGAAGGGGATGTCACAAAGTCGACTATCAATGGGATCCCTTCAATCGAGTTCTCGGATAGGGTGCATCAACTCCTGATCAAAGACATGGATACTACAGTGGTTTTTAAATTGTTGGGGCGGAACATCAGGTATGCTGCACTCTAAAACATGACATATAGCCTTTAGAAGCCTTCTATGCCGTTTCAACTGATGGGTATCGAGAATGGCTATTTCTTGACGAAAAACAAAGAGGATTATGAGAAGGTGTTATCTCATGGACCTTGGGTAATGTATGGGTAATATTTGACGATGCAACCCTGGACCAAAGATTTCAGTTGATCGCAACTTTACCCCGAGTATTGTGATGACTTAGATTCGACTACCGGGTCTTACAAGATATATGTACAAGCAAAGGATAATTGAGGAAATTGGAGACATGGTGGGGAAGGTTGTTAAATTGGATTATAACACTAATAGTAGAACGAGAGTTCGATTTGCTCATATGGCGGTATACATTAATTTGGAAAAACCTTTGATCTCTTAAGTTTTGATTAATGGCACAACCTAACATATTGAGTATGAATCTTTGTCGATGGTGTGCTTCTTTTGTGGACAATACGACCATGTGAAGGAATCGCGTCCAAAGGCCTTCATGGTCATGTCGCATAAAGGCGTCATCTTTTGGTACATTATCGGCGAAATCCAGCACAAGAAGTGAATCATTCCATGAAGGGCAGACATACTAATAAGCAATGGATGGTCATTAAAATTGATTTCGAGAAAGACTATGATAAGGTCCGTTGGGAGTTCATTAATTCCTCTCTCTAGGCTACAAGTAGACCGCACTTTCTTAGACGAGTAATTATGTTTGCCATCTCGAATTCCACTATGCAGGTTTTGTGGAATTGTGTCTCAACGTAGAAATTTAGGCCATGTAGAGGGGTCCATCAGGGATGTCCATTGTCATCGTATCTTTTTGTCTTGTGCATGGAATGGCTTGGACATAGTATTCATGTTATGATTAATAATGGCAAGTGGTGCCCTATTCTGCTCTCCCGATCGAGTCTGACTCTATTAAATCTCTTCTTTGTAGATGATTTGATCATTTTTGTAAAGCAGACATGCAACATGCTCGTCTGCTTAAACAAATATTAGAGCATTTTCTGGCCATCGAGTTAATGCTTTAAAGACTAATATTTTCTTCTCCAGTAATGTTTATAATGCTTTAGGAGATTTGATTAGTGATCTTCTCGAATTTCAAATAGTGCAGAATCTTGGGACTTACCTGGGAGAGCCTCTTTTTCATGAAAAGGTCACTAACAGCATTTTGTGATTTGAGGTAGAAAAGGTCCACAACAAGCTGCAAAGTTAGGATGTCAAAAAATTATCTCTAGTCGGTAGAGCTACTTTAGCGTAATCAGTCTTTTTTACTATACCCAATTATTCCATGCAGTCCATGATAAACCCTAAGGGACTTTATAAGGAGATAAATTGTATGGTTCGATAGTTTATTTGGGGTTCCTCAAGTGGTATAAGGAAGATGGCTTTAGTCAGTTGGGAATTTACTTGTCAACCCCACTCATGTGGTGGTCTTAGTTTTAGGCAGTTGAGGGATTAAAACACCTCTTTTATGTTGAAACTTGGCTATAATATAGCCTCAAATTCTAATGCCTTATAGGTTCGTGTCTTACACTCAAAGTATGGTATGAAGGAGGATATGCCTGCAAATATTTCACAAGCACGATGTTCATTTCTTTGGATGGCCCTTTCTAAGTTTGGCCCCTACTTTGAGATGATTTAGCCTGGTAGGTAGGAAATGGAAATAATATTCATTGTTGGAGGGACTCTTGGGTTTCGAATGTAGGGCCATTGATCCAACGAATTCCTTCTCATTCTAATCTTGTCTCGAATTGTTTACTTAATGAAATGGTTATAGAAGATGGCTCTTGGAATCTCAATTTATTTCGTGTTTGATTATCTGAAGATATTGTCAGGCAAGTTGTTGGCATTCCCCCTCCTCATCTTACAGTTGGACCTGATAGAATTTTCTGGCTTCGTCCCTTAATAGGTTCCTTTTCCATTAAAAGTGCGTTTTGTATGCTTCAAGAGAGATCTTAGAATCCAAGAGATGCAACATGGAAAATTCATTGGAAGTTTTAAGACCCCCAAATAATTCGCATCTTTATATGACTTCTCCTTAAACAACAATTGCTCACTAATGTGGAATGAGTGAGGCAAGGGATTGGACATGATAACTCTTGTTTGTTCTGAGGACATACAACAAATGATGTTTTGCGGACATACAGCAAATGATGTTTTGCATGTGATTAGAGATTACCTCGTAGAGAGAGAAGTATGGTTGCAGGTTATTCTAGTAAGTTAGAGCAGTAATTTCTTCTCAGATGATCTCCATGAGTGGTTAGCATTAAATATTCAGAACCTCTCCATGAGAGATTGTTAAAGTCTTTAATGGTTGAGATAAATAGTATGAGTCAGCTCATAATGAAGACTCGTTAGTGCGGCATGAAACTAGATTTGGGAACTCTCTGCCAAGTAATTGGGTCTATTTAAACACCAATGGTGCCGTTAACACAAATTCAGGAATTGCATTAGTTGGGGGATTTTCATGTGACACAAATGGAGATTGGATTCTTAGGTAAAATCGTTATTTGGGGTAATGTTCAATCTTTGATGTCGAATTATGGGGTATTCTGGATGATATAGTTCTTCTTCAAAGTCGTGGGTACCAAAGGGTGACGGTTCAAAGTGATCGCTTAGAATGGTCAAGGTTCTCCAAGACACTCCATCAGTAGCATCGAGTTATGCTTTGATCATGTGTATCCAACAACTTTTGATGCATGTCGGGCACTGACGTTTATGACATGTCTCAAGAGAGGATAACCAAGCTGCTAATCGTATAGCTAAAATGGCTTCAGATGGGAAAGAGGGTCTGCAAGTGTTTGATGATCCTCTTAGGGAGATGCTAGCATTCCTTTACTCTGATAAAGCAAGTGGTGTTTTTTCTCAATTTAATATAATGTAATTCAACTTTTTTTTTCTTTTCACCAAAAATATATTATTATTAAAATATTAATTGTATAAAAATATATGAAAATGTATAAAATTAATTAATGGCTCTATATTGTTTTTTTCGTCCTAGCTAGGGTATCTATGTAACACCCGTAACCCGTAATCATTGCCGATTTAGAGTCTCGAAGTATTACCGAATATAATAAAATTATTAAATCATTTCTAACAAACATTCGAATTCATTTAAAACATTCTCTCAAATACATATAAATCATTCAATAAACATATAATTTTCAACTACCACAATATAATCAAATCATCCTCCAAACATATTACCCAAACAAGCATCATACCAACATATACACTATGCATAATTCAATACACTCCATTAAGCCAATACATTTGCATATTTCATAATTTACCAAATCATTATATACATATCATTCAAAACAAATTCACATCAAAACAACTACTTTGAAACTAATATTCACATTTAGTCATTTCCTATAAGACCTTTACACATAACTAGTCCTAGGTACATGCCAAAATAATCAAAAAGTGACCTCATTGACTTGGAGTTCGGGATTTTCACTTTGATGCTGAGTTGTAATCTACTATTAAGATAACCTGAAATCATGGAAGATTCAATTACATTAATAACCTTTATTCATCACAAACCATTTGCATGGATATTTACTATCTTCAAATAAAGCTTTCATTTATACAAAATCATGATTCCAAATTCAACATTTCATTTAATACATATAACCAAATATGCATAATACTTCTATTCCTTATAATTCTTACACCTCAAATATAGATATACTTCTTCATAAGTCTTCTAAATTTCTATCCATTTGTCATTGTTATTTCCGTCAATTCATGGCACCCAGTGCCTAGCGGATAGACCGCAATAAGTGAACCCAGCTCTAATTGGATTAACCAACGATTTGCACCCAGCACTAATCGGATAAACCGATAATCTTGGCACCTAGTGCCTAGCGGATAAACCGTGAATGTGAGTCTAGCTCTGGTTGGTCTAACCAACGAATGATCCGTCAAATCCTGACACCTAATGCCTAGCAGATATACCGCAAAAATGAGCCCAGCTCTAATTGGTTTAACCAACAATCACTATACAATTCAATTAATCCATTCACAATTAACTACAATGAGTCAATACTACTCTTTCAACAACATCAAAATACAATACCAATTCGTCAAGATTCATAGATATACTTTACATGAGTCAATTTCTTCTATAACAACTAAAGATGAATAAAATGTAATTCATAGATAAACATAATTAATAAGTTCGAGTATACAAACTTATCGTAATATAATAACTTTCAAAGTTGAAGCAATTGCTCGCTGATCTTCTCTTTTCCCCGATTTCCAACCGAACCTTTTTCTTCTCAATCTATAAATAACAATCGAATTCCTTTAATTCAATCCTTCTTCAAAAGAATACTTATTCAATTCATATATCCCTATAATCATAATTCATATTTACACATTTAATATATCCATTTGATATATCTTAATTCTTTTCTCTCACATTTAATTTCCCATACACTTCCACTGTTTATGAGATAACATTATTACCCCATCTTTTTTTATACTAATTTCTTTTTATCATTATGGAACATTTATCCAAATTCTATAATTCACTTTATCAACCATATAATATATATATATATATTCATGCTCAACATCAACAATCACCAATTTAATTTAATATTTTCCAAACATGTAAATAAGCTAAAATTATAAATTTTACATGCTGTCCAATTCTTTCAAAATCAATTCCTACTACATTTTAACAATAATATCCATTAAATAGAAAATTTAAGCCTTTAATTCCATATCTCACTCCAAATATTTATACGATAACATTAGTTCATCTTCAAGCTTAGCATTTCATCAACTAAATTCATAAGAAAAAACAACCACAACATGGCAATCTACTAACCAATTGCTTATCTACAAATTAACCCTTTAGAGAAGATAGACTAAGTTAAGATGAATCCAAAAACATAAAGATCAATAAAAATGCAGCTCATTTAGCCTACCATGCAAGGATTTTTTTTCCTTCCTAGCCGAATAGCTTCTCCAATGGCTTCTTCACTCAATTTTTCTTCCCCAAATTCGGTAGTGGTTAGTGATGAAGCCAAGTGCTTCTTTTGTTTAATTGGATTATTCTATTATTATTTATTTAATTACCTCCTTGTCCTTTCTAAAACTTAGATCTAACTCTTTTCATAAATGCATCAAAATTGTCCAACATGTTTTATCATGGTGAAATTTCTTTATAAATCCCTTAACTCACAATATTTAATATTTGATTATTTTACTAAAGGCACATACATTTGGCTTCTTTTTACTATTTCTATTTTTTTTTTAACTTCATCAAATCTATTTAAACATGGCCTTATCAGATTAAATAAATTTTGCTCAAGAAGAGGATATTGACTCCTTAATTTAAAAATTAGGATCTCCTAATTCTTATTTTTCGATACCACGAAAAACGGGTTGTTACAGTCTATCATTGATAACAATGATTAATTCCCTTGTCACGAGTGTTTTCCAAAGAGTTAAACGGGGATAACCATGAAATGTGTTTCATTTCCATGAGTGGAGATTAAACTCCCGACCACACCGCATGATTACTTTACATTATTGGCTTGTGTAGAGTAATGGTTAAAATTTTTATCAGACACTTTAGTACGAACATCCCTTACCCCAAATATTGTATAAAAAAAATTAATAACTTATGTATAAATGAATTTCCTAATATTTTAAAATTGAAAGAATTTTGCATTGTACAATCTTATTCAATTTTTTTACCGAAGAATTTTATTAATTTTGGCCTATTTTAAAATTAGGATTTTGTTGTCATTCTTTCTTCTTCTTTTTTCCTTTGTCTCAAATATGTCAAATTTTTTATATATATTAGTTTTAATTACTATTTAGTAAATTAGACGAGTTAGTCAACTAATTATTGTAGGGTTAAACCCAAATTATGCAACGAACACTAACATAAACTAAGAAAATTGGACACAGATTTACGTGGAATAATCCCTCTGAAGATGATAAAAAAAATCACGGGCAAAAACAAACTTCACTAAAAACGAAAAAAATCGAAAGGGGAGTACAAGATAGACAATCAGACAAACCCAAACCCAAAAATACAAAGTTCTTTTGAAATTCCCACAAACTCTCTCTTAATTTGTTGTTGTTATTCTAACTATCTAAGGTTGCTAAAAGACCTATTCATAGGCTGAAATTTGTGTGAAAATATGATTAAAACATCCCTAGAATAATCAAAATTAGATTGAAAAAAAATAATAGATTTTAACTAGGAGAAGAAACCCGGTTGAGTAAGGACCACGTCACCACATCGTGACATCACTATCATCAAGTTGAGACGTCTCTTGCCACATCGTCGAGACGATGAGTTCTTCTCGTTGGGATATAGGCTCTTTCTTGTCAAGATGTCGACTCTATTTCATCCGAAATGCGTGGCACAATCAACAAATCTCCATCTTGCTCGTATTTCTGAAACGCCTTTTTTTAGCCTCATCAGGGGCCTAACTCAATCTTTGTCGAAAACTTACCAAGTCTAAGCAATGCTTGAACTTGGAAATTAGAAGACTTTCTATCATTATGTCTATTGGGTTGTTTTCTTTACCAATTTTATTAATCTGAACATCTCCTTGAGTGAACAAAGTGGTACCGAATATCTATATTCTTTGTTCTTTCTTGATGCATATGATTTTTTGTGTGATGAATGACACTTTAACTATCGTAATATATAACAGTCTTTCCATTTTTATCAACCAACTCCCGGAATAGATCTCTCAACCAAATGGCCTCTTTCATATCCATTTTGATAGTCATATATTCTGCCTCTGTAGTTGATAATGCCACATTGGCCTATAGAGTGGCTTTCCAACTAATTGTGCAATTGTCGAAAGTGAACAAATAACCTTTGAGAGATCTTCTTTTGTTCAGGTCTCTGGCATAGTCCGAGTCTACATAGCCAACTATACCTTCTAAATATCTTCTTAATTCTAAACAAGTATTAGATATCCCCCTCAGATATCTTAGAATCCACTTAACAACGTGCTAGTGTAATTTGTTGGTTTTGGCCATATATCTACTTACTACACTAAAAACATGTGAAATATCGAGACATGTACAAGCCATTGCATACATTAAACATCCGATAATTGGAATAAGGAACCGACGTCATGTACCTTTCTTTGTCTTCCGTTTGTGACGAATCTGAAGCCGAAAGTCTGAAGTGTGCAGCTAAGGGAGTACTAATTGTTTTAGAATATTACATTCCAAACAACTCAAGAATCCTTTCGATATATCTCTGTTGGTAGAAATGAATTCCCGAAGTGTTTATCTCTCGAAATATCCATCCTTAAAATTTTCTTGGCTGCACTAAGATCCTTCATCTCGAACTTAGAGTTAAGCATGGTTTTAAGTCGATTTATTTATGATGCATCCTTTGTCGCAATTAACATATTATCAATATAAAGCAGCAAATAAATAAATTATCCATCATTTAAACGTTGTAGATTCACACAACTGTCGTACTTACTCTGAACAAAACCAATACTTAACATGAAGGAACCAAACTTCTTGTACCACTGTTGAGGATACTGCTTTAGGATGTACAAAGATTTTATTAGAAGGCACACATGATCTTCCTTGCCTTAGATCCTGAAGCCTTTAAGTTGCTGCATTTAAATGTCTTCCTCTAGGTCACCATGAAGGAATGTAGTTTTCACAACTAATTGCTCTAATTCTAGATTATGTAATGCAACAAGAGCTAACAATGCCCAAATGGATGTATGCTTCACAACTGGAGAGAAAGCATCATGAAAATCAACTCCCTCCACTTGATTATAACCCTTTGCGACCAACCTCACCTTTCATGTCGGCTTGATTTGATCCTTCTTTTTTTCGAACACCCACTTGCAACCAACCATTTTCTTTTTGTTGGTGGTTTAATGAGCTACCAAGTCATTATTTTAAAAGGGCTCCATCTTTTCTTCCATGGCAACAAGCCACTTGTTGGAATTAGAAGCCTGAATTGCCTTTGAATAGTTCGAAGGGTCGACTGAAACGATGCTCTCCACAACACTTAGAGCATATGTCACTAGATTTCCTTCATAGTATTTTTGCAGTGGTTTGATCTCTTGCCTTTTTCTGTCCTCGGCTAGCTTATAGTCTTTAAGTTGAGATGTAGGGGTTTTTGATTTGGATGGAGTGGCTTTGGAAACCTTCTGATGCATCAAAAAGACATCGATTTCGTGATTTCTATGTGACATCACAATGTGGTGATTCTCCTCATTGAGACGTCGCCCCTATTCGTCGTGACATTGTGACGTCGAGCTTTGTGACATCATGATCTCACTGTCTGTTTTTGTTTTTAGCTCTACCTTGATTGAAACACTCAACTTTTTGTGTTGTTTTGACCCGATAACCTCCTCTTTAAAAGAATAATTTATTTTTCATCAAATTTAACATCTCTACTAACGATGATCTTACTCGTTTCTGGCACCATAACTTATAACCTTTTATCTCGACACCAAAACCTAGAAAAATACACTTCACTACCCCCGGTTCAAGCTTTCCTTGATTGACTCGAGCATAAGAAGGACAAATAAATACTTTAAGGTTAGAGTAATTAGGGGCATTACCTAACCAAATCCTTTCGGGAACCTATCCATCTAATGCTCGATGTGGAGACATTTTCACTAAATAACTTGTCAGATTAACTACTTCGGCCTAAAACTCCTTTTCTAAGCTTGCATGGGAAAACATACATTGGACTTTTTCCAGTGATGTTCTGTTCATCCTTTCAACAACACCATTTTTGCAGGGTACCAACAACTATGCAGTGTCTTTAGATTCTTTCCCTTTTTCAAAAATCATTAAACTCAATTGAATAGAACTCGAGACCATTATTCGTTCTTCTCCACTTTTCAAACTTCCCAATCTCCTTTTCAAGTAAAGTCTTCCACTGCTTAAAGATCTCGAAGATATCATTATTGTGCTTCAGGAAATATACTCAAACTTTTATGAAGTGGTCATCTATAAAAGTTAGAATATATTTGCTACCTCCTTAGGAGACAAATGGAGTCAGACCCTAGAAATCAGAAAGAATTTATTCTAGCGCCCTTTTAGTCTTGTGCCCTACCGAATTAAAGTTGAATTGAGTCTACTTCCCATAAATGCAATGCTCATTGAAATCTAACTTTCCAACTCCAGTGTAACACCATGTACCCGGCCCAATCGTTGAGCCTGAGTAATAAGATGCTACACCACCGTCTCACATCGTACACCTAATGCATTGTCACATTTCATGCAAACATCTTTTTATCTTGTCATTTATACAATTTATAAATCAGATATATACTAATTATCAATATAACATGCATAATATACCTCAATGAGCTTATGACATTAATTAAACAAGCTTCAAGACCACTTATCAAAAATTTCAAAATAAACCATGTAGGTATCGATACTGAAACAAGGTATTGATATTTCTCTCAAGTCGTATTGATACAGCTTGTAAAATCGATACCAAAACTGCTTTCTGTTTTTCGTTTAAAAACCAAAGTCTCGAAATTTATTGGTACCACTGAATAAGTATCAATAATTTCACCTCGAGCATCGATACTCGTGATAAAATATCGACACCGATTTACAAAATGTTTCCTACAATTTCAAAAATCACAGAGTTATCATTTATAAAACCCGAATATTGATACCTCTACTCCAAACCATAAAAAAATATTTTTCAAGCATATAATCAATACTAGCCTAAATCCAAACATCATGCAACATTTATCTAATCAAATAAACACTAAAAAGTCCAAAATAAAAATCCAAAACCTCATAATCATGACAAAGCAAAAAACCAATAAACCATACTTTAATGCCATAGGTTCTAAGCAAAACAAACATGTAAACAACTTAAAAATAATAGAATATAGTCCATCACATTGCCTTTATTTCCAAAAATATAAATAATCAAATAAACACATACGAAAAACTACTAATGACTTGGATCACCCATCGAAAACCACATCGCTCACACTGGCACTACTTATCTACATTGGTTTAAAAGGAGTGGGTGAGCTTAAACAAGCTCAGTGAATGTTTAGAACATCTACCATGCAAACAGTTCTTCAAGCATTAACCAACATACATATAGCTAAATCACAACAATCTCAATTTCAGTTTAATGTCATTCTTACTCATGCATTATTTAATAGTCTATTTACATAGTAATCACATATACTTGTAGGAATATATCATAACACATATAAAGACATTTAAAAGATAATTTGGAACTTTAGCTATGAAACATTAAAGTGAGCTCAACCATCACACATCGGGTACACGGATCTCCAAACACACCAAATGACTCATAGAGTCGAACATATCCCAAAAAGTGAAGCATATAGCTAACATTCTTCATATTTCCTCTCATATGTCCTGTTGAATGGAGCTTAGCTCATATTCCTTTATCCCTCCAAACATGTCCCAAGGCCTCAACTCCAAAAATCACTGTACATATAGGTGAGTACTCACAATCCTATGGCATGCCAACTATATCCAACGGTTTCAAGAACACAAGGCCAAAATATCTGTCATTAAACACACATATTAAATAATGAACTTTGCATATTATCATTGAATATTTGCTTCATTAGCAGAATATTATCACTATCACCTAGCATTTATAACATGCTTTCACAAACACTTTCATAACAGAAATCATGAGCACATTACATATATAATAGCATCTCATCTCAATTCATATTTATATACTAGCACAAACACATAATTCACAAGTTAAATATGAGTACGAGAAAACTTAAACTCAAAATTTAGAGTAGGGGTTTAGGTTACTACCAAATTCCTAAATAACGCGTTGAATCGTGTTTACAAGTAGCGATCCCAAACACTCACCAAAAATATGCTTTCGCCAAAAAGTTAAAAGCTCAAACAAGTTTTTCTTTACCTTTTTCTCTACTCGTTGAAGGTTCTATTGACTCCGATGCTTCAACAAGACGAACCAAACAAATACACAATCAAAAATCAGTCAATAACTTACCTTAAATAGTAAAAAAATAGCTTAGGCTACATTCTTTTTTAACCGAAACCTTTAACATAGAAAACTTAAAATTATAATATCTCGATCTACACTTAATATTTTCGCACAAAACAAATCCCATTCATCTACGGCTAATTCCCAACCTTTAAACCACACAAAACTACACGTTTTAAGGTATTGAAATTTTTCTACGTACAATGGCTATTATAACGAAAATTCATTAAAACTCAAGAAATCTTTAATGAAACTTTAAACTTAGTTTAAAAACTTTCTAATCATGTTAAAAACAAGTTCAATAATACCTTGAAACCATGCTTTTACTCAAAATCTCGAAATCTAACATTAATGATCCAATTTTCGACTTTTATTTAAAACATCCGATTTAATGGCTAAAAATTTCATTTAAAAGACCAAATATCATTTAAAACTAATTAGGAATTAAATCGTTACCCTAGTTGACAAAAAATCGAGCATTTGATCGAAAACCCGAAAAACTCAAAAGCTTTTCAAGGGAGAAACCAATGGTGATTTTGGGTGTTTTTCTTGGAATATTATGGAGGTATATGGCTTGGTTGATGGTACAAATCAAAAGTAATCATGTTTGTAGAAGAAAAGTGAATGAGAGAGACTTGGGAGAGCAATGGACGACAAGGAAAGCAAAAGGGAGAAAGCTAACGTGAATATAAGCTGTAGGTAAGGGTTATTAGGTTGTTTTTTTAAATCTGGGAAAATTTCTTTATAAATGCTCATAATTTTGACTCTTTTACAAATAGGTACTATTTTCAAAATTATGGGTCTTAAAAATGCATTTTCAAAAATTGATTTAATTTTCTAAAAACCATAGTTGAAAACACTTTAGGTTTGCCATGTCACAAAATTTCGAGCACATATGAGCTAAAATTTCTAAAATGCTATCGAAACTTCTAAGCCTAATTTGGGGTGTGATAATTCTCCCAATCTAAAAAGAATTTTATCCTCGAAGTTCCCTGCTAACATGTCACTTGCTCAATCACAAAATATGCTAGTTCTACTTCTAAACTGACCATCACACTTTAGCTGCGCACTCTGATTCGTTTTCTCTCTAACTTCCTACTACTTTTCTTAATGATCCTACTCACAACCACGAACTATTATACATTAACTTTACTAATAATTTCCTCTATTCACTATGACACTCTCGTCTAAAGAACTCGTAATTCATTTTTTTTCCTAATTCAATAGTCTCTATCTGGATTTTCCACTTATTAGTTAAATCACTTAGAACGTACAAATACGTTCGCATACATTACAAAATCATATACGAATATAGATACACATATACATACTTATTTATTAACCTCTATCACATCAAATTTTAGCATACATTAATATCCCATAAATATATATTATAAGACCGATAAGTATATATATTAAGACCGATAAGTATATATATTAAGACCCATGCATATATATTTATCAACCCCATTCATATATATTATATATAACACCAAAACCCATGCATATATATTATATAAAATAAAACTCACACATATATATTATCTATATAATAAAGTCACGCCTATATATAATATAATAATACAAGACTCACGCATATAACTATTACATATAACTAAACCATGCACACTTATTTATATTATATATTTACCCATTAGTACATCCGCAACTGCTCACACCTACTAATATGCACACATACACGCAACAATTAATGCACCACCCTTATCACGTCAACTTCAGTAAACACTCTCACTTTGCACAACTTGAATATCCAGAAATTGAAGCAAGACTTTAACAATTTGCACAAGGAAATAAAAACAAAAGTTTGCATACCGAAAAGGGGTTCATAAGCCTCATTTTGACATTTTGGATCTCGCAATTCATGCAAAAATATAGTATACAAGTGCACTAACAATAACATGTTTATAAGGCATATCAAACTAATCTAACATACACAACAAGTAAAAAAGTCGTGAGTGGTGGGGGAAATGATCTAAGGCAAGTTCCTATAAGAAAACAGTAGGATTAAAGGCAATGTGTTCCCATTCTTACCCTACATTCAATTCAAAAAAAAAAGATATATCATGGAATTCAATCAATTTATAGCAAGTTCAACACATAGGTTTCGCAACCCAAACCACACAATAATCACCTAGGTTTGAGTGTTATTAAACCTAGGCTTTGATACCACCAAATGTAATACCCTATACTCAGACCGGTCATCGAACCCAAGTAACAAGATGCTACACCACCGTCTCACATAGTACACCTTATGCATTGTCACATTTCATGCAAACATCTTTTTATCTAGTCATTTACACAAATTCTAAATTAGACCTATACTAATTATCAATATAACATGCATAATATACCTCAATCGAGCTTATGACATCAATTAAACATGCTTCAGGACCACTTAGCAAAAATTTCAAAACAAATCACATAGGTATCAGTACTGAAACAAAGGAATCGATATTTTCTCTCAAGTGGTATCTGTATAGCCTGGAAAATCGATATCAAAACTGCTTATTATTTCTCGTTTAAAAACCAAAATCTCAAAATTAATCGGTACTAATGAACAAGTACTGATAATTTCACCCCGAGTACCGATACTCGTGATAAAATGTTGATATCGATTTACAAAACTACTTCATGCACTTTTGAAAATCACAGAGGTATCGCTTTTAAAACCTGAATATCGATACCTCTGGTCTAGACCATAAAAATACAACAATTTTCAAGCATATAATCAATACTAACCTAAATCCAAACATCATGCATCA
Organism: Gossypioides kirkii; assembly: GCA_005610355.1. Lineage (NCBI taxonomy): Eukaryota > Viridiplantae > Streptophyta > Magnoliopsida > Malvales > Malvaceae > Gossypioides > Gossypioides kirkii. Next base: position 25,778,128 of record CP032246.1, on the reverse strand, counting down.
TTTACCTAATCATATAGACACCAAAAAGTCCAAAATAACAGTCTAAAACTTCATAATCATGACAAAGCAAGAAACCAATAAACCATACTTTAAGTCCATAGGTTCTAAGAAAAATAAACATGTAAACAACTTAAAAATTATAGCTACCACATTGCCTTTATTTCCCAAAATATAAATAATCAAATAAACACATACGAATAGCTACTAATGGCTTGGATCACCACTCAGAAACCACATTGCTCACACTAGCACTACTTATATACATTGGTTTAAAATGAGTAGGTGAGCTTAAACAAGCTCAGTGAACATCTATCATGCAAACAGTTCTTCAAGCATATATCACAACACATATAAACACATACATATAACAAAATCACAACAATCTCAATTTCAGTTTCGTGTCATACTTACTCATGCATTATTTAATAGTTCATTTACATAGTAATCACATATACTTGTAGGCATATATCACAACACATATAAACACATTTAAACGATAACTTGGCTCTTGAGCTATGAAACATTAAAGTGAGCTCTATTATCACACATCGGATACATAGATCTCTAAACACATCGAATGACTCATAGAGTCAAACATATCCCAAAAAGTGAAGCATATAGCTAACACTCTCCTTATTTCCCCTGATATTGCTAGAAAGAACATATGTTTTCTCCCTATTTTTTGCTTAAGTTGTTCCCATTTAGTTATCCTTAGCACATATTTTAGCATTTTTAGTTTAGTTAATTGCATTTTCTAACTCAATGGACCTTAGCCTATTTACCCTTAATTTTTCCATGTTTTGGTACTAATGTCGCTGCATGAGTATTTTCAAATTGTGTCCAGGATTGTCGTTGCACCTGATAACTGTCTGGATAAGAAAAGAAATGTGTGAGCTGTCCAGTCTGGTATAACCAACTTGTACAACTATAGACAGCTTGATTCTGATTAAAAGACACTTGCACAATTTGGCTGAATATAAATACTCACAAGGAAAGAGAAAAAGAGGTCTCTTTTTGGGCATTATCTTTTAAAACCTAACTTTTGAGCTTTTCGGCTATGGAGGCTTAAGCTCCCACAGGTGAATTGACGTGAAGTGATGCAGACTAGCTCCTGACGAGGAGTCCTAAGTGTGACACAAAAAGGATGTAAGAGAGCAACTCGAGTTGTTAAGGAATAATATTTTCCACTTGTTTCTTTTACATTTCTTTTCTAAACGCTGGTGATTACTTTTTATTTCATGTTTGTATGGAAGTACACATGATTTTTGGATTAAATTTTATTTTATTCAATCTTGCTTCTACTGTTTAATCTTTGGGTTTGATTGTTTTTAGCATGGAAGTGTTATTGCGGTCATTATCACTGGAAGGTGTAGTGACAGTTCAAGCTAATAAGCATGAAAAGGAAAGTTCCTTGAGGATTAGAGGAATTTAATCCACTTGTTCTTAATCATGTTCCATTACCATCATCAGAAGGTGTGGTTAATGTGCATTTTTAAGTCTTAGGTCAAATATAGAAGTTAAGCTTGGTAAAATATACATTGCACTTCATTGCAGCGATAATCACCTATCCTTTCATACCTTGTGAGTACTTAGCATTTTGTTGAACATTCACGTTGGGGACCTCGTTTTATCATTATCACATTTTGTTTTTATTTTCAAGTTATTGCTCCGACAACCACTCTCACAACTTATCGCATTTTTACTTATTCATTGCACTGACATTAAAAGACAAAAGACAACCATCCTCGTGGGATCGATATCCGACAAACTCAAATTTGTCTACTATATTTGCATCGACAATGTACGCTTGCACATTATCGCTGTAACGTTTAACAGGTAATCATCCCCTCACATGTCTCGTTGAATAGAGCTTAGCTTACATTCCCTTATCCCTTCAAACATGTACCAAGGACTCAATGCCTAAAAATCACTATACATATAAGTGAGTACTCACAATCCTATGACATGCCAACTATATCCAATGGTCTTAAGAACGCCAAAATATCCGTTATTAAACACAAATATTGCTTACTGAACTCTGCATATTATCAATGAATATTTGCTTTATTAGCACAATATTATCACTGTAACACCCAAAACCCGACACTGTCACCGATTAGGGTCCCGGTGCCTTTTCATTCACCTACTATAGTTTGTCTTATATTACTGTTTAGTTTAACTATATTTTAATAGAATATCGTAATAAACTCAACAAGAATCATTAATTGAAAATCAACAATACTCAGAAAGGGGAAAATTATCATTTTCACGAATTTTGGAGAAATTTAATGATACCTGTTGGACAAGTATCGGTAGTAGTCAAGTCAGTAAGCAATCTAAAAACAGTACAGACTTCTACTAATACTTATGATAGTTCTACTGATACAAGTATAACTTCTACAGAAATAAGTCATGTTTCTACCGATACTAAAAACTCCAGAGAGCTAGGAATTTCTACCCTACAACTTCTACCGATACAAACATCTTAACTACCGATACAAGCATACACAGAACTACCGATACTTACTATACAACTATTGATACAACCCAAGTCAGCAAACAACCTCTTTCCAACCCTGTGCTTGTATCGACATGCATGAGTTCTACCGAAACAAGTATGCAAAATCTCATGAAACATGTCAAAACACAAGTTTATCAACACATAACATTCATAAACTCAAAATTCATTAAACCAATGCAAAATTCATAGTTTCCAAGTCATTACATTATACTTCTAAGTCTAATTCTCACTTGAACAATCATACACTACAACCTTTAATATTTCATTTAAACATATTAAGTTCATCACAATCTCAAACGAGTAAAAAAAAGATAACATCATCCTAGTACATGCCATATAACCAAGTGATGTAAGGACTACCGAACCAGCTTTTGGATAGTGTGATGTCTTCGAGGTAATTCGATCTTCAACCAGCCAAAATAAAATCTACAAAACAACAACAATACACAGGTAAGCCTTCTAGCTTAGTAAGTTCGCAAATAGTGAATCATAGCTCAACATTAAGCATTGTAATGACAATTAGCATCAGAGTTGCAGAACTTCTTCTTTAGACAATCTTATGCTTCACAGATTCACAAGTCTTCCCTTAATACAATCTTATGCTCTACCGAGTCATAAGTCATCCTTTTTAAACATAATCTCACGCTCATTTCAAGTCATGAGTCTTCCTTTAATCATATTATCATTCTCATCATGAGGCATGAGTCTTCCTTTAATATATCCTCATGTTCGTTTAGAGTCACAAGTCTTCCATTCATATAAATTCTCATGCTCAATCCGAGACACAAGTCTTCCATTTATACATCAAGTGTCTCAAGTACTTCATTATTAGGTAATATTTAGTAGTCCAAATAGGAAATCTAACAAACGAATTTACCGGACGAAATTGCAGTTCAAGTGAAACTTTAGGGACTATTCTACGATTTTTCCTTTCCCGCGATCGGTGGCTCGATCTTGATCTAACACAAAAAATAATCAGTTCTCCTATTAAATCATGTGATTTAATCATTTTACACATATATCCTTTTTTGGGAAAATTATAGAATTACCCCTAACTTTTACATTTCTATTCAATTTAGTCCTTAAGGTCAATACATGCAAAATAACCTTTCTCCTATACAACCAATACCATTTGAATTCTCCTATACAACCAATACCATTTGAATAATCATTGTCCTCTACAAGTCCCTACAATTCAATTATTTCACACCAAATACACACAGTTTCACCATTTTAACATTTTAGTCCTTAAACTTTAATTTCATCCAAAGTTACTTTACAAAAAAGATTCAACACAAACATCAAACATACTAATCCATCAAAAGCTTTTGAGAACAAGCATTTTCAACAATGGAAAGTTTCATAACATTTGTCAGATTCACAAATTCGTCCCTAGGTTAGCTAGATTAAGCTAATACGGACTCAAAAACACAAAAATTATTTAAAACAAATAACAATAGCTTACTCAAATCAAAGCTCAAAGCTTTAGAATGAAACCCTAGCTTTCTCCTTGTGCTTGCCAAAGAAGATGAAGAAATTAGAAGAAAAAATAGGTTATTTTCTTCTTAAATTCACTTTTATACTTAATGGAATAATTGTAATTTTTATGACTTTCATAATTAGGCTTAATTAATCCCTTTTTAACCTTAATTAATCCTATTTATATTCAATTTAGCTTATGATAATCTACCCACTAAAATACTTTAAGGAAATTTTTTTATTTGGTCCTTTTAATTACTTACTCCACTTTTGCACCTTTTACGATTTAATCCTTCCTACTCAATTCACTATTCAATCGATAAAATTTTCTAACCAAAGTTTAATATGAAATTGTAGTTCAGGTGGAACTTTAAGGACTATTCAATAATTAATATTTGACCCGACTTGTCGGAGTTGTGATCTCGAAATCACTATTTTCGACACCACTGAAAACTGAGTTGTTACAATCACTGTCACTTAGCATTTATAACGTACTTTCATATGCACTTTCATAACAGAATCATGAGCACATTACACATATTATAGCATCTCATCTCAATACATATTTACATAATAGCACAAACACATAATTAACAAATTAAATATGAGTACGAGAAAGCTTACACTCGGAATTTAGAGTAGGGGTTTAGGCTACTACCAAATTCCCAAATAACGCATTGAATCATGTCTACAACTAGTGATTCCAAACACTCACCAAAAATATGCTCTCATCGAAAAGTTGAAAGGAATCAAGCATTTTTTTGCCTTTGTCTCTACTCGTTGAAGGTCCTATTGACTCCTACGCTTCAACAAGATGTACCACACAAATACACAATCAACAATCAATCAATAACTTACCTTAAACAATAGAAAACAATAGCCTAAGCTACATTCTCTTTTAATTGAAACCTTCGACATAGAAAACTTAAATTTCAAAGATCTTAATCTACACTTAATATTTTTGCACGAAATGAATTCCATTCATCTACATATTTATCCACAGCTAATTCCCAACCTCTAAACTATACAAAACTACACATTTTAAGGTATTAAAATTTTTCGACGTACAATGGCTACTATAACTAAAGTTCATTAAAACTCAATAAATCTTTAATGAAACTTTAAAATTAGTTTAGAAACCTTCTAATCGTGTTAAAACAAGTTGAATAATACCTTGAAACCAAATTTTTACTCAAACTCCTAAAATCCACCATTAACGACCCAATTTTCGACTTTTATTTAAAACATATGATTTAATGGCTAAAATTCCTTTTAAAAGACCAGATATCATTTCAAACTAATTAAGAAGTAAATCATTAGCTTAGTTGACAAAAAATCGAGCATTTGATCGAAAACTCAAAAGCTTGTCCATGAAGAAATCAATGGTGATTTTAAGTGTTTTTCTTGGAATATTATGGAGGTATATAGCTTTGTTGATGGTAGAAATCAAAAGGAATTAAGTTTGTAGAAGAAAATTAAATGGGGGAGACTTGGGAGAGCTAGGGACATCAAGCCATGCAAAGGGGAGAAAGCTAAAGTGAATATAAGCTGTAGGTGGGGTTATTAGGTTGTTTTTTTTTAAAAAAAAATTGGGAAAACTTCTTCATAAATGCTCACAATTTTGACTCTTTTACGAATAGGTCTTATTTTCAAAATTATGAGACTTAAAAACTCATTTTCAAAAATTGATTTTATTTTCTAAAAACCATAGTCGAAAACACTTTAGGTTTGACATGTCACAAAATCTGAACACATATGAGCTAAAATTCCTAAAATACCCTCGAAACTTCTAGGCCTAATTTTGAGGTGTCACATATAATGTTGTGAGAAGGCCTCTTTTACTCAGAATGGTCATACCTTTTTCACTCAAATGAATAGTCGCATGTGACATAACTGGGTTGATTCAGAATCCTAAAGAGCGAATTTTTTCGCATCGTCACGACGTCAGAAGAGTCCTCGTCGTGAAGTGGTGACAATTTTGTCTCCGCTTCTATAATTGTTGTTAAATTGGACAATGTTGCTCCTTGAGAATGTATAGGTTGTCGACTTTCTGTTTTTTAATCAAAATAAGAGCTCCACGATATACTCTTAAACCTTTTGACTCAATTATGATCTTGCATGTTAATTTGAATTAGGCATATGCTTGACATCTGATAATGTTTTGATTATCCCATTATTTACCTTAATTTGAATGGTACCAATGCCAGTTATTTGCAGGGTGAGTTATTTCCCAAAAGCACAACTACACTTTCAATCGAATTGTATATGAAGATCCTGTCCCTATTGGGATACATATGATAGGAACACCTTGAATCCAAGATCCAATCGGATGTGAACATAGACCTTTTGGTCGTTGACAGCAGCAATAAATCATCACCTCTATCCTCGGCTATAATAACATCATCTACATCGACCATATGCTTTTCTTTCTCGTCATTTTTGAAGTTTGTAACATTCGTCCTTAATGTAACCCATCTTTTTGCAATAGCCACATTGCTTTTTGTGGTTTTTGGATTTTGATCTCGCCCTAGATTTTTTTTGAGCCGAATCCTTATATTGTTGCCTTCCTCTAGAAACCAAAATCAAGGCTTGCCCATTTGACTTGTTCTTCGTACCTAACTTGTTGTCGAGTTTATCCTTAATCAAAAGGTTTCCCTTCACGTCCTTAAGCGATAATCTTTCTCTACCAGAAATTAGGGTTTCCCTAAAAGTTTTATATGAATGGGGCAAAGGACAAAGCAATAACATAGCTTGATCTTCATCATCTATGTTGGCCTCGACGTTTTTTAGGTCATTTAGGAGAGTTACAAATTCACTGATGTGAGGCCTAATAGACTCACCTTCTACCATATGGAATATATATAATCGTTGTTTCAATACCAAGCGATTTGCGAGGGACTTTTTAATATAAAGGGCTTCTAATTTCCTCCATAAGGCTGCTGTTGTTTTCTCTATAAGTACCTCATGTAATACATTTTTGTGAGGCACAACTAAATTGTTGACAGTGCCTTCTCATCAAGCTCCTCCCATTGTCTTATTCGCATCCGCGAGTCTTTGCCCTGTAACGACCTTTTTCAGACCGTTCTAAACTAGAATTTCCGTAATTTGAACTTTCCACAAACTGAATTTTTTTATCCTAGTGAACTTTTTGATATTGTACCTCATTGCCATCTCTGAACGAGTTGCGTGTGGAAATCGAACCAAACTCTGATATCAGTTTGTATGGTTAAACCTGAAATATGTAACGAACACGAACTAAAACCAAAAAATTGGGCACAAATATTTACATAGAAAACCCCCTCTAAAAAAGATAAAAAAAACTATGGGTAAAGAAAATTTCACTAAAAACATAAAAAACCAAAAGGGGAGTACAAGATGGAGAATCAAACAAACCCGAACCCAAAAATATGACTAAAACATCCTTATAATAATTAGAGTTAGATTGAGAAAAGATAATAGAGTTTAACTAAGAGAAGAAACTTGCTTGAGTAAAGAACACGTCGCCATGTTGTGACCTCAATATCAGCTCATTGGGACGTCACTTGTCGCATCATCGGGACATCGTATATCGTGTCATTGGGATGTCTGCTCTTCCTCGTCACAATGTCAACTCTGTTTCATTTGAAATGTGAGGTACACTCCACAATTATAAAAATAATTGAAATGGGAGTTTGGAGGATCGAACTTTATAGTCGGCATCCTTATAATATGACTTCAATGGTAGGTATAGGGAAGTTGGACCACCACATGCCAACTTCACCTTTCTAATAAATATTTTTTCCTTTCAATTTTTAGATGGAATTATATCATAAATAGTCCTTATAAGCTCATTAATATTTCAATATAATTTATCCATGTAGGTTAAAAAGTAAATCATAACATTCATCTTAAAAATTGTACTTCTTTAATAAGAAAATCTTAAAATTTTCATATTTTATAAATAATTGTATTTCAATACTTTAATTTTTAAAGTCATAATAATTTTTAACTTAAATAAAAATGTAGTTTATTTTGAAAGAGTTATGAAAACCTAATTTTCCAATAATAGCATCAACTCTCGAGCTATTGATGTGAGTCTTAAACAAAACCATTAAATCAGGGGAGAATTCTCTTTTATACTCCTTCACAAAGTTGTGAAAATTGGGATGACTAGTCCCCTAACATTTCCAATATAATAATTTCGTATCCATACAAAAATAGATTAAAAAAATGTAAAGCCATACTCGATTACTACGACCCATCAGCAGAAAGACTTCCCACAACGTTGAAACCTTCCACCAGCATGGAATCCTCACAGGTATAGTAACTGAACCTTGATCTAATCCATGCAAAATCCTCTGCATCGCTAGTGACACATCCACCAAAAGATCTTTTGGTCTTGAATTTTTATCATTCGGAGGCTGCAGTAAGTGTGTCATTTCCATGGGTATTAAAACCAATACCTGGCCTGCCCTAATAATCTTAACTGAAGTTTCCAATCTCATGCTCATCCTCCTGAAATTTATCTCAATATTTTCCTTCCCAAAATCGGACTTAACTTGTCTATTTTCAACAATCCTTACAACTTTATTTTTCTGACTATTCAAGGGACCCTTAATTTGCACTGATTGAAAACTAAAGGACCTACTAGTATCTTTAGCTATTTATTGTTAACACCTATAATAGAGGAAATTGAAATAATAAAAAATATATAAACATTTTCATTTACTTTGAATGGAAAAGGAAATAGATTCCATCGTACAGTCATGGGACAGAAAGCATCCACAACAATGATCGTACAATAGAGGTCGTTGCAAGGCTGGCTACTTGATGAAAAATGGTTGAAGTACTTAGAGTTCCATATATTATAAGGAATAATGTAAAAATTTTAATATGCTTTGAAAGTAGCCAATTTAATCCCTACACTTTTAATATGATTCAAGTAAGTCCAATTTGGACGTTAGAAACTAATGGAATAATGTCATATAAATATATAGTGCCATGTGTCAAGTTTTTATTAAGGGGGATAGGCATCTTTTGGAGAAGTTTCAAGTTATCTTTCGTCGGGTAGTTGATGTTTCCCTCAATAGTCGAAGGTATTGTCTTGTGTTGGGGTTTTGCTCTCAATTCCACGGAAAGCCTTATGAGTTCACGGAGTGGGACCTCAATCGGTGGAGGAGGCATGTAATTGTAGGAAAAGCTAAATATTTATCATGAAAATTGCACACGTGGAGATTCAAACCATCAACCAAGGCATAAGGCCTTTTCCTTGGGAGCATGGTTTGATGTGTAGCATTTTAAAACATCTTGGTCTGATATGCTCCATTGTACCATATTATTCTTGAATGAATGGGTACCTTTTTGTTTATCTTGATCAAAATGACCTTGGTTGAGCATTCTCTTGTTTCACCTTGAGTTGATCCTTTCGTTGACACAGTAGGACTCTTCTTTATTGTTTTTCCTTTATCAACAAACCCAAGTCCACTGTTTTATGGATCTCTTCTACTAGCAACAATAATTTCATCTGATTTGCTATTACTTGTATTGAATTTTCCAAGCATCAATTTTGTTTCTACCAACTCCTTTTTTTTGTTAACAAGATTGTCCAACTCTTAGGTCAACAAAGCCTCCTTAGCCTCAACTTGCTTAATTAACTTTTTTGTTTTCTTCCTCTAGTTGCAGATTCTCTTGAACCAATTTTGAATTCAAGTTTCAAACTTATTTCCATTTTCCTAGCACAGTTTTATAGGTATTTAGAAATTCTTCCTCTTCATCACCATTTGGATCATCATTTGTTTCAACCTCTCAGCCACATACCACACTTAAAGCAAATGTAACAGTTCACCTGGTCATCTTCATATTTAGAATTGTTAGAGGTGTCTTCATCACTCCACGTAACATGTAAATACTTCTTTTTCTTCTTAGGAGTGTTAGCACACTCAGCCTAAATATGACCATAGTCAAGGCATTCATGACATTGTATGTCACACCCCAAAATTGGGTATAGAAGTTTTGAGGGTAAAATGGAAATTTTAGCTCATATGTGCTCAGAATTTCATAAGCTTAGTAAACCGGTAATGTTTTTTTACTAAAGCTTTTAGAAAATTAAATCAATTTTTGAAAATGAGTTTTAAAGACCTTTAATTTTTAAAATTGGAATGATTTGTAAAGGTTCAAAATTGTGAGTTTTTAAGGGGCAATTAAACCAAATTTTAAAAATACCCAATTTTTTCCCTTCTACATATTTCATGTTAGGTTCTTCTCCTCTCATTCTTATGTTGTCCTTTGCATCCCAAAACCCCATTCATCCAATTTTGATTCCCAAATTTAATTTTTTTTTATTTCTATCATCACCCAAGCCATAAATCTCCAAGAATCTTAACAAAAACACTAAAAACACCATTGATTTAATCATCTTCCAAGCTTGTGGGTTTTTCAGGTTTTCAACCAAAAACTCATTTTTCTCCCATCAAAGGTAACAAATCATTTTCCTATTTTTTTAATGATATCTAGTCTTTAAAATAGAGATTTTAGTCATTAAATAACATGTTTTAAATAAAAGCCGAAAATTGGGAATTCTCTCTAAAGTTTTGTTAAAGAATTCTAAGGTTTTATTGAGTTTCAAGAAAAATACCTATTTTATGTCGAAAAATTTCGAAACCATGAAATGAGTAGTTTGGTGTGATTTAAAGGATGAGAATCAGTCGTGGATGAATAACTAGATGAATGGAATTCATTTCATGCAAAAATATTAAGTATAGACTAAGATATTCAAATTTAAAGTTTTTTCTATCGAAGGTTTCGATTACAAGAGAACTTAGCTTAGGCTTATGTTTTTTTACTATTTGAGGTGAGTCTTTGACTGATTCTTGGATGTGTTATTGTGTGGTTTATCTTTTTTAAGCTTCGGAATCATTAAGACCTTCAACAAGTAAAGAAAAGACAAGAAAAAGCTAGTTTGAGCTTTCGACTTTTTGGTGAAAGCGTAAATTGGTGAGTGTTTGGAATCGCTGCTTGTAGACATGGTTCATAGTGTTAAATGGGAGCTTAGGAATAGCCTAAGCCCCTATCCTAATTTCGAGTATAAGTTTCCTATTTCCCTTCGTTTAATTTGGCAAATGATGTGATTATGTGAATAATTGTGTGTTAAGTATTAAGTTATATATTGTGATAGATCTTGTGAATGTGTTAGTTGTGGGCATATTAAATATCTTGAGTGACAATGATGATGTTGTGTTACTGATATAAATGTATAGTGAAAGTGTGCAAAAAAAAATGGTAAGTACGTATGTGTTGAATCGTGGAATGTGATGCTAATGTAACAAGTAATGTATCTGATAAATTGATTTTAATACACTCATACATGGTCTATTATGTGATGGATTAATGAGCATTATTGTGACACTTTAAGTGCAATTAAATGTGAATTTGAAAAGCATTTGTTGTGTACAAGTTTGTGATGTAAATTGATGAATATGAACAGAGATGATGTACTTAATTAAAATTGTGTAATTGTGGATATTTTGGCCTTGTGATCTCTTGAAGCTGTTGGATATAGTTAGCATGCCATAGGATTTTGAGTACTCACTCTTGAGTTTTGTGATTTGGGCATTGAGGCCTTGGGACAAGTTGGAAAGATAAGGGAATGTCGAGTTAGGCTCTATTCATCGGGACATGTTGGTGTGTTAGAGAGTGTTAGCTTTATGCTACGCTTTTGGGATATGCTCGACTCTTCGATTCATTTGGTGTGTTAGAGAGTGTTAGCTTTATGCTACGCTTTTGGGATATGCTCGACTCTTCGATTCATTTGGTGTGTTGGAGATTCGTGTATCCGATGTGTGGTGATAGAGCCCACTTTTATGTTTCACAGCCTCAAGTGCCAAATTATCGTTTAAATGTGATATTATATATTATGATAATACGATGCGAGATGGATGCATAAACATGTGAATAATATGCTAAATGAGTTGATTTAGGTTTCATGAATATGTTAGTATGTTCTCATAGTAAATTGCATATGTAATCGTGGTTTGGGTCGTTTTCGTTTAACTTGTGAATGCATGTGAATATATAAGTCAGTCTTTAAAGTTATTAAAGCATGTATACATTGTTTGGTCTTGATGAATTAATGTAAAATGAATGATGTATATATAAGGTGAGTGTGATTGCATGTGAGGGCATATACTAGATTTTGGAATTAATGAAGCATGAACACGTAATTCTGACTCGATTAGAATATGGTTGCAAACGTGTTATAGTATGCTCTTGTTTAACCTTTGACGTTATGTATACTTTGTGGCTATTTCAATATTCACTGAGCTTGTTTAAGCGCACCCACTCATTTTTTAAACTATCACAAATAAGTAGTGTTTCGGTGTGAGCGATGTGGTTCTAAGGGAGTGATCCAAGCAAGACTTTAATATTATTTTGTAGGTGTTTTATCGTTTGTTTATGTTGGGAAATAAAGGCAACGTAGTAGATTTTTAGTTGATTTTGTCATGATGACTTAGATGTTTTCATGACTTTATTGCTTAGACTTTATGGACTTTGATCTTGGTATTTGGTTGCTTGCTTGGACATATGTGAGACATTTTTAACTGTTTTTATGGTCGTTTTGATGATTGTTTGGTGGAGTATTTGATGCATGTTGAATAGATGCATTTTAGAATGGATTAGATGCTTAAACATGCTATGTTTTTGTTGTCTGGAGTAGAGGTATCAATATTCTGGATTTAATATCGATAGCTCCATGATTTTCGAAAGTGTAAAAAGTTAGTAACGTAATTTGGTGTCGATAACATATCATGAGTATCGATACTTTAACAGAGGTATCAATAAGTTTTGGGATTTAATTTTTAAGCGAGAAACAAAATAATGTTTTGGTATCGATTTTCCAATCGAAATCCATACCATTTAAGAGAAATATCAATACATTTGTTTCAGTATCGATACCTACATGATTTATTTTAAAATTTTGCTAAGTGATTCTAATGCATATTTAATTATTATTATTATTATAAGTTCATTTGAAGTATGTTTGGCATATTTGAATGATGATTTATATATGTTTGACTTAAAATTCAGTTAAATACTAAAATAGAAGATGCTTGCTTAATAATGAGATAAACTATATTGCATATGATGTGTGACGGTGGAGTAACGTTCTGTTACTCAAACTCGGCGACCGGACTGAATATAAGATGTTCCATTATATATCCTTCTTCTCTTTCTCAATCTCCTTTTTAATATCATCACTTTTAATCTTGATCTTAGGAGTGTTATTTGACTCAAACTTCTTAAATCTCCCAACTTGCTTCTTAAAAGTCTTACTAAAATTCTAAGTAGGGCAAATCTTAGGATTATATTTCTCTTATGGGCTTCTACTTAAATGAAGTTCGGCAGTTTAAACGTTTATTTTTGTCTTTGAATTTTCATTATTTAGCATGTTCAGATAATAGGATTGTCGATTGCTTAAGTCGATTAGAGCTTGATAGCTTGACAATAAAAAAATTTGTAACAATTTGAATCCCGTGTATTGACCTGATGATTAAAGTGTTCATTATTCCATATATAATTTGGTTTCGAGTCATGCTAATCGCGTTGCTGTTATGATTTTACCCTTATATTATATTTCAAAAAAAATGTGTAACAATCCATTTTGTTTTATCAAAGATGAAGGGGAAGGAGTTATTTAAATTTGAACTCCAACTAACGTCAAAACATTGTTGATTAGTTCATAAGCATAAATCAATATATCAAGGCAAAAAATGCTTGACACTAGACTTGTTTTTGGCCTCCACATTCAATATTAAACTAACAATTAAAAAAGGATAATGAAATTTATTGATTTTCTCAATATGATCCCTTTATTTCAAATTTATATTTAAAATTAAGGAAAGCAAAATATTAAATTACAATATTTCATTTTTTAGTTTTCTTAAATTTAAAAAATGAGATTATTTTAAATTCTACTTTTAAAATTTATTATATTATGATTTAAATTATTAAAAATTTGGAAATTGTATTAGTTTTGTAGTTTTTTTATTATTGAAAAAGTATTACTTTTTAAAATACATTTAATTTTTTTGTTAAGATATGCTTTAAATTCCTATACTCTTTGTACTTTTGGCATTTAATCCCCCAATTTTTATTTTAAGGATTTTAGTCCTTCTATTTTTTGGATTTAAAAATACAAGTTCAATTGTTAACATTTTTAAAATTCTTTTGTTAAACTCATGCTCATTACAATGTCATTCTTTTATTTACATGGTCACCAAGTGAGTAGTTTTTTTTATTTCAAAATGTCACACTAATAAATTTAACAAAAAAAATGGTGTTAACAAATGAACCTGAATTATGAAATAAGAAGATTAGAGAGACTAAATTTCTAAAAATAAAATATAAAGACTAAATTCCAAATTTATAAATAGTGCAAAAACTTATAACATATTTTAACTTTAAATTTTTCATTTTTTAAAAGTATTTGTTATTTGCTACTATAAGAATATTTGAACAAAAGAATTTGAATTAGGGCCAAAACCATACTTGTCAGAATGTTGATCTAAAAGAGAGTTCAGGAAAAAAATATTCTTAAAATATGAAAAATTTTAAATTTATTTGTAAATATATATATGTCGTTAACTTAACGAGTGGTTTTAATGAAAAAGAGGATAATGTTAATCTTAAAATACTTAAGTTCGAGCACTTGTAAAAAATTATATTATCATCTTTAAAATAAAATTTACAAATTACTTTTAGAATCTCAATAATACAAAAAAAGTACAAAAGTAAAAGAACTCCAAATTTTTAATATTTAATAATAATAATAATATAATACTTTTAAGACGATATAATTTTAATCTCCTTTTTAAAATTTGAAGAAAAATAAATTAATAAAATAATTTACTTTAATATTTTTGCTTTCCTTAATTTTTAATATGATTTCAAAGTGAAGTGACAATATTGAAAATTTTGATACATTTCAAAGGCCATTATAGTATTATCCCATTTGTTATTGTTTTTTTTAAGCCATTTGTTATTGTTTGAAGAATTTCCCATTTAGTTTTTTTTTTATGTATTATGAAAAGATACAGAGTAGAACAAAGAAACAAACTAAAAGCTAGATCTATATTCAGAATTTTGAATCTATTTAGGATTTCTTGATACAGAAATTGTTGCATACTTTCTTCATCTGAACTGCTCTATTTAAAGACTTCTTCCTAGCCTTACAACTGCAAAACTGACTATAACAAACAAACTAATTCTTGCTAACCGATTACAATTACTAACTCTAATATTCACCTAACTACACCACTTTCACAACCCGTAAAAACATCCGAAAATTACAAAAATACGAAACGGACAGTGGTTTTGTAAAAATATCTGCTACCTGATCACAAGCTGATACTTCACCAACCAAAATGGATCCCTTATGCATCTAACTCAACATGCTTAAACTTGGAATGTAACACTGGATTAGCAACAACAGCAACGCACTAGACTTGTCACTCCAGATCGTTGGTGTATCAACAGATTTGAACTGAAGCTCACTAAACAAAGACATCAACCAAACAACATCTGCAGTAACAGTAGCCAAAAAATGATACTCTGCCTCAACCGTCGACCAAGAAACAACCTACTGCTTCTTAGAACACCAAGACATAGGATTACCCCAAAATACACACAATAACCAGTCGTAGACTAACGATCATCAAAATCCAACCTCCAATTAGCATCAGCATATCCGACTAACGACAAACGATCAAATGGTTTTATAAGAAGACCAAATTCAGTTGTTCCACACAAATACCTCAAAATCAGCTTTAGTGCACCATAATGATCTCCTATGGGTGCATGCATAAACTGACAAATCCTGTTTACCGCATACGCAATATCAGGACGAGTTAACACTACATACTGTAAAGCTCCCGCAACACTACGATACTCAGTAGGATCATCAATAGGAGAACCTATATCTTTGGACAAGTAAGACGAACTAACCATTAGAGTATGAACACACTTGGAATTCAACATTTTACACCTCTCAAGCGGATCAAGAACATACTTTCTTTGACACAGATGAATAGAACCGTTAGAAAGCTGAGTAACCTCAATTCCCAAAAAATAGTAAAGATAACCCATATCTTTAAGCGAAAACTTAGCGTTTAACTGCTTCACAAATTGATCAATGTCATGCTGATCACCACCGGTGATAATAATATCATCAACATACACCAAGACATACATGCGAATAGCGCCATTTACACGCAAAAAATAACGATGCATCTGATTTCGCACTTATAAAACCAATAGACCGAAGAAAAGCTTTCAACTTGATTACCATGCTCTTAGAGCTTGCCGAAGCCCATACAACGCCTTCGTTAACCAACACACAAACGGACGTCCATTAGCTCCATATTGAACATAACCAGGTGGCTGGTGCATATAAACCTCTTTACTGAGATCTCTATTTAAAAAGGCATTATTAACATCCACCTATCGAAGTGACCACTTCTTTGACACAACAATTGAAATAATCGTCCGAATCATAGCAGGCTTAACCACTGGACTAAATGTTTCCTTAAAATCACACCCTAGAACTTGATAGCATCCTTTCGCTACTAGTCTACCCTTTCACCAAGCTATAGACCCATCAGGATTACGTTTGATCTTAAATAACAATTTACATCCAATAGCCTTTCACCCTGGTGGAAGAGAAACAAGCTCTTATGAATGATTTCTTAGCAAAGCATCATACTCTGCCTGAGCTGCTTCACGCCACTCTTCCTTAGCAAATGCTTCTTCAATCGTACGTGGCTCGACCTCCGTAACCTCAACCGCTAGAGCCTTAGGTTTAAAAATGTCTGCTTTAGCATGAGTAACCATTGGATGAGAATTGATCAGTAGATGAGAAGGCTCAGTCACAGGAACAACTAACTCTGATGTACTCTCACTCGGACATACCGCATCACTTATAGAAAGACGAAGTTCCACATCGACCTGACCAGTATCCACATAGGTACTATGAACCACCTCATCATTCCCAGACGCTACTGGAGGATTGGATTTAAACACCACAGCATTAGTATTATTAGATGTAGAAACACTACACTCAGCACCAGACGCTGGGACTTGGCGAACAACTGGAACATACGTAGTAACAAACTTATTTTTAGACGTATTACACACAGGTTCTAAGTACAAAAAGACCTCTCATCAAATAATACATGTCGAGAAATAATAATTCGCCCATCTAGTGTTAGACATTGATAACCTTTATGACTCAGACTATATCTAAGGAATGTACACGGTTGAGAGTGATACTCCAATTTATGAGAATTAAACGGTCGTAAATAGGGAAAGCAGCAGCATCCAAACACTTTAAGATGATCATAGGTTAGTAACTTATTATACAACACATAATATAGAGACTTATCTTGTAACACAGGAGTAGGAAGTCTATTTATCAAATGCACAGCACAAACAAAATAAAACCCAAAAACTTAAGAGGTAAATTAGCCTAAGCAAGAAGAGTTAAACCAACCTAAAAAATGTGACGATGTTTACGTTCAACAACACTATTCAGCTCCGAAGTGTGTGGACACGTTACTCTATGAACAATACCCTATCGTGTAAGCAAGGCCGTAAACGTTTGATACTCGCCTCCCAATCACTTTGCAATTGTTTAATATCTCTTGAAAATTGAGTCTTAACCAGCTGTTGAAATTGAGCAAAACATTCAATTGCTTGATATTTATGTTGAACAAGATAAACCCACGTAAATCTCGTAAACATATCCACAAACGACACATAGTACCATTTACCACCACTCTCAACATTGGCTGGACCCCACAAGTTAGAAACTACCAATTCAAATGGAAAATTGTATACAGTTGCAGACTTAGCAAATGGAAACTTGTGTGCCTTCCCTTTCTAACATGCAACACAAACATGCATATTATTTTTTTTGTTCTTACTTGAAGCTATATTACATTGTTTCAACACACTATCTACTATACGAGTAGCAGAGTGACCCAACCTTTGATGCTACATCTTGAAAATGTCATCTACATCAGAGCTTGACTTTAAACACGTACTATTAGCTGACGGAGTACTACCAACCTTATTTGACACCACAGGTGAGAATTTATATAATCCTTCATGTGTGCGGCCCTGCATCAAAACAGTTTGAGTCTCAATGTCCTTAACTAAACAATGATACAGATGGAACTCAAAAAATAGATTATTTTCCCTAGCAAATTGCGAGACTGGCATCAAATTCTTACGAATGCTAGGCACATGTAACACATTTGACAAGTGTAACACCTTTGACGACGTATCTACCCACCGAAGCAATTTTAGTACGAGTGCAATCACCCATTAAGATTGGAACAGTACTTGAATAAGGTGCCACATCATTCAGAGAAGATGCATCCTTGCACACGTGATGTGTCGTGCCTAAATCTGGGTACCACTTAGTCGTAACTGCAACAGGTGCATATTGATCATCCTCAGGATATTCAAACCCTACAAAATCAGAAATACCAACACCTACAGGTGGACCTGTAAGATATCCTGAGACTACATTGCGCATACCATCATTAAGACTTGGTTCATACACCACCCGTGCCCTTGGTTTTGTAAAATACGAACCACTCGGTCTAGTGGTACGCATTACTGAACCATAATCCTAATCTGCCCAATTTCCTAATTGAACACAATTGACATTTGGAGTAGACGGCCCACTCTCATCAAGTTCACATGCCTCATCCATTGCAGCTGCCGTGGTGACATTGGACGCCAAGTTGACACGTGGGCCCTCACTCCCAAGTGGGCCAATATGTTGTCGCTTACGTGAAGCATAACTATCGATTCGCCGTTGTGCCCTAGGATAAGCCACCATTTCATTTTTGCTTGCCTCATATCTGCCATACTCCCAACCATGTGAAGGCACGAACGACACCAGCTCTCCATGCTCCCAACCGAACGGGGGTCGCACACTCGACTACCCATACACACTCGAACCAGTCGGAGCACCTAAGACCGTTGGGTGCACAACTTGCTGACCCCCATATGCCGCGCCAGGCACCAACCTTTGACCGACAACATAACCACTAGCCAATGACGGAGAAGTAAATCGAGGTACCATATCCGACGTCGAAGCCTCTCGATCATAGCGATAATAGCATTTTTGGGCGAGATGGCCTACACGACCACATATCTGACATTGTAGACGACTCTTACCAAAACGCTCACGACCAAGGACCAAGACACGACCACCATAAACTGCCACTGACTTTTCAATTGGCTCAACCTCCGATTCTGGTGCACTAACCAGATTTGCTTGGATCGAATCATTCAACGTCATTCATTGAATCCGCCCTTCATATTCCATGAGCATATCAACAATCTTACCCATGGACAACGGTTCAGATGTGAACGACGCATAAGCAACCACAACATCAAACTCAGGTGTCAAACTAGTAAGAATCACCTCAACCTTCTCTGCTTCACTAATTTGGTGACCTGAAGCTTCAATCAAAACATACGTGTTTTGAATTTTAGCAACGTATTCTTTGATAGACATATTACCTTTCTTTATAGCATGAAGATCATGCTTCACTCGAGACAGACGCGATCCAGTGACGGCAGCAAACAGGCGATTAGCAATGGTCCAAACATCACACGAGGTCTCCACTTCAATAAAACACACCAGAAGAGAACTGCTAATCGTGGATAGCAACCACGATGCAAGCAGCTTATCTTGCTGCTGGAAGAACGCATGCTCTGGATTTCGGATCAAATTGCCATTACGATCGGATAAAAATCGAGGACACTCTAAGGATCCATCCACAAAACCGGTTAGTTCATAGCCTTCCACTATAAACCTCACATGTTGCTGCCACTGTATGAAGTTCCCTCATCTAATTTCATCGTATCATGATGAGGAAACATTTGAACAAGCCTGGATCTAACCGAATCAGCACCAGTTTGAACAGTTGCATTAGCAACCTCAGGAGTAGGCGGATCAACATTTAGATTCATCGAAGCAGCAGGAGCTACTGGTCCAGTTGTAGACTCTGCAGAATCAACCATTGTACGCAGTAGAAGCTTAAAAGAATTCAAAAAACCTCAGGACCTTTCAACGAATGATAGCATGAAAAGATAAAGAGCAGAACAAAAAAATAAACAAAAAGCTAGATCTATATTCAGAATTTTGAATCTATTTAGGATTTCTTGATATAGAAATTTTTGCATACTTTCTTCATCTGAACTGCTCTATTTAAAGACTCTTCCTAGCCTTACAACTGCAAAACTGCCTATAACAAACAAACTAATTCTTGCTAACCGATTACAACTACTAACTCTGATATATTAGTTGTTTGGTGTATGATTTGAAAGTCGCATTGTATATATTGGCAATAAAGTTGATAGATAATATATTTATTTAATCAAGCTATTACTTTTTTAAATTAATTCTTAAATTTTAAAATATTTTAATTACATTTCAAATTATCAATGTTATATCAGTTAGGTCATTCTATTATTAAAACTGTTAAGTAACAAGTTAAATCTTATGTGACATAATTTAAAATAAAAAATTTAAATAAAATTAAAACATTATCTCATAACTTATAAATGTTAAAACAAAAAATAACATAAAATCAAAAAAAAAAGTGTGAACGATAAAGTTTTTGTAAAAGTTTCGAAAACCTCAAAATCAATATTTTACAACATCCACCTTTACAATATTTACTCTTCTATAAATATTTTATTTTAAACTATGACGCATAAGATTTAACATCTCATTTAACGGATAAATTAATTATTTTAATAATAGAAGGATTTTATTAATATAAGATCGATAATTTAAAAAATGTAAATAGAATATTTTAAAGTTTGAGGATAAATTAGAATGAAGGTTATGGTGTAATCATATTTTGTTTATAAGAAAAGAAAAACCAAGTTTTGAAATTGTGAAGCTAAACTATTTGTTGTAGCTAGTGTTATTTGTAGCGGCAAGAAAAATATTTTAGAAAGCGAAATTAGATTGTAATTTTTATAATAGTAAAAATATAATTTTTTTATTTTAATAATTTATATCTTTATAACTTTTTTTTTGTGAACATATCTTTATAATTTTTAATCATTTTTAAGATGTTAAAGTGTAATTTTATTTTTATTAACTTTAAATTTTAAAAATTTTAAAATATCTAAATAAAAACTTTCCATTTTAAGCATCCATCGCACTGGTTATTGGTTGAACTAACTACCATTAACAAATTACATTAAAAAAAAAGTTAAAAAAAGAGATACAGGTACAACTGCCAAACTAATCCAAACATGTAGTGCGGGCAGATAGGAGATGGTTGCCATAGCAATAAAATAGGAAAATATAAGTGAAAAGTACAGCAGGTTGCAAGAAATCTCCACTACGAAGATTTTCCACTGTTATCATATGTTTTTTCTTATATGTTAATTCTTTCTTATTTGTTGTTTTCCTTTTGGCCTTCTTTTAGACATAATAATTAATTCAATTGAAAATGATCTTCTAACGTCGAGAGAAAGCAAACTTGGAAATTTCATCTAAGTTTCATTCATGAAAAACCATAGTTGTGAGAGAAAGAAACGAAGATAAAATTAAGACAAAGTAGGAAGGTTCTCAACGGCAAATTAAAAAAGGAAAAAAATGAAGGATTTCATGGAAGGGATTTTTTTTAGTAAAGAGACTTTCAAAATTTTGTATTGAATTCTCATTATTGGACAAACTGATTTGACATGTTTTTTTTTTTTTTTTTTGTAAGAAAGTGGAAACTGAAACATTTAAACTATTGTATACATGTTGAAAATGTGACTAGACCCTCTTTATCCTTCTTGTGTCAAAGTAACAGCTCCACTAGAGGTTGTTGAAGTATTTGCAAACCAATGTCTTGCTCCATAGCCATTTTAGCCAACCTTTTCGCTAACATATTCCCCTCCCAGTAGATACGAACAACTTTGACTTGCCACTCTCGCTTAAGCAAACCAAGAATTGCTTGAGCCAACGAATTGGTTGGTGGAGCCTTGGGACTTCCCCGAAGCATTTGGACTTCACCTAAAGTATCAACCTCCACAACTAGTCAATTATATCCCATTGACCATTTCATATTTAGGCCACTATAGAAGCCCCAAAATTCAGGTTCCATGACGGCTGTAATACCAATGTTTCTTATAAATCCCGCTAGTCTGGTGCCATTATGATCCCGAAGTAGTCGTCCACTCGACGCCCTCTTCATATCATTTTTAAAAATCTCGTCCATATTTAAAGCATATTTATAGTTCTTGTTTAGGTTTATTGTTATAAATATTGCAATGACTCAGTTTTAAAAAAAATTCAAACTTTCGCTATAACTAAATAACTGTTTTCTAAACTGGATTTTTCCAACAACATAACTATGTAATGTATAGGGGACTTGTAATTCACCAGAAAGTACAGGGACTTGGCAATGGTTTATCAAAGCCCCACATTTAGGTATCCAATAATCCCTAAAAAAGTATACAACATTACCATTACCAAAGTTCCGAAATATTCTTGATCTGACCGAACTCCAATTCCATAGTCAAGTGCTAAGTTAAACCCAAAGCTGGTCTTTTTTAAGGACTAAGCTAAACCCAATTTTCATTAAAAAAAGAGTGATTTAATCGACAATAGACTTTCCGACAAAATGATAATAAATTTTTATGTGCTTGATTCTCTCGTGATGCATTTAATCTTTGGTGAGATATATGACATTTTGACTATTACAATATATGATAATTGTCTCTTTTTCACTTACTAGTTCACTGATCAGGCCCCTTAACCAAATTGCTTCTTTTATTGTTTCTGTAATTGCCATGTATTCTGTTTTAGTAGTCGACAAAGCCACTGTAGTTTGAAATGTCGCTTTCCAACTAATGGCATAATTCCCAAAAGCAAATATGTAACATGTCAGAGACCTTCTTCGATCTAAGTCTCATGCATAATCAGAATCAACATATCCAACTAAACCTTTTTGTGTTCTTCCAAACTCTAAGCACATGTTAGAAGTATCCCATAAATATCTAAAAATCCACTTAATTGCATACCAATGTAACTTACCAGGATTTGTCATGTATCGGCTAACAATGTAACATCCCATACCCGGTCCGATTGTCGGGCCCGAGTAAAGGAGTGTCATAATAAATTTTTAATTTAATAAGAAACAAATTTAAGACTTAACTCTATATTATTGTTAATGTTATTTTATGCTTATAAAACATTAGTATTATCGACCCTTGAAAATATTTAATTTTATACCATTTTTATTTTATAGTAAAATTTGGTGATTGAGAATCTTCTACCTGTACTTGGATGATTAAGTATCGGTAATACTTAAGTTAGTAAAGACTTGAAAATAAATACAGAATCTTACTGGTAGTTGTGAATGTTCTACCGATACAACTGCAATCTACTGATACAACAAAACGAACTATCGAAACTATTGTATGACTACCAATACAATTGGGACTTCTACGACACAATACAAGTCAGTAGCTAAAATACTTTTTCCGCTACACTTCTACCGATACTCTGATGCATTCTACTGAAATCACAATCAACTATCAAAGTTCTACCGGTACAAGGGTAAAACTACCGAAACAAGTCCACATCAAAACATCAATTTGCAATTTCTCAAGAATACTAAAGACAATACATTCCACTAAAATTTTACAAATACAACATGCCCTAAAACATGACCCTACCGAGGTACATGCTGACCCAAATTAAATCAAACTCACAATTATTTGAGTACGAGATTTGTCATTGGATGCTAAATCGTGCATATATATAAAATGCACCTAACCTGCGCATGTAATACAAAACATACACTGAGTATAACTCAGTGGTATTACTATATTCAAATATAAAAAAATACAAACATAAATACATTAAAGGAATTTATTCAATTATTGTTCATGCTATATCGACATCAATTTAATGATACCATATACATAAGATTTTAGTTACAATATGCATTTAATCAATTCATACACACACACACACATATGTATATATTTATTTATTTATTTCTTTTCATATGTCATGGTATCTTTACGCATGTTCACATCTCATTTTGATTCATAATGTGCATTTCATAATATTTCCATTTCTATAACGATCATTAAACAATACATATACGTTATGTAAAGTTTAAGCTAATAAAATTCATGTTAAATCTACCATCTTACTCATGAATCAATATACTATCCACACATACTATATAAGTATCATAATACCATTGATCATATTTATTTTTCAATACAGAATCCATTCATGCATATTATTTAATTACATATACCATTACCTTTTCTTTGGTCTCAATACTCAATTTATTCTGTATTTCCGTTTTTATTCATTTTATATATAATACTAGTGCATATGTATTAGATACCATTTTTTTATTTCTTAATGAATTTCTCATGTCTATTATGCATATTATATTCATGCATAATCATTTCTCATTTCATTGATTTTCATTACAACATTCATAACATTTTCATTTCATATAATCATAATATTCATCATTTATAGTTCTCTATTAACACAACTCGGACTCTGACGGATACACAGATCCAACCAACACACCTGTTTGACACCTTGTGCCTCATCGGATATATCCGAAGTAATAAGTCGTGCCCTGCGCTAAAATAAAGTTGACACGCAGTGTCTCATCAGTTAAACCAAAGTAAATTGGCACCCAGTGCCTCATCGACTCATAGTCGAAGTAACCATGAACTCTTCCTATCCTATGGCATGCCATTTATATCTGACTCAGCCCGAACAGTTAATAGGGTAATCATTTCCATTTAATATGAAACCACATTTCCACATTTAATTTTTATTCACAACAAAATTGCATTTAAAATGCAATCTAATAATAAGAATAAATTTACCAATATCACAATTTCACATCATACATTTATACATGGAGAATATACAATTTAAATTCTCATACCATCAATTTATTCAAAGTAACCCAATTGAGTAGAGAATTTCATACCTTATTTTCATACATTGATTTCTACTTTGAGCAATTAATTATAATTTGACAATTTAATAAACTAGTTAAAGTTATAGAAACACCAACCGTAATTTTTGAGCTACTCATTTACGATTTTGTCCTTGCCTTCCTTTTCGAGGAATTCGGGTCGACAATAGCTACGAAATTAAATACATAATATATTTTATTAAAACACATCCATATTATTCTACTAAATTTAACTCACTATTTTCTCATTTTTACATCAATTTATCAAACTTTCAAATTTGACCCTTATACTATTAAAGTTAGCAATTTATCTCACCATTTATTTCTATTTCACTTCTAGCTCCAAAATAAACCAATTTATCATTAAAACTCTATCTACCCAAAAATGATAGAATTTAATTTTCTTGACAATAATGAAAAATATGACATGGGTAGAAAAGAGTGAGGTATTAGGATTCCAAAAATGTAAAAATTACAAGAAAATGATTTGATTAAGCTTACCAATTTGGAGCTTGAACCTAAGAAAAACCCAAAGTTTTCTTCTCTTTTCTCCTTCCCTTTACTGCCGAAATTTAAAAGAAGAAAGGTATTTTTTTTCTCTTTCTTTCAACACCTACGACCATATAAGGCTTCATACGGAGTCAGCTGAATGCTCGAATGAAAACTATTGTTATAGACAAACTCAGCTAAAGGTAGATAGCATTATCAACCTGATTCAAAGTCTATCACACAAGCTTGTAACATATCTTCTAAAATTTGGATAACACGTTCCGATTGTCCATTTGTCTGAGAATGAAAAGTTGTGCTGAAGTTGAGCCTCGTACCAAGGGATTCATGTAACTGTTTCCAAAATCTCGAAGTGAAACGAGGATCTTGTTCAGAGATAATTGATACAGGTATACCATGCAATCTAATAATCTCTTGAATGTAAACTTTCGTAAGTTTTGAAAGTGCCCAATCGGTTCTAATGGCTATGAAATGAGCTGATTTCGTAAGTCGATCTACTATTACCCACACTGTATTTTTCTTGCTTAGTGATAACGACAATCCCGTTACTAAATCCATCGTAATGCGCTCCCATTTCCATTCGAGAGTTGAAATGGGCTGCAGTAATCCCGTAGGAACTTGATGTTCCACCTTAACTTGTTGACAAGTTAAACACTTGGCCATGAACTCTACTATCTCTCTTTTCATTCCCGACCACCAATACAACTATCGCAGATCACGATACATTTTTTTTTCACCAAGGTGCAAAGCAAATGGGCTATCATGAGCTTCTTGAAGTATCAATCTTTTCAAAACTGCAACATTAGGCACACAAATTCGATTACAAAATCTCAAGCAATTTTAATCATCAATGCTGAAATTTTTCTCCCGGTCCATTTTGTACCATTTCTCTTTTCCTCAACAATTTTACATTAGAAAGTTGTGCTTCTCTAATTTGATCAATCAACACTGGTTTAACTCTTAATTTAGCCATCAAGCTGCCATCATCACTAATACTGAGTTGAGCAAATATTTCTCGAAACTCTCTTCGCAACGATCATTCCAATTAAAGTGAACATTCTTTTGTAAAACTTCATCATAGGCATAGCTATCTTCAAAAATCCATTTACGAATCTTCGGTAACAACCAGCTAACCCTAGGAAACTGCGAACCTCTGACACATTCTTCGATGCTTTCCATTGAACAACGGCCTCAATTTTTTTAGGTCAACTCTTATTCCATCAGTCGAGATAACATGTCCCAAAAACACTACTTTCGATAGCCAAAATTCGCACTTGCTCAATTTTCCATATAACCACTTTTCCCTTAATACTTGAAGAACAATTCGGAGATGTTGCTCATGCTCGGCTTCATATTTCGAATATATCAAAAAATCATCTATGAAAACTACTACAAACTGGTCCAAGTAAGGTTGAAAAATACGGTTCATCAAGTCCATGAATGTCGCTGAGGCATCTGTCAAACCAAATGGCATCACTAAAAATTCATAGTGGAAATAACGTGTACGAAAGGTTGTTTTAGGAATGTCACTATCCTTGACTTTCAATTGGTACTATCCTGATCTCAAGTCAATCTTGGAGAATACGAAAACTTCTTTTAGTTGATCAAACAAGTCGTCAATTCTTGGAATAGGGTATCTATTCTTGATCGTTAATTTATTCAATTGTCGATAATATATACAAAGTCTCATCGAACCATCTTTCTTTTTAACGAATAACACCAATGGTCTCCATGGCGATATACTAAGACAAATAAAACCACAGTCTAACAAATCTTGCAACTAAACTTTTAGTTCCTTTAGCTCCGTCAGTGCCATACAATAAGGGAATATGAACACTAGAGCCGAACCAAGTAACACCTCAATAGTAAAATCCACTTTTTGATTTGGTGGTAATCCCAATAACTCATCGAGAAAAACGTTAGGGAATTCACAAATAACTCGAATCTTATCAATCTGACTATCGACTCCATTCGAATTAATCACATAAGCCAAAAGGCTTCACAGCCCTGATTAACAGTCGAAATTATACGAATTGATTCATTTGTCTGTATTCCATTCACTTCAATCAATTTTTCATCCACAGTTTGAATAGCAAACTTCTTTTTACAGCAACCCAAAATCATTCCATGCTCAGAGAGCCAATCCATACCTAAAACTAAATCAAAATCGCCAAATGGCATAATTCAACAAATCGACAAGAAAGGTTATACTTTTGATCTCTAATGGACACCGTTTACACAATCAGTTAACTAACACTAACTGTCCTAAAGGACTTGACACAACCATGGACACCTTAGATATCTCAGTCTTCTTGTTAAGGCCCAAAACTTGTTCTACTGTCTTTGCTTGCTCAACTAGATTAGCGAACTCTAATATTTTATGAGATACTAGTTGTACTCGAAGCTCATCACGTAACCCTCATAGAAATCACTTGAAATTCTCAACTTCGAAAGGAAGAAATTCAATGTTGTACTTACTAAGTCGTAGAAACCCTCGTTCGTAGTCTACCACTGACATCTTGCTCTGTTTCAACAGTAGAAACTCTTGCTTCCTCTTTTTTTTTGCGATACAACTCTCCTAGATACTTCTTCTGGAATTCCTTTTGGAAGAACTCCCAATTACACGCTCAGTCGGCACGTGGCGCGTGGTTGTCTGCCACCATGTGTATGCTTCTCCTTGCAGAAGAGAAACCACACAGATTACACTCTCACATGGGGTGCATTCAAGCTGTTGAAAAACACGCTTAGTCGACTCTAACCAAACCTCAGCAATTAAGGGATCAATCCCTTTGAGACCCAATAATTCTGTAGTACCATATCATGTAACTCCTTGAATGGAGCTCGTCGAGTGTCAGTTACAAATTTAATTACCGGAGTAACTCTAGCAACACGCAGAAGAGCATTAGCTATAGCTCGAAGTATATCAAAATCACCTTGACCTTCGCCAAGGTCTCTACCCGCATTAGGTTGTTGGACACCAGCGGGTTGAACATGCGGTGCTACCACCTCAGCTCAGATAGGGTTCTCCTGTAAAGTTATCACGAATATGGACCTCTTGGTCCACCTCATTGTTTGATTCTACTGACATCTCTTACGACTATACGATCAAATAAACAAATAATAGTAATCAGCATCCAAATCCCGACTCTAACCGACTCAGCTTGACATGTACCTCTAAACACAATTCCAAACTTGATTTAGTCTGATAATCGACTAAATTGAAAGCTTTGATACCACTAAATGTAACATCTCGTACCCGATCTGGTCGTCCAGCCAGAGTAAAGGAGTGTTGCAATAAATTTTTAATTTAATAAGAAATAAATTTAAGACTTTAACTTTATATTATTGTTAATGTTATATTATGCTTATAAAACATTAGTATTATCGACCCTTGAAAATACTTTATTTTATACCATTTTTATTTTATAATAAAATTTGATGATTAAGAATCTTCTACCTGTACTTGGGTGATTAAGTATCGGTAATACTCAAGTCAGTAAAAACTCGAAAATAACTACAAAATCTTACCTGTAATTGTGAATGTTCTACCAATACAACTCTATAATCTACCGATACAACAAAACGAACTATCGAAACTACTGTACAACTACCGATACAATTGAGAATTTTACCGACACAATACAAGTCGGTAGTTAAAATACTTTTTCCATTGCAGTTCTATCGATACTCTGATAGGTTGTACCGAAACCACAATCAACCATCAGAGTTTGACCGGTACAAGGGTAAAACTACCGAAACAAGTCCACATCAAAACATCAATTTGCAATTTCTCAAGAATACTAAAGACATACATTCCACTAAAATTTTACATATACAAAACGCCCTAAAACACGACCCTAATAGGTACATGTTGACCCAAATTAAATCAAACTCACAATTACTTGAGTACGTGATTTGTCCTTGGATGCTGAATTGTGTATATATAAAAAATGCACCTAACCTGCGCATGTAATAGAAAATATACGCTGAGTATAACTCAGTGGTATTACTATATTCAAATATAAAATAAATACAAACATAAATACATTTAAGGAATTTATTCAATAATTGCTCATGCTATATTGAAATCAATTTAATGATACCAAATACATAAAAATTTTCGTTACAATATGCATTTCATCAATTCATACACACACACACAAAAAAAAAAAAATATATATATATATATTTATTTATTTATTTTCATATGTCATGGGATCTTTATGCATGTTCACATCTCATTTTGATCCATAATATACATTTCATAATATTTTCATTTCTATAACGATCATTAAACAATACATATACATTAAATAAAATTTAAGATAATAAAACTCATGTTAAATCTACCATCTTACTCATGAATCAATATACTATCCACACATATTATATAAGTATCATAATACCATTGATCATATTTATTTTTCAATATAGATTCCATTCATGCATATTATTTAATTACATGTACCATTACCTTTTCTTTGGTCTCAATACTCAATTTATTCTGTATTTCCGTTTTTATTCATTTTATATATAATACCAATGCATATGTCTTAGATACCATTTTTTTGATTTCTTAATGAATTTCTCATGTCTATTATGCATATTATATTCATGCATAATCATTTCTCATTTCATTGATTTTCATTACAACATTCATAACATTTTCATTCCATATAATCATAATATTCATCATTCATAGTTCCCTATTAACACGACTCGGACTCTGACGGATACACGGATCCAACCAACACATCGGTTTGGCACCCTGTGCCTCATCGGATAAATCCGAAGTAATAAGTCGCGCCTTGCGCTAAAATAAAGTTGACACCCAGTGTCTCATCGGTTAAACCAAAGTAAATTGACACCCAGTGCCTCATCGACTCGTAGTCGAAGTAACCCTGAACTCTTCCTATCCTATGGCATGCCATCTATATCCGACTCAACCCAAACAGTTAATAGGGTAATCATTTCCATTTAATATTAAACCACATTTCCACATTTATTTTTTATTCACAACAAAAATGCATTTAAAATGCAATCTAATAAAAAGAATAAATTTACCAATATCACAATTTCATATCATACATTTATACATGCAGAATATACAATTTAAATTCTCATACCATCAATTTATTCAAAGTAACCCAATTGAGTAGAGAATTTCATACCTTATTTTCATACATTGATTTCTACTTTAAGCAATTAATTATAGTTTGACAATGTAATAAACTAGTTAAAGTTATAGAAACACCAACCGTAATTTCTGAGTTACTCGTTTACGATTTTGTCCTTGCCTTCCTTTACGAGGAATCTGGGTTGACATTAGCTACGGAATTAAATACACAATATATTTTATTAAAACACATCCATATTATTCTACTAAATTTCACTCTCTATTTTCTCATTTTTACATCAATTTATCAAACTTTCAAATTTGACCCTTATACTATTAAAGTTAACAATTTATCCCACCATATATTTCTATTTCACTTCTTTCTCCAAAATTTACCAATTTACCATTAAAACTCTATCTACCCAACAATGGTAGAATTTAATTTTTTTAACAATAATGAAAAATATGACATGGGTCGAAAAGATTGAGGTATCAGATCCAAAAATGTAAAATTTACAAGAAAATGATTTGATTAAGCTTACCAATTTGGAGCTTGGACCTAAAAAAATCTGAAGTTTTCTTCTCTTTTCTCCTTCCCTTTACTGCCGAAATTTGAAGCTTAAAAGAAGAAAGGTATTTTTTTCTCTTTCTTCCAACACCCATGCTTATTATAATCTTCACTTAAATTTATTTCAAATTGTAAAATTTAAGCAAAAATTTGAAGCCACCCAATATGCCTAACGGCATTAATGAATTCCAAAGGGGGGAATTTGCCTCTTTGGTCCTTCCCTTTTCTTTCAACTAAAATCCCTTTTATAATTCATACTTTTAGCATTTATGCAATTTAGTCCTCACACCTAATTAAATCACAATTATGTTAAAATTATTTATTCGATGGGCAATTATTCTACAATTTATTTTCGTAAATATTTTTATTAAATATTTTATGAGTCTGGTTCATAAATACGGAGTCTTGAAAATAATTTTTCTGACAACCCCTAATTCGGGTCGTTACAAACAACACTAACAACATGTGTAATATCGGGATGAGTGCATACCGTTGCATACATTAAACTTTCAACTGCGCTTTAATAAGGTGCTTATGACATGTACGTTTCATCTTCTTCATTCTATAGGGAATCTGAAATTGAGAGTTTAAAGTATGCAACTAAAGGAGTACTTACGGATTTTGCATCTTGTATCTCAAATCGTTCAAGGATCTTTTTAGGACTTTTGTTGCGATAAAAACAATTTCCCGGAATGTTTCTCTCGAAATTTCCATCCCTAATATTTTTTTTTGCACTTAAATCCCTCATCTCAAACTTAGAGTTAAGCATGGTTTTAAAACGATAAATTCCAGATGGATTCTTAGCCGCAATTAACATATCATCAACATAAAGCAACAAATATATAAAAGAACCATCATCAAGACATTATAGATAAACATAATTTTCATACTTACTTTAAGAAAAATCAATAATCAACATGAAAGAGTCAAACTTTTTATACCACTACCAAGGAGACTGCTTCAAACCATACAAAAAAAATTAAGAGAAAAATATGATCTTCTTTACCTTTAAATTTGAAGCCTTCCGATTGTTGCACGTAGATCTTCTCCTTAAGGTCACCGTGAAGGAAAGCAATCTTTACATCTAACTGTTCTAACTCAAGATTATTTGATGTAACAAGGGCCAAAACGCTCGAATGGATGTATGTTTCATAACAAGAGAGAAACCATCATGAAAATAAAATCCATCCACTTGACTATAGCCACTTGCAACCAGTCTTGCCTTGTACCTAATGTCGAAAAGATTTGAACCTTCTTTCTTTTTAAACATCCATTTACAACCAACGATTTTTTTACCGATGGGTAGTTTAACTAGCCTTCAAATCTCGTTCTTTTAAAGCGATTTCATCTCTTCGTCCATTACAACAAGCCATTTGCTAGAATCAGAGGCTTGAACTGCCTCGTAATAACTTGAAGGATCAATTGAATCAATGCTCTCGACAATATTTAGAGCATAAGTCACTAGGTTTCCTTCACAGCATTTTTGTGGTGGTCGGATTTACCGTATTTTCCTGTCACGAGTCAACTTATAATTAGTTAACTAAGATGGTGAGGATACTTGAGGATCCGATGGAGCCCCAAATAGATTCGAAATAACTTCAAACGAGTAAGAATCAAAATTTTGTTGTGTTGTCGCGATGTCATGTGACTCTTCATTGGGATGAGACCTCTGTTCGTTACATCATTGCGACGTTGGGTATTTGCTCGCCAGGATATCCCCCTCTATTTTGACTTTTAACTCCATCTTTCTCGAGACACTCTAATTTGTTGCGTCTTTAAAAGTAAAAATCCTCTTTTCTAATTGAAACATGGCAGATTCATCAAACGTAACATCATTACTAACAATTATTTTGCTGGATTCCGAACACCACAACTTAAAACCTTTTGTACCGGTAGAGTATCCTAGAAAGATGCATTTAATGGCCCTTGGTTCAAGCTTTCCTCATCTAACTTTAGCATAAGTAGGACAATCGAAAATTCTAAGATTAGAATAATTGAGAGGATTATCTAACCATATCTCCTTTGGAGCATTACAGTTCAATGCTCGATGAGGAGATCAATTTACCAATTAACTTGCTAGGTTTACGACTTCAGCCCAAAATTCCTTCCCTATGCCTACAACAGAAAGCATGTATCGAGCCTTTTCCAACAATGTTCTGTTCATTATTTCTGCAAGTCCATTTTCCTATAGAGTTCCAACAACGGTTTGGTGTCTTTCAATTCCTTCTCATTTGCAAAAATCATTAAAATCTGATGAATAGAACTCAAGACCATTATTCGCTCTCAACTGCTTCATAGATTTTCTGGTTTGTTTTTCTAGCAGTGTCTTCCACGGTTTGAAGATTCCAAAGACTTCCCTTTTTTGTTTCAAGAAATAAACCCAAAATTTTTCTCGAGTGATTATCAACAAAAGTTAAGAAATATTTCTTGCCTCCTTTTAAGATGTCAAAATATTGACCCCATAAATCAGAATGAATGCAATCTAGAGTTTCTTTTTTCTGTACACTACTGAATCGAAATTGACTCGGGTTTGTTTATCAAAAATGCAATGCTCGTAGAAACCTAACTTACCAACTCTAGTGTCTTTTAGAAGACCTCTATTTCACAAGACTGCCATTCCTTTCTCACTCATATGACCTAGTCGCATGTGCCAAAGTTTGGTTAAATCGAAATTGATAGAGAAAGAGTTACATTGTGTTTTTGCAATGTTAGGTTGATTCTCGTTGCAACGTGGTGGCGATTTCAACTTTTCTTCGGTAATTGTAATCGCACAAATAACCATTGACCCTTGCAGAACATATAATCTACCCTTTTTCTGTCATCTCATCACAATAAGAACCCCACGAGAAAATTTTAAGTCATTTGACTCAATGATTATCCTGCAATCATTAGAATCCAAAATTCCCAATGAGATACGATTTTTCTTTAAATTAGGAACATACCTGACATCTGACAATGTCCGAATAATTTTATTGTGCATCCTAATTTGTATTGTCACAATTTTGGATATTTTAAACGGAGAGTTATTCCCCATCAGCATAACTCCATTTTCAACTGAACTGTATTTGGAGAACCAATCCCTGTTGGGACACATGTGATAGGAGCACCCCGAATCTAAGATTCATTCGGAAGTTTGATGAGAGCTTTTGCTCGTTGACACAAACAAGAAATCATTACATCTGTCCTTCGTTACATTAGCATCAACAACTT
The DNA here is from genome assembly GCA_005610355.1 of Gossypioides kirkii. Lineage (NCBI taxonomy): Eukaryota > Viridiplantae > Streptophyta > Magnoliopsida > Malvales > Malvaceae > Gossypioides > Gossypioides kirkii. Next base: position 25,743,701 of record CP032246.1, on the reverse strand, counting down.
CAGCTTTCTACTTATATTTCTCGTCGTTTTCGGCATCTCTTTTGATTTTATTTTAAAGTTTCCAACATTTTGGCTTAATGTGACCTACCTTTCTACAATAACAACAATATTTGTCACGATTTCTAGATTTGGACATTGCCTTAGATTTGTTTCGATTTGTCTTTTTGGTTTATTGTCTGCCTCTTGCAACTAGAACTAAGGCTTGCCCATCTAATTTTTTATTTAGGCCAAACTCATTGTCGAGTTTATCTTTACTTAGAAGATTCCCCTTCACATCCTCAAACGAGAGATGATCTCTCCCATAAATCAGAGTTTCCTTAAAAGTTTTATAAGAAGAGGGCAAAGAACATAACAACAACATAGCTTGATCCTCATCACTAATCTCTACTTCGAGATTTTTTAAGTCATTAAGAAGGGTAACAAACTCACTAATATGAGTTTTAGTGGACTCACCTTCGATCATTCTGAAACATTGTTTTAATACTAACCTGTTGGTCAGAGATTTTGTCATATATAAGACTTTTAGTTTCCTCCATAACTTAGATGATGCATTCTCCATCAGAACCTTCTGTAACACATTATTCGTAAGGCATAATTGAATAACGGATAGAGCCTTTTCATCGAGTTCTTTTTATTCTAACTGATCCATATTTGCGGGTTTCTTAACCTCTTGTAACACATTATTCGTGAGGCATAATTGAATAACTAATAGAGCCTTTTCATCAAATTCTTCCTATTCTAATTTATCCATATTTGCGGGTTTCTTTCCTGTAACGACTTTTTCAAACCGTTTGGAACCATTATTGTCGTCATTCGAACTCGCTACAAACTGAAATTTGTAATTTCATCGAACTTCTCAATATTGAACTTTGGTTTTACCATCTCTGAATAGATTGATTACGAAAATCGAACTAGCTTTGATACCAATTTGTAGGGGATAAACCCGATTAAACAACAAACAAAGTGAAAAAATAAGAATTGAAAAGATCAAAAACAAAAATTTTACGTGGAAAAACTCCTCAAAAGGAGATAAAAAAAACCATGGACAAAAGGAGATTTCACTATAATAAAGGATAGTAAAAAAGATGAATAGAATTATGATACAGTTGAAACTAAATAAAAATATGACTAAGGCAAGTGCACCTATCAATTAATAGTATAGTTACGGTGAGCACAAATATCGTTCTCACGAGGACTAAAAGTACTAGTAATAGTTATCTTCCAATTATTTAACCGATAAAATGAAGTGATTATTTAAAACTAAATTTAACTAAATTAATAAACTAAAAGTACGACAAAGAATAAATCAAGAGATAACAATTGTTTAATACCAAGAAGCGAGACAATACCCAAGAAAGAATCCACCTATATTTTATCTGTCATTATAATTCTGAATTAAGCAATTTATTTACTTAGTATCTTGATACGTAGAAATCCCTAAAATATGCTAATACCTCTATTCAAGCACAAAAGCAACTGACTCTAGGTTGATTAATTGAAATTTCTTTCTAATTAAAATCCTTATTATCACATTAATTCAATTTATGGATCCCCCTATTAGATTTAACTCTAATCAAGTAGATTTATGTCATCCTATTTCTAGGATCGCATGCAACTCCACTCAATTATGCTAGATCTACTCTTAAACAGGGTCTATTCCTCCTCTGATTTAAGCACATCAAACAAGAATTAATATTCCGAAAATACTAAATCAAGAATTAAGCATACACAATTAAGAACAAAATCTAAGTATTTATTACGTAAAATTAAAAATCAAATGATAGAATTCATCATAGGGCTCATCTCCCCTAGGTATTTAGAAAATTAGTTTATGCTAACAAATAAAAACATCTCAAAGATAGTATAACCGCAAGATGAAGAAAAACTCATAATAAAATCAAAAGAAATTAAAAAGAGGTCCTCAATCTTGGTGGAAATTTGCTTCAAAGACGGCTTCAATGATGTTTTCCCAATTGTTTTCTTGAATAATCTCTGACGGCTTCCTCTCCTCTTATCAAATCTGGTATATATAGGTTTTAGAATACCCAAAAATCCTAAAAAAATACGCTTTTCCATGTATTTGGAGTACAATTCGCGAAATCTACAATCTGGCACATGTTCGTGTGCTTAGCCCGTGTGGCTCACATGGCCATGTGTCCAGCCCGTGTGGCTCTTAAAATCTGCTCTTTTTGTCCGGTTTTCGCTTGTTTTTTTCTCCCAAATGCTTTCCTAAGTATAAAAACATGAATTTAAAGGATTAGGAACATAAAATTCATTATTTTAAATCGATTAATCATCCAAAAACGCATTAAGAATGAGGCTAAAACATGTTACTTTTGGCACTTATCAAATTAAAAGAAAAACCCAAAGCTCAACAAGAAAAAAAAAACCTTCAAAACAAAGAACAAAATTCTCTCAATCTAATTTTTTTTTTGTAAAACCTAGAGTAACTAAGACCTATTTATAGGCTGATTATTCGTAGCATATATGACTAAAACAACTTTAGATTAAAAAGAGTTAAAGTGGGAAACTAAAAACAAAGTGTAATTGGGAGAAGAAAAATTAAAATAAAATTTTGGTCAAATAAGAGGCATTCTCCCACACTATTGTTAAAAGAGTAAATGTTGTTTTAGACAAATGATCCCTTTTTGGAATGCATAGTAAAACTCCAAACCACCTCTTTCTTGAATCTAATTTTGCCAAGACGGTGTGGTTTGATTCTGATCTAGAAGTTAGAATTGACACGATACATTATGTTGATATTTGAGAATGGATAAGAAGTTGGATCTCTTCTTATAAACATGATAAGTACCCTTGTTTATGGTTCACTTGTATCTTTACAGGTCTTTTATAAAACGTCTGGATCTTTATATCAGGGTTAGATTCAAAGGTGAAAATCCAAACCCTTGGAAAACTTGGTACAAAGTTAGATGCTTGGTTCTAAACCGCAAGAAAGCTTTCATTAATTATATTTTGAAAGCAAAGAACAAGATCCACAATATGGAAATCTCTTCCTCTAGGGAATTTCCAAAAACAAAATGGCTAACCCTTATCAATTGATTCTTAAAAAAATGAAGTGGACACAAAAAATTGTTTCTAATTTTGAGATTCCCTACTGGTAGCTTGAAGGCAATGTATGCAAAGCCTTCCAATAACAAAAGTAGAACATGAGCTAAATAAAAAAATATTTGATGTATCGTCGGGAATACCAAATATAACCTATTCCGAAAATTATAAAAAAAATAATAGTAAAAGGAAGTAGGGTCTAATCCTCAGGGACTAGAGTGTCATAAAAAATCTTGTTTGTCGAGATCCTGGGCGAAATCTTGCCCAGGAAAAGCGTTGGAATCTAGAGAAAATAAAAAATAGAATTAAAAAAAATAGAAGATAGAGGTGTCGAAATAAAATAAATTGCACAAAAATAAGCAGAGTTGAAGGAAGAAAGGGTTTATCGATATCGAGAGATCCAACCTCCGATTATCTTGATTCCTCCTTGATTCAATCATAGACTTTGGATGGTTCATCTCGTGCCCGAATAAGCCAGTTATAGTGGAAGAGGACGCTTACGAACACCAGCTCCAGATATAATTTTGACTTTAGAGGAACCTAACTCTAGCCAACTGTCGCTCCAACGGGACCGTCTTACACTAGATCATCTTTTCCCAATGACGAAAACCACGCCATTTTGTCTCTTTGGCTCGGCAACCTCTGACGTAGTAAGTTAGCGAACTGACTGTGCAATCTCCTCAAAACACACAAAGCAATCGTCTTTACATAAGATGAAAAGATTACTTTTGTAGGGATTTTGGACGAAAGCATCAATCCCGTAATTCAGAGAATTGATGAATAATAGGGCGAGAAGAATTAAGCGCGGATTCTAAGCCTCATAAACTTTGGAAGAACATTTGATAAATTTCGCCTAGAAGAGTTTTTAGTTGCTCATGTTTTTGGAAGAGATCACAAGATAATAAAAACAAAGCTTTTTATTGAAACTAGGGTTTTGGGGAGATGGAAGATTTTGCAATGAATGTAAGTGAATAATTCAATCACTCCATCCTATTTATAGTACATATAAATCCCTAGTTGAATCCAATATAAATTCTAAAAGATAATTAGAATTAAATCTAAACATTAATTCTCTAATTGGATCCAATTTAAACTCTAAAATATAAATCTAAAAAGATAAATATAAATTAAATATAAACAAAATCCTAAATATTATCCTAATAAAAATAAAATAAAATCAAGTCTTTTATCCTATAAAAACTCTCTTCAAGTCTTCCACCTTTTCACATCTTCTCTTTCTCTTCTAAAATCATGCTTTTTGCCCCAATTTGTCCTTTGTCTTCAATTTAATCCCTACAAGATAAAATGATCACAAATAGCCCAAATTAATAAAATCATACTCACAAAATATATATAATTAATACCCAAAAGTATGCTATTTTTAAGCGTTATCAATATTTTAATCAAAGTCAAAGAGAATCAAGTTATTCCATGTTCCTTAGGAACTAAGGACAAACTTCATGACAAGATCCATTACAATTAAGATTATTGTACTCCATTTACACTACCAGACTCTAAAGGACATAAGATTGGTCATTTATTCTAAAGGAAGAATAAAAGATCACTTTTGTTCTTCAAAACCATCATCGGCCAGAGGAGTTATATGGGCTTCTAAGACACAAGCTTATAGTAAAGTTTTAACTTTTATTTGTTATTATGTCTTTTGAATGAATAGTATTTTTCTTTCAAGATTAACTAATGTACTAAAATAAGCCTTACGATTCTTATTGATGAACTAATCAACTTCATTCACAAATGCATTAACTAATGCACAAATGTCATTTCTATAGAAAATCTCAAAAAAAAAATGACAATAGCTGCAACACTGGAACAATTTAGAAACAAACTAGAGAGATTCATTAACTTGATTAAATTATTGAAATTTGCATCTTAAGTGTGCCATCATCAAATCAACTTAATTATGAATACTGATCAACCAATAAGCAATTGCCAAAAACCCCCCAAAAGCTCATTATATCAATGATGCACAAAAGGTCAAGTCTTAAATATAGAAACAAACTAGAGATGCATTAACTTGATTGAAGTACAAAAATTTGTATTATAATTGTGCCACATCAAATCAACTTGACGATGAACACTGTTCTACTAATAAACAATTAACGAAGCCCCAAGAGGCCCATTGTATCAATTGTGCACAAAAGATAAAATCTTAGATAGCATGCCTCTCATCATTTTGGATTTATCATCATTACTATTATCTATCGCAATAAGGCCCATTGAGAATGGTCTCTACCACATCAGTGTATGACTAGAAATTAATAATTAAAAATAAAACTACATTTACTTTTTAAAAAATAGTATGGATAAAATAAGAGCCATAAAAAATGTAAGTAAAATAATATTAAATTAAAACAAAAAAAAGTAATATTGAAGAATTAACGACCAACAACCAGCTTAAAGGTCAGTGACACTGTCGATGAAGTAAATATTTAATTTGAAAAATTGAGTAACCAAGGTTTTTCTTTATTACAGTGCTAAAAGAGTTGAAATGAAAGTGTTGTTTTTCCCTTTTCTATTCAGTGAAGAAGTTATTAGAATAACAATCCAATTGACTTAGTTAGTAGTTACTAAGTAGTTGTAATTAGTTACTGTAAGCAGTTGTAATCAGTTGCTGTATAAATATGTATATTGTGTATGAACCAGATATGAATGAATTAAATCAATTCTTGAGATTTCAATATGGTATCAGAGTGTATTTCTTTATTTTCTTTTTGTTGAGTGGAGATGACGATGGAGTCAGTTGAAAAAATTCTTAATTCGTTTGCCTTTGTGTCTCATAAGGTGGTCATACTTTTACATAGTATGCATATTTATACAGCAACTAATAACTATTGCTTACAACAATTAGTTACAACTGCTTCCAGCAATTAATTACAACTACTTAATAATTACTAACTAAATCAGTTGAATTGTTAATCTAATAGAAGTGATAGTTGCAAAGCAAGGGAAATTTAATTTGAAGGCCAAATTGAAATTTTAAAAAGAAGGATTGTAGTGTAATGACAAGAAAAATCGAACTGAAAGAAATGCATTTTTGGGAAGTTTAAGCAGCGAATAAGATCATTTCTTTTGACGATGTTCCAGGTGTATCTAATTTGTCCTTGTCACCTTTGTTCTTAAGTCATGGTTGGATCATTCCTTACTATTATTTTTTTGGAGCATGCGCATATCATCTTCGTTTCTGATTTCCCTTCTATAATGGAGATTGACCACTATTTGCTAATATAATTGTAGTATTGCCAAATTATAAATGTAGTATTGTCAGATTCTCTATGGGTAGTGACAATCATTTCAGTAGAAATTTGATTTTGATGCTTTCTTGTAGGGAACATCTTTGCACGAAAGTCTTCCTATTATTCGGACTCCTCACCCTTCAACTCTAGCATCCAAGTAGGGGAGATCTAGGGGTTATCACGGTTCGATTCCTCTAAATTAAAATTTTTTTCGTATACATTTTTTATGATTTATGAAATTTTAACTTAACAATGATAGAACTATATATTAATATCTTAAAAATTATAAAAATTTGATTTAATATTTTAAAAATTTTAAAAATAAAATATTAAAATGACAACTACATTTTTTTAATTAAGTTATATTTCTGGATCCACGATTACATCTAAGAAAAATTAAAATAATCAATAACTAATGACTTGCAAGACACTAAACATAACTCCTATAAAAAGGACAGCGATGAAAATAATATAATATTTAATTAGAATTAAATTCCAAAAAAAGTTGGAAATATATTATGCATGGATAAATAAACCCCCCCTTTTGAGTTGGATCCAATGTCATAGTGCCGTGGATCAACAAGTCAACTTTTGATCTATACAAAATTCTTTCAATATTCTTTCAATAGAAATATGTGATGATATAGAAATTCTTCCCAAGGAGTCGTATTCAAATTAGAATTCCACTCACCTTAAACTCTATCCAAGGATTGATCGTGATTATTCATCATCATTGATATGCCCTTGCACGCAAATGAAACCCCATGATCAAGATAATAGTTCTTACCCTACATGGTCCCTACACATCCCTACGGATTGTTGAGAAAGGTTAAGACGACTTTTATACGCAAAAGGAGGAGGAAATAACTTACTCAAGATACACGAAATGCCAACCCATTACAAAATTATAGCTTGAAAAGTCGTATTAGGACTGACCCACTTGTTGGATGCCTAAAAGATAGTAATTCAAATCTGCTCATTGATAGTTCAAACTCGAAAACTTATTTAAATTTAAAAAAGATTTAGTAAAAATATTAAATAAAAAAATAAACTTGGACAAAAAAATTATAAAATATAAGTAAAACTCGAATTTAAACATTTAAGACTTAAATTCAACTTGACCTGATTCATTCTAAATTTATAATATTTTAATATTTTATATTATGTTATTGTATAAAATTATTAAATATTAATATAAAATAATATAAATATTTTTTAAAAGATTTAAAAATTAATATTATAAATTTAAAATGGACTTGATTTGATCTTTTATAAATATAAACGGATTTGAACAAAATTTTAAATCTAAATTTCAAATCGAATTGAACTTCAACAAATATAAAATATATTAATAACATACTTAAACTTCACGTGAATCTAACCCAACTCATAAATACTCCTAGCCACATCCTTCCCAAGTCCAGTCTTGAAATTCACACGAATCTTGAAAGAATTTAGCGACATAGTTCTATTCCTTTTTAGCTTTGCTTATCGACAGAAGATTACAAGCGGATCTGGACCAAAAGAATGAAGTGGAGGATTAGGCCTTTCGATTTTTAACAGCCCCTGTCCAAAACAATTTTTGAGAGACATCCATCTGCTCTCCTTACTGTCAAATTCTTATCACATGGTTTTAAAGATTCGAATAAAGTCTCATCACCTGTCATATAGTTGGTTTCTCCTGGATCCACAATCCAATCTCTTAATTTTCCATATAAAGGTATTTATATAACATTTATCATGGTTAAGAAATGCAGTTTCATGGTGAAGTGAACGATTATTCAAATTACCTTCTTTAAGAACATTTATCATTTAGTGCACACTTCAATGTGCACCCTACCAACAATAGGAAATAGATACAGGGTTTTGAGGAATGATTAGTATCTTAAATTCTAATGAATATCACAAATTAAATCCCCACTTGTATCTTCAACCTTCAACTTTATGGAAACTTTAAAATATCCAAGATTCTCTCTGCAAACACATTAAATTGTACTCATAATAATATTTGCCATTCCACGCAAGAAATTTTGATCGGTGAAAAAATAAATCAACAAATTCATACCTCATGTAAAGGACTACTTCATATCCAACCTCACCAATCAAAAGTGACACTAACAAGCAGCATATAGAACTTTTCCTCACTCTTCAATACTATAGCTACTTCTCTGCAAATAAAAGCAAAAGCAAGAAAAGTAATGACTTAGAATGCCAAATCCACAATCTATGAGGACTCTATTGATGCAAGGTTGCAACAAATTATACCCAAAAGGATTCAAAGCCTAAATTTGATAAAAACCATGTCTAAACTCGTTCTCACACTCTAAACCTTTTAATAAGTTGTCCCAAAAGATGAACTTCCATGGTGAATCAATAAAACATAACAGGGGAAAGAGAAACATAAAGAGCATAAAGGGTAAATAGTTTGGACATGTTTGAAATACCTTAGCTGATAAAGACAATAACGCAAAACATCCTAGTGAACTAAAACTCATTATCCAGTAAAGTTTTGGGAAATGCTTACCTTTCTTTTGGGAAGCGACAGGTCAACTACACACGCATATATAGCTTGCAAGTCTCCCTAACTCTTAAATCTGCAGCATTTTCATTGAAGCAATACAAGCAAGTGCTTTCTTCCCCTAAGAAAAGCATGTAGCGTAGGAACAGCTCACTTTGAACATGTAGCATAGGAACAACTCGCAGCATTATCGAGTTGAGGCATTGAAATTGCATTTCTCATCAGATTTTTGTCAAAATCTTTCTGATGAGCATCACCTTTTAAGAGGTGCTTCCTTTCATTTCTTTAATATAATATCTGCGCAACTAGCCTCCAGATTCTCTTCCTTTTGGTTTCCTTCTAGGTTTTCTTTTATCAAACCAATCAGCCTATCCCTGGATCATGAGAACCCATATCTAAGTTACTGGGCATTGAGTGGCTTGGTCTGTATCAATACGAGGTGCTTCCAATATCTGCGCCACTAGCCTCCAGATTCTCTTCCTTTTGGTTTCCTTCTAGGTTTTCTTTTATCAAACCAATCAGCCTATCCCTGGATCATGAGAACCCATATCTAAGTTACTGGGCATTGAGTGGCTTGGTCTGTATCAATAATCTTGGTGGTACTAAAGGTTTGCTCAGCACATGAATCAATGAAGCAGATGTCATTTTCGCTCAAATGCGAAATCTTATTCTGGTTTTCATAATAATCCTCCTCAAAAGGATGCGATGAAGAATGCCCCTCAACACCCCTGTTGTGATTTTCCAAGTCAGATAGGCCAGCTTCACAACAATCGTCTTCAGTACAACTAGTATCACTATCTGATGATGCCACTGAATAGGACTCTGCAGATAAATGCAAGATTTCTTCCACCAAATTGAGGCGACGATGCAAAAGGTCGTTCTGATAATGAGGCGGCGATCCAGGGTAAGCAGACGAAGAATTGGACTCCTTTATAGTATCAGTAGTACTCAAATGTGATACACTGGCATTTTCAAGCATCTTATTACCTTCTAGGACAGAAAAAATACAGTGATGAGCACTCTTTGCCTGCATGGATCCGCTATTCGTCTCATCATGCAAGTATTTTTTTTGATACTCTTGTTTTCTATCTGTTCTTCTCAACCCTGGGAGAGAGAACCCACCATTAATACCTGGGGGGGAAATGTGGTCAAAATACCCATTCGCATGCATACCAGTAGACGTATCTGCAAAAGAACCATCAGATTCTAACACACTCAACCTACTTTCATCCCCTGAAGCTTGAATGGACTTTGAAATGCGTCTTGAACTTTCAATAAGATGCCTCTTACTTTTCCCACTTTTTTTATAATTTTGTTTCTCTGGATGCAACATAGTTGCATTAAAATTACCGCCATCTGCAGAATTCTTAGAAGCATGAACTATCCAATCCATAAACTCCTGCAACCATAGAATAGAACGCTCTCTCTTCAATTGTTCTACTCTGTTCATCAGATAAACTATTTCAGATAGATCCTCAGATAAGATTTTCTCTCTGCTTTGAGTTCCATTACCACATGATACAGAGTCTAGATCAGAACAAATGTAAGTGCTTTCTTGTTCACTCTCAATACAAGCAAGTCGAGATACCATTATCTGCAGAAGTGAAAATGATAAAAAAAAAGTCAATCAAATTGATAAACAAGATATAAACTACAACGTATAATTCACAACAAAATTTCATCAAATGCATCAAAAAGACAAACCAGTATGCCAAAACCATTTCACAAGTAAAGGGGAAAGATGAATGATAGAAGCTACAATAATAACATACAGATCAGAGAATTGGGGAACTCTACACACCCTCTTTTTGTTGATACACCCCTCTCCTTCAGCATCATCTTTTGCGGGAGAATAGAACCCAAAGCTTGAAGGTCGTTTCTGTCTGCTGGCAACGATAATCTTCCTCTTCCAATAGTCTGTGGTGTTAATTTCATTGTCATCTAATTTCAACTAATCAGTCATACAACAGAACATAGGAACGGTATAATTAGCATGATTACTAGATAAAACAAAAATAAGAAATATTTAGCAAAAGGAGCATGACTATTGAATACTAATAGAAATTCCACAACAAAAACATGCCATATGCATACATTGTCTGGATGACTGAAGTAGCTGAAAACTTGTGCGCGATACCATCGAGCACAACATAGTGGATTCCCTTCCAGCCACAAGCTTTGTAGAAATGAGAGGCCCACCAGGAACTCCAACTCTGAAAAATTGGAAATAATATTGTAGGAGACATCAAGCCCTTCAAGTGACTTCAAATTCTCAATCCCACGCAATGTAGTTAGAGCATTGTTCCTCAAAACTAGTTTAACAACATGACAGCAAACCTGCATTTTTCAAAACAATGGTGCATAGGTCCCTATATCAAAACTTCAGATATAGAGCATGTCACTAAGAAATTATTCAAAGGAGTTTTTTACATAGGAAAAAAATTCAAATGAATGCCTAATAAGTAATTTAAACAGAGAAGTGTAATGGGAAATAACAAGGAAAGGCAAAATCAAAGCAATCACAAATAATGCGCATGAAAGTAACAACCAACACGAAACTCTGACGAAAATGAATGTTTAAATTCAGACAACTGCACAATTACAAGCAAAACAAGATAGGGAGGCAATAACAATGGTAGTGTGCAGAAAGATACAAGCTAGAGAAGATGATAGCCGATATAAGCCACATTAGATAAACCTTTCAGCATCAAATCAAAATCAAATGTCAAGTAAAAATGGGAGCTATTCCTACCTCACTAAATGAGGAGATGGATCGCAGTTGATTGAATCCAAGGGCCAAGTGCTTCAGCTTGGCACATATTTGAAGATTATCCACTTTGGCAAACTTGTTTCGACTCAAATCAAGGGTTTCAACAGAGGGAAGAAGTTGCAAAGACTCGTCCATTAGTAGCAGGCGATTGCATGCACACGATACAAAGGACAAGCGGTTCCACTGTGGACAGTCCTTTACCTCAGCAATTCTACTGGCAAACACATGTCGCAATGCATCCTACATATGTCAAAAATATTGATCATGAGAAAAAAATTGTGTAAAGTACCCATATATAATTTCTAACTTTAAATGGTTCTTACTTAGGAAGAAGAAAATAGGGGAGGGATATCTTATGATTTATAATCACAAAAACTGAATGAATGCCATTAATTCTTCCTCTTGTTCAAAAATAGGGCAAAACACTCACGGTTGAATTATGACAAATAATCTTCTCCAAAGTATGTCTCAACTCAAGCAATCCCTTGGCTGCTGAGGTCGACAAATCGCACCCTCTGAGTTCCAGAACCTTCAGTCTTCCAAACGGGAGCAACGAGAGCGGCGTGGGATCACGCGCAGGAGGGGGCAAGGCAGATACCACCTTAAGAGTGGTTAGGAGGCGTAGTGTCCGCCGAAGCTGCTCGAGCGCACGGTGGTCCCCAAGGTCCGAGACGTAGGCACGTAGATAGTCAACTAGAGCTCCCACTAGAAGTCTGTCGAGCCCCTGCAACGCTTGGAGCCGAGACTGCACGTAATGTAGCCCCGCCGGGTTGAGCTTCAGAACCTTAGTTCCATCAATCAAAGGCCCCGCTTGGTCGTCAACGAATTTGAACAGCTTCTCAAGGTAGCGATCCCTTGTGACGATCACCATTGGCATCAAGTTTTAGAAAATCACCCACACCGCCATATTCCAAAGCTCATACGTGAACAAAAGGTTTGAAGAATGCGAATGAAGGTTTGAAGGGAAGAAATGAATCATTAAATGTAAGGGGAATAGCAGGAAATAGAAAAGGACGGCTGTAGCGTAGCTTGAGAATGATGGGGTGGTTTATTATGTTCTGGCTTTGGTTGGTTTGGGAGGAAAAAGGTCAAATAATTGGGAAGTGAAATATGGTACGTAGGGAAATAGAGACACCTGGCGCACATGCACACAACATGGGGAATCCAATTCCAACCAACGTGATTCCATTGTCGGCTTCCTCCAGAATCCAAACAAATGCGGGGTCCACCCCAGATGTTTGTTTGTTCTTACTTGCAGTTGCCTCCTTGACAAGCATAATTTGCATTTGCCATTTGCCGCCCCCATCTCAGTCCTTATTTTTGCCTAACTATATTTTTATTAAACACGTTGTTAATGGTTGTGGCGACTGGAATTAATGTTTTATTACATTTTCCATAATGCATTATTATCTATGCGATAACGGGTGGATGAAAATGAATTGTTTCCCATTAAAAACATAAGAACGATGTCTTTCTTTCTTAAGAAAAATTCTTTTTTAGTGTTTATCAAGTTATAATCTTTATATTTCATTTTAAAGAGTGATAGGAGGGAAAAAAAAGAAGAGTGAAAACTAGTGCAATGGAAAATCAAACATATGACTGCGTCGAATCAGTTTTGCAAAGAAGGAGCTGTTCGTACGTTGATGTAAGGCGGACGTTACATGATTTGTTTGGATTCACTGATCATCATAGCATGTTGGAAGAAGAAGATAGTTAGCCTACATGTAATGGTGATGAAATTTGTAATATCTCTCACCTGTCCCGACTATCAGTGCGAGTGAGAGATGTCATCGAAGCATTTACGAATAAAAAATTTAGATTTTATTTAAGAGTTAAAAAGTTTAAAATACTTTTATAAAACATTTAAAATATGTTTTAAAAATATTAAAAGTGTTAAAAATAATTTATAATGATTTAGAATTTATTTGTAATTGGTCGGAACCCAAAACGAGTTTCGAAAGGTCAAAACAACTTAAAATAGTGCAAGATTGTAACAGTGGCACGACATCGCGATGAGGGATTTATGATGTTGCAATGAGACTTATTGAGAAACAAAGTCATGTGTGGGGAATGTGTAGTTGCGACGTCGGGCACTGAGGTCGCGACGTTACAAATTTGTGGTCGCGACTTGACTCACTGAGTACGCGTAAAACACTTCAAAATCACTCTAAAACATCCTTAAACACCATTAAATCATGACTCGTGGTTCCAACCTATTTAAAAAACATTTATAAATCATATTTAAACATAATTACAAGTTATAAACATGTTCAAACCAATTTATAATTCAAAAACTTGTCTTAACTATTCAAGGATGTAGTGACCCGATTTCTAGTTGATTGCCACCAAATGTGTAAACGTTTGGACTGAAAATACTACAACAAAAAGATATATAATAAAGCAACAGTGTCCGCAAATATACAATTCAAATTATAATATAGTATTATACAACGGATATGGAAATAACTCCAAAGATCATACTTAAGGGAGGATGTATTAAATCTAAAATTATCTTATATAATAACAGGTCTGAAAAGTAATTACTGAAAATCATATTACCATAATTAATAATAAAAATTAAGGTGATAAAATAAAATAAAATTACTAAAAAGAAATTGATAAACAAGGAAATCTCAATTAACAAACAAAAGATTAATTCACTTCAGTGTTCATAATTAACTTCAAAACTTGGGTTTTAGTGAATTAGCTAATAACTAACTAATTATTACCTTTCGACCTTTAACTGATTAATTAAACGGTAAAAACCCACTTATCTTTCGACCTCACCGTTTAAAATCAGGATAAATTATGAGGTGTTCGATAAACTTATCTTTCGGCCTATCTGCTTGGATTACTTCTTAGGGTCGTCAATCCTAAGGTTTAAACATACAAATTTAAGCCAACTAATTCTAAGATAAACCCTCGTTTTTCCGTTAATTAAGATTAATTCACTTCAGTGTTCATAATTAACTTCAAAACTTGGGTTTTAGTGAATTAGCTAATAACTAACTAATTATTACCTTTCGACCTTTAACTGATTAATTAAACGGTAAAAACCCACTTATCTTTCGACCTCACCGTTTAAAATCAGGATAAATTATGAGGTGTTCGATAGACTTATCTTTCGGCCTATCTGCTTGGATTACTTCTTAGGGTCGTCAATCCTAAGGTTTAAACATACAAATTTAAGCCAACTAATTCTAAGATAAACCCTCATTTTTCCGTTAATTACTCCCACATTTGCTCGTTAATCTTCTTAAAGAAATTAGCCATGCATGAATTTAAATGTCATTTTCCATAGAAATAATTTAATTATGCAAAACACACAAGTTAAATTAAAACGAGAAGAAGATAGAAATTTATTCGTTTGAGAAGTTGAATGTGTTTGGTTTTGCGAATTCCTTTAACAGATAACGAGATATCGATGCTGAAAAGTGAGAAGTGAAAGAAAAAAAACTAAAATACTTAATAACGAAGGTTTGGGCTCAAATCGAATCCAAGTCGAAGAAAAAGAAATAAATTGTTTTTGAAAATAAAATAAAAATTAATTAAAATCCTAACTACAATTAAATCTACTAGTTAAAACCTAAAAATGGCTTCCCCATCAGCCTCCCATAGCTTAGCCTAACCTTTGCTATTTATAGGTAAAGTTAGCTGCTTAATTAGGTCAATTACAAACCTTAATTATGGTAAATATGGATTGTGCAAATGAAAATAACTTTGATTAATTTTTGCCCTCTGTCAGACTTGTGTTATGACACATGCTTATGCATGTCACGACACAAGCTTATGCGTGTCGCGACACACAACTTTGAATCTCACATTTGGAGTTTGTTCCATTGTGTTGTGACCCCGAAAGCTCGTGTTGCAACTTGGTTGTCATTTTTGATACTTTCGAGCTTGAAAATAGGTGTCATGCACACTCAATTAACTCGTTAAAACTACCTTAAGGCCCGTATTGGCCCAATAGGTCAATTAACTCAAATTTATTACGTAAAATCATTTATTTTGCAAGAAATTAAATCTAAGCTAATTAAACTGAAAATGCAATAAAATAACCTAAAACGGCTTAAAACAAGCTCATTAAGTGCTGGAAAGTACCTAATTTGCCATTACAAATTGTGGCAGGTCGAATACCCTACACTTAATTCGTTGCTTATCCTCAAGGAAACAAGACAAAAGTAAAAGAAAAGAAAAGAAAGCACACAAGATAAAGTACTCAAGCATGTTTTCTTTATGTAATTGGTTAGGGACAGTATAAACAAGATGGTGTGGCTAAACACGTAATCCTAACGGGATATGTTATTGACTCATGATTTCTAATTTTAGACAAGTTAGTTCAATAAATTAAAAAGAAAATAAATCAAAGAATGTCAAGCATAGTTATCCATCAAACAAATACACAAATATAATTTTATGCTTAAAGAAATATAAGTGGTAAGAATTTTCAATTCTCAATTCAATTTTCATCCATGCCATGTATCACCTAGGTCACATAAGAATTTTTGGCTTGAAACGTTCTGCGGCTTAGGTTGGTTTGGATTTCAAGAACATGCTCGACAAAACGGGTTAAGCACAAAAATAGTTTGACACATTATATTGTGTCCAATAATCCCCCAATGTCCCAATTAGTCTCACCACCTTATATCTACTTCTCTCACATTCATTTTCTCTTCATTCCTTAAGGTATAGTATAATATTCATGAGTACATTCCTTTTCTCTCCATTCCTTAAGGTATAGTATAGTATTCATGAGTAAAATAATCTTGGTGAGCCTTTTGTGCAAAAATGAGTATATTTTTCTTTCTTTCTATCTCTTTATTTTCTTTTTACTCACTTTGCTTTTATTCATTCGATATTTTCTGGCTTGGCTTTTATGTAATGCCTACGACTTGACCCGATCAATCGAATTTGAGTCTTGGGTGTTACTAAGTAGATTAGGACTCGACAACACTTCTTAAACACTGTAGCATGCTGAATAATACCTCTTTTACTATCACAAATTAAATAAATGTTGAGTATGATACAATACATACAACTATTTCTCACGCCCTTTTATGATTAGTGGGGCCTTACAAACCAGTATTTAAAGAAATAAAAGTTATTTCACTTAGGTAACCTTCAACTCTATAGTAAGGACTACTCATGCAAAACTAGCTTATGACGCGTACTAAGACCACTTATCAAACTATCTTCTTCATTTGGTTCGTTCAGACTTTAGGACTCGAACATTCTTGTTTAGACTAACTCTGTGCAACCCTTGGTGCAACCCTAGCATTGCCCCTCTAGGTATCTTCCTTAAATGCAACATAAAACACACAAGGGCAAATTCATTAGAACTTAGTGAGAAAATTCCCTTTTACTTGTATTCACATTTTCATCTTGATAGTCATGAGGACTTCATCAAACAACTAGGGTCAGCCTTTTTAGAGTCTGCCACTTTGACGCTGCCTTTGAATCTTGACATAAGGATCACACTACGAGCTACGCCACTAAGGCATACACTTCACTTCAGATATCTTCCCTCATCTCTAGAAGTCGCAGACACACGTTCGAACAATAGATATCCACAAGGGCATTCATACATCATCAGATAGCCACTAAGGCATCCATCTACATTCAAGCAATCTTCGCCACAAGGGAACACATGTAATAGAATAAGCCATAAGGCTTCCACAAATAACAGGTTTCTCCATAAGGGCTCACATATCAGAGAACAACCATAGAGGCTCACATATCACAAGTTCCAACCATAAGGGCTCGCACATCAGATTCTGCCACAAAGGCTCACAAATGTCAGAACAGCCATAAAGGCTTCCACATATCGGTAGCTTAGTGTTTTCGACAATAGGGATTTGTCTACACTCATCGTCTTGAGGTTTTCCCCTCGTCGCCTGGTACTCACCCAACCATTCTGTAACATCCCAAAATTTTTGGAGTCTTAAACAGTGATAAATAAATAATAGACCAGTCAGAACATGAGAAAGTCAAAAATTGAAAATTTACAGAGATATGAGACAGAAAGGACAAGTGCAAAAGGTATTTGGAAGAGTATAAATATCAAGATAAATTAATTCGAGGTATCGATTAAATTGTAAGATAATGAAAAGTATTATGATAAAGTGAGAAAAATTGGTGTTGAAAGGATTAAATTAACTTGATGAAAAAGGAGGAGTGGTTAGATGTGCAAATAAACCAAAAGAAGTATGAGTCATACATGAAATTATAGGAAAAGATATAGGGAAAAATGGTAATTATATTAAAAAGATAATTATGGAGAGTGTCATGATTATAGCTAAGTTGTGTTGATTTATGATTGGATGGTCAAAAGTCTAATAATTAAAATAATGGACATTTGGTTAGATTTTTATGAAGAAAAATGTAGAAAAATATGGAAAAATCCATCCATCTCTTTAAAATCCATTCACTTCACTCTCACCCCCATCATCTCAACTTTTCATTTTCTCACAAATAAGTCCTTTCCACCATTAACAAGTCAATTAAGCTTAAACTCTCCAATTCCTTTGATGATTAGTGGTGAAATCAATAGAGAACTGTAAAGAGTCCCTAAAATTTATGAGAAGCTCAACCATAGTTGTCTTGGAAAAGAGACAAAATGAGAGGTAGGGTTGAATAAAAGTGTTTGAGGTAAGAACTATCAACTTCTCTTGAAATACATGTTAATTTTTATTAGAAAACATGAATTATGATATGTGAACATGATTTTAATATGAAAATATTGTGCATTTTGATATGGAAAAATGAAGAAAAAGTGAAATTGAAAAACAAATAGGGAAATAAAGCAAGGAAGTGGACAAAGGGAGAAGGAGAAGAAGAAAGTTGACTTCAAGCCTAAAGTTGTAAGTACAATTAGAACTCTATCTATTTTAATTATGTGATTAGATGTAATTAGGAAATATGAAAAATTATTATAATAATGAAATTTAAATATATATAAGTTTTGAATAAAGAATAAGACATGGAAATGACTAAGTGGTAATTAAGTAAAATATAGTGTGAAATAGTTTAGTATGTAAAGTAGGAAATTGTAATAAAAGTATAATAGTTGGGTTGTAATAGTGAAAAATATTCAAAGTATTGAATAAGTGAAATTGTGGAAAAATATGAAATTTTATGGAAACAAGGACTAAATTGGAAGACTTGAGACATACATGAGGTGGACATAATACAAGTGAAATATATAGAAATTTGATGTGGAAAAAATAAGATAGTAGAATTAATTATGTGAATTAAGTGATATGAGAAAGAAAATTTATTTAATAGTGAATAAAGAGCTTTTATTATAAAAGGTGATTAAACTGGAAAGTAATAAAAGTTTACAAGAAAATATTGATAAATAAAGCATATAGTGAAAAATACAAGAATATATGAATTTTATAGTCCAAACTACAATTATTTCCTAATATTTTAGAAATTAAGGGCTAAATAATGAATTTGGGAAAAAATATATTAGAAATAGTAAAGTGAAGTGCATAACACTTAATATGAGAAAATTGATATTGTGGTGAAGTTTGGAATATTAATAAGTATTGAATTATGTTAAATTCGTTATCAAAAGTAAAATATATTGCTATATAAAATGATGTGATGAAGACTAAATTATAAAATATGCAAAAGCGATATGGGATATGCATGATAAGAATTATACGTAAATTATATGAAATGGTGTTACAAGGATTTAATTGTAAAGAGAGAAAAAGTGACATGGAAAATATAATTTTCCTAAGTAGACGAGATAAGAACCATAGAGATATATTTGGCATGCCATAGGAACCTGAACGCTTCCATATTTACTGTGATCTACGTGTATTTAGCACTTTGTGTGCTCTCTATTCTAACTAGCACTTTGTGTATTCTCTGTTCTGTAATAGCACTTCAATGCTTCGTGATACGTCACTTTTGTGTTTCGTGATTTGTTCCGTGTATCCTATGTGTTTTGTTGTGTTTATTGGGTCACTATGTAAAAGATAAAGGATTTTCTTTGTTTAAAAGATATATCACTTCCTCTATTGTAAGGAAAATATTATATGAACTAAATGATCAAAAGAATGAAGTAAGTGAATTAAATTTGTTAAGTTGATATTTAATGATAAATTGGTAAATGAAAAAAATGAATAAAGGATTACCTCCTGAAAAAGAAAAGGTACAAGGCTGTTCTATCTGATTATTGAATTATAAATATTTTATGTGTTGAAAGGTAATAAAATTATGAAAATTGAGAAGTTCTAAGGTTAAAATGAGAACTGTGAAGTACATGGAACTTTAAATAGTGTAATGAGTAATTGAAATAAAGTTATGTTATTAAAGTGTTATAAGAATAAAAATTTATTAAATATGGTTAGTTGATGAATAATGAACAACTATGTCATAAAGGAATTATTTGAAAAAGATCTGTAAATTGGATGATAGGTCATGAATGAAGAACACAAATAGGTCATTAAATGATTCTGTGTAATTATTAATAAGAAAATTTAAGTTCTATGATAGATAAAAATATTAATTAAATTTCTTGTTGTACTTACTAAGCTACTAATAGCTTAACGCGTATTTTATATGCGTAGATAAAGAGAAGCAAGTAAACGACCATGTGGATAGGTCGCATCTCATCACACCAACACATCAGTGGACCCAAGAAAAGGGTAAAATTTCATTGACTGTTATTTCAATAAATGACACGTACCTAGGTAAATAATTCTGTAAGAATACTTTTAAAGGATTAAATGTAAAGGGTGAAACTTGTTTAATTTATATGAAATTTTATACAAGGCTATGAGTTAGATGTTAAAAATATGATCAACTAAGGGTTTGGATTAAATGTTTTAGCTAGGATTAGTTCGAAACTCAAATGTGACATTCCTATACTCAACTTGATAGTCGGGTTAGGTATAGTGGTGTTACACATTCAGCACATGACTTACTCAAATGTGGTCTTCATTTGCCATATGATACTATAACAATATTGGTAGGCCTTACACTATATGGACTTCACATACGTTATATGATGCCATAGTCCCAGACTAGGTCTTACACGATATGGTTTTCACATACCCCATATAATTCCATAGTCCCAGACTAGGTCTTACACGACATGGCCTTTGCTTGCAATGGCTATGGTCTTTCACATATCAAAATTCGTGTTTATTGTCCCGACAGAACATCACACGCAAGCAGACTCAATGCAGATTTATGCATGACTGACTCTTTACAAAGACTTCAACATGCGGATGCACTTACTCTTTTATCCGTGTGACACTTCTTTTACACTCATGCATGACTCTTCATGCAAAGACTCGTAATAAACACATAACCATATGCATACACATAGATCTTATGACAGAAGTATCGTACGAGCGACATACTCAAGTTCGCTAGACGCATATTCATCAAACATTTACATATTAACAAAACAGAGGTATATCATTCATCTTGGCGTCAAGCTACACATGTTGCAACACCCGAAACTCGATTCCATCGTCAGTTAGGGTCTCGACGTCCTTCCGATCATCTATCGCAATTTATCTCACAATACTG
This sequence comes from Gossypioides kirkii, assembly GCA_005610355.1. Lineage (NCBI taxonomy): Eukaryota > Viridiplantae > Streptophyta > Magnoliopsida > Malvales > Malvaceae > Gossypioides > Gossypioides kirkii. The sequence continues at coordinate 25,722,541 of CP032246.1, read as the reverse complement.
TGTCATTTAACCATATTTTTATAGAGTAATGAAATAAGCACGACATGAATCATCAATTGAAAATCAACATAACTCAGAAAGGGCAAAAATGTCATTTTCACGATTTTTGGAGACTTTTACTGATACTTGTTGGACAAGTATCGATAATAGTCAAGTCAGTAAGCAATTTAGACACAGTATATATTTCTACCGATATTTGTGATAGTTCTACCGATACAAGTGTAACGTCTATCGAAACAAGTCATGCTTTTACTGATACTAAAAACTCCAGAGAGCTAAGAAGTCTTACCCTGCAACTTTTATCGATACAAGCATTCTAACTACCGATACAATCATGAACAGAACTAACGATAATTATTATGCAACTACTGATACAACCCAAGTCAGTAAGCAACCTCTCTCCTACCTTGTACTTGTATCGATACAAGCAAGAGTTCTACCGAAACAAGTATGCAAAATTCTAATATTAACACAAGTTCATTAACAAAACTTCATTTCATAGACGTAAGGTGTAAATGGATAAGACATTGTGTTCAAGAACAATATTTAGCATTACATTTTAGTACTAGATACCTACTTACAACATTAAGCAAACATTCATGAGTTCAACTTTTAACCAAGGTAATACAAGTAACATTTAATCACGAAATAAACATTTACAAAATAACATCATCCTAGTACATGTCCAAGTGATGTAAATACTACCGAACAAGCTCTCGGGATAGTGTGATTCTTCAAGGTGATCTGATCTTGAGACAGCAAAATAAATCTACAAAACAACAACAAATACACAGGTAAGGTATTTAAGCTCAGTAAGTTCGCAATGACATTATCTTACAGCATTTCCATTTTCAGTACAGAGATAATATTAATTTTGGTCGTCATAATCCTGCAGTAACGGAATTGGATTTGATCTCTTCAATCTTCCATAATTTAGCTCATACGAGCCTAGATGAGGTTAGCTCTTACGAGCCCAGATAAAGTTAACTCTTACGAGCCCAAATAGAGTTTAACCAGTATATGATACTGCTCACACAAGCTGATGAGGATCTGCAACATATGCAGAAACCCAGCCATCGATATGGTCCAGATTTTCCACTATCGATGCTGCTCACACAAGCTGTTGAGAATCCGTAACACATGTAGAAACTCAGCCATCGTAGGGGTCTATATAATCTGTATTCATTCAGAATCTGTCGATTGACAATGCTACTCACACAAGCTATCAGGAAACTGCAACATATGCAGGATCCTAGCTATCGTGTCGAATAGATAATCGGCCCTAGGCTTGACATCTCTTTTCTTTGTTTGTTTCCCAACTTCTCGAGCATTCAACCTTCCTTGAGTTTGTTACACAACAATGGACATACAAAAGGAATTCCAATGAATAAAGACTAACACTATGAACTTACCGGACGAAATTACAGTTGAGCAAAACTTCAAGGACTATTCTGAAATTTTCCCTTTTCCATGATCGGTGGCTCGATTTCGATCTAACACAATAAATCAACCAATTCTCTTAATAATATAATTTGATCAGTTTATGCATATAAGTCCTTTTCGAAAAAATTACAAAATTACCTTTAACCTTTACATTTCTATTCAATTTAGTCATTAACTACAAAACATACAAAATAACCATTTTACATTTCAAATTATACTAGCTGAATATCTATGGGTCTCCAACCAACACCTATATGCAATTATTTCTCATCGAGGACATGTATTTCACAATTTTCACAATATAGTCCTCTAACCTTAATTTCATCAAAAATCATTTTATAAAATCATGAAATTAAACCATCAAACATACAAATCCATCAAAAGCTTTCAAGAATAAGCTTATTCAACAATGGCAAGTTTTACAACATTTGACAGATTCACAAATTAGTCCTTAAGTTAGCTAAATTAAGCTAATACAGACTCAAAAAATAAAAATTACTAAAAACGGTCAAGATATGCTTGCCCAAATCAAAGCTTAAAGATTTGAAATGAAAAACCCTAACTTTTTCTCCCTTGGCCGTGTAAAGAAGAAGAAGATGAGAAAATGTAATGAAATTCTCAGTTTCTTTCTTTTTAATTTCATATATATAATACTGACATTTTTGTAAATTTTGTAACTTTCATCATTAAGCTTACTTAATCACCTTTTAACCTTAATTAATCATTTCATTAACAATTTAATGTCATGATATTCCACTATTTAATCTTTATTGGCTAATTTACCTATTTAGTCCTTCAATTCAAATAATTCTATCTTTGTGCCCTTTTACAATTCAGTCCTTCTTACCAAATTAACCATCTAAACGATAAAATTTCTTAACCAAAATTTAATATGATGCTAAAGACATCATAAATATTAAATAAATAATATTTACGACCGGACTCGTCAGAGTTATGGTCTTGAAACCACTGTTTCTAACACCACTAAAAACTAGGCTATTACACATGCAACATATTAGATACACATTTCTCTCACAGAATCAGCACATCACACACATATCTTAACTTTAATTCATAGGTCAACCCTTCAACATGGAAGAGATGAGCATATAAACATACATAAAAGAGTCAGCTTAGAGATTCACGAGGCACTCACCTGAGGTCTTCGAACAACAACTCGCACTTTGGTCTTAAGGTCTTCCATCGTGAAAAAACGACCACTACTTAGGAGAAAAATGACCTTATACATGTCCTTCGACCCTTAGTCTTGTCACTATAAGAGAAACCCTTAATCCCCCCTCTATTTGAGGGAAAATAGGTCTTTAAATAAGAGAGGAAAGGATGACTTACCTTCCTCCAGAAGTTTCTTAATAAAAGTCTTGGCTCTCACCACAGGGCTTTTGACACATGTCATTTATTTTAAGGTTGCTTTTTGTTTAATGGCTTCCAAATATATTCCAGACCCTCTCATATTTATGATTTGGCCTATCGTTCCAACTTAACCATCTCATTAGTACGCAACTTATGTCTTGTCTAGATATGTTGGGCGTGACCCACCTAGGCGACGTTCTTAAGATTCGAGAATTCCTTCCTCTTAGTCGTCGATCTTTTCTTTGCACCCATTATAACAGCTCGTTTTTTAGTGGTGTCGAAAACAGTGGTTTTGGGACCACAAATTCGACGAGAAAATTCATATAATGAATATTTAAATTATATGAGTTAATAATAATTTTTATATGAAATTTTGAATGGGTGAATTTTAATTATTGAATTAAAAGTTAGTATAAGTGGTTTGGTTCAAAAGTCAAGTGGTGTTAGAAAATGAGGTATCGAGACCTCATTTCTAAAATTAAGGGTCGTAAATATTTTTATTAAATATTTACAGAGTCTTATTATATGTGAATTGAAGTTTGGTTGGGTAATTTTGATGATTAATTGCTTAATTAAGGAAAAAGGAGTAAATTGTAAAAGAGGTAAAAGTTAATTGGTATTGATTAAAAATAGTAAAGGGGCCAAAATGGTAATTAAACCATGGTCAAAAAGTCCAAGCGGTGGTGACATGATTACCATCCACTAACTTTTGGGTTATTTATTCATTTAGTCCTAATTTGTTTAAGGCTAAATTGTAAACAAGTTTGTTTGATTGGAATTTAGTATAATTAAAGGACCAATTGTGTAATTAGACCTTCCTTAAATGGCCTAATAATAGAAATGATGTGGGATTCTTTAGATTTTGGTAAATTGCAATTAATCCTAATTAAATGAGGATTTACTAATTAGTCTATTATTCAATATGATCGGGAATGAGTGGTTTCGAGGCCACAACTTCGATGTGTTAGATCAAAAATATTAATTATTTAATATTTATGAGGTCATTAGTATCGTATTAAATTTTGGTTAAGAAATTTTATTGTTTAGATAGTTAATTAAGCGGAAAGGATTAAATCATAAAAGGCGTAAAAGTAGAATTCTATTAATTAAAAGCATTAGATGCCAATTGGAAGGTAAGTTAAGGTCCTTAAATGATAATATAACAATTAGTAGTTTGAGTGGATAATTTTGACTTAAATTTCATTAAAATTTAAGTGTGAACAAAGAGCATAATAGTAAATTTGTAAATAAATGGTTTTTAAATCAAATCAAGAAAGAGAAGAAGAGTTTTCATCTTCTTCTTTGCTCTTTCATAACCAAAACCCTAAGGAGAAAGAAGAGAACATTCGGCCATCTTAAGTCCTTCAATAGGTATGTTTGATTTTGTCCGTTTTTAGTAATTTTTATGTTGTTGAGTTCGTTTTAGGTTGATCTAGCTAACCCGAGGACTAATTTGTAAAATTTTTAAACATTTTGGTTTTATTCCATTGATGAGTTTAGAGAGTTTTTGAATTTTAATGATAAATAATTAAGCTTGGTTGTTAAATAAGACTATTTTGTAAAGTAATTTTTAGTAATTTTTATGTTAAAGGATTAAAATGTTAAAGTGATAAATTTGCAAGTTCTTAAGGTGAAATAACAGCATGTATAGGCTGTAGAGAACTATGGAACAATTCGGCTGAACTTATTTTTAAAGGAAAATGGTTACTTTGCATGTTTAGGGCTTGGGGATGAAATTGAATAAAAGTGAAAAACTAAGGGTAATTTTGTAAAAATTTCAAAAAGGACTTAATTGCATAAATAAGTTTATTTTTCTATTGGAATTAGTTAATTGAATGAAATTATTATTATAGATCAAGAATGGGTTGAAAATCGAGGCAAGGAGGAAATTATGGAATAGTCCTTGTACTATATATTGTAGCAATTTAATCAGGTAAGTTAGTATAGTAAAGTAATTGATTTAGTTTTTGTCTGTAAATTATTAAAATTATTTAGGTATGTTGTATTTAAATTTGTTGCTTAGTAAATATTAAATTGAGGAATTGAATTAAATTGAAAAGAAATGGTACTGAGGAGCATGATTGGAAGTGACGAAATGATATAGTAGAATTCAGGTGACAACGAAACGCTTAAATGATTATGTGTTGTGTTAGTTATTATTTATGTATGAATGAATTAATTCGATTGATATATGACAATTAGTAAATTGAATTAAATGACATTGTTAGTTAATTTGATATTATGTTTGATAAATAATTTGATATTATGTTTGATAAATAAGAATTATATTGATGTATGCTCAAAATGGTATAATGTAAATAAAGTTAATCGAAATAGACATGGTATATGACGCATATGAACTTCGTGACTAATCGGGACATAAAGGACATGTTATTAGGGGCTATATAGTTCGGGAGCTAGTCTTAGATGTCTTACTGACGGGTAGTCCTTGTACTTGAGCCGTTACTACAAATCAATCCTGTAACTTCGTGTAATTATATTTCTATTTGAAAATTCTAACTTCATTTGTCTTGATTATAGTCTTGATGTTGGAACGAAATGGAAGACTAAAGAAATTACTGTACTAGCTTGTAAGAGCGATACTGGCTCGTAAGAGCAATATACTACACTAACTCGTAAGAGAGACATACTGTACTGGCTTGTAAGAGTAATTTACTGAATGGGCTTGTATGAGCTAAAAATTACTGGGAGACTAGAAGAGATCTACTGGATGCCAATATTACGAGACAACGAGGATGATTGCTTATTCTTTATGTTATCAAATGCATTATATTGTAAGTTAAATATTCTCGCGAACTTGCTAAGCTTTGTAAGCTTACCTGTGTATCTGTTTACTGTTTTGTAGATTCATTCTGCTGTTAAAGATTGGATCCTCAAAGAAGAAATCACACTATCCTGGGAACTAGTTTGGTAGTCTTTTATATCACTTGGCTTATAAGGTATGTATTAGGATTGTGTTACTTGGGTTGTTTTGGTGTAAATGGTTAAATAACATAGTAACAATTTGATGAATGTTTTTGAATGTATCTTAGTTGTTATGTGAAGAATTAAGTACCAACATGAAAATGTCTATGTAGGTATGATTTTGAGAAATTGGCAAATGAAGTAGACTATTTTGCAAACTTAGAAATTTATGTGTATATTTGAAATCTGCACACTTGTTTCGGTAGAACTCTTATATGTATCGATAGAAGTACAGATATTTGAACTTTGGTTACTAACTTGCATTGTATCGGTAAAAGTCCTTAAAGTATCGATAGTTCAACTCATAGTAGTATCGGTAGTCTGAACACTTGTATCGGTAGAACCTTCACTTCTACTGGTAGTAAACTGCTGTTAATTATCCAAAGCTTACTGACTTGACTTTTTCCGATACTTGTCTAACAGGTACCCGTAGAAGTCCCTCAAATATTATAAAATGACATTTTTGATCCTTATTGAATGAAATGTTATTAAAGCTCAAAATTTCATTGCATGCATATTCTTGTGATACTGAATTGTTGAGATATGAGGATTTAATCAACGGTAGAAGATCTGAAAGACCTCAGGACCCTAACCGACGATGGTGTTGGGTTTAGGTATTTCATAGTGATAGTAAGAATGATTGATGTAGCTCGGTTGATAGCTGTGGTATTATGGTTTGGTATGAAATATAGATGTCACGATATTTGATATGAATACTGATTCTTTCTTTGCTAGTTAGTAATGAAAGTTGTTTGTTCGTGACATAGGGCCATATGGCCCCTGTTGGGAAAATTTCCAAATGTGATCCTAAGTTCTTATATGATTCAATTTGATCTTGATTTGGTTGAAATGTTGTAAATGAATGAGTAAGATTAAACAAGGTTAATATTCTGAATTATTAAATGTGATTGAATGGACTTGTGATTGATTTGTATGTAAAAAAAATAAATTTTTGTAAAGTTCTATAAACCCCTGAGATCCTTAACAGGTGATGGTTACAGATTTTGGGTGTTACACCCGCACTCATTTGGCGTGGAGTGGTACTTACAATTTCTCCCATGCCTTAGCGCCTTATTGATGTGCCAAAATGACAAGTGGACGAGTAAGGTTACATTGATTCGATTTCCTTAACCTGTATGCCCTGACTCGAAACCCGCCATGTTCGGGGTATTACATTTTTGCCTTCACAAAGCTTATATTCACTTGATTTTTTTTCATTAAGGCACAAGGTTGCAAGAATCTTATACTCACTATACTATATTATTCCTTAGTTTTCACTCTCAATTTTTTTCTTTATTTTGAAACTTTCGTTATGTATCAACCTAACCCTCAATATTAATGGCCTAACATTTAAGTTCTTGCTGGGACAAAAAAGAAAATATCACGAGATTATATATTAGGCTCATTGTTTCATTCACGGTTGATCAAGAAAATGAATTTAGGCTTAAAACAAGGTACTAGGGAATTCACGTATCGGGTCAATTTTTTAGCTCTAGTGTCTACCTATAAAACCCTATACCCGACTCGATTTTCGAGTTCAGGTAACAAATGTCACAACCAAACCATATTACATGTCAGCCTTTCTAACTAGGTTTTATTGTAAACTCGAAAATATATAGGTTTTTCTTATAGATTTTCATCACCTTTTAACTTGAAAATGATATTACTTCGAGTAATTATTTAATAAATTAATAAAATTTACTTAAATATTAAATTAGGACATGAAAATTATAAAAATTTGATTTTATGCTTTATTATATAGTTTTTTATGCACAAAATGGCTTATTTTATGATTTTATTTAACATATTATATTTTAGTAAGTAAAGTGGGTCATGCAAATTAAATTAATTAAAGCATGAAATTATATTACATATATTATTTCATTAATTGGATTGGTTAAATATTATAAAATGGGTAAATTAATTATTTAATTTAACTTAAATTAATTACATGTGTTTCGGACAGGTCTGGTTGCTTGCTGGGTCACAAAACTATCCAACCCAAGTGAATGAGGAGCCCAATTTCGACACGCATTGGCTGCCCAATAAAGAGTTTTGAGATAATTGCAAGTAGTCCCTGTAGTTGGGAAAAAACATAAGAATTCAACCTAGAAGTTTGCAGTTGACTTGGTCTTGATCCCTGCTTGATTTAGCATGATTGAATGCTTCAAACAAGCAAACAACCAAGCTTGAATTCCTCACTTTATGGCTGACCATGCATGAGAGAAGAATGGGGGATTCAACCACCCTATTTTTGGTAAACTCACCCCTCAACCTCACCTATAAATAGAGCCCTCAACCTCACTTCTCAAATCATCCCTTCAACCCTTCATCCATCATTTCTTCATTCTCTCAATCTTCTATTCTCTCATTTCTCTCTTTATTCCCATGCCTAGCATCATCATCTTTCCCTCCATATTTTAGCCAGCAAAAACCTCTGAAAGATCCCTTGGCTAGCCACCTTGGAGAGTCATCAGCAAAGGAGCGAAGTAAAGATTTGAAGGAGTCATCTTCAATTGGAGTCTTGATGACAGCCATTTCGATAGGGTTTATTCTTTCTTGTCTTATTATTTAATTTTATCATGTTTGCTATGTGTTCTTCAATCTTGTCATCAACATTGATAGCTTAATTTTAAGCTAGGATGATTGCATTATTTTAATAATATTCATTTGATTCATGCTTATAATGTGTGTGCCTCAATCGATCATGTTTTCAATTAAATTCAAGTATGTATTTCATTCATATGTGATTGGATGCATTAGAATTAGTTGAGTGATCCGAACCAGACATAGGCAAATAGGCACAATAATAGAAATGTGCATGCTTAATTCATATCCGGCCCAGAATGAATTGAAGGTTTGTAATAACTTGACTGAGCTCTATTACCTTGCATGGCTTTTAGATTCATGAGATTAAATTGTTTCAAATCGACCCAGTCCCTATTACTTCACATGAATACTAAGGAACCCTTAGTTTAATATGATTAGTAAAATACATGTTTAACTAAGTAAAAGATTCTGAAAGGATTTAATTTGGTTTCCAAGCCCATGAATGATCGAGTTGCCATGGAATGTTTTTCGAATGTTAATAAGTATGTTAAGAATAAATTAAGTTAATTAATGTGATTATCCTAGTTTATATATATTATTGATTGTTTTGATTTTGTTTTTCTGCTGCTAAAATCCATTCATTCATTAGTTAAATATCATCTTAGGTTTAATTGCATTTAGTTATACACATTTAATTTTAATCAACATCACTCTCAAATATATTGTGTTTCTACCAAGTTGTTTAATTTAATTTTACAAAATATCAATTAACATATCCAGTCCTTGTGGAGACGATAACTCTATTACTTACTTATTACTTGATAACAACTGTGTACACTTGCACAAACCTACGCGTTACAAGTTTTTGGAGTCGTTACCGGGGATTGTTGCCTTAATAATTTTATGTAAATTTATTTCTTTGCAATTTTGTTTTTATTTTAATTTTAACGCTACTAATTTATTCTTTTATTTTTGTGATTTTCTTTTTAGGTTTTTATGAGCATAGATCGAGTCATCGATTTACTCCTTGTAGACCCTGAAATTGAGCAAACATCCAGACAGAGAAGACATGAACGATTAGCCAGAACAAGTCGAGATGGACCTTGGGAATCAGAATAACGGCCAAGGTAAAAGAGTTGATCATGTGCGCAATCCCATCCTCATTGTTGATGATAGGGATCATTGCATTAGACAGTACGTTGTGCCACCATTTAGTGAGTTAAATCCATGAATTAAGAGGCCGGATATTGAGGCACCCCAATTTGAGTTGAAACTAGTGATGTTTCAATTGCTAAAAATGGTGGGCTAGTTTAGTGGTATGCCCATGGAAGATCCACATCTTCACCTTCAATTGTTTATGAAGATGAGTGATTCATTTAAGATAGCTGGTGTGACTGAAGACGCACTGAGGTTGAAATTGTTTCCATACTTATTACGAGATCGAGCACGAGCATTGCTTAATCGTTGCCACCAATTTCAATATCTACTTGGCAAGATGACCGCCTCCGAGCGTACTCCGGTTCGGTGTGTGTTTTTATGGATTTCGTAAGTATACGGGATAGGTTGTAATATAGTTTGTTAAAATGAAACACTTTGACAAGTATTTCGAGACCGTACCCAAGGGAGGTTGAGAGATAGTGGTTTAAATTCCCGCAAAGAAAAGAAGTAATTAGTACTTTCTTTAGAGTTATAGTGCGAAGGGAAAAAGAATGGGTTTTGGAAAGAAAACAAATATCATAAAAATAAAATCTAAATAAGGAAAATAGAGATAAGAAATTCGATAAAAAAATTTGGGGAGATTAGTTCGGTTCAGTATGGGTTCTTTAATCATTGGTTTTGGGGACTTTTTTTCAACCAACTGGTCGCTACCCTAGCAGGATCTTCTGATCTTCCACCAACATAACGAATTAATAGAGACTACTTATCGCTAGATGTCATAGTCTAAATTGGTTTGGGGTGAAGGTGTTCATGAATGGCCAATACCAATTTTGGGTTAATTCATACCTAGATGACTTTATAGGATTGTCAAGCCTAGTGTTTATTTAACGTTCTTCCTTTTCCAAACAGTTGATCCGACTGAAAATCCCTATATAAAATAATTAAATAACCATACTTCCACTCCCTAATCCCCTACAATGGGATTAGTTTCTCATGCTTTCTTTAAACATCATTGATCGCCCCCGAACGTACTCTCGTTCGGTGTAGATTTTAGGTTTTCTGCAAGTATACGGGTCATGTTGTAAATATAGTGTGTACAACGAAGCACTTGGTAATATTCCGAGGATTGTACCCAAAGAACGCGTAAAGCGATAGTAAATTAGATTCCTACAAAGAATAAAAGTAATTAGTACTTTCTTTAGGGATTATAGTACGAAGAATAATAAAAGAGTTGATTTTGAAAAGCATAAAATAGAAAAGAAAAGAAAAGCAAAGAATTGAGATGTAGAAAATCTTCTAAACAACTTTGGGGATATTAGATTGTTTCCATATGAGTTCTTCAATCATGCTTAGCACGAAGTTCCCCATATTGTTTGAAGAGGGTGTCACCAATGACACTCTTTAATGGTTTCAATGTTTGCTTAGTGGCACTCTTGCCCTCCTTCACAAAGCCGTGATTAAGTAAGCAAAGAAAATCCCCACCTTTTGGCTTCCTACACAACGAATCATATTTTAGTGGATCCATTTTCCTAAACAAACCTACTTTTTCTGCAAAATTGCAAATAATAACACTGCTAAAAAAGCATTAACATTGGAAACATTTAAAGCATGTATCATACGTGTGCAAATAAATTAGATCCACATCTTGGCTTTAGGAAACATGATGGCTTGATTAAATGAAGTGGGAATGATAGTGCTTGGCCTAAATTTCCATTCCCCCTTCCCTCAGTTAAATAAGTAATTACCTCATGCATGTCTATATCACTAAAGGATTCTAAGTCAGTTTGATCTAAGAAGTCCTGTTCATAATAAGGAGCATTAAAGAAATTGCAAATTATTTTAGGGGTTACCTTAACACTAATCCCTCTAATTACTAAGGTTTCCCAATTAAGTTTATCCCTAGTCCTAGATATAATCTTTTAGGGAGCATAAAATTCCTGGACTAGATAATTGTAGGTTTTGTGGGGATTATTCGAAAACGTTCCCATCTATGATGCCTAACTAAAGGCCAGATTTCCTTGCACAAAATTATCAGTGGGTCAAAACCCCTTCTTGAATGAAAGTTTTTCCTTGAAGCTCATTAAAATATTTTCCTACATTTGTATTCAAAAAGTTCAAAGGATTTATACCCAATGATGGTTCTGATTCTACCATATGTCTAACCTTTCTAGGAGGCATTGTAAATAATAGAATATATGAGAGTAAGAACTTTAAGCCTGGTTTGTTATGTTGCTCCCCTTTCTTGGAAACCTGAAAAGTCAAAAGAGAAGATAGAAAAAGGAAGGATTTTTAAGTTTTTAAAAGTTTTTTTGTGAGTTAAAATAAGATGGAATGAGTTAGAATAGTGTTTTAATATTTATAGGGGTTAGGATTTAGGGTTTTAAGGTGTAAAAACTCGAAAAAATAAGCCCTTAGCTGTCAGGTTGCTCAATCGAACCAAAAAAAATTACAGTCGATATCGCGACACAAAGAGTCTTTGTTGCGACAAACACCTTAGTTTCTCTTGGTCGTGACATACTTAGGGCATCATTGTGACATCCTCCTTAGTCCTAGAGATTGCTGAACCTATACACTTTTTCGCGACGTGGAGATAGCTACGTCACGACATCGGCATTAGTCTTGCTTTTTCCTAGATTCTATCACCTTTTTTGTGACACAACTGACAGTATATCGCAACATACCCCTTTTTTGTTAAATACTAGAATAAAAATATGTTAGAAATATATACAATAATATACATAAGTTAGTACCACCGTTTTACCTTTAAGTCTTACTACCGGACTCATATGGTATGCTTACCTTTGCCAAACGGATCCAACATTGTTCTCCTTTGGCCCATCTCTTTTAAGCTTCTCTACCTCCTTCAATCGCTTCCTTTCCTAAAATCGATTAATCTATTCTTTGCTCATGAAGGGGATCCGATTGTGCCTTTTTTCCCACTTAATTCTAGCTAGTGGCAAAGCTCATTGTGCTCCTTAGTTTCATCACTTCTATCCTCACACTTGAAGGTTTCAACCTCACCATTGATTAGCATAATTAGCTCGTTATTGTTCAAATTAATGGTGGACCGAGAGGTGGCTAAGAATGGTCTTTTTAGCAAGATAGGGATGTCCCTATCTTCCTAAAAATCAAACACAACAAAGTCCGTAGGGATTATGAAACTCCGTACTTAGATTAGGACGTCCTCTAGACTTCCCCTTGGTCGAACAGATGACCGATCAGTCAATTGTAGAGTAACTTGGGTATTTTCTAAATCTCCACTCCCAAGTTTCTCGAATACTCATAAAGGCTTTAGATTTATACTTGCATTGAGATTGCATAAAGCCTTGTTGAAGTGAAGATTCCCAATTTTAATTGGAATGGTGAAACTATCGGGATCCTTCAGCTTTTGGGGAATTGCTTTGGAGATAATAGCACTGTAGGATACGTTTACCTTCACTTGCTCACCTACCTTGATTTTTGACACCTTGTCATGATCTCCTTTAAAAATTTGGTGTACTTGGGTACCTTCTCTATCAACTCAATCAAAGGTAGGTTAATATTTAGGGATTTGAAAAGGTTTAGAAAACTTGCAAAGTCTTCTTTGTCTTTCGCTTCTTTTCTTCTAACCTTTTCAAGAATGGAAGTGAGACACTCTTTCCTTCCTTAAGAATGTCTTCCTCCGGTTGTAATGCTTCTTTGGATGACACCTCTTTGGGTTTTGTGACTCTAGTGTCATCGCCAGAAGGGATGTCTATGATCTCATGAGAGTTTTTAGGCTCTTCTCCCTTTTTAGTTTGTTCTGGGCTATTCAGCACTTTGCCCAATCTTAACTCGATTACCTTGACTGTTCTTTACCTTCTCGTCAGGGATTATTCTTAGTGTTGCTAGGGATATATGAATCAATTTGTCTTGAAAGATCGCTTACCATGCTCACCAATTGATTCATTCTCTCCTCTAGCTTTACTATAAATTTGGCGGTATTAGTGCAATCAAACTGCACTTGTTTTACATTCTCCCTTATAGAATGCATCTCCCCCTTGATTCTATCCAACCTTTGACTACATGCAGAGTCGTCACCTTGACTCACTCTTTTTTACTGTCTTTGTAAGAATGGGGGTTGGTAACTAGGGTTTTTTGCTTGTGTTATTATTACCGCTTCCCGCTTAGCTTCCTCTCCATCTAAAATTAGGGTGACCTTTCGATCCCAGATTATAAGTATTCGAATAAGGATTTCGACTACCTACATAATTGGCCTCCTCAAGATTGGGGAGATAATGGTAGATAGGCTTATCTTCTCCTTGTGATGGTGGTGCCCTGTAGCGGACTCGATTCAATTCAGTCTCTCCAACAGTTGTTGGTATTTGTCATCTTCTTGGATCATTTTCACCAAAGCGAGTTTCTGCCCATAAGTGAACCTTTCAGTAGGCCATTGGCAGGAGTTCATCACCATATTCTCTATTAGCCCATAAGCATCATTATAAGTTCAGTTCATTAGGGCTCCTCCTGCTGCACCATCTAGAGTAGATCTGGCGAATGCATCCAACCCATTGTAAAACGTTTGTAGTTGCATCCACTGCGGTATACCGTGATTAGGGCATTTTGTATTAACGTCTTGAACCGTTCTCATGTTTCTTAGAACCCTGCTCCCTTAAAATACCGGAAGGTTGACAACTCTCTCCTTAGTTGGATTGCTTTTCCCATAGGGAAAAACTTTTGCAAGAATTTCCCCGCCAGTTCATCCCATGTTGTGATAGATCTAGGTGCTTGCGCATTTAGCCATGAAAAAACATTATCAGTTAATGAGAAGGGGAATAATCTAAGACGAAGGACATCATCAGTAATACCATTAAACCTAAAAGTATCGCATAATTATAAAAACCATTTCAAATGCAAACTGGGATCTTCAGCCATTGTCCCTCTAAATTGTAAATTATTTTGAATCATTTGAATCATTAGCGATTTTATTTCAAAGTTATTAGTGGCGATAGTAGGTCTAGCAATACTCCTTTGAGTTAGATCTAAAGTAGGTAGAGAGTACTCTCTCAACATCCTTGGCGCTTCAGCCATTGGTTCGTTTACAGGAAGTTGCGAGGGTATATGAGCATTTTTTATGTTGATAGCGGGATCTTTTATTAGATTGACTACTTCTTTTCTTTCCTTCGATGGTGGGTTTTGCATTGATTGCTGGTTTCTATGATTATGTCTAATTGACGAATCAAGGTTAGAAATATGATCAACCAAGTTTCCTTGGCTCTAAGTCATAAGCAAAATTAATTAAAAAGGAATAATAAAATAACATAAATAAAATAAAATTGTATCTATAACCTAAAATTTTTCTAATTATTTTATAGGCAAAGAAAAAATAAAATTTACTAAGGCATTGCCTCCTTGGCAACGGCACTAACAACTTGACCGCCCCCGAACGTACTCCTGTTCGGTGTACATTTTAGGCTTTCCGCAAGTATACGGGTCAGGTTGTAAATATAGTGTGTACAACAAAACACTTGGTAGTATTTCGAGGATTGTACCCAAAGGAGGCGTAAAGTAATAGTAAATTAGATTCCTGGAAAGAATAAAAGTAATTAGTACTTGCTTTAGGGATTATAGTATGAAGAATAATAAAAGAGTTTATTTTGAAAAGCATAAACTAGAAGAGAAAAGAAAAGAAAAGAATTGAGATGTAGAAATTCTTATAAATGGCTGTGGGGATATTAGGTTGTTTCCGCATGAGTTCTTCAATCACTGGGTTTTGGGGATTTTCCTCGAATCAACTAGTCATTATCCCAGTTGGATCTCTCGATCTTCTACCAGCATAAGAAGTTGATAAAGATTACTTATTGCAAGATGTCACAATCTAAACCGGTTTGGGGAAAAGGTGTTCACGGATGGGCGATACCAATATTGGGCACATTCCCATCTAAATGACATTCTAGGGTTCTGAAGCCTAGTGTTTTTTTGATGTTCTTCCTTTTCCAAACAATTGATCCGAAAGGTAAAATCCTTGTTAAACAACAATCAAATATTTATACTTCCACTCCCTAATTCCCTAAAATGGAATTAGTTTCTCATGGGTTTTTTGGTGATCATGTACACAATAATATATGAAAACATATAATTGAATAAATAAAATGAAAAAGAAACTTGAATTGTATTAGCAATCTGTCAGGAAAAATTCCTCGAACGCTTATGCGAGTTCTACAATCTCGTTTCAAATGAAAATACAAAATAAAACTAAAAACTAGTAAAATGGTGTGTTTAAACCTAATGCTAAAGGCCCTATTTATAGCATTGGCCGGCCATTTTCATCAACCCTAGGTCTATTGCCGTCCTTCGTGTTTAAGTGGCATTGTAAAAACCAAAACGCCTTTCAATTGGTGTAGAATCCGCGTCTAGGGGTCAATGTCGTGACACACCAAGACCTGTGTCACAAATTCCGTATGAAGTGTTATCTTGCAGGTGTTGTCGTGACATAGCTCATATATGTCGTGACAAAGAAGTTAGTCTTCAAAATCTCCAAGTCTGGTCCCTTGGTTGCGACATAGCTCAGCCTATGTCATGACGAAGTGATCAGCCTCATATTATTACAACTTCTTATGGTCTCCTGCACACTCACAAAGTATATTAGCTAACCTTTAGGCCTCAATCGACCTTAAAGAAAATAAAACGACATTTTAGCACTTAGGTTACACAATTTATTCAAACGAAAAACCTAAGTTAAATCCTACAAAATCATAAAGAGAATACTTGGTTTCAAACTCTTCAAGTGTGAAAACTAGTTCAATCTGCTAGGTATAAAACCGACAGATCAATCATAAAATCAATAATATTAATCAGCATGAAATTTAAGATTGAATAAAAGAAATGAAAGAAACTATAATTTGTATAGCAATCTGTTGGGAATAAAATCCACAATCGTTTATGTGAAGTTACAAATCTCATTTCCTCAAAAAATAGAAAATGAAAATAAAAAAGGAAATTAAAACTAAGGGTTGTGTAAACCTAAGTGCTAAATGCCCTATTTATAGCCTTGGACGACTGTTTTCCTCAACCCTAGGTCAGCTACGGTTCGTCATGTTTAAGTGGCATTCTAAAGACTAAAACACCCTTCACTCGGTGTCAAATCCGTGTCCACGAGTTGATGTCACGACACACAGGAGCTTTGTCACGATAATGAAGTCAATCCACTCCTTTGGGTCATTCTTACAAGCGTTGTCGTGACATACCTTACCCATGTCTCGACATAGTAGGCAATCTTGATATTCTTTAGGTCTGGTCCCTTTGTTACGATATAGATCAATCCACATCGTGACATAATGATCAACTTCATATTTATTTGTCTTCTAAAGGTCTCCTACACACTCACAAAGTTCATTAGCTAACCCTTAGGCCTCAATTGGCCTTAAAGACAATAAAAACACCTTTTACACCATTTTACACAATTTATTCCATAAGTGAAAACTAAACTAAATCTTAATCAAACAAAAGGAAAATGCTTAATTTCAAGCTCCTAAAGTGCGAAAAGTAGTTTGATCTGCTAGGTAAAAATCCAACAGATCACAAGAATTAGTAGAAAGATTTTTGGTCAAGTATTTTCCACTTAGCAAGAATGCTAAGTTGTGAAATGAGATCACAACATTTCAGCAATTGGATGACGAGTCCTTGTACGAGGCGTAGGAGCGATTCAAGGAGTTACTTTGTAAGTGTCCTCATAATGGGATTCCTCACTGTATCCAGTTAGAGATGTTTTATAATGGTCTGAACGCACATATAAGATTGATGGTAGATGCTCCTATGAATGGTGCTATTTTGTCTAAGTCTTATAACGAGACTTATGAGATCATCGAGAGGATCGCTAGCAACAACTATCAATGGTCAACAAATCGAGCAACTTCAGGATGTGTACCTAGAGTTCATGAAGTTGATTCCCTCACTTCACTCTTAGCTTAGGTATCATCTATTTCCTCTATGTTTAAACAATTTACCGCTAATGGTGTAAATAATTTTATAGCACAATCACTGATTCAGTTCGAAGTTGTTTCCTACATGTATTGTGGGGATGATTGATCGCGCTATGAACGTCACAACAAATATGTGGAAGCATACACTGTCGATGCAAGTATAGTAGACAGAAGTGAATCTGTCAAATAACGATCCCACAGAGATGACTGTTTATGTTTAAATCTGTCGAAGCAAATTGAGTTAAAATGATAAGAAATGTTAATAATAATGTCAACGCAAACTGGTTAAAACTACACAAGTTAAAAGTAAAATTTGTCAGTGCAAATATAAAATAAATTGTCAGAGCAAATTAATAAAAGATGAGTTGATTTTTGAGATGTTGTAATGTAAACTCAGAAATATAAAAGTAATAAATCAAGTGTAAACAAGTGGAGAGGATCACTGACTTCACAAGTTAACAACACTAAATGTGACTACAAGGTAACTTATAGATGAATTGTCGCTGCAATTATGTTCCAATGAGATCGTATTAATATCAACTATCTGTTTAACAATGACTTAAATACCCACAACTACCACACCTTCCAGTGCTGGTAATGCAAAGTACTTAAGAACAAGTGACCAGGATTCCTCCTAGTCTCAAGCAACTTTTGTTGTTTTGCTTGTTAATTTAACTTGTCATCGCACCTTTCAGTGATTGTAACTGCAACCGCACTTCCATGGTCAAAACAGTTAAATCCAAAGATAAAAAAATGAGGAGAATTGAATAGAACTCAAAGAAAATCAAATATTGAAAGATACTTTCGTATTCAAACAATTATCAATAGTATTAATCAGCAATTTAAGAGGGATTAACAAAGGAATCGAAGCATCCTATTCCTAGTCTACTAGAATTCTCCCTTAATCGCTCCTCTTGTGTTACACCGAGCACTTCTCTTCAGAAGTTGTTGTGTCCTTGTGGCATCAGATCACCTTCCTCCAGAAGCTAGGCTTCCATGGTAGCTATCTTCGAAAATGAATAAGAGAAATTATAGATTTAAAATCTTCACACCTTGATTATCCATCTTCTCTTTTGTCCTTCTATTTATAACCACTAGCCATTCTAGATCTTTCTTCATTCTCAGATCTAACTCCTTAGTGCAGCTGTAGAAGTTTGTTATTGACAACTAAGCCCTCATGCAGATTTGATTTGTTCAATGGATGGTTGCAGATTGTTGCGACATCTCTGGACGCAAATTATGACTTTAATTTGCTGCGATAATTTTCTCCTGCGTTGGTGCTTCTGGATATGTTAGCAGCATGAAAACCTTGATAAATTATGGAAGCATTCATGTGACGACATATTTGGTTGCAATTCTAGATCAACTTGTGACCGCAACTCTGAATGCTTTCCTACTCTAATCTTCCAGGTGGATCTCTACGCTGACAACTTTAGATGCAAAACTAGTGCTAAATACAATGACATTAGTGGCACAAAAGAGATAAAATGTTAGAAAATGCACATCCAAAGTATGAAATGCTAAAAATGCATGCTAAAAATGATACAAAAGGAACAAATTATACACTAATTTAAGGAGAAATTAAGTGTCATTTCTAATGCTATCACACCTCCAAACTTGAGTTTTTACTTGTCCTCAAGTAAATAAAAGTTAGCAAAGTTATATCAAATTTTTGTCACCACAATCATCATTCTAACAACTTATATTTTCTGGAATCCTAATGTATAAATTGCATTCATATGTTGAAATATTGTGCTGACAATTTATAGGCATGAATAATCAAAATTGCAACTTCAGTAATGCTAACATCATGCTTTAAATCTTAAGTCTTCTTAACCAATGCAACATTTATTGTATAAAAATATATATATTCTTTCCTTTTCTTTCTTTTATCAGCTTTTCTTTCTTTTTCTCTTTTTCTTTTCTTTATGCGATTGAGAGATGTCATTGCATTACTATACCCTTGATCCTGAGTAGTAATGATGGGGTGCAACAAACCCCCAAGGAGCATGTAATTACGCCGACACACACTCTTGCAGTGACAGCCTTTAGCTAGATAATTTTTCTAACACTTGCAGTGGAGTGTTCCCCCTTGTTGAGTCACAATGCACCCACATTAGAGTGTATTTTATTAGTAGATATAACTATATTCGTAGTTGCAAGATGGTAAGTTAATTAAATATTCAAAGAATGATACTACTCATTTATTACTACTGCAATCTCAATCATTCATCCAAAAATAGAAGGAATCAACATTCAATCACATTCATTCAATTTACACATTAGCATTCCAAATAATTCAAGAATTATCCATCAAATGAAAAAATTGTGGTCACATTTTTTCTAAACTTTGCATACTTTCATTCAATTGAAAAGACAATTAAATTCCTAAGCTTGTGGGTGTAATTGCATTTCCATTCCAAACCCCCCAACTTAGTGTCTGCATTGTCCTCTATGCACTAATAATACTATACAAAAATAATGGAAATGCAACTACAATACAAATGCTAAAACAAGTAAAATGCAGAGACAATAAAAATGCAATGACAATTAAAAGAAATGAATGTAACTAACTACTGGAAAGTAAACTAACTAAGTCTGCTGCAGCCAATGAAGTGGCAGCTTTTGATTTCTTTTTCTTCTTTGGGCACTCCTCTTTGGCCTTCTTCTTTGCTTTTCCTTTGCATCTCTTTTCTTTTGGTTCAACCGGCGGAGTTGATTGCTCCTCCATGGCTGGTTGAGAATCGGCTTCATCGTCCGTCACGTTCGAAGGATGAATTTCAGCGAGTGGTGCATGTATGGCACAATAGCTACAAGATTAGAATCCTCATTCTCGGATGTGACCGCCTCGGCCCATCTCGCCCCAGTTTGCGCCAGGTCTTCTACAGATGCACCCACACCTGTAGATGAGTCGACAAATTTCTCAGAAAAATTTATCGGTGCAATTCCTTTTTCCTCTTCCTTCTCTTCTTTCCTCTCTTCTTTTCTTTTTTCTTCTTCTGCCTTAATTCCCACAAAGGCAACTGGTGTGTGCTCTTACACCGTAGCAGCCTCTCACTCCTCCATAATGGCCCCCAAACTGTTTGACAGTTCATCTTCAAAGAGGCTAGCTATGTTTTTGAAGCAATCTTCCATTTTCTTGGATTGCACCTCTTGATCCTTATCATCAGAGATGTGGATTCGATTTGAGGATTAGACGGATTGGGTTCTACCTTCTGAACCAGACTGCTATGATGATCGAGTGGCTTCATTGATGATAGGAGGGAACACAGGGAATTCAGGCATTGGGTTCCTGCTCAAAACGCGTAATGTGGTGACAATAGCATTATTTCATACCCTAGTATATGCATAGAATAAATTCTGTTTGAATTGTATTTCTTCCACTGCGTCGACAAGTCTGATTTGTCTGATGCTCATCCGATCAACAAAATTTTCAATCTCACCAAGCTTCCTCCAAATTTGAGGGTTTGTGGGTGCATGGGTTTGAGCGAGCGACTTTTTTTTTCTTTTCCCTTTTCTTTCTTTTGCGGAACCTCCTTCACTTCAAGAGTTTCTTACCCTCTAGTCATCCTCTTTATCGAAACATCATTGATTGGACCCTTATTTTCCAAAGTCTTCTCCTCTTTACGAGGCACAATGCCTCTTTGTTTACACAGTGACATTATTAGAGAGAGGAAGGGTAGGATACCTATTTGTTTTGTGGCGGCCTCAACAATTTCTTAATGAAGGATTGCACTGACATCAATTCTGTATCCCTTTAGTATAGAATGCAACAGACACATTCTATCTAGTGTTGTAGTGGTGCTATGGGTAGATGGCAGCAAACGACAGTTTATAAAATGGAACCATACCTTACTCTGAACAGTGAGAAAGCGACGGTGCATGGTGTAGTTGTTTGGATTATTACCAGTCCAAACTGCGTCGTCGAAGCATAAATCATTCAGTAAAATCTCGGTACCTTCTTCAGTTAGATTTTCCAGAAACTCTACATGTTCATCCTCCCCCTCAGCGATATGGAAGAGAGTGTTTATGTGGTTAGCGCTTTAGGGCACCAACCCTTCATGAACAAATATGAACTCTTGTTCAAGGTCCTCCATATTAGCATAGAATTCCCTCACCATGGAGGGAGAGTAGCAAACCGGATGATCACAAAATTGTTCCCATTCTAAACGAGAGATTATTCTGGTGACTTGCTTCCCTAGAGTCAGATACGGAGACAACTGAAATCCTTGTTCAAGATAACAGTTCCTTTTCAGCATAACTTCATGATAGCGGTCCTTCGTCGCTTTTGACAGGAAGAGAACAGGCTCTTTGGGTTGTGGTTGGTCAGTATTCCTGACCATAGCAGCTGAGGATTTAACTGTCGATTTAGATGGGGTTTTCGCTCCACGAGTTCTGAAATAGATAGAATGAAAGTATCTAGCAGAAAAAACAGAAGGTTGAAGATGAAGAAAATACAGTAACAATGGAGGTTGTGACTGTAGAGAGTAGTCAGCACAAAAAGGACGTTTTATAGACAATGGAGGTGAAGAGACGTGATGATAGCAGAGAGTACACTATGTCTGTAGCCAATAAATGCTAGGACACAGATCGTACTTTTTCAGGACGATCGAACGGTTAGGGATTGGAGTTAATCAATCAGCGTGATTCTTGCCCAAAATGTTTCGCTGAGTCATCAAAGAAATGCGCCGACAAGTCATGCTTTTATGTGCGTCGACAAAAAGGAGATCTTTTATTCCTGCATAAAACTAAAGAAAACAAATTAAAAGTAAAAAAAAAAAAAAGTAAATATCAAAAAATTGCAATGACATTATTAAGTAAATGTGACAAGGTTAATGGTATCGTTTCGTTCGTTGATGCCTGGGCTGTAGTAATGTTTCAATCGTTGGCCATTTATTTTAAATTGGTGCCCATCGTTCAAATCTTTAATTGTCACCGCACCATGTGAAAATGCTTCGACAACTTCAAACGGTCCTGACCACCTTGAGCGTAATTTTCCTAGATGCAATTTTAAACGTGAGTTAAATAAAAGCACTAATTGACCAGGAGAAAATTGTCATCGCAAAACGATGTTGTCATTCCATCTTTTAGTTTTTTCTTTGTAAATGATCGCATTTTCATAGGTATTTCACTGAATTTTTTCCAGCTCTTAAATGTCCAATAATATTTTCTGTCTAGCAGCATCATAGTACATGTTCACTTGCTTGATTGCCCACATGGCCTTATGTTGAAGTTCAATAGGTAAGTGACATGATTTACCAAAAACCAGGTGATATGATGACATCACCAACGGTGTTTTGTATGCGGTGTGAAGCGCCCACAATGCATGATATGTATGAAAACTAAACTAAGTGCTAAAAATAAAAACTAACTCAATGTGCTGCATGGGTTTTCTTCTTCTTACGCTTGCGCTCCTCCTTACGTCGCTTCTTGTCCTTGACGCGCTTCCTCTTTCGTTCCTTTGGCTTAACCGGATCTTTGGATTGCTCCTCAGCTTTAGGTTGTGCCCGTTACAACCTCCGCCTGACTCGCTTCAGGTGGCACCAAATCATCAAATGATGCGCCCACAAGTTCAGATGCGATGACAAATTCCTCAGCCGGATTCATCGCGACATTAGGTCCTTCACTTCTTTCTTCTTTTTCTTTTGTTTGAGCTTTGCATAGTTTGTGGACTGCTCCGGCATCATCACCTGCTACATTTGTCGGTCCAGTGTATACTACTACCAAAGGATTGTGGTCCTTGTTAATTTCATCCATAGCTTCCGTCTGACTCGCTCCATCTTGCGCCAAGCCTTCAGTTATGGTACCCACAGTTTCAGGTGAGGGGAAAAATTTCTCAGCTAAATTTGCCTCGACATTATTTCTTCAAATTTTTCTTCCTCCACACGAACTTCTTCCATTTTCAGCATTAAGATAGTAGGTGCAGTACAGCTGTACAACATTGCGCTGACAATGGAATCCTAATGCGTCGACAATGGTGTTTACTTATTCCTCAATCGGTGCATACACAGTATTTGTTCCTTCTTCTTCAAGTGCTTCGTACTTTTTTATTCTCCACACGGTCCCAAAAAATTTCCACTCTTTCTTGCATTTTTTCCAATTTCGTAACTTCTTAATTACAGATATAGGCATCAAAATTATGCTTTCATTAAAATCACATAATGCTTTTCCAATATACCGATCATCAATGGAATAGGGTATTGAGAAGCTCTTGGGATCCTTAAATTCTTGGAGCAATTTAATTGTTATGACAGTGCACCTTTAGTAAGTGCGATTGCTTCGACTTCTCCCAAATCTTTTCTTCTTTGACTATGTAACCTCAAGTTTCTGAGGCTGTTTATCTG
This sequence comes from Gossypioides kirkii, assembly GCA_005610355.1. Taxonomy (NCBI): domain Eukaryota; kingdom Viridiplantae; phylum Streptophyta; class Magnoliopsida; order Malvales; family Malvaceae; genus Gossypioides; species Gossypioides kirkii. The sequence goes on along the minus strand of CP032246.1, from coordinate 25,698,750 downwards.
TAGCATTTATGGTGACAAAATGATCTGATTCTGTCTCTGCAATATTTTGTTTAACCTCTTCAACTGCAGTTTGTTTTTCAGATTGTTTTGACACCTTTCCATTGTCGAGATCTGAATTATTTTTCGTTATTGTAACAACTTCAATTAGTTGAGTCTCACATTTGGGAATGATTCCTTCACAATGCTCTTGCCCTTGTGATATCGAATTCTCACTATCAATCGACAAAGATTCTTATGGTTGTAAATTTATTGCTCTCACAATTTAGCCAAATTGATATTCTATAGCTCGTATGGATTCAGTTTCACTCTGAAGCATAGATTCAGTCTTGGAAATATATTGTCTTAACAAATTTTCAATTGATGAAAACTCTAAAGCTTCGTTTTGCTGGATATTTTGCCTTGACAAAGGTTAATCATAATTGGGCAGTGTCCACTCGGATCTAACATCATTGTTTATACTTTCAAGATCTCGATTTTCCAACAAAAATTTGGATTTTGCTCCCACTCTGGCATGTAGGTGTTGGAATATGGATTTTCATTTCGACCGAAATTTCCCATGTGATACACATTTGCTGAATTTGATGGGCATTGTTCAAACTCATGGTTACTTCATAGTAATCACAAATTGTCACAGCAAATTTCCATTCTACAACTGCTGTAGCATTTTGCATAATAGTCAAAGAAGATACCTGGGCTGTTATGGCATCAAGGTCCTTTTCTACAGCATCACTCATGTTAGTCCAACATCTTGACGTTCTATACACCTCGTTCGTAGCCATATTTTGCTAAAAGAAAAATGTAAAAGTAAATAACAAAAAGAAAACAAGTTAGTGACAAATAAAATTTAGATAATAAGAAATAAATGTAAAGACAAAAATAGACATCAAACAAACGCATTCCCCGCAATGACGCCAAAATTTGATCGCGCTATGAACGTCACAGCAAATATGTGCAAGCGTACTCTGTCCATGCAAGTATAGTAGGCAGAAGTGAATCTGTCAAATATTGATCCCATAGAGATGGCTGTTTATATTTAAATTTATCGAAGAAAATTGAGTTAAAATGATAAGAAATGTTAATAATAATGTCAACGCAAACTGGTTAAAACTACACAGGTTAAGAGTAAAATTTGTAAGTGCAAATATAAAATAAATTGTCAGAGCAAATTAATAAAAGATGAGTTGATTGTTGAGATGTTGTAATGTAAACTCAAAATATAAAAGTAATAAATCAAGTGTAATAAAGTGGAGAGGATTACTGACTTCACAAGTTAACAATGCTAAATATGACTACAAGGTAACTTATAGATGAATTGTCGTCACAATTATGTTCCAATGAGATCGTATTAATATCAACTCTCTATTTACCAAAGAATTAAATACCCACAACCACCACACCTTCTAGTGTTGGTAATGCTGAGTACTCAAGAACAAGTGACCAGAATTCCTCCTAGTCTCAAGCAATTTTCGCTGTTTTGCTTGTTAATTTAACTTGTCACCGCACCTTCCAGTGACTGTGATTGTGACTGCAATTGCACTTCCATGGTCAATCCAAAGATAAAAAAATGAGGAGAATTGAATAGAACTCAAAGAAAATCTAATATTGAAAGATACTTCTGTATTCAAACAATTATCAATAGTATTCATCAGCAATTTAAGAGGGATTAACAAAGGAATCGAAGCATCCTATTCCTAGTCTACTAGAATTCTCCCTTAATCGCTCCTTTTGTGTTGCACCGAGCACTTCTCTTCAGAAGCTGTTGCGTCCTTGTGGCATCAGATCACCTTCTTCTAGAAGTTAGGCTTCCATGGCAACTATCTTCAAAAATGAATAAGAGAAATTATATATTTAAAATCTTCACACCTTGATGATCCATCTTCTCTTTCGTCTTTCTATTTATAACTACTGGCCATTCCAGATCTTTCTCCATTCTTAGGTCTAACTCCTTTGTGCAGTTGTAGAAATTTGCTATTAACAACTATGCACTCTCGCAGGTCTGATTTGTTCAATGGATAGTTGCAGATTGTCGCGACATCTTTGGATGCGAATTATGACTTTATTTTGCTGCGACAATTTTCTCCTACGTCGGTGCTTCTGCATATGTTAGCAGCTTGAAATCCTTGATAAATTGTGGAAGCATTCATGTGACGACATATTTGGCCGCAATCCTAGATCAACTTGTGACCGCAACTCTGAATGCTTTCCTAGTCTGATCTATCCAGGTGGATTTCTACGCTGTCAACTTTAGACGCAAAACTAGTGCTAAATACAGTGACATTAGTGTCACAAAAGAGATAAAATGAAAGAAAGTAAGATTAAACAACACTAAGTTAGAAAATGCACATCCTAAGTATGAAATGCTAAAAATGCATGCTAAAATGATACAAAAGGAACAGATTATACACTAATTTAAGGAGAAATTAAGTGTCATTTCTAATGCTATCAATGACCATTCTTTCGAGAATTATCTATCAAATCTTGAGTTGGTTTATTACAACATCAGAATAGAAATGGACAAGGACCGCAGTCCAACTTCTACAATCTTTCATGATGTAACCATCTGAACTTTTCTTGGAGCAACCGAAGAAATGGACTGAATAACAACTACATGCAGCATAGACCCAACCAATCCTAAGGGTTTAATCAACAAGCTCCAAAACCACCCCAAACCGAATCATCCAACAATTTGGAGAACTTGTTGAATGTGTACATGGCGAAGAATGACGCCTTGATCCAAAGCCAAGCAGCAACGCTAAAAAATTGGGAGAATCAAATGGGTCAGTTAGCTATTGAGCTTCGTAATAGATCGCAAGGAGCCTTACCGAGCGATACAAAAATCCAAGAATTTTGGGTAAGAAACGTTACAAGGTAGTGGCTTTGTGAAGTGGTAAGACTTTGGAACCCCGAGTGATTGACGTTGAAGATGAACCTATTTGGAAAGAGAAAAGTCAACTAGCCGTTGAAATTCCTACACTAGAAGAGTCAGAATATAAAAAAAGTCTGATGAGGTAAACCCTAAAGCTATGAATTCTGAAAAGCTAACATCTTCTTTAGATGTAGATTTACCTCATCAGAAGACTTGTCTTATTCAACTGAAAGTTCCATCACCTTCATACCTTCAGAGATTGCAATTCAAGAAGTTCTTGGATGTTCTAAAGCAATTACACATTAATATCCCGTTAGTGGTGGCTTTAGAGCAAATGCCCAATTATGAGAAGTTTATGAAGGATATTTTGTCCAAGAAGAAATGGCTTAGTGAGTATGAGACTATTTCTTTGACGAATGAGTGTAGTGCGTTCTTGTAGAACAAGCTTTCGTCGGAACTGAAGGACCCTGAAAGCTTTACTATACCCTGTAATATATTTGAGAATCTTATTATGGTAAAGCTTTGTTCGACTCAGGAGCAAGCATCAACTTGATGCCCAAGTATATTTTCAAGTTATTGGGAATAGGTGAAGTAAGACCCACGACTATGATTCTTCAACTAGCGAATCGATCTTTAGTATATCTAGAAGGAAAGATCGAGGATGTTTTGGTAAGATTTGATAAGTTTATTTTTCTTGCTGATTTCATTGTCCTAGATTTTGAAGTAGATAAGGAAGTGTCGGTCATCCTCAGAAGACCTTTCCTAGCTATGGGAAAAATGTTAATTGATATGCAGTAAGGCGAACTTACCATATGAGTCGAAGAAGATTAGGTAACATTTAACATTCTTAAAGCTATGAAATTACCCTATCCAACAGAAGAATATTCAGTTATGGAAGAGATAGAAACCTTGGTTTCTATAAGAAGTAATTTTATGGAAGATCCATTGGAGAATGCTTTAGAGTTTGACCCTTTGGAAGATGAAAAAGGTGAATAAAAAATGGCTTTGATGGAAGTAAATCCGAGAGACTATATTCAATCAGCACGGTTTGATCCGTTAGAATTAGAAGCTCGTGAATATGTGTAACCCAAGTTATCATTCGAGGAACCGCCTAAACTTGAACTAAAGGTACCTCCTTCCCATTTAAAGTATGTTTATTTAGGTGACTGTTCTACTTTTCCTGTGATAATTTCAGTAAAATTAACGAAAGATCAAGAGGAGCAACTAATTGCTTTTTCAATTGCTTTTTTAAAGAAATTTAAAAAAGCAATTGGTTTCTTTAAAAAAGCAATTGGTTGGATGATGGTATTACAAATGACATATATTTTCTCCCTAAATTTGGGTATTAATTGTCTCTTTTGTAGCATATTTAGCATGCATAATAGGCATTACCTACTTAGTTTTTATATTTTCTAACTAATTGTTGTTTGGTTTAAATTCTTGTTATTTTTACCTCTTTTTGCACTAATGTCGCTACAAGCAGTCGATATATTGTGCCTTAGAATTGTCAACGCAGGAACTCATCTTAGAAGATCAATGTTGGAAGAAGAATGCAACCACAAGTATAGCTTGGAATTGCGGCCAGAGATGTTGACGCATAAAAATCTTTACTTTGCATGAGTGAATTCAAGCTACAAGTACATCTGGAAGCACCAACGTAGGAATTTCACATGTTGTTGCCGCAATTAAAGAATTCAGATCGCAACCAGAAATGTGGCTACAATCTGCAAATTTATGAAGAGCACACCAGATATGCGTGAGTGCACAGCTGGAATTTAACTGACTTTGATAGCTGTAATTAGATCTAGATCTGAGAAGAGATGAGGTCTATCATTCTTGAAGCCAGAAAGCATTCAGTTGCGGCCACAGGTTGGTCCAAAAATGAGGTAAATTGTCGGTGCAAATTATAATTTGTGCCGACATTCTGCAACAGTCCAATAAACAAATCAGATTTTCATAGCAGTCAATAACAAACCTTTACAACTGTACAATGTAGTTGAATCGAGAGATGCAGTGACAGGTTGGGTTAACAAGTGAGTTAGGCGAGAGTCGCTTGGGACTAGGACAAACTCCAGTTACTTGTTCTTGAATATACATCGTTGCTCGCACCGAGAGGTGGAGTGATTGTGGATATTTAAGTCGGGATTAAGTAGAGAGTTGTTGTTGGTAAGAACTCAAAGGGACTTTATTGCAGTGACATTCCATCTATATTTTACCTTGTCAAGGCATCCAGTGTTGCAATTTAGCAGAATCAGTGAACCATTTTTTCCCTTCTAAACTTGATCATAGTTACATTTTATGCATTTAAATATTCAGCACTCAACACTCAACAGAATTGGATTTATTTTCAGTACACTGACATTTAACCTCTGAAGTTTAACTCTAATTGCGTTGACATTCCTGATTATTTTATTGTGCAGATCTGACATAAATGCACTGACATCAGTACTCACACTACACTTAATTGCAGTATTAGTTGCTTCAACATTTAAACATCAAGAACCTATTCCTCATGGGATTTATATCCAATAGAATTGTCTATAAACTATACTTGCATCGACGTGTGTACGCTTGCACAATGGCTGTAACGTTTCAGACGCGATCAAGTTTTAGCGCCGTTGCCAAGGAATGTCGTTTGTTTGATGTTTATTGTCATTGCATTTATTCTTTATTATCTAAATTTTATTCGTCACTATCTTGTTTCCTTTTTGTTGTTTACTTTTTCATTTTTTTAGCAAAATATGGATAAGAACGAGGTATATAGAACCTCAAGATGTTGGATGAGTGATGCTATAAAAATGGAGCTCGATGCCATAAGTGTCGGGGTATCTTCTTTGACTAATATGAGTAATTCAATGCAGAATGCTACAATAATTGCAGAATGGAAATTTGCTGCGGAAAGTTATGATTACTGTGGGGGCAACCCTGAGTTTGAAGAATGCCTATCAAATCTAGCAAATGTGTACCACATGAGAAATTTCTATTGAAATGAAAATCCATATTCCAACACCTACACGCCAGAGTGAGAGCAACATCCAAATTTTTGTTGAAACAATCAAGACCTTGGAAATATAGACAATGATGTTAGATCCGAGTGGACATTGCCCAATTATGATCAACCTTTGTCAAGGCAAAATATCCAGCAAGGCGAAGCATCAGAGTTTTCATCAATTGAAAATTTGCTGAGACAATATATTTACTGAATCTATGCTTCAGAATCAAGCTGAATCCATACGAGCTCTAGAATATCAATTTGGCTAGATTGTGGGTGCAATAAATTTGCGACCACAAGAAACTTTGTCGATTGATATTAAGAATTCGATATCACAAGGGAAAGAGCATGATGAGGAAATCATTCACAGAAGTGAAACTCAACTAAATGAAGTTGTTAGAGATGCTACAGGAAAGAAGATAATTCAAATCTCAACAATGGAAAGATGTCAGTGCAATCTAAAAAGCAAACTGCAGCTGAAGAGATTAAACAAAATATTGCAGTGACAGAATCAGATCACTTTGTCGCCACAAATGTTACAGCAAAACAGCCTCAGAAACTTGAAGACATATTGTTAAAGAAGAAAAGATTGGGAGATGTCGAAGCAATCGCACTTACTGAAGGGTGCACTATCATGACAATTAAATTGCTCCAAGAATTTAAGGATCCCAAGAGCTTCTCAATACCCTATTCCATTGGTGATTGGTATATAGGAAAGACATTATGTGATTTCAATGAAAGCATAATTTTGATGCCTATATCCGTAATTAAGAAGTTACGGAATTGGAAGAAGGAAAGAAAGAGTGAAAATTTTTCGGGACCGTGTGGAGAATAAAAGAGTACGAAGTACTTGAAGAAGAAGAAGCACATATTGTGTCAACACCAATTAAGGAATAAGTAAACACTATTTTCGGTGCATTAGGATTCCATTGTTAACGCAATTTTGTACTGCTGTACTGCACCTACTAACTTAATGCTGAAAACAGACGAAGTTTATATGGAGGAAGAAAAAGATGAAAAAATAGATGTCGAGGCAAATTTAGCTGAGAAATTTGTCCCTGCACCTGAAGTTGTGGGTGCAATAACTGAATACTTGGTGTAAGATAGAGCGAGTCAAGCGGAATCTGATGATGAAAACCTGCATACAACATGGGAGCATTTTAAGACTTTGCTATGACATTGTCCTATGTATGGAATTCAACAAGAGACTCAGATTGAGATATTTTATAATGGTTTAAATGCTCAGACAAGAAATCTTGTCGACGCATCTGCAAAGGGTCCCTTGTTGGATTGCACCTACACTGAAGCTGTTTGAATTCTAGAGAGAATTGCACAGAATGATTATCAATATCCAATCTCTCGTTCTGCTTATGTAAAAACTATTCCTGGTGTTCTTGAGTTAGATGCAATTTCAGCTTTAAGTGCACAGGTATCCTCTTTGGCCAACATTGTAAAGAACATGAAGGAAACAAGTAAAGCTGCTCCCATTCAAGTGGCACAACAATTGGATATCCCAACATTTTCATGTGAAATTTACGGTGACATAGTTATGAGGATTGCCCACAACATGCTGAGAATGCGTTCTACATAACAACATCAGAGGAAATTCCTATGGTAACTTATTCAATAATCGAACTCAACAACCATGGGGGAGTCAAAATACATTTACATATAGATATGGTAATTCCTCACATCAAGGGAGTTATAGACAAGGGAGTTACAATAACAATCAGCAGCAGAACTACAATCAAAATTCTTAGGTATGTTCACTTCCTGATCAAATACAGGCACATAGGCAGATGCAACCACAAGAACGAATGTAGCCATAACAGAATGCGCTGCCACATATGCAAGGATAGTATCAGCGACAACAGTAATTTTCTCAATAAAGATTAGATCTTATGGTTGCTCTTGAAGTGCTGCTACGAAAGGATATTTCGCGAACTGAAGTAATAGTCCAAGTCTTATGCAGGAATAAAAATATCGTCTTTTTGTCAACTAATCATAAAGTACATCTTGTCGGTACATTATAAAATGACTCAGCAAAGCTTTTTCAACAAGGACCCTTTCTTTCTTTAATCATGCTGTTATGTAAACAACGGAGTATTATACCCAGAGATGGTGAAGAGGTGCGAGAGAATAAGAGCCCCATCAACAACATCTCAGTAGAGAGAATGACGAGAGAGTAAGAGGCACTGGTAGTGAAAAAAACACCCAAGAAGAAGGAGAAGGGGAAGAAGAAGGAAAAACAGGATAATGCGCCCATAGACCCTCAGTTGGGGAAGAGGTTGGCTGCAATGGAACTAAACATTGATCGCATCGACGTGCGCTAGATTCGTATTATTAGCGTATTGGAAGACATGGACTGCAGACAAAATCTATTTTATGCGTACACAAGAATATAGATCAAATCTATTGTCAACGCATTGAGAAGTCTAAGCCCAAATCCCCTACCACAGTTCCCTGTCTTCCCACCTATTATTAAGGAAGCTACCTCATCTTTCGACCAGCCTACTCCTGATGGTAGGCCGTAACATGTTCCCTCCCTAACAAGAATCCACATTTCAGATGACGAGGAGCACGAGGGGCATTCTAATGCTATGGAGGATTGCTACAGAACTATAGCCAGCTTGTTTGAAGAAGAGCTCTCGAACAACCTTGGGGCTAATATGGCAGAGCGAGCAACTATGGTTGAGGAGGTGCATACTCCAATTGTATCCATGGGTGTGGACGCAGAGGAAGGCACCGAAAAAGACACCATTGAGCAGGAACAGCCTGAAGAAGGAGAAGCAAAACAAGAAGAAGGCCAAGAGAAGGAGAAAGAAAGAGAGGAAGAATTTGAGAAGAATGACCTTGCAAAGAAATAGGAGGAAAAGCAAGACGATGCTCCGACAGATATCGCTGAGGATATTATCAAAGCACCTGTAAATGTGAGGGCATCTAATGCAAACATGGCTCCACCTGAAGCAAGCCAGGTTAAGGCAGTTACTAGCAGTGTTGAAGATTGTAATCATTTGGCCATAGTGCCTTATATAGCACCACTTGCAGAAGTCCACCCATCAGATGTAATTGTCGATAAGGTCGCCACCCAACCAACTGAAGAGGAGCAACTGATCCGGCTGGTACGAAGGATAGAAAAAGGAAGCGTAAAGATAAGAAAATGAGGCACAAGGAGGAACGAAAGCGCTACAAGAAAAAAAACCAATGCAGCCACATCTTCAGCTGCAACACACTGAGTTAGTTTTTATTTTTTAGCATTTAGTTTAGATTTCATGCATATCATGTAGTTGTAGTATATTTGTCCTTACATTATTAATGTCATTGCATTTTTATTGTCGCTGCATCTACATTGTTATTGCATTTCCATATATATATATTTATTAATGTCAGTGCATTGGGGACAATGCACACTTTAAGTTTGGGGGGAATTTGTGTGAAATGGAAATGCAATTGCACCCACATTTTTGAATTTTACTTGTTTCTTGTGTTAATGAAAATATGCAGAATTTCAACAAAAATGTACCCATAGTGTTTTTTATTTTTATGCGTAAATCTTGATTTGCTTAGAATGTTGATGTGTAAATAGGATGAATGTGAATGAATAGTGAGTCTTCTAGTTTTGAATGAATGATTGAAATTACTTCAGTAATGAATGGATAGTGTGAATGTTTGAATCTTGAACTAACTGACCAGCTGCAGCGACATTGTATGAATAAAAGACACTCCAATGTGAGTGCATTGTGACTTTTCAAGGGAGAACACTCAGCTGTAGGTTTAGAAAATCATCTAGCCAAAGGCTATCACTGCAAGAGTGTGTGTCGGTGCAATTACATACCTCCTGAGGGTTTGTTGTACCCCATCGTTACTACCCAGGAACAAAGGTAGAGTAATGCAATGACATCTCTCAGTCACTTGAAAAAGAAAAATGAGAAAAAGGAAGAAAAAGAGAAAAAAATTATTATGATAAATGTTGTATTGGTTCAAGGAAGATTAGGATTCAATACATGATACTAGCATTTATGAAGTTGTAGTTTTTAATTGTTCATGCCTATAAATTGTCGGCGTATTATTCTATCATGTAAATACAATTTGTACATTAGAATTTCAGAAAATTTAAGTTGTGAGAATATTGATTACAGTGACACTTTTGCCTGTGATTTTGTTAATTTTTGTTTACTTGAGGACAAGTAAAAACTCAAGTTTAGGGGTGTGATGGTATTACAAATGACATATTTTCTCCCTAAATTTGGGTATTAATTGTCTCTTTTGTAGCATATTTATCATGCATAATAGACATTACATACTTAATTTTTATATTTTTTAACTCATTGTTGTTTGGTTTAAATTCTTGTTATTTTTACCTCTTTTTGCACTAATGTCGCTACAAGCAGCCGATATATTGTACCTTAGAATTGTCAGCGCAGGAACTCATCTTAGAAGATCAATGCTAGAAGAAGAATACAGCCACAAGTATAGCTTGGAATTGCGGCCAGAGATGTCGACGCATAGAAATCTTTACTTTGCATGAGTGAATTCAAGCTACAAGTACATCTGGAAGCACCAGTGCAGGAATTTCACACATTGTCGCCGCAATTAAAGAATTTAGATCGCGACCAGAAATGCGACGACAATTTACAAATTTATGAAGAGCACACTAGATCTGCATAGCTGTCAATAACAAACTTTTACAGCTGTACAAAGTAGTTGGATCTGAGAATGGAGGAAATCTACAATTTCTTGAGCCTATAAATAGAGGAAAGAAGACGAAGAAAATTCATCAAGAGCGAAGGGATTTAATTCTGAAAATTCTGTGTGAATTGGAGATTTGAGTTGGAAATAAGCTGATGAAGCAAGTCTGCAACCACTTCTGATGAGAGGTACTTGATGCAGAGCAAGAGGAACAATTAGGAAGTAGGCCTAGTAGTCTAGAGATAGTAAGCTTCGTTGTACTCTTTAATTCTTCTTAAACGATGATGGATTTTGATGATATTAAATGAATATGAGAGTGTCTTTTAATGTTAAATCATTTTGATTTTTATTTTACACTGCTTATCTGTTTATTCTTGGATCTAATCGCTTTAAGCACGAGAGTGAAATTGCAATACGCCAATATCGAGATGCGATGACAGGTTGGGTTAATAAGTAAGTTAGGCAAGAGCTGCTTGGGACTAGGACAAACTCCAGTTACTTGTTCTTGAATAAATATCGTTGCTCGTACCGAGAGGTAGAGTGATTGTGGATATTTAAGACGGGATTAAGTAGAGAGTTGTTGTTGGTAAGAACTCAAAAGGACTTCATTGCAGTGACATTCCATCTATATTTTACCTTGTCGACGCTTCCAGCGTTGCAACAGAATCAGTGAACCATTTCTGCCCTTCTACACTTGATCATATTTACATTTTATGCATTTAAATATTCAGCACTCAACACTCAACACAATTGGATTTATTTTCAGTACACTGACATTTAACCTCTAAAGTTTAACTCTAATTATGTTGACATTCCTGATTATTTTAGTGTGCAGATCTGACATAAATGCATTGACATCAGTATTCACATTACACTTAATTACAATATTAGTTTCTTTGACATTTAAACATCAAGAACCCATTCCTCGTGGGATCGATATCCGATAGAATTGTCTATCAACTATACTTGCATCGACATGTGTACGCTTGCACAATCACTATGACATTTCAGACGCGATAATTGGACCATAGTTGATATTCGAGGAACAAGCCCTTCCTTCTGCGTGCATAAGTTTATTATAATGGAAGGAGAGCGAGCTAGAATCAATGGGCAAAGGTGACTCAATCCTATCATGAAAGAGGTAGTGCAAAAGGAAGTGATCAGTGGTTAGATGCAGAAATTATATGCCCAATCTCAAATAATTCACAGGTAAGTCCGGTGCAATGTGTACGAAGGAAAGGTGGAATCATGATTATTGAGAATGAACGTAACGAGTTGATTCCAAAAGAACTATTATGGGTTGGAGAATTTGTATTGACTGCAGAAAGCTAAATAAAGACACTCGGAAGGACCATTTTTCATTGCCTTTTATGGACCAGATGTTAGATCGATTGGCAGGTAACAAATTTTACTATTTTTATATGGCTATTCGGAATATAACCAAATAGTTGTAGCCCAAAAAGACCAACATAAAACAACGTTTACTTGTCCTTTAGGTACATTTTCTTTTAGGCTAATGTCTTTTGGTTTATGTAATGCACATGCAATGTTTCAATGATGCATGATGGCAATATTTACTGATATGGTCTGGTTGCTTGCTAGGTCACAAAATTGTCCAACTGATCGATGATTTTACGACACAACAATTGTGCAAGTGTACACACATTGATGCAAGTATAGTTGATAGATAAATCTATCAGATATCGATCCCATGAGGAATGAGTTCTTGATGTCTAAATGTCAGAGCAATTAATATTGAAATTAAATGTAATGTGAGTACTGATGTCAGTGCAATATGTCAGATCTGCACACTAAAATAGTCAATTAATGTCAACGCAATTAGGGTTAAACTTTAGAGATTAAACGTCAGTGTATTGAAAATAAATCCAATTATGTTGAGTGTTGAATACTAAATATTAAAATGCATGAAATATAAATGTGACCAAGTGTAAAGGGTAGAAATGGTTCACTGAATATTGCTAAGTTGCAACGTTAGATGCGTTGACAAGGTAAGATATAGATGAATTGTCAATGCAATGAAGTCCCTTTGAGTTCTTACCAACAACAGTTCCCTACTTAATCCCGACTCAAATACAATCACTCCACCTCTCAATGCGAGTAACGATATGTATCCAAGAACAAGTAACTGGTTTTTATCTCAGTCCCGAGCAGCTCTCGCCTAATCCACTTGTTAATCTAACTTGTCACTGCATCTCTCGATATCGGTGTACTGCAATTTCACTTTCGTGTTTAGAGCGGTTAGATCCAAGAATAAACGGATAAGCAGTGTAAAGTAAGAATTAAAATGATTTAACATCAAAAGATACTCTCGTATTCATTTAATATAATCAAAATCCATCATTGTTTAAGAAGAATTAAAGAGTAAAACAAAGCTTACTATCTCTAGACTACTAGGCCTACTCCTTAATTGGTCCTCTTGCTCGGCATCAAGCACTTCTCATCAGAAGCAGTTGCAGACTTGCTTCATCAGCTCCCCGATTTCCAGCTCAAATCTCAAATTCACACAGAATTTTTAGAATTAAATCCTTTAGCTCTTGGTGATTTCTTTCCTTCTTTGTTTGTCTATTTATAGCCTCTAAAATGTTTCAGGATTCAACCTTCTCGCTCAGATCTAGATCTGGATTTTGCAGCTGTCAAAATTAGTTAGAATATAGCTGTGCACTCTCGCAATTCTAGTATGTTCTTCACAGATCTGTAGATTGTTACTGCATCGCTGAGTGCGTTCTGGGATCATAATTGCAGTGACATTTGTGAAATTCCTGCGTTGGTGCTTCCAGTTGTGAATTCAGCTTCTACTCATTCAAGGTTCAGTTTCAATTCTATGACATCTTTTGGTCGCAATTACTAGCTGATCTTATGGCTACATTTATCCAGCATTAAGCTTCTAGGCTTAGTTCCTGTGCTGACAATATTAAGACGTAATATATCATCTGCTTGCGTTGATATTAGTACAAAAATAGATAAAAATAACAAGAATTTAAACTAACTATCAATGAGTTGGAAAACATGAAAACTAAGTATAAAATGATAACAATGCATGCTAAATGAAATACAAAAGAGACAATTTAAACACTAAATTGAGAAGAAAATCTATGTCATTTGTAATACCATCACACCCCCAAACTTGAGTTTTTACTTCTACTCAAGTAAACAAAAATTAACAAAGTAGCAATTAGAAATGTCACCTCATTATTCATACAACTTGAATTCTCTAAATTTCTAATGTTTAAACTGCATTCATATAATAGAATGATGCACCAATAATTTACAGACATGAACAACTTGAAAATGCAATTTCATCAATGTTAGTATCATGCATTGAATCTTAACCTTCCTTGAACCATTTCAGTAATTTATTCTTCTTTTTCTCATTGTTGTAAGTGACTGAAAGATGTCATTGCATTACTCTACCTTTGTTCCTGGGCAGTAACAATGGGGTGCAACAAACCCCCAAGAGGCATGTAATTGTGTCGACACACACTCTTGCAGTTATAGCCTTTGGTTAGATAAGTTTTCTTTTCATTGTCTGCAGCGGAGTGTTCTCCCTTAAAGGTCACAATGCACTCATATTGAAGTGTCTTTTATTCATACAATGTTGTTGTACTGATCAGTTAATTCAAGATTCAACACCAACACTATCCATCCATTACTAAAACAAATTCAATTATTCATTCCAAAATAGCAGACTCAACATTCATTAATACTCATCCAATTTCCACATTGGTATTCAAACAATTCAAGAATTACACATCAAAATAAAAATTTGTAGGCACATTTCTGTTGAAATTTTGTCACTTTTCATTACTAAAGAAATAAAATAAAAGTCAAATAAGAAGGTGTAGTTGCATTTCCAAGTCACATTGTCCCCAATGCACTGACAATAGATATACAAAATGAATGGAAATGCAGCTACAATGTAGTAAACTAAGAGGAATGCAGTGATAATGAAAATGCAGGCATAAGAAAAATGCATGAAAACTAACTAAAAAGAGATGTACCAAATTATTTAGTAGCATCTGATGCAGAGCCTGCTTTAGTTTTTCTCTTCTTCTCTTTCGAGCGCTCTCCCTCATTATAGTGTTTCTTCTTTTTCTTGTCCTTGCGTCTCTTCCGCTTCTTATCCTTTGAACCAACCGGCTTGGTGGATTGCTCCTCCTCTGTTGGTTGGGTGATGGCCTCATTAATTGTCACCTCTGATGGATGGATCTCGATGAATAGTGCTATGTAAGGCATAATAGCCAGAGGATTCAGTTCCTCTTTTTCGCCAGTGACAACCTCAGCCTGACTCGTAGTAGGTTGAGTCTCTTCTGAGCTGGATGCCCCCACAACATCCTCAACGATCATTGCTGGGGCATCGGGTTCCTTCTCTTTCTGCACCTTGGCAGGTTCAGTTTCTTCCTTCTCTTCTTCCTTTCCTTCTTCTTTTTCTTCATCCTTCTCTTACCTCCCTGATTGGCTTCCTCTTCCATATGTTTGCTCAAATTCAGGTGGGCCAATGTTAGCGTAATCAACTGCATGAAATCTTCTTCCGTAACTGTTGCTCTCTCAGTCATATTTACGCCTAGACTGTTGGAGAATTCATCCTCGAACAGATCAACAATGTTACGATAGCAGTCCTCCTCAGCCTTTGAATGCTCTTCATCGTTTTCATCATCAGATATGTAAATTCTTGATGGCATTTGAGTAGGCCTACCATCAGTAGTAGGCTGGTCATATCAGGAGTGGTGCATAGGGTAGAAGATATCAAGGAATGCTGGGAAATCTGGTAGTGGTCTGGTGCTGATGTGACGTAATGTAGTGACAATATCTTCGTTCTAGGCTTTTGTGTATGCATAAAATATATGCTGCCTATAATCCAAATCGTCTAATATGCTCATGAGGCGGATTGTACGTGTATCAATACGGTCAAGATGGATTTTCGAACTAGCTAGTCTTCTCAACACTTGAGGATCTGTGGGCGTATTGGTCTGTTCTTCTTTCTTTTTCCCTTTTCCCTTGTCTTCCTTCTTCGAGGTTTCCTTGGCCACAAGTGTATCTAGGCCTCGTGTCATCCTCTCAACCAATATATCGTTGATCGGTCCTTTGTTGTCCAAAACCTCTTCATCATCTTTGGGCATAATGCCTTTGTGTTGACAAAGTAGCATGATAAGAGAGGAAAAAGGAAGGATACTATTTTGCTTTCCTGCAGCTTTTGCGATCTGAGCATGTTAAACTCCCCAATGTCGATGTGCTGGTGATGTAGGATGGAATGCAATTGACACATACGGTCCAGTGTGGCTGTAGTACTATAGGTTAAAGGCATGACACGACTGTTAATGAAATGAAACCATACCTTGCAAAAGGTTGTAAGGTAGCGTCTGTGCATTGTATAGTTATGAAATCCATTTCCCGTCCATGTAGCACCATCGACACAAAGTTTAAACTGTGCATAAAGGACGCATGCTCATCTATTCGTTCTAGAATCCGTAGCAAAACATTGATATGTACCGCACTCCATGGCACCAACCCCTCTCTGACAAACACAAACTCCTGCTCCTAGTCCATCAAATTTGCATAAAATTCCCTGACCAGAGTAGGGGAATAACCTGAAGGGTGGTCGCAAAAATATTCCCACCCGAGGCGGTTGATAGTACGGTGAACTTGTTTTTCAAGAGTCAGATGTGGGGAAAGTTGGAAGCCCTATTCAGGGTGGATGTTACGCTTTAGCATAACATTTTGATACTGATCTTTGGTCGTGGTCGTTAGGAACAAAACTGGGCTTGTGGATGAAGGCGGTGGTGTCGTGGACGGAACCTCAATAGGAGTAGTTGGAGTGTTCTGGAGAAGGGTTTAGGAGTGTTTTTGGAAGCACCGGTTTTAGCCATGGTGAAAGAAAAAGAAAGTAAAGAAGAGTTTTAGAAAAATATCGCTTCGAAATAGGGAAAAAAAGTATGAAGACACTAAAGGAAATAAATCACAGTAGTAATGGCGGATGTGAAGAGAAAAGATAACTGCCATAAGGGGGATTATATTACCTAGGCATAATGCGTGGAAAAACACGGGGAAACGTTGCATCTGCAACCATCAATTACCAGGCTGTATATCGTAGCAATTCGTTTTGATCCAACGGCTAGAAGAGGAAAGAATCAATCGGTGCGATTCTTGCTGAAAAAGTAATGCTGACTCATCGTAGGATGCACCGACAATCTGTGCTTCAATGCGTTGACAAAAAGATGATTTTTATTTCTATTAAGAATTTGAAACAACACAACGAAAAGTGAAATATTTAAAGGTAAATAAAGAAATGCATCGACATTATTTAAATATCACCAAGTCGACGATTTCATCTGATTCTCGAACATCTGGACTCATATAGTGTTTAAGACATTGGCCATTCACCTTAAATTGTTGTCCATCCTGTAAGTTTTAGATTGCCACCGCACCGCTTTGAAATGCTTCGGCAACCTTGAATGGACCTGACCACCTTGATCGAAATTTCCCTGGATGGAATTTTAAATTAAATAAAAGTACCAATTGACCAGGATGAAATTGTCGACCCAAGATGATGTTGTCATGCCATTTCTTTGTCTTTTCCTTGTATAACGTAGCATTTTCATAAGTATGGCGTCGGATTTCTTTTAATTTCATGATGTCCAACAGTCTTTTCTTTCCAGTGTCATCATAGTCCAAATTCACTTGCTTTATTGCCCACATAGCCTTATGTTCAAGTTCGACAAGCAAGTGGTAAGACTTCCCAAACACTAGTTGATATGGCGACATCCCCAACGAGGTTTTATAAGCGGTGCGAAGCGCCCACAATAATTCATGCAGCCGCGCAAACCAATCCTTCCTAGATGGGTTAACCACCTTCTCAAGTATGCTTTTAATTTGACGATTGGATACTTCGGCTTGAACATTAGTTTGTGGATGATACGTGGTAGCCATACAATGCTTCACACCATATCGTTTTAATGCAGTCGCTACTTGATTATTGTAGAAATCGGTGCCTTGGTCACTTATCAATGCTCTCAGTGTTCCAAACCTTGTGAGGATGTATGTGAAAGAATTTTAACACTGTCCGAGTGTTGTCTCTTGGCACCGCAATAGCTTCAATCCACTTTGAGACGCAGTTAACAACCACAAAGATATACATATTTCCAAAAGAGTTTGGAAATGGTCCTATAAAATTTATACCCCAAACATCAAAGAGCTCTACCTCCAAAATGGGTTGTTGGGGCATTTCATTGCACCTAGATATTGAACCTGTGCGTTGACAACGATCACAATGTTGTGCAAAGTTGTGAGCGTCTCGAAACAAATTGAGCCAATAGAATCCTGACTGGAGGACCTTTGCAGCAGTCCTTGTGCCACCAAAATGGCCTCTATAAAGGGCATCATGGTAGTGTCGTAGGATTGACATCGAACACAAACTTTTTATTTTGCTCTAGTAACGAGCATAAGGGTTTAGCTATCTTGGAAAAATCTCTGATGAATTGTCTATAAAAGCCAGCATGTCCAAGAAAGCTTCTTATTGCTTTGACAGTGGTGGGTGGTGGTAATTTTTCAATGATTTCGAACTTTGCTTTATCAACCTCAATGCGCTTACAAGATATCCAATGCCCGAGGGTAATGCCTTCAGTTGTCATGAAGTGGAATTTCTCCCAATTTAGAACTAGATTTGTGTCATGGCATCTCTTCAAGACTCCTTCCAAATTGTCAGTGCATTGGTTGAAATTTTGTCCATAGACAGAGAAATCATCCATGAATACCTCTAAGGAATCCTCGATCATGTCCGAAAATATTGCCATCATACATCTCTGGAATGTTGTTGGCGCATTACACAACCCAAACGACATGCATCGAAAAGTAAATGTTTCAAAAGGGCATGTGAACGTTGTCTTTGCTTGATCCTCCGATGCAATAGCAATTTGGTTGTATCTAGAGTAACGTCTAGGAAACAATAATAGGCTTTACCAGCTAACCTATCTAGCATCTGATCGATGAAAGGTAATGGAAAATGGTCCTTTGTGGTCGCATTCAGTCATCGGTAATCCATTCATACTCGCCAGCTAGTTGCAATACGAGTAGAGATTAACTCATTCTTGTCGTTGGTCACAACTGTGAAACCACTCTTTTTAGGCACACATTGAACGGGGCTTACCCAATCACTATCGGAGATAGGATATATAATGCCCGCATCTAACCATTTGATAATTTCCTTCTTCACTACTTCTTTCATCTTTTCATTGAGTCTTCGTTGCTGCTAAATTGATTGCTTCTTTTCATCTTCTAGCCTAATCTTGTGCATAGAAAAAGAGGGTCTAATGTCTTTGATATCTACAATGCTCTAGGCTATAGCTTTCTTATGTTCTTTCAGAATTGCGATGAGCTTATCTTCTTGCATTGCGTCGAGGGATGTGTTGACAATAACAGGCAGTGTCTCGTTGTCACCAAGGAAGACATATTTCAAATGTGTCGGCAATGGTTTTAACTCCAAGGTAGGAGCTTGCTCAATAAATGGTTTAAACACTAGGGTTATCCCGTTAAACAAATCCAAATATTCCATTTGCCAGTTTTTACACAACTCACAATTGTTTACTTTCTCTTTGTCAGCACAATCATCTAGGATGTCATTGGTAGATGTTGCTGCATCATCACCAGAAAATGTTGAACTCCTTGCATAAAATTCATCCAAAATAATTTCGTCCAACATGTCTATGTGGAGGCATTATTCTTTAGGTCTGGACGGTGATGCCTCAAACATACTGAAGGTTACATGATCATCATTATGACGTATCACTAGTTCTCCCTTGAACACGTCGATAAGTGTTCTTCCTATTGTAAGAAATGGTCGTCCCAAAATAATGTGTATCTACTTATCTGCTTCGCAGTCTAGGATGATAAAATCAACAAGGAACACCATCTTATCAACTTGAACAAGAACATCTTTAATTTGTCCTTCCGGTTGTGCAAGAGATCTATCTACTAGTTGCAATGTCACCGCAGTGGGCTTCATCGAAGCTATTCCTAATTTCTTAAAAGTAGACAAAGGCATTAGGTTAATACTAGCTCCTATATCACATAAAGCTTTACCTAAGTAATGATTCCCTATGGAGCATGGGATTGTGAAGCTGCCAGGATCTTTCATCTTGGTTGGCAACTTGTTTGTGAGCACAACACTGCACCCCTCTGTGAGCGCAATCGTTTCGATGTCGAACAATTTCTTTTTCTTTGATAACAGCTCCTTCATGTATTTCCCATAATTGGGTATCTGCACAAGAGCATCTATTAGAGGTATATTAATATACAATTATTTCAGAGTAGAAACAAACTTTTGGTAATCTTTGTCATAGACTTTTTCTTTAAATCGTTGTAGGACTGGCAAAGGTATTGTGGCAGTGGGTTGTTGTGAATAACTCAGTGGTATCGACTTTGATGGTTATGTCGACAACTTATTTGGGCAGACTATAGGTAGAGATGGTACTACAGTTGGTTCTTTAGCATTGATTTCTGCTTGACTTCCTTCAACTATTTCTTCTTCTTGTTGCTGTGAAGTGGATGCTTCAACATGGTTTTGAACAGAATTGGTTAGCTCTACTGTCTGTTTTCCACTCCTTAATGTGATTGCTTTGTAATGCTCCTTCCCCTTTGTGTTGGATTTTTAGTATCACTAGGCAGAGTACCTAGCAATCTATTGCTAAGATTAGAAGCTAACTGACTGAGTTGAGCTTCCAATGCTCGTATGGAAGAAGAATTTCCTTACACTATTGCTTCAGTTCATTTGATATGCTCACACATCATTGCTTCAAGAGCAGCCATAGGATCTGCCTTTTGTTGAGCAAACTGTTGCTATTGATGCCGATGATGTCCATGCATTTGTGGTGGTACAGACTGTTGTGGTTGTAATCGTGATTGTGGTTACATTGGATTATGTGACTGCACCTGGTTAGAACGAGAATTTATCTATGAATTCTGATGATAATTCTGCTATGAATTGGTATTGTAACCTCCTTGTCTATAACCCTCTTGATTTGAGGAATTTTCATATCTATACATGGAAGTATTGTGATTCCCCTAAGGTTGTTGAGAATTATTGTTGTATGAATTACCAAATGATCCCCCTCTGATGTTGTTAACATAGTATGCATTTTTTGCATGTTGTAGATAGTCCTCATAGCTATGATTGTCGTCGCAAATTTCACAGGAAAATATATGCTGGCCACTTGTATAGGAGCAACATCGCTTGTTCCTTTCATATTCTTTATGATGATGGCTAGTGAGGATACCTGCACTAACAATGCAAAAATAGCACCTAATTCAAGAACTCAAAGGTTAGTTTTTACCTGTGTAGAACGAGAGATTGGATATTGGTAGTCGTTCTGGGCAATCCACTCTAGAATTCAAATAGCTTCATCATATGTACAATCCAACAATGGGCCATTTACAGATGCGTCGATAAGATTTCTTGTCTGAGCGTTTAAACCATTATAAAAAATCTCAATTTAGGTCTCTTGTTGAATTCCATTCATTGGACAACATCGAAGCAATGCTTTGTAACGCTCCCATGTTGTGTGTAAATTCTCATCATCAAGTTGATGATTTGCAGTGATGTAAGTTCGCAACCTTGCGTTCATTGTCGGCAGATTGAAATGTAAAACAAACTGCGTTGCTAATACATTCCAAGATGTGGTAGATCCTGTCGGTAATCCTAAGAACCATGTTCTTGCTTTACCCTACAACAAATAAGGGAATAATTTCATTTTCAAGGCATCATTAGGGACACCATGTTGACTAAAGGATGCACAAATAAGTAAAAATGATTTCAAATGTTCTCGTGCGTCTTCATGCGGAAAACCTAAATACTACCCATTGGAGTTGAACATCTGAAACATCACCGATTTCAGTTCAAAATTACCAGCCTGAATAGTTGGTCTCACAACCCTTGGTTGTAGATCATCGAGTATAGGCACAACAAAATCTCTTATTGTCCTATTCTGTATTTGTTCTTCTTGTGGACGTGGTGGTGGTATATCGTTAATAATTTGTGGAAGCACTGGAGGAATTCCGCCTTGTGGTAGGAATGGTGGCAAATTATTGTTGTTGTTGTTGCCAGCCATTTTCCTTTGTTCTTACCTTCTCCTCTTAAGTGTCCGTTCAAGTTCCAGATCAAAGTTTACAATGTCCTTAGGATTTCTCCTTGTAGACATACAACAATTTGAAAAAGAAAATAATTAAAGAAATAACGATAGATTAGTAAAAATTAAAAGTTAAGTAAGTAAAGTTAATTGCAACTACAAAAATAAACATCAAACAAACGCCATTCCCCGAAAATGGTGCCAAAACTTGATCAGTGATTTTATGACACAACGATTGTGCAAGCGTACACACGTCGATGCAAGTATAGTTGATAGACAAATCTATCGGATATCGATCCCATGAGGAATGAGTTCTTGATGTCTAAATGTCGGAGGAATCAATACTGAAATTAAATGTAATTTGAGTACTGATGTCAGTGCAATATGTCAGATCTGCACACTAAAATAGACAATCAATGTTAACGCAATTAAGGTTAAACTTCAGAGATTAAATGTCAGTGTACTGAAAATAAATTCAGTTGTGTTGAGTGTTGAATACTAAATATTAAAATGCATGAAATATAAATGTGACCAAGTGTAAAGGGTAGAAATGGTTCACTGAATATTAATAAGTTGTAATGCTAGATGCGTCGACAAGGTAAGATATAGATGAATTGTCACTGTGATGAAGTCCCTTTGAGTTCTTACCAACAACAGCTCCCTACTTAATCCCGGCTAAAATACAATCACTCCACCTCTCAGTGTGAGTAATGATGTGTATCTAAGATCAAGTAACTGGTTTTTATCCCAGTCCCGAGCAGCTCTCGCCTAACCCACTTGTTAATCTAACCTGTCATCACATCTCTCGATGTCGGTGTACTGCAATTTCACTTTCGTGTTTAGAGCGGTTAGATCCAAGAATAAACGGATAAGTAGTGTAAAGTAAGAATCAAAATGATCTAACCTCAAAAGATACCCTCGTATTCATTTAATATCATCAAAATCCATCATCGCTTAAGAAGAATTAAAGAGTACAATGAAGCTTACTATCTCTAGACTACTAGGCCTACTCCTTAATTGTTCATTTTGCTCGGCATTAAGCACTTCTCGTCAGAAGCAGTTGTAGACTTGCTTCATCAGCTCCCCGATTTCCAGCTCAAATCTCAGATTCACACAGAATTTTCAGAATTAAATCCCTTAGCTCTTGATGATTTCTTTCCTTCTTCATTTTTCTATTTATAGCCTCTAAAATGTTTTAGGATTCAGCCTTCTCTCTCAGATCTAGATCTGGATTTTGCAGCTGTCAAAATTAGTTAGAATACAACTGTGCACTCATGTAGTTCTAGTATGTTCTTCACAGATCTATAGATTGTCACTGCATCGTTGAGTGCATTCTGAAATCATAATTGCAGCGACATCTGTGAAATTCTTACATTGGTGCTTCCAATTGTGAATTCAGCTTCTACTCATTCAAGGTTCAGTTTCAATACTGTGACATCTCTTGGTCACAATTTTTAGCTGATCTTGTGGCTGCATTCGTCTAGAATTAAGCTTCTAGGCTTAGTTCCTACGCTGACAATATTAAGACGCAATATATCGGCTGCTTGCGTCGATATTAGTACAAAAATAGATAAAAATAACAAGAATTTAAACTAACTATCAATGACATGGAAATCATGAAAACTAAGTATAAAATGCTAACAATGCATGCTAAATGAAATACAAAAGAGACAATTTAGACACTAAATTGGGAGGAAAATCTATGTCATTTGTAATACCATCACCAACCCAAGTGAATGAGGAGCCCAATTTCGGCACACACATTGGCTGCCTAATAAAGAGTTTTAGGATAATTGCAAGGAGTCCCTGCAGTTGAGAAAAAAATCAAAATTCAGCCCAGAAGACTGCAGTTGACTTGGTCTTGATCCCTACTTGATTTAGCATGGTTGAATTCTTCAACCAAGAAAACAACCAAGCTTGAATTCCTCACTTTATGGCCGTCCATGCATGTGAGAAGAATGGGGGATTCAACCACCCTATTTTTGCTAAAATCACCCCTCAACCTCACCTATAAATAAAGCTCTCAACCTCACTTCTCAAATCATCCCTTTATCCCTTAATACATCATTTCTTCATTCTCTCAATCTTCTATTCTCTCATTTCTCTATTCATTCCCACGCCTAGCATAATCATCCTTCCCTCCATATTTTAGCCAGAAAAATCCTATGAAAGATCCCTTGGTCGACCACCTTGGAGAGCCATCAGCAAAGGAGTGAAGCAAAGATTTGAAGGAGTCATCTTCAATCGAGTCTGGGTAACAACCACTTTGATAGGTTTTATTCTTTCTTCTCTTATTATTTAATTTTATCATGTTTGCTACGTGTTCTTTGATCTTGTCATTAACAATGATAGCTTAATTTTATTTAAGCTAGGATGATTTCATTATTTTAATAATATTAATTTGATTCATTCTTATAATATTTATGCCTCAATCAATCATGTTTTTAATTAAATTCAAGTATGTATTTCATTCATACGTGATTGGATGCATTAGAATTAGTTGAGCGATCCGAACCAGACATCAACTAATAGAAAAAATAATTAAAATGTGCATGCTTAATTCATATCCGACCCAGAATGAATTGAAGGTTCATAATAACTTGAATTAGCTCTATTACCTTGCATGCTTAGTTCATATCGAGTTGCCATGGAATGTTTTTCGAATGTTAATAAGCATGTTAAGAATGAATTAAGTTAATTAATGTGATTATCCTAGTTTATATATGTTATTGATTGTTGTGATTGTGTTTTTCTGCTACTAAAATCCATTCATTCATTAGTTAAATATCATCTTAGGTTTAATTGCATTTTGGGATCAATTGCATTTAGTTATACACATTTAATCAACATCACTCTCAAATATATTGTGTTTCTACCAAGTTATTTAATTTAATTTTACAAAATATCGATTAACATATACAGTCCCTATGGAGATGGTAACTCTATTACTTACTTATTACTTGATAACGACTGTGTACACTTACATAAACCTACGCGTTACATTTATTTACAGACAAAACTAAATTTAAACCTATTAGTTTTCATACAAATTTAGACTAATTTCTTAGAAAACAACATGATTGTATTTAACTTCAAATGTATTCCCTAGTATACAAGTACTAATAATTTTGCAATCATTTTGACTTCTTAGGCACGTGTATATACACTTATTCAACCCAAGAGGAATGGCCTTTACAAGTGCCCCTTTATACACATGAAACAGTTGCATCGCCCAACGCGCAAGTTTGGTGGAGTTTGGCTTATCCCTTCCTAAGGTCCTGATAACCCCTAATTCCTACATACAAGGCAGCATGGTCATAAGTTCAGAATGAACTCTGTGAGATTCTAAGCAACAGTGCATTGTAAAGAATTTATAAGTTAAGGTAAAAGGAGTAAAGGTACTAAAATTAAGACTCCATGTGCGTTGTTAGGTACTTCACAAATTTTCTAGGGTGGTCGACGCCATTCCTTTTTTGATTTTCGCCATTGGCTGACCTACCCCCTGATTCAATCACAACTATGCATTTCTATGCAACAATACCTTATGGAACTTGATCATGTCCCGCTTCATCTCAGATTCCCACTTTGCCTTTCCTATTTCTTTTGGTCTCCTTAAGATAATAATAAATGTGTATATATGGTTCAATCACTATTTTGGTTACTAGCTGACTTGCAATCGTCCTTTCCCTATCAACGAATCCTTACCTTGATTCGTTCATTTCGCTTTAAACTATACATATAATCACTATTTTGGTTACTAGCTAACTTGCAATCGTCATTTCTCTTACTAAGTTGCCCTTGGCGGACCTTCTCCTTTGTTAATCCTAGAGGACTTTTTCACGCTATGCAATCCTTACGGACATTTGCTTCTTTGGGTGAATTCCCCTGGCGGACTTTCCCTCCTAGGATAAATCCTTAGTGAACTCCCTTGTCTTTGACGACCCCTTTACCCGTAAACCCTAGGATTCAAATTTGCTTAATCGTCTCACTTTATCACACCCAATGCTAGTCTACTCTCCAACCACTAGCGAACTCATAATGGCGGATACTTAAATACCTCAAAAAAGGTATCCCTTCCATTACCACTAACGCATTGTGACCGCTGATCTACCATCAAATGTAGTAGTCAATTCGGGTCAATTCTGCACTTAATTATTTTCTATGCTATTTAGGATTTTATTTTTTGTTTTCATTACTTAGATCTTAGGATTAAATATTAATAAAATAAGTGTTTTTAACATATTTTGTAAGTGTTGTGACCCAATAGGCCGACACGGGCCTTAAATTGTGCTAATATGTTTAATCGAGTGTGTAGGATGAATATATAAAGGTCCAATTGATGTAGAAGCAAGGAACTAGTGATGCACAAGCTTTTCAAAACGACAAATCACAAAATGAGCGACACAAGGCAAGAAGTGGTTTGATGTAACTAAGTCGTCCTAAACGCTTTACAAACCCCTAGTAGTTTAGGAGTAGATTTAGTTTATTTTCTTTTTGGCTTTTGATAACTCTTTTGTGTTTCCTCTTGAAATCAGTTTTGATTTAAGAGTTTATCTATTTAATTCAAGTATTTCAGTTTATTTTTTCTTTTGCATTCAATTTACTTCTTTATTCTAATCAAGAGATTAGCTACTTCGTTCCCCATTCGATATTACTATAAACTCTAATTTATATACGTTTTTCTTAGTATTTTATGACATCTTTTTACTTAAAAATAATATTAAATTTGAGTATTTGATTACTAATTGAGTGAATTTTGTTTATATTTCAATCATGGGCATGATTTAAGGAAGAAAATAATTTTATGTTATTTTTTATTAAATTTATGCATAATTTAATTGTTTTTGCAACCTATTAATCATGACATTATTTAATGCAATTGGACCAAGGAAATTATGCATGATTTATTTATAAAATAAACATACATGGACATGCCCAAATTCACTTTACATGGACGGCAAACACATGCACAATGGGTAATGAAAGAGTAATTTTGATCCAAATGAATATGGTTCAATTAATGGACAAGATTAGGGAGAACAAGCCCAATTTGGCACAAGCATTTTGGTTGCCAAAAATTAGTTTTGAGAGATTTATTGGAGGTCCCTACATTTGCAAATAAATCATAAAATAGCCCACAAGATTTGCCCTTGAAACCGTCCAACCCTTGCTTGATTCAAGCATGAGTTCATGCTTAAATCAAGCATCCAACATCCCTTACCTTCAACAATGTGTGGTTGGCCAAGCACAGGAGTGAATAGGGGGATTTTTCACACTATTTTTAGTAAACTCATCCACCAACCTTCACTATAAATACCCACGTTCATTCCTCATTTCCATCATCCTTTCATTCCTTAATCACTTCTCACCTTTCATTTCACAATCATCCCTCATTCCATTTCTCATTTCATTCTTCCTTTCCATCCATAAGCCCTTTTTTCCTTAGCCAGCAAAACCTTGAGAAGATACTCTCTTAGCCGACCACCTTGAGTAATTTTGTTAGATTTTGAGTAAATGATTAACTTGATTAGATATTAATTTTTCACATAGAATTTCGTAAATATTAAAGTTTCTAAGGACTATTTGGAGTTCCTGGTAAATTTGGTTAAAGGCTTTAGGGTGAATTGTTGAATTTTGAATAGTTTCTATTTAATGAACTAAATTGATTAAAATGTAAAAGTTTAGGGAAAATGTATAAACAATGAAAATTTAAGTGTCATATATATTAAATTGAGTGTGAAATGTTTGTGAATTTAAGAGATTGTATTTAATTACTATATAGATAAAGAATCGAGTCAAAAAGACAACAACCGAGGAAAGGGGAAAATTATGGAGTAATCCTTGCGTGTTAATTAGAAGTGAACTGTAGGTAAGTTCATAGTGTTTTGTTCTAAAAATGTAAATTACTTGTGATTATATTAATGTTTTCTAGTTAGTTGATTATAAATGTGAAGTTACTTTAGCTTCATGTATAATAATAAGAATTGCAAGTATTTATGTATATATATGATATTGAGAAGAAATTGTTAGAAGTGTTTCTTAGAGCTGTATTAAATTTTATATGCGAATGTCTTATGTTTTATTATTTATACAGAAAGGAAAAAGTGCCCCTGTTTGCACCTCAGTGCCCCTATATACACTTCGGTGTCCAGTTTGCACCTCTGTGCCCATGTAAACACTTTGGTGTCCTTGTTTGCACATCGATGCCCCTGTTTGCACTTTGGTGCCCTTATTTGCACTTCGATGCCCCTAGTATGGTGTAATTACCCGAGTATTCGAGTCGAGTTATTTAGTTCGATGTGTTAAATGATATGGAGATTTACAAATTAGTTACATGTTTGCAAGTTATGGTTTATATATGGAGTTGGTAAGTCAAAATATGGCAATGAATGATTTAGATATATATCTATATATATATGGTTTATATATGGTTGTTAGAGTATGCCCAAAGACTAATCATGAGATGATTGTAATAACATATTTGTTTTACCTCGTTTATTAATATAAGACATTGCCATTATTATTTCAGTTTCTTTTCTATCTATATAAATAAATTATTTTATAATAATGTCATGAGAGTAATATGATTATTCTTAAAAGGTCCTTAGTCATGTATTATTGTGGGCTTGGACAACAATAATGCATTAAGACTAACGTGTAGTTTATTGATGACAAAGTGTTGTCATTGACATTGGATGTCAAAATCAATCGTGAGTATGTGTGTTAGAGAACAACAAATTGGATTGACCCGCTATGAGTATGTTTCTTGGATTATTATTTAATAGTCACAACATTAATCATAGTGATTACTATGTATACAACCCTCAGACTTAAGATCATCATTATCCCAACATAGTGAATCGTATATTTTGATACAGTCAAACGTCCACAATAACTGGTTGTTCTATAAAGGTTGATGTTGGATATACCACAATCTATGTAGTGAGATATGGTTGATCAATATAAGATTTGTCCCACCTACATAATGGAAGCAATATCTTAGGCTACTTGATTGAGTGAGACTAGAAATGCATGGCCATGCTCAAATAAGTTGATATGAGATATCATACTTATTTGTTTATCATAGTCTACTCAAGATATCAAGAAACATTAAATGGACTATGCAAGTGTGACTATTCCATGACTTATGTCCATTCTAGATATAAAGGGCAAAAGGATTTAATATATATAGGGTTAATCATAGAGAGATTATGTCGAATCTTGACTTCTGTAACTTAGGTAGCAATGAGGCATGGCTAGATGTCATTCATTGTTTGTAATATTAGAATCGTTCTAGTGTTACTGCTAACATTTCAAGAACCTACAAGGTCACACTCTATGGTTGAAACGAACGAAATCCAAACATAGTTGGTATTGTTTTTAGCTGTCACATGAATTAAACTGATTATAGAATTAATTTAATTGGGCAGTTCAATATCGAACGAATTATATGTACAAGTATGTTGCACACATAATGAGAACATGGTTAAATTAATATATATGAATTTGATTCGTATAAAATTTAACTAAACATAATTTACCGAAATCCTTGTTATAATTATTGTAATTATAATTTACGATCAAATATTATTATAGTTATTGTAATGTAATTTTTCGGTCAAACATTATTATAGTTATTATGTTCAATTAATTATTATAATGAATTTTGATTCATATTAAAATATCAACTATTCCCGAATTAGGAAATATAAGGCTTTTAAGAAAAACCTAATATACCTAATATAAAATGTAACGAGGTCTAGCAATCATCTATATAGAGAATTCTCTCTGAAAAAGTTTAAGAGAGTTATTATTGTTCGTTGTCACATCGGGTGGATTACGTAGAGGCCGAAACTTTTTGTAACAGCTTGGAATCGACATACAATTGCGCACTCAATTTCACAACAGTTAGTTTTCCAAACGATTAAAGGTAGTCATTCATACCCTTCTCACCCTGATTTGTTCCTCGCACATGGATCCTTGGATGTGATCGCCGGATTTAATTTTTTTCGCTGCGCCATGAGGTGTACCAGTGATCTAACATTATATATGGAGTTGGTAAGTCAAAATATGGCAATGAATGATATATATATATATATTGTTACATTGAGAATGTGTGATTTTTATTAAGATAATCTTCTTGAGAAGAAGGTTGTTTTGATTCATTTGAATATGTAGATAAATACAAATACAATTAATGAATTTGTATTTGATGTTTAGGAATGGTATGTTATATCTTTAAGTGTTTATTTTAAATGAGGTAAGTCAAGTAGATGTTTATACTATGAGCCTACTAAGCTTCTTAAGCTCACTTGTTTCTTTCATGTTGTTTTGTAGTTACCATTTGCGAACTGATCTGACGGATCAACTAGAAAGCTTACACTATCCAGCCTTTTTGGTAGCTTTTATAACTCTTTTTGGGTTGTGGCATGTATATAGGTTTTTTTTGTTGTAAATATGTTAAATGTTAGGTTGTGATGTATATTTAGTTGAATGGTTAGTTGTGAATGTATATTTAAGTTGGCTTTTGGTTAGGTGAATCTTTAAGGTCAAGAATTGGTATTAATGTGTAGATATGGTAAGTTTATGGTGCATATACATATTGTGCTAATATGGTTGATGATTGGAACTTTAATTTATGAATGATTCTATATGAACTTTTACTTAAGCTATTTGAATGTTTGATAATAAATTATGGTGCCTTTGAATGGCATATTGATTAGGTTTGTAGGTTATTTGAAATGGTATGATTTGATTATGTTTTTAGGTTATTTGTTCATATTAAGACTTGTGTTAAGTGTCTTGTTAGGCAAAAATTAAGTGTGTTTTGGCTTGTTTTAGGGGTTACTTATGCTGTACATGGCTTGGGACACGGGCTATCACACAGCCATGTGTCATTTTAAAATTAGGTGCAGGATCCACACAAGCTAACACACACTCTAAGACACGGTCGTGTGGCCCAAGTCAATGTCTAGCACGGCTTGAAACACGATTTGAGATACGGATGTGTGTCTCAAAACAGTCTCGAGCATGGTCTGGCACACGACCATATGGTCCTATTTCGAATACTCACATGGTCTGGGCTTTGACACACAGCTATTTGACCCTTGTTTCTAAATTTTTCAAACTTTTCTAAGATTTTCTATTTTGTTTCACTTTACTCTCTGATTGTTCTTAAACTAATTTTAGGGCCCCGTAAACCCATTAAAGGCCCATAATTGTTTTCATACTACGAGTTAATGTTATTTGTCATATGTTTAGAAATCATTTGTATATTTGTTCTGTAGTTAAGTGAAATGTTCTGTTTTTGTTCTGTAATACTCTATAACCTTAATTCGGTAACGGAGATGGGATAGGGGTGTTACAAGATCATTCTACTTTGGAGTTTTATTTTGATGTAAGTAGCAGCCTATATGAAGGCCTCTTCATTATTCGTAAAATACACCTTGATTCATAAATTCCAACTTTTTGAGTTATGTCTCTTTGTGATATTCCTGAATCTTTGTCCATCTTGATTTTGTTTATATTAATTCATTTTCTAATGCTATACATTCTTGTGAAAATTCAGGTTTTAAGATCCAAAGATTTCCTTATAAGAAGCACAATTTAAACATTTAGAACTTGACACTTCTAAATTCGTTTGGAATTTTTTTTCATCCTTCTCTATTTCTCTTTATTTTTGTTTTCTTTGCTTTCTAAATCCATTTGGTTTCTTCTTTTCAGGTCAAATCCAAATCCTCTCGTGTCAAACAACTTGAATACAATCTTGGTTTGCTACCCATATTAGCCCACCCATTGTCATCCGAGTTTAAGAAAGTCTAGTTCTAGTAAAGTTGAGCTTGAAAATGCCTAAGCTCGAGATAAATCCAACCCAAAGCTCGAGTTTATAACTAAACAACCCATAATAGACATTAATAATTAATATAATATTATGACATTACTTAAAATAAAAATAAAATAAAATTGAATGATAAGTATTTATTTTATGAAAATGTATTCAAAAGTGTAACAAATATTCTTATGATGTGCAAGTGTACACAGTCGTTCACAAGTAATATATTAGTAAATACTAGAATTATCGTCTCTACAACGATTGATTTTAAAACATAAATTGCAAATTTAACAAATGAGAATTTGGAAAGTAAATAAAAATCTGATTGGATTCAAACAAATATGCAAAGTAATTTAAAAGCAGTAACACAAATTAATAGCAATGAATTGAAGAGCCAAAATAATTTTTCCCCTTAATATGCAATTATTGGTAGCAATGTTGTGACAATGTGACAATTTATTAATCCAAAATCAAAAGTTTATAGGCTTCTCTTGAAGTCACTATGTTCAATCCTTGACCGTCTCCAAATGTACTCCCATTTGGTGTATATTTTAGGGCTTCTGCAAGTATACGGGTTAGGTTGTAATATAATTTTGTTATAATAAAACATTTTGGTAAGTATTCCGAGGATCATACCCAAGGGAGGCAAAGCTATAGTAATTAAAATCCCCGCAAAGAAAAGAATTAATTAGTACTCTTTTTAGGGTTTATAGTACGAAAATAAAATGAAAGAGTTTTGAGGTTTAAATTTAAAGAACATAAAATAAAAGAAATAAAAAAGGGAAAGAGATAAGAAAATTTGATTAATATATTTGGGGTGATTAGCTCGCTTAAGTATGGATTCTTCAATCATCGATTTAGGGGACTTTTCTTCAATCAACTAGTAACTACTCTAGCCGGATCTTTCGATCTTCCACCAGCATAATGAGTCAATAGAGACTACTTATCTCTCAATGTCACAGTCTAAACTGGTTTGGGGTAAAGCTGTTCACGAATGGGAAATACCAAGTTTGGGTTAATTCCCACCTAAATGACTTTCTAGTGTTGTCAGGCCTAGTGTTTGTTTCACATTCTTCCTTTCCCAAACAGTTGATCTGATTGAAAAGCTTTGTATCAATAATTAAATAACCATACTTCCACTCCCTAATCCCCCACTATTGGGAATAAAATCCACAATCGTTTATGCGAATATTACAAATCTAGTTTCCACAAAATGAAAATGCAAATAACAAAGGAAAGTAAAACTAAAACTAAAGATGTGTAAACCTAAGTGCCAAAAGGGCTCTATTTATAGCCTTGGACGACCGTTTTCCTCAACCCTAGGTTAGCTGTCGTTTCACGTGTTTAAGTGGCATTGTAAAGATCGAAACGCCCTTCACTCAATGTCAAATTTGCATCCAGGAGTCAATGTCGCGACAATGAAGTCAGTCCACTCTTTTGGGTAATTCGTTCATGCGTTGTCGCAATGTACCTTACCCATGTCGTGACATAGAAGTCAGTCTTGATATTCTTTAGTTCTGGTCCCTTTATTGCGACACAGATCAGTCCGTGTCGTGACATAATGATCAGCTTCATACTTATTCATCTTCTAAAGGTCTCCTGCACACTTACAAAGTTTATTAGCTAACCCTTAGGCCTCAATCGGCCTTAAAGGTTACAAAAAGTACCTTTTTGCACTTCCTACACAATTTATTCCATAAAAGAAAACTAAACTAAATCCTAAGAAAACAAAAGGAAAATGCTTAAATTCAAGCTCCTAAAGTGCAAAAAGTAGCTCAATCTGCTGGATACAAATCTAGCAGATCAATCCTATAACTAATTTAACATATGCCTATGTCAAATTAATGTCAAGAATACAATTGCAAGCACCATTCCTATAGGATTATGCACGGTAACAATATATGTCTATATCATTACACATTTAAAATCAAAGAAACTAAACATGCACCATTCAAGTTTTACGTCCATTAATCACAACCTTTTTAGAATTAGCAATTAACTTAATTACTTGATAATGTTGATCAAGCAAGAGCAAGTATTAAACATGAAAAACACTAGAATCAATAAACCTCATATTGCAATAGCATCCTTAACAAATTACCAATAGTTTCATATTAGGGTTCCATAATTATTCCATCTAAAAAATATTTAGCCCATAATCATCAAATTAAAACCAATTAAGCAAAACTCAACCATGGTTCAAAATAGCAAAGGAAAATAAATAAAAGGCAAAGAGAAAGGTGAAAAGATGATGAGTCGAATGAGGTGGTTTTGCTCTAGCCATTCTTCTCTCTTTCTTCCTCTTTGGATCTTCTTCTCCAACTTGCTTCCTTCTGAAAATTGATGTTTTGTTCTGTACCAGGTGTCTCCCATCTTTTTTTTTTCTCAAAGTGTGATATTTATATTCCCCCAAAATGGTTGTGGACTAGGTATTTTATTTTTGTCCTCTTGGGACCATTTGGGTCTTTACATTTTCGCATAGTCTATTCTTTCTGATTTTTGGTTATTATTAACACTTGATTAAGAGGTGGGTTAAGCTCAAAAGCTTATGTGGTGTTGTTTATGTTTGAGCTTCCTAATTTGTTGCCATTAGGCTTGATGCTACAACATTGGGGCTTAAGATGTCGAATTCAACATATTCTTTTCTCCACCTTTCCAATATTCTATTAGCTACCTTAAAGAATAAAATTTCACATTTTCAATGTCTAATTTGGCAAAAAAATATTATTAAAATAAAGCTTTAAAATTTAACTACTTAAAATAAACATAACTGAAACAATTACAAAAATACTCTAAATCACTCTTAACTTGATTTAAATATAAGCTTAAGACTAATAAAAAAACTCTATATCCTAGAGTTATCAGTAAGCATTTCATATTCATATTAAAATTTTATTAATAGAAAAAGTAATTAATAATAAATTTTTATGTTAGATTATAAACTAAATTAAATTTTTAAAAACATTAATTGAATATAAAATACTTGTTAACTCGATGGATAAAACCGAAATTGCCAAGAGGGGGATGCTTTAGCCTTTTAAAAATGATGGATGAAAAGAGAGAAAATAAAAATAATTGACACAAGGATTTTAGAGTGGTTCAGCCTCAAATGTCTACTCCACTACCTTAGCTTTCCACCACTAAGGATTTTCCCAAATTCACCAATTTGTACAACCTCCGAGGACAAGGTTTAACCTTACAACTCTCTCAAAAGAGATATAAATAAGCAAACAAGAAACAATCCTAACAAGATCAAATTGCTTGCCAATGAAGCTCAAAATACAATGAAATACGCTTAAGCAAAAGAATGGAAATAAAGCTCAGAAGTGTATTGAAGAAAGATATGAAAAATTTATCTCTTGGGTTGTTTGATTGAAGATATTTCCTTGAAAATTCTTTGCTAGTTGTTGTAGGTCCTTGGAAGATGGTATTTATATCCCCTAATTGATTTCCAATGATTGTGGTTGTTGGTGTAATGAATATAGTCATTGGGGATGAAAAATCAGAGCATTTATATCACCTGCAACTACGAGTATTGATATCGTTGCAACGTGTAGGTTTCTGCAAGTGTACACAGTTGTTATCAAGTATTAAGTAAGTAAAAGAGTTATCGTCTCCATATGGACTGTATATGTCAATCAATATTTTGTAAAATTAAAGTTAACAATTTGGTGATAAAAACACCATATTTTTTAGAGGTTGGATGATTTAAATTAAATGAAATAATCTAGATGCAAAATGATCCCTAATACAATTTAATCTAATATGATAATTAACTAAAATGTATGAATGAATTTAGTAGCAAGACACAAACTTCAACAATAAATAACATGAATATGCTATGATAATTACATCAATTAACTTAATTCATTCTTCTCATGCTTAACAGTATTCGGAAAACATTCCATGGAAATTCAATCTTTCATAAGTTTGAAACCAAATTAAGTCTTTTCAGAATCTTTTACTTAGTGAAACATGCATTTTACTGATCATATTAAATTAAGGGTTTCTTAGTATTCATGTGAAGTAACAGTGACGTGTTAAGTTTGAAATAATTTAAACACGTAAATCTAAAAACTATGCAAGATAACAGAGCTCGTTAAAGTTATTATGAACCTTCAATTTAGTCAAGTTAGGATCTAAATTAAGCATGCAGTTTTAAATTATTGCGTCCATTAGTCGTCGTCTGGTTAGGATCGCTCAGCTAATTTTAATGCATCCAATCACGTATGAATGAAAT
The DNA here is from genome assembly GCA_005610355.1 of Gossypioides kirkii. Taxonomy (NCBI): domain Eukaryota; kingdom Viridiplantae; phylum Streptophyta; class Magnoliopsida; order Malvales; family Malvaceae; genus Gossypioides; species Gossypioides kirkii. The sequence goes on along the minus strand of CP032246.1, from coordinate 25,662,996 downwards.
ACATACTTGAGTTTAATTGAAAATATGAATTATTGAGGCACAAATACTATAACAATGATTCAAACAAGTATAATTTAATTAATGCAATCATCCTAGATAAACAAATTTAAGCTATCATTGTTGATAACAAGATCACAAGCACATTCCAGACATGATTGAATTTAAATAACAAAGTAGGGAAAGGAAAAACTCTATCAAAGCAATAGTCTTGTGAACTCCGCTTGAGCATGTCTTCCTTCGATCCTTTTGTTGCTCCTTTGCTAATGGCTCTTCAAGGTGGCCGGCCAAGAAACAACCTTATTAAGGTTTTGCTGGCTAAAAATGAAGGGGAAATATAGGATGCTAGGCGTGGAAAGAAGAAAGCAAGAGAAGAAAGAAAGAATGATGAATGTGTAAGGGATGATTTGAGAAGTAAAGAGGAGGGTTGTATTTATAGGTGAAGTGGGGTTGATTGTTTATTAAAAATGGCATGGAATAATCCCTCCTTCTCTTCTTTGCATGGTCGATCACACATTGTGGAATTTGGGTGGATGTTGTTGCTTGCAAGGACTTGAACAAAGTCAGAGGCAATCTTCATGGATTATTTCTAATTTGTCTTCAACTTCATGGACCTTTAAAAAAATCCCAAAAATCCTTCTTGGGAAGTCATTTGCTTGTGCTGAAATTGGACTTCCCCCTCTTGGACTAGACGGTTTTATGACCCAATTAAGCAGCCAGACTTGTCCATTTTGCTTCCATAATTTATTGGATCAAATTAACAATTTGATGACCCAATTTACATGGTCATTGCCGTCCAATATGAATGAAATTATTCATGCCCATGAATAAAATATTATGGCATGCTTTATTAAATTAATTTCATGACCCACTGCATCATTAAAATATCACATGTTAATAAATAACATAAAATAATTTAATTTATTCATAGAAACTATATAATAAAGCATAAAATCACATGTTTAACAATTTCATGTCCAAGATTAGCATTTAAACAAAATTCACTAATTTATTTAACAATTGCTCGGGATCTATATTTTTGAGTTTACAATCGTACAAAATGTTATCGATATTTTTTGTCATAAATATTAAATTCAGTTACCGTTGGTACCTTTTAAACCGATAACAAAATAAAATATTAGTACTTTTTCAAAAAAGTATCAATACTTCTTAGGGTTTGTGAAAAATAAAATGCCTATTTGGTATCATTTTTTAAGCAATGGTGTCAGTCTTTTTTAGAAATTATCGATACCTATAAAATTGTATCGATATTTTTCAGGCATTGACAAAACAGAATGCAAGTTTAGTCTCGATTTTTCTAAGGTATCGATATTTCAAGAATTATCTATACTTGGCCAAAAAGGTATCGATACCTTTTGGCTTGGAGCTATTCTGACTTGTTTGAAAAACATTTTGAAGTATTAAAATGATTGACTTGATTGAAATTATTTTGACTTGTTTAAAATCATTTTAACTTGATTTTAAAATTGTTTCAAAATTTTATCTCTTACACTTTAAATTCAAAATTTATTTTGTCAATTTTAACTTATATTCAAAAACACTTTAATTTATTATATCAAATTACTTTATCAAATAAAGCTTAGTTCAACAATCTCCCCTTTTTAATATAACAAAACATTTGGAAAATTTGTTTTTGAATAATTGCTTCCCCTTAATCAAAGACATTTTGAATTTAAGACCAAAATAAAACTTGTCATTCAAGTTAGCATTCATTTTTGCTTTAAGAAGAATTGGTCACAAAACTCTGCATTTAGCATTAAAAATAATCAAGAAATAACCAAACATTTTACCTTTTTTTCTCTCTCTTTTTGTTGTATAAAAAAATCAAATAAAGCTGAAGGAGAAAAGAAAGTTAGTTCATCACAATATATAGATAAAATTGAGTGAACAATGAACTAAAAAAAATCACTTGTATCTAAAAATACCAATAAAGCATTCAAGTTCATTTGTATCTATAAATACCAATAAAACAATTAAGTTCAATCAAAATAAAGGCAAAAACATAAAATATGAAAGTGCAAATGTCATGAAAATAAAAATGCATGTCCTAATGCTACTCTAATTGTCATTATAAGGAGGGGAGAAAGTAGGCGTGGAAGGAAAACGTGCAATGAGAGCCGCCATTTGAGATTCTAAGGTAGAGAGCCTTGTATTAACGTCTTCACAAAGACCCCGAATTTCATCATTATTAGATCTAACTTCTTCTTTAAGACCACAGACATCGTTGCCCAATGAATGAATAGCATCGAGCAAGGCAATGTTGACTTTTGATGATGGTTGAGCATGAGAAGAGGAAGCCGATGGAGGAGCGTGCTCGGGTGCCAAAATGTTGTCAAATGCGGCATCAATGTCATCTTCGTCATGGTCTGGTGGAGGATCACTTTTAAGCCACGTACCGGTGTTGGCATTCAAATGGTAACTTGCATGATGAAGATCCCTACAACTAATAGGTTGGTTTGAGGTAACAGGGTTCTCTCCAAGTGTACTAACACCTAATCTCCTAAAAAAGTATGACAAGTTCGTGCCATGGGGAAGGGTGACATTAGTATTTAGTCCCCTTCAGATATCCTTCGTAATGTCATTAAACATGATAAGTGCAAGGTTAGGATGCCTATTGTTCCTAAAACAATTTATCAACTAATAATCGGTGTTTCAAAGCTTAGCATGCTTTTAAATAGGCCTTAGGTTCCAAGTAAGGACAAGCTGGAGAATACGGTCATGATGATTGAGTTCAGATGTCGATCCGGAAGGAATAAAAAGTGAGGGATCAAAATGCCCCTTTTCATTGGAGAGACCTCCAAGAGGTAAATGAAGAAGCTCACCAAACTCTTCGTGATTTAGGTGAATTGAGCTCTCCATTAAATACAAGGAGATAGCCATAACGGTTTTTTCGTACTCATCATGTTCGAGTGTTGCATTTGAAAAGAAAGCTCAAACAAGATTTAAATGAGTTGGGAAAAAATATTTAAAAATCCATCCATTCCCAAGTTTGCAAAATAGGGAGATAGGCAAAACTGATAGCCTCCAACTTGGCTACATCAACTTTTCGAGACTCTCATACACATTTAGAGGCAAAGTGGGACTTAAAACGATAAATTGAATGATTAGTTTGAAAACATTCATCAAGAGATGGTTCAAAGTCACTAGAGGTAGAGGCACTAGTCCTAGAACGCTTTTTAGGAGCCATGTGAACTATCTAAGAACTTAGGAAATAATAAAACCAATAAAAATCTCTTTGGGGAATTTTAATAAACACTTGGTGGGCTAGGGTTTTGGGTAAAATTTTTAACAAAATCCTTAAAAATAGGTAACCTCCTACCATAAAACAACATATATATAGTTCAAAATAATCGAATAATCCATCAAAACTCACTATTTCAACCTACATTTAACAAAATCAACAAGTTAAAAATTTCGGGTTTTTACCTCAAATGTGTTGAAATAGGCCAAAATCCCAAGCAAAATTGAGCAAATCTTGTTGAAAAGATGTTTGGAGGTGTTTAGAAGCCAAGATTTGGAGAAAAAATCAAAGATTTTTAAGGGATTTTTGAAGAGGTTGAGAGAGTTTTCGAAGTAAAGAGGAGGAAAATTTAGGTTGTTTTGAAACTGTTTTGAAAAAGAGTAGCAGTAGGTATCCTCATAACCCCCGTGATATCGATATTTTTACACGAGTATTGATATTTTTATAAAATTACCGATAATTTTAAAACAATATCGGTACCAAATTGCAATTATGTTTTTCAAGTGTGGTAAAATTACAAAAACGAGATTTTTAGGTCCTATAGTTTTCTAAGGGTCCTAAAACGACTCCAAAATTATTCCTAATGGTTTAAAATGCATTAACAGGGATAAGATGCATAAATATGCATTAAATTCATGAAAAATAAATAAATAAATAAAATGAAAAGTGGCTAATTTTGATATATATATATATATAAGAGCAACAAAATAGAAATCACACTAGATGAAGTCAAAATAGATCAAACATGCACATAAAGCTCCCCTATCTTTTTTGCATATAAGAGCCAAGAATAACATGCTTACCAATATTTTTGCACAAAAATTAAATAAGGTTAAAAAATTTTAACACAAAGTCAAGGCAAGGTGGTCAAACATAGTTCCCTCCTAAGTGTCCAAAATTTTTCCTTATCTAAAGGTTTTGTAAAAATATCAGCTAATTGATGTAAGGTGTGAGATTAACTATTTCTTCTTTTTTAACATGATCTCTAATGAAATGATGTCTAATTTTACTACGTTTAGTCCTATAGTGTTGGATGGGATTTTTAGTGAGACAAATAGCACTAGTATTGTCACACTTGATAAGAACGATATCTACATCAATTCCATAATCATTAAGTTGTTGTTTCATCCATAAAACTTGAGCATAACAACTACTGTCAGAAATATATTTCGCTGCTGTGGTGGACAATGCAACACTATTTTGTTTCTTTGAAAACCATGAAATTAGCATGTTGCCTAGGAATTGACAAGTATCGAAGGTGCTTTTCCTATCTAATTTGCAACCTCCAAAATCCGCATCCGAGTTAGCATGCAAGCTAAAGCATGAGTCTCTAGAATACCAAAGGCCTAAATTTGAAGTGTCTCTAAGGTATCTAAAGATTCTTTTAAGGGATTGTAAATGTGATTCCTTAGGACAAGATTGATATCTAGCACACAAGCATACACTAAACATAATGTCGGGTCCACTTGCGATAAGATGGAGCAAAGAACCAATCATTGACCTATATAATTGTAAACCAACACATTTACCTTCCTCATCTTTATCAAGCTTTGTAGAAGAGCTCATAGGAGTAGCTTGTGGTTTTAGATTATCCATCCCAAACTTCTTGAACATTTCCTTTGTGTACTTAGCTTGATTTATGAATATGTCACCCTTTCTTTTCTTGATTTGAAGTCCTAAAAAGAAATTTAGTTCTCCCATCATGCTCATCTCAAATTCACCTTGCATTAGCTTAGAAAATTCTTGACAAAGAAGGTCATTAGTAGAACAAAAAATAATATCATCAACATAAATTTGAACTACTAATAAATCATGGTCTTTTCTTTTTATAAAAAGTGTTGTGTCAACCTTCCCTTTACAAAAACCTTTTTCAATAGGAAATTTTGATAATCTTTCATATCAAGCTCTAGGAGTTTGTTTCAAACCATATAAAGATTTTGAAAGTTTAAAAACATGGTTTGGAAATTTTGGATCTTCAAAACCGGGTGGTTTTTCAACGTACAATTCTTCAATTATAAAACCATTAGAAAAGAACTTTTTAAATCCATTTGATATAATTTGAAATTATTAAAGCATGCAAAAGCTAGAAGCATTCTAGTAGCTTCCATCCTAACTACATGAGCATAAGTTTCATCATAATCTATTTCTTCCTCTTAAGTGTAACCTTAAGCAACAAGTCTAGCCTTGTTTCTCACTATGTTACCACTATCATATAGCTTATTTCTGAACATCCATTTCGTGCCTAAAGTGGATTTATCACTAGGTCTATCAACTAGGGTCCATATTGTACTTCTCTCAAATTGATTTAACTCTTCTTGCATAACCAAAATCTAATATTCATCATTTGATGCTTCTTTGATATTTTTAGGCTCAATGCATGAGATAAATGCAACATACTTACAAGTATTTCTAAGAGAAGATCTAGTAACTACCCCTTTTGTTGGATCACCAATGATATATCCATTCTTAACATATGAGATCTCTCTTGGGTGGCTAGATTCTCTTTCAACATAAGTTGGTTCTTGAAGTTCATCAATTTTGAGTTCTTGAACCAACTCACTTATGCCTTGATCTTCATGTGATGCTTGATTTTGTTCAATTTGATATATTTTTACATCATCAAAATCAATAGATTCCTTTCTAGAAGGGGAGTTAGATTAATCAAAAAATAGCATGTATAGATTCTTCTACAATAAGGGTTCTCTTGTTAAAAATTCTATAAGCTTTAGAATTAGTGGAATATCCAAGAAAAATACCTTCATCACTTTTGGCATTAAATTTTCCTAGATTTTCTTTTCCATTATTCAAAACAAAACATTTGCAACCAAAAGGATGAAAATGGCTTATGTTAGACTTTATTCCTTTAAAAAGTTCATAAGGAGTTTTCTTCAAAATAGCCTAACCATAGCTCTATTTATAATATAGCAAGAAGTGTTTATGACTTCTGCCCAAAATTATCTTGGCAAATTATTTTCACATAACATAGTTCTAGCCATTTCCTCTAAGGTCCTATTTTTCCTCTTAACAACTCCATTTTGTTAAGGGGTTCTAGGTGCCGAAAAGTTGTGACTAATACAATGTTCATTACAAAAATCATTAAAACCAAGGTTTTCAAATTCTTTTCCATGATCATTTCTTACACTTGAAATTGAATATCCCACTTGGTTTTGAATCATTTTACCGAAAGTAATAAATTTTTCTAAAGCTTCATCTTTTGAAAACAAAAAGAAAACACATGTATATCTAGAATAGTCATCAATAATAACAAATTCATATTGTTTACCTCCTAAACTCATAGTTATAGTGGGTCCAAAAAGGTATGAATAAGTTGGACTACTCTAGATGTAGAAACTATATATTTAGATTTAAAAGATGCTCTCATATGTTTATCTTTAGCACATGCATCATATATTTTATCAAAGTCAATAGAAAAGTTAGGCATGCCAACACAAATTCATTTTTAATAAGTTTTGAAATAACACTCATTCTTGCATGTCATAATCTTTTATGCCATAGCCAACACATATTTTCATTATTAGGCACAAAACAAATATTTGAAGAATATGTGTCATCAAAATGCACCATAAAAATATTACCTACCCTATGTTCTACAAAAAGAATCCTAATATTTACAATATTTACAACTTTGCACCCATTAGACTCAAATATTACTTTGAATCCCTTGTCACAAAGTTGACTAATGCTAAGGAGGTTATGCTTAAGACCATTGACATAAAGCACATTTTTTATAAGAGTGGAAGAATTTATACTTATAGAATCAATACCTTCAATAAGCCTTTTGTAGTTATCACCAAATGTAATTTCTCCTCCATACTCTGACATTAGTTCCATGAAATGACTTTTGTAACCGATCATGTGTCTAGAGCATCCACTATCAAGGCACCATGAGTTCTTCTTAGAGTTGATTGCCTTGAAGCAATGCTCTTCCTCCTACAAACACAAACCCAAACTTTCTTGGGTCCATTAGCATTAGTCCTAACAATTTTTGTCCTTAGGAATCCACTTTTTTAAAGCATCCTCATTTTGAGATGTGTTTAATCCTTTTGAAATCCACACACTCTTAGTGAGTTTGCTCATAGATGTGAGCTTCCTTAAAGAATAAACTTGTCTATCATGCCCCTTTTATGATAATGTGTGCATAAGATTGAGGCATCATAAATGTGGCTTGATTTCTCAAAGGAATTTTTAAATTTGCTTTCTTTTTGTAAATTTACAAAAGCTAAGCCACTCTTGTCAAAGAAAGCTCTTTAATATTCAAGCATATCATTTAATTTTTGTTGTTGTAAACTCGAAAATATATAGGTTTTCCTATGAATTTTCACCACCTTTTTACTTAGATGTTAAAATCAAGTAATTATTTAATAAATTAATGAAATATGCTTAAATATTAATTTAAGACATGAAAATTATAAAAATGTGATTTTATGCTTTATTATATAGTTTTTATGCACAAAATGGTTTATTTTATGGTTTTATTTAATATGTTGCATTTTAATGTATAAAGTAGGCCATGTAAATTTAATTAATTTTAAAGCATGAAATTATATTTATTAATTGACATATATTTTTTCATTAATTGGGTTGATTAAATGTTATAAAATTGGGTTAACTAAATTATTTAATTTGACCCGATATAATTTAATATGCTTTGGACAAGTCTGGTTATTTGCTAGGTCACAAAACCGTCCAACCCAAGTGTATTAGGAGCCAAAATTCAGCACTCACCATAGCTGCCCAATAAAGACTTTTGGGTTGATTGCAAGGAGTCCCTGTAGTTGAAAAGAAATCAGAAATTGGCCCAGAAGGATGTTGTTGATTGAGTCTTGGTCCCTACTTGATGTGGCAAGGTTGAATGCTTCAGAATGAAGTGACCAACCAATTCAAATTCCTTAATGCATGGTCGGCCAAGCTTTAGAGAGAAAAGGGGGATTCAACCACCCTATTTTTGTTAAATGTGACCTTTAACCTCACCTATAAATAGAGTCATTAACCACACTTTCAAATCATCCCTCAATCCTCCTTCATTCTTTCATCCTCTCAATTCCCTTTTCCATTCCCACGTTTAGCATCCTTCTTTCCTCTTCATATTTTAGCCAATTAAGCCTCTAAAAGATATCTTGGTCGACCACCTTGGAGAGCCAATAGCAAAGGAGCAAAGCAAAGATTCGAAGGATTCATCTTCAATAGGAGTTTTGGGTGACAACCACTTCGATAAGGTTTATTCTTTCTTTTCTTATATTTAAGTTTATAATTTTTGCTATATTTTCTTTGATCTTGTCATCAACAATGGTAGCTTAATTTTATTTAAGCTAGGATGATTGTATTATTTTAATAATATTCATTTGATTCATGCTTATAATGTTTTTGCCTCAATCGATAATGTTTTCAATTGATATCAAGTCTGTATTTCATTCATACGTGATTGGATGCACTAGAATTAGCTAAGCTATCTTGACTAGATGAAGGCTAGTGGATATAATAATTGAAATGTGCATACTCAATTTAGATCTTGACCCGATTAAATTTAGGTTCATAATAACTTTGACGAGCTCTATTACCTGCATAGTTTTTAGGTTTATGTGATCAAATTTTTCCTAACCTGACACGTCCCTGTTACTTCACATGAATACTAAGAAACCCTTAGTTTAATATGATCAATAAAATGCATGTTTTACTAAGTAAATGATTCCGAAAGGACCTAATTTTGGTTTTCAAACTCATGAAAGATCGAGTTGTCATGGAATGTTTTCTCAATATTATTAAGCATGATAATAATGAATTAAATTAATTAATATGGTTGTCCTGGTTTATTTATGTTTTTAATTGTTGTGAGTTGTGTTTAACTGTTGCTAAAATTCATTCATTCATATAGATAATTTTTATTTTTAGATTAATTTGCATTAGGGATCAATTGCATCTAGATCATTTGCATTTAATTGTAATCATCAACCCTCTAAAAATATTGTGTTTTTATCACCAAATTGTTTAATTTAATTTTACAATTAATTGATTAACATATACAGTCCCTGTGGAGACAATAACTCGATACTTACTTATTACTTGATAACGACTGTGTACACTTGCACAAACCTACATGTTACAATTGCCCCATATGAAACATAGAAAAGGAATTATGCAAGTTCTCAGTCTTTAAAATCAAATCATCAATTTGAGCTTACATATCATTAAATTTTTTTTTCTATTTCCTCTTTAACTATGATTAGAGACTTATTTTCCTCATTTAATTTTGAAATCATTTTCTTATATTTGGAGTTCATAATCTCAAAATCTATAGCTAATTCATTAAAGGCATCTTATAATTCTTCAAATATATATTCATTTAATTCACTAGAGTTTAGAATTACCTTTAGTTCTTCAATAGCCATAAGATATAGTTGGGCAACTTCATTATCCTCGTCATCATCGGATGAATCGCTATCACTCCAAGTTGTTATCATGGTTTTCTTCTTTTGTTTTAATGGCCCTCTCTTCTTCAATTATGGGCAATCAAATTTGTTATGACCCGACGTTTTGCACTCATAGCAAATGATTGGGTCATTTTCCTTCTTGCTTGGTTAACCCTTGACGATGTCTCTTCATAAGAATCTTTTGGCTTTGTTGAACTTCATAAATCTTTTGAATTTCTTTGCTAACATAGCCATCTTCTCCTCCTCCTCATCATTAGTAGAGTCTTCATCCCTCTCACATGTTGTTGATTTGAAGGCAACTTCCACTTTCTTTGGAACTTCCTTGACTTCTTTTGCATTGTGGTTGATCTTCATTTCGTATGTCAACAAGGAACCAATGAGCTTATCAAGGGAGAGTAAGTTAAGATCCTCTGATTCTTCTATTATCGTCACCTTTTCTTCCCAAGACATTGGAAGACTATTCAACATTTTCTTCACCATCTCCTTATTGGGATGGATCTTCCCAAGGGCTTTGAGACCATTTATGATGTGGGTGAAGCGATAGGACATCTCCTTGATTCCTTCCTCTGGTTTTACCTTAAACAACTCATAATCAAGGATGAGAAGGCTTATCTTTGTCTCATGGACTCTACTTGTTCCTTCATGGGTGACTTCAAGCTTGTCTAATATTTCTTTGGCATTGTTGCACAAGGAGATTCTATTGTATTCATTTGCACCAAGAACACAAAATAAAGTGTCCATAGCCTTTTCATTTAATTGCATCATCTTGATATCTTGATCATCCCATTCACTCTCTTCATTTGGCACAATAACACCTTCTACCTTCTTCATTGGAGTAGATGACCCATTTGTGATTATCCTTCAAACTTCGTAGTTGTTGGCTTGGATGAAAAGTTTCATTCTTGTTCTCCAATATGAGTAGTTGGTGTCATTAAATAGAGGAGGCCTCATGATGGAATGCTCTTCTCCCAATATGGTGGAATTTTGCTGTAATGTCATGAAGCAAATATCTTGGCTTGTGATCTCCATCTTAGAAAACTTGAGGATGTTTACTCTTGGTGGAAAAATTCTCTTGAGTTCTAGCTCTGATATCAATTGTTAACTCGATGGATCAAACCGAAATTGCCAAGAGGGGGTGAATTGGCCTTTTAAAAATGGTGGATGAAAAGAGAGAAAATAAAAATAATTGACACCAGGATTTTAGAGTGGTTCAGCCCCAAATACCTTCTTCGCTATCTTAGCTTTCCAGCACTAAGGATTTTCCCAAATTCATTAATTTGTACAATCTTTGAGGACAAGGTTTAACCTTACAACTCACTTAAGATTTCTACCCAAATCTTAAGTCACAAACTCTCTAAAAAGATATACAAATAAGCAAACAAGAAACGATCCTAACAAGATCAAATTGTTTTCCAATGAAGCTCAAAATACAATGAAATACTCTTTAGCAAAAGAATGGAAATAAAGCTCACAAGTGTATGTAAGAAAGATATGAAAAATTTAGCTCTTGGGTTGTTTGATTGAAGATGCTTGAAAGTTCTTTGTTAGTTGTAGTAGGTCTTTGGAAGATGATATTTACACCCTTAATTGATTTCCAACCGTTTGGTTGTTGGTGTAATGAATATATCCGTTGGGGATGAAAAACCAGAGCATTTATGTTACCTGCAACTGCGAGTATCGATACTATACAAAAGGGTATCGATAATTTTTGTCATAAATGCTAAATTCAGTGACCGTTGGTACCTTTTAAATTGATACCAAAATAAAATATTATTACCTTTTCAAAAAAGTATCGATACCAGATTGATACTTCCTAGAGTTTGTGAAAAACAGAATGCCCATTTGGTATCGTTTCTAAGCAAGGGTATTGTTCCTTTTCAGAAATTATTGATACATGTAAAATAGTATCGATATTTTTCAAGCGTTGTCAAAACAAAATACAAGTTTGGTCTCGAATTTTCTAAGGATATCGATATTTCAAGAATTATCGATACATAGCCAAAAAGGTATCGATACCTTTTAACCTGGAGCTATTCTGACTTGTTTCAAAAACATTTTATAGTGTTAAAATGATTTTGACTCTTGACTTTAAAATTGTTTCAAAAATTTTTAAGAGTTTAATATAATAATTCAAAATTTATCTCTTAGACTTCAAATTGAAAATTATTTTTTTAATTTTAACTTATATTCAAAAACACTTTAATTTTTTATATCAAAATACTTTATCAAATAAAGATTAGTTTAACAATTACTTTTAATACTATAATTATATAATAAATATATAAAATTAATAATTATTTAAAACTATAAAGTTTAAATTTAATAATAATATAAATATATAATGACATAATATATTAATTTTAAAAAATAACTATATTTACAGTTATCACAAATGATTAAATATGATTTATTATGCAAAACTATTAATATTACTAATAAATTTATTTTTAATGATTTTAGAATTAAGGTTTTACTTTTAATTTTTTTATGATTTTGGAATTTATATTTTTCTTTCAGTTTTTTATTGATTAATTCTTAATGTTTTTATTAATATTATTATCTTTACATTAATTTTAAATTTAGAATGGTTTTTTTTTATTTAGGTTGAGTTTTAAATAAAGTTTAAATTGAGCTTATGTTTGGGTTTGGATTTGGTTGGCATTGGATTTGAGTTTAAATATATATTATATTTAATAAGTGTAAAGTTGATTAATTTGATTTAAACAGTTTTGAATTTTAAAATCAAACCGACATCAAATCAATCGATTATCTAACCCAACCTTAATGTATATATATATAAACTATTAATATATTATATGTTATATTATATTATTTAGCATTATGTGATATAATAGAGCACTAACATTCAAATGTATGAAGAGTATAGAAACTTAGAGCATATTTCAACCAGTATAATAATAAACTAATAACTAATAATTAATATATTATGTATTACTATTATAGTACGTGATATAGTATTACATAATGTAATATATTTTAAAACCATTAATACACATATATAACTATTAATTTGTCCACAGTCAAAATCGAATTTACCGACTAATTTGCTTGAATTGGCTTGATTTAGTTGATTAATTTAGTTTTAATCTTTATGTACAATAGATAATATACTATTTCATAATATAATAATATAGTATATGGAGAAAGATATAGTTACACTAGTGTAAAACTACACCATTTCCTATCTCTTTGTACAAATAAGTTTTTAACAATCCAATTATTGAATTTATCAATATAATTGTACTTGTCATTCATGTAAAATTTTAAACTGGTTCAATATCTCTATCATATTGATCTAAAGTACTATATATATTAATATTTATTGAACGACTGAAAGTGTTTTTTTTTACATAAAACAAATAGTTAGAAATTTTTAATTTACATTAAATTTGACATGCATGATCTATATGATGTAACAATATATTTTAAAAATATTATATATATATATATATATAACTATTATTATATTATAGATTATAATAAAAGATATAGTATCAATAGGTACGCGTAATTTAGTATATTACAATATATGTCTATAACTAGTAATAAATAAAATATAATTAAAAAAATAATATCTTAATAAAATATTATTTTTATTAAAGTAGATTTTGAATTGGATTTTAATTTTTTACAAATTGTATTTGGATATTGGGTTTAATTTTTTTTAATTTTGGACTTAAGATTTGGGCTTTGATTATTTTATTTTTACTTTGGATAATAATGGGTATATTATTTGGGTTTAGGCTAGATGAAAAGAAAGATTTTGTATTGTAAGTTCTTTAACAAAATCACATTCAATACTTGTTATATCAAACGGTTTATGATCAAGTATAAATTTTATAGTAGGGAATTTTTCTCTCAAAATATTTGTAAAAATAAAAGATTGATAAAAATATTCAGAAAAAGATTTTTGAAATACATCTTGCTGTTTGCAGATGCATTTATTAATTTTTGCAAATATTTCTGTAGGTAAAATAAATTGAGCTTTATTATAAATACATAATCTAAATAATATTTTGGGTTTGGAATATGTATTTTAAAATATGAGTTTTAGGTTTATAAATTTAATAAGAAAGATAAAAGTTATTCAATTGTCAATATAATATAATAATAAATGTAGAGGCCCAATTTTGACCGACAAAAAATAAAACAAATCAAAAACCAAATAAATAAAAAAACAATATTAAAAATTCATTTTATTTAAAATGTCCAAATTACAAACCTAAAATAAAACCTAAAATCCAAAAATACAAGACCCATTTGCTAAACCCAAACCCACAAGCCCAATACCTAATTAAGCCCAATGACACAAAACCTAAACTAAAGGAGGCAAACCTTAATTTGCTGATGCCTCCAATCACCACTGCCTTGCCACATCAGCCACCACGCCTCTGCCAACACGCTTCATGTCAGATTTGATGCTTTTGACACCGCCGAGCCTGCAAGAAACAGAAAAGAAAGACTACAAGAACAAAAAGAAAAATGCAAAAAAACAAGAAATCATGATGTATTTTCGGCTATAAAACCATGAAAAAAGCCTTGTAATGGGTCTTCTCTGGGAGGAGGAAAAGAAATAAAATCTCAAAAATTTTAAAGTATTATTGTTTTATATAATTTTTATTTTAATTTTTTTCTTCATTTCGAAAACAGAAAAAAATAGAATAAAAAAAATTTAAAGAGACATAATCAATAGATCAAAAAAAAAGCTTCAAAGATTGCATTTTTATTTGTTCCTATTTTTTATTCGAAGCACACAATAGACAATCAATAGAAAAAGAAGAAGCAATAGCAATCGAAATCGAAAAGTTTTTAGAGGTAGTTTTTTAATCACTTTTTATTTTTTATTTTCATTCGAAAATATACATATATAAAAATATAAATAAAAAAGGGTGAGAAAGGTTCCTGAATGGCACCACCACCGAAGGGTGGTCCACTTACCGAAGGGTGGTCCACTTCTCAGATAACGGTCCCATGAACGACCTCATGTTCGTGTGTGGCTCTTTCGAAGAGGAGAAAATAAAAAAGGGAAAATATTCCCTTCGAAAACCCTAAAAAACCTAAAAGATTTTATATATCTCAGGGGTTTGGGGGGTAGATCTGAGAAATCCAAGTCCAGATCTGATTTTGGTTTTAAAAACGGAGTGAAAAAGTTTTTTTTTGGGACCACCGGAAACAGTGTCGTCGGCAACCGATGATCGTGATAGAGGGGCGACGAAAGTGATGTGGACTCTTAGGTCGACCTTAAGAGAGTGTTTGAGAGAAAAAAAAAAGAGCAAGAGTTTTTTTTTAAAAAAAGGGCTAAGAATTGATTTTTTTCTAAAAAACTGACTTATATAGTAAGTATAAAACGACGTCATTTTGGTCTTACTCAAATGGCCTCAAAACAACGTCGTTTTTATGGCTACCCGGATCCGACCCGAACCTACTCTTAGGATCCGCGTGTTTCTGCTAAAAGGGTAATTTATCTCCGCGGTCCTTCTGTATTTTCCCTTTGTTTCAATTTCATCCCTTTGTCTATTTTAAATTTATTATAAATCTGGCCCAGCAAGTTTACTTCGTCTCCAATTTAGTCCTCTAACCATTATCCTTGGGAATGACGTGTAAGGGCTTGGGATAATTACCCATTTAGTCCTTATTCTTTCCCAATATTTGAATTTAATCCCTATACTTTCTTTTTTTATTTTTCGCTTTAAATTTTTTTTAATTTTAATTTAACCCTTACATTATTTTTTTATTAAATTTTACCCTTTTATTCAATTTTTTAAAAAATTAAATCCTTTTGTTCCTTTTTCTAAATTAATCCTTTATTTCTATTTTTAAAATTAAACCCTTTTATTCCTTTTTTTTAATTAATCCTTTATTTTTATTTTTTTTAAAATTAAACCCCTTTTATTATATTCTTTTTAATTAAATCATCTTGTTCTTTTTAAAAAATAATCCTTTTGTTCCATTTAAAAAAATTAACCTTTTTATTATTTTTTAATCAAATTATTTTATTCCTTTTTAAAATTTTTCCTTTTGTTCTATTTTTTTAAATTGAGTCCTTTTATTTTTTTCTTAAATATTAATCTTTCATTTTATTTTCTATTTATTTAATCCTCAAATCATTTTATTATTTAAGCTTGAAATTTAATTTGCATTTAATATTTTGGTGTTATTTTTATTTATTTTTATGCCATTTTAAATTTTGTTATTTTTTTGTAAATTAAATGTATTTTTATCCATCTTTTGTAAAATATTTTAACAAAATAAATTGTATATTATTTTTTAAAATACATAAATTGTTTAAAAAAAATAAAAAAAGTCAAGGCAACATTCTTTTATTTTAGGAAAATCGAGAAATTGTGCCTTAATATATTGGGTACGATTTTTCTTTGAACCTAAATAATTGACTATCCTATTTAAAGTCGTTAAATGCTCAATGTTCTATTATTTTAGGGGACTCGAAAAATTGTGCCCTAACATATTGAGTATGATTTTTTTTTCTTTAAACCTAAGTAATTGAACATCTTATTTAATATTGATAAATGTTCTTTATTTTCGAAAATTCGAGAATGTTGTGTCCTAACTTATTGGACATGATTTTTCTCCATCGATTCAAAATAAATGGGCTTTCTTTACAAAAATTTGATTTTTAGATAAAATATCTTATTCATACATGTATGGATCGCATTTTAAATTCTTTTCGAGTTTTCAAATTTTCAACAATTAAGACATTAAATAATCAACTAGGTGTCAATTTTGGGGGTGTGAAGGTGTTAATCCTTCCTCAAACGTAACCGACTCCTAAACCTATTTTCTAATTTTGTAGGTCAAAAGTCATCATTTTAATAACTTTAACATTTTATTAAAATGAATATATTTCGAGGTGACCCGATCACACCTAATTAAAAAAAATTGGTGGCGACTTCATTTTCGATTTTAAAAATATAAGTCCGGATTTTTTACAAAAAATTAAGAGAGTGAAGTCGCGAATCGATTATTTTTTGGTCTTTTTGTTGAAAATTTAGAACTTGATTTAAATTTAATTTGCGATCCTTGCATTTTGTGTTCATATGTTTGATTTAAATAAATTTATTTATTGATTTATTTTTGGGCCGAAGGTGAGGGTTTTCCATGCATTGCATTGATCGGTTACTTTACCCTTTTAAGTGAGTGAGAAACTACTCCTTCGTGAGGTCTTCACCTCCGTGCAGGATAGTGGATTTCGGGAATACATCTGTACCTATATTTTCATGAATTTTTCACTTCCATGCAAACATATGGAAAATGTATCCCCCTGAACTGAATTCGTCAGTATGATCCTATAATGGGTGAGGGTCGAGGAATCTGTCGGTTCAAGTATCCTTACACGCCGAACCTTTAGTGGGCACCCAAATGTAGGAGAGAGGCGTTTTTTATGCTTTGATTTTTGCTTTTAATTGCAATTTTATTGTTAGATTTTATTTCTGTGTTAATTATACTGTCTTGCTTTATTTCGTCTTTGTTTTTCTTTTCGCATTGCATTTTCATCTTAGAAAAAGTGTTGATTCATACTCGATTTCCAAATAAAGAACTTAACATGAAAAATGAGTTTTTTGATAAAGTGGAAAACAATGTGGCCGTATGATTATGGTCAAAGAAAAGGTCAACTAGAGAGAGGAGATAGCCTCCTAGAGGTACATATATCAAGAGTTTTGGAATTTCACCTAGATAAGAGCGATTTAGAATAATTCGCACAAGCTGAAAGAAATATGAGATAAGTGGGATAATGAGACAAGGCAAATATTCTACTGAATATGGTGATTTGCCTTACCTACTCGAGATTAAGGTGGGTAGGCATCTTTTCCAAACCCTCACGTAGTATTGGAATCCTTTCTACAGTTATTTCATTTTTTTAAAAGTAGACATAGTACCAACGATAGAAGAATACAGTACTTTGCTCCGTTGCTCAAGGATTGAGGTCAATAAAGCCTACCCTAGAGCCGCCAATACCTGAAGGAAGCTGATGAGCATATCCAAGAAGCGAGCATTAAGTTGCGACTCAGATTAAGGAAAAGGGGTAATAAGTGCATCACCTGAAAGAGTTCGCGAGACTTAATTTTGGTACACCCTGATTCAAGGAAAACATCGACATATTCACCTTAAGTGTTTCAGGATCATTCATCTTCCCCAAAGCATCAGTGCATATAGAGGATGTGTTCTTGGATTTGTGATTGAGCTAAAAGGAAAGTCAGGTCAAGAATGAAGAGTTAAAAGGTAGAATAACTTGAGGTCTCGCTGCGGAGCTATGAAATACGAGTTGAGCTTCTCGATGAAACTGTGGAAACAAACAGTGAATATTGAAAAACAACTCCAACGCTTTTAGGGGGAGGTCAAAGATAAGGACTATATTGCGAACGAAGCTTTGGTCCAAATATGAGAAGTGACTAACCACTTGCAGGCCTTAGCCATTCAAGCCAACATTTTGAGCCTGGAATCGAAGTCAAGCCGGAGCAAAAATTAGCTTGGAAGATTAAGGCTTTGAGCATTAAGGCACGACCATATATGTATCTGCCTTATGTAAAGAAATTTGTTTTCTAGTAAAGTTATTCTAATGGAATTGAACTAGAATCAACACCTTTTTGCATGCATTTTACCATTCATTTGCATTGCACTTCATACATTAAATTTCAAAAAAAAAATCTCACATATCTGAAACATTCGTGTTAGAGAGAGTCATCAACCATTGAGAGAAAACAAGACAATCAAGACTATGGGAAAGTTTAAAAAAATGAAGAGGGGAACTTATCGATAATTCATCCCTACACCCTTAGAAGTGTTCTAAACAACTAGATTGTAGAGGAGCTCCCGGTAGTTTTTAGGACTGTTTCAGAGTAACGTTCAGAACATACCTATTGCTCTAGGTCTGAGAGTAATAGGGATCTTTTTGTGAAGAGGGCACTTGGCCACTACCTTTATTTCAATGAAAACGATGCATTTTTGTCCCATTCTGGCAAACATTTTACTCCTTTTCAGTTATACTTATACCATACATATTAATCATTCGTAAATTCATTTTTCTTTGGATCTCCTCTTGTCCCAATAATGGGTCCCTTGATATCAATGATATGAGTGACACTGTTACTGATTTTGAGCCTCCTTCTGAGTAGGATATGTGTCTAAAGAAACCTCGAGATTTTGAAGATAACCAAGAATGTAACTTGCCTCCCAATCTGCTACGAATGGTCAAGCAAGACGAGGAATAAAGATCAACTCACAAAGTTAGCAGAAACTGTGAGTTTAGGAAAAATAAAAAGAAAAAGGTGAAAATTGAGACATGTACCTCCGCAGAAACAAGGAGAGATCTCATATAACTACTTCGAGAATTCGAAAAGGTCTTCCCATGGTCTAATCAAAGCATGCCGGGTTAAGTACTAATGTCCGAAGAACACAATCCAATTCAATAGAAATGAGGTCTGACATGTTATTAAAAGAGGAGGTAAAAAAAGAAGAAAAAAAGAGGGTCGAGATGAAAACCTGCAAAAGGCATCTTGAAAACCAAAGAAAAAGAAAAGAAGAAAAAAGTCAAGATGAAAACCTGAAAAGGGCATATTAAAAATCCATTTATCTCCTTCATCTCTTCACGTCATGGCCTCTTTCTATATGGGGCATGGATGTCATCGAGTCAAATTCGCCAAAAGCTTCCAATGGGCATCGATTTATTACTTCATCAAATGGGTAGAAGCAGTTTTTTATGTCAATCGACGGCTAAGCAAATTCTTGAAAAAGAGAGATTATATGTCAATATGGAATGCCAGAAAAGATCATATCTGACAACGACTTGAATTTGAACGACAACACGATAGCGGAAGTCTTCAGCCAATTCAAGATCGAGTATCACGACTCAGCACCATGTCACCTAAAAGTGAATGGGGCAGTGGAGGCAACTAATAAAGCATCGAAGGATTGATTGGAAAATAGTAGAGGCCTACAAATGTTTGGCATGAGAAGTTATCGTTTACTCTCTACAACGTCCATTAGAACCTACTCTGGGGCAATACCTCTTTTATTGGTTTACTAAACAGATGGAGTTTTACCTCTTTGAAGTCAAGATTCCTTCCATCCGTATTTCAGTAAAAGTGAATTTGGACAAAACAGAATGAAGCCAATCTAGATTTGATTAGTTAAACATTGATTAAGGAAATGAGGCTGAAAGTTATGGTTTACTATACCATGAGTGAATTATGCGAGCTTATTACAAAAAAAGGGTCTATCCTTGATAACTCTATGAGCAAGATCTGGTTTTGAAAAGATCTTCCCTGTACAAAAAGGATTTTCGAAGGAAAAAGAGAAGAAAAGAAAAGAAGAAAGGAAAAAGGAAAAAAGAAGAAAGAAAAAGAAAAATGAGAGGTCGAGATGAAAACCCGTAAAGGGCATCTCAAAACCTAAGGAGATTTGAGTTGAAAACCCGAAAAGGTGGCTCGAATTTGGATCCAAAATGGTCTTCTCTTTCAAAAGTAAGAAGGTGGAGGAACTTTACATCTTGGGCATTGATAAAGTAATCCCAGTTTCATGGGCGCATATCGAGCTCAAAATGATCCTTATCAAGTTTGCTCATAAAAGCTCATACTTTGATATCTGTGGCACCTAATTTCATTTCTAGTGTTTAGCAACTCTTGATCAATGTTCGCTATATTTTACC
Source organism: Gossypioides kirkii (assembly GCA_005610355.1). Classification (NCBI taxonomy): domain Eukaryota; kingdom Viridiplantae; phylum Streptophyta; class Magnoliopsida; order Malvales; family Malvaceae; genus Gossypioides; species Gossypioides kirkii. The sequence continues at coordinate 25,642,604 of CP032246.1, read as the reverse complement.
AATATTCGCCATTCTTTACCAATTTTTACAATTTTTGGCCATTGATTAATGTTTGCCATTTTTAACCAATGTTTGAATTTTCTAATTCAAACTTTTTCTCAAATAACTTCGATCTTATCCATTTTCATAACCCTATTCAAAGCATTTTTTTCATTGAAATAACGGTTAGTGGACTAATAACGATATAGGGAGCAAAAGGATTTCTACCTATCGCTCTAAAAATTCCTAAATAGTACAGAGACCTGAAACATGACCACTAGTTAGAAAGAACCAAACCTGATGGTTGAAAGGTTCCCCGAAGCAAGTAGCTCAAATTATGATTACCCCATTTGGTTTCATTACAAAATACCAAACTTGAAAGGAGAACATGGTAACACATAAGTGATAGTACTTAGACGAGCGATGAACAATGTCGACCTAAGGACTAAAAACGAAATAATTTTCAAAGATAACATTTTTGCATTCATATCTACTTAGTTAGGAGCATTTGATTCGTTTCAATCATGGCATCCTAAGTACATGGAAAAATGCCAAAGAAGCAGATTCTATAGGTCTTACTCCCCAAAGAATGGCATGATGGATCAGACAACACCAAATTTTATCTCCCTGTAGGTGCAATAGAGTAAGATGAACTTACAATGTCAAATCCTGTCTTCCTGAAGATGTAGTGAAACGGATATGACGTTAATTTCCATTCCCCTAAAGTTACAGTGGGACAAAATAAAACCACATCAACAAATCTTTATCTTCCTGAAGTTGCAGTGGAGCAAGATGAAAGCTATGACATCAAATCCTATACCTCTAATGTTACAGTAGGTTGGATATACAGAAGCGAGTTTTTATCTCTCTGAAGTTTCATTAGAGCAAAACCATCCAATCTCTTACCCCGATCATGAGGCAAATTGAAGACATCATCCAATCTCTTACCCCGATCATGGGGTAGATTGACATCATCCAATCTCTTACCCCTACCATGGGGCAGATTGAAGCTACCATCCAATCTCTTGCCCCAATCATGGAGCAGATTGAAGACATCATCCAATCTCTTACCCCGACCATGGGGTAGATTGAAGCCATCTAATCTCTTATCCCGATCATAGAGCAGATTGAAGACATCACCCAATCTCTTACCCCGATCATGGGGCAAATTGAAGACATTATCTAATCTCTTACCCCGACCATGAGGCAGATTGAAGCCATCCAATCTCTTACCCCGATAATGGGGTAAATTGAAGATATCATCTAATTTTTTACCTCAACCATGGGGCAGATTGAAGCACTAATGGTATTGCAAATGACATATATTTTCTCCCTAATTTAGTGTTTTAATTATCTCTTTTGTATCTCATTTAGCATACATCATAAGCATTTTATACTCAGTTTTCATATTTTCTAATTCATTGATTGTTAGTTTAAATTCTTGTTATTTTTATCTATTTTTGTACTAAATGTCGATGCAAGTAGTCGATATTTTGCATCTTAGAATTGTCAGTGCAGGAGTTCAGTCCAGAACATCAACATTGGCAAAATGCAACCACAAGATCAGCTTGAAATTGCTACCAAGAAATATCGTCACATTGAATTTGAACCTCAAATGAGTAGACTCAAGCTAAATTTACATCTGAAATCACCAGCGCAGGAATATCACAGGTGTCGCCATAATTACAATCTCAGATTGCGACCAGCAATGCAGCGACAACCTACAGATCTCTGAAGTAAACATCAGATCTGCGTGAGTACACAGCTGTACTCTAACCAACTTTGACAGCTACAAAAATCTAGATCTGGATCTGAGAATGAAGAAAATTTACAATTTCTTGAGCTTATAAATAGAAGAATGAAGAATGAAGAAAGCATCAAGAGCGAAGGGAATTGATTCTGAAAATTCAATGTGAATTGGAGATTTGAGCTAGAAATCGGGGAGCTGATGAAGCAAGTTTGCAACCACTTCTGATGAGAGGTGCTTGATGTAGAGCAAGAGGAACAATTAGAGAGTAGGCCTAGTAGTCTAGAGATAGTAAGCTTCATTGTACTCTTTAATTCTTCTTAAATGATGATGGATTCTGATGATATTAAATGAATACGAGAGTGTCTTTTAATGTTAAATCATTTTGATTCTTATTTTATGTTGCTTATCTGTTTATTCTTGGATCTAACCGCTTTAAGCACGAGAGTGAAATTGCAATGCACTGACATTGAGAGATACGGTAACAGGTTGGGTTAACAAGTAAGTTAGGCGAGAGCTGCTTGGGACTAGGACAAACTCCAGTTACTTGTTCTTGAATATACATCGTTGTTCGCACCGAGAGGTGGAGTGATTCTGGATATTTAAGTCGAGATTAAGTAGAGAGTTATTGTTGGTAAAAACTCCAAGGACTTCATTGCAGCGACATTTCATCTATATTTTACCTTATCGACGCACCCAGCGTTGCGATTTAGCAGAATCAGTGAACCATTTCTGCCATTCTACACTTGATCATATTTACATTTTATGCATTTAAATATTCAGCATTCAACACTCAACACAATTGGATTTATTTTTAGTATACTGACATTTAACCTCTAAAACTCTAATTGCGTTGACACTCCTGATTATTTTAGTGTGCAGATCTGACATAAATGCATTGACATCAATACTCACATTACACTTAATTGCAGTATTAGTTTCTTCGACATTTAAACATCAAGAACTAATTTCTCGTGGGATCGATATCCGATAGAATTATTCTATCACTATACTTGCATCGACGTGTGTCTGCTTGCACATTGCTCTGACGTAAAAACACCGATTAAGTTTTGGTGCCGTTGTCGGGGAATGGCGTTTATTTGATGTTTACTTTTGTTGTTGCAATTAATTCTAATTAACTTTTAACTTTTACTAATTTGTTTATTTTTCTGTTGTTTTCTTTTCTAGTTTTTTAGGTGTTACATGTCCACAAGGAGAAATCCTAAGGACATTGTAAGCTTTGATCCGGAGCTTGAGAGGACACTTAGGAGGAGAAGGCAAGAACAACAGAAAATGGCTGGTAACAACAACAATAATTTGCCACCATTGCTACCATAAGATGGAATTCCTCTAGTGCTTCCCTAAATTGTTAATGATATACCACCACCACTACCACAAAACGAACAAGTACAGAATAGGACAATAAGAGATTTTGTTGTGCTTATACTTGATGATTGACAACCAAGGGTTGTGAGACTGGCTATTCAAGCTGGTAATTTTGAATTAAAACTGGTGATGTTTCAGATGCTCAACTCAAATGGGCAATATTCAGGTTTTCCACATGAAGACGCATGAGAACATTTGAAATCATTTTTGCTTATTTGTGCATCCTTCAGTCAACATGGTGTCCCTGATGATGCCTTGAAAATGCAACTACTTCCTTATTCGTTACAGGGTAAAGCACGAACATGGTTTTTGGGGTTACCGGTTGGATCTATCACATCTTGGAATGCGTTACAACGTAATTTGTTTTATAAGTTAATCCACCGACAATGAATGCAAGGTTGCTGAATGACATTACTGCATATCATCAATTGGATGATGAAAATTTTCATACAACTTGAGAGCGTTATAAAATATTGCTTTGACGCTGCCTAATGCACGGAATTCAGCAAGAGACCCAGATTGAAATATTTTACAATGATTTGAATGCTCAGACAATGAACCTTGTCGATGCATCGGCTAATGGTCCCTTGTTAGATTGTACATATAATGAAGCTGTAAGAGTTCTAGAGAGGATTGCTCAGAACGACTACTAATATCCTATTTCTCGTTTTGCAAAGGTAAAAACTAATCCTGGAGCTCTTGAGTTAGATGTTATTTTTGCTTTGTCAGCGCAGGTATCCTCATTGGCCAATATTATAAAGAATATGAAGGGAACAAATGACGTTGCTCCTATTCAAGTGGCCCAGCAATTGGATGCCCCAATATTTTCTTATGAAATTTGCGGTGACAATCATAGTTATGAGGACTGCCCACAACATACAGAAAATGCTTTCTACGTCACTAACATCAGGGGAGGTTCATTTGGTAACTCATACAACAACCGATCTCAACAACCTTGGGGGAATCAAAATGCTTCTAAATTTAGATATGGAAATTCCTCAAATCAAGGGAGTTATAGACAAAAAATTTACAATAGCAATCCACAGTAGAATTATAATCAGAATTCGCAGGTAAATTCTCAATCTGAACAAATGCAGTCACATAAATAGATGTAATCACAATCTCGATTACAACCACAACAGTCTGTGGTGTCACATATGTAAGGATAACATCATCAACATCAACAGCAGCAATTTTCTCAACCTAAGTCAAATCCTATGGCTGCTCTTGAGGCAATGATGCGTGAGCATATCACACGAACAGAAGCAATAGTGCAAGACAACTCTTCTTCCATTAGAGCATTGAAAACCCAACTAGGACAATTGGCTTCTAATTTAAGTACAGGGTCACCAAGCACTCTGCCTAGTGATACTGAGAACCCTACGCGGAGGGGGAAGGAGCATTGCAAAGTAATCACGCTAAGGAGTGGCAAACAAATGATAGAACCAAGCAATTCTGGTCAAGACCATGTCAACGCATTTGAACCACAGTAACAGGAAGAAAATGCAGCTGAAGAAAGTCAAGCAAAAGAAAATGAAGAGGAACCAACTGTAATGCCATCTATGCTTGCAGTTTGCTCAACTAAGTTGTCGACGCAACTGCCAATGTTGACACCACCGAGTTTTTCACAACAACCCAATGTTACAATACCTTTGCCATTTTCACAAAGATTTAAAGAGAAAGTCCATGACAAAGAATATCAAAAGTTTGTTTCTACTTTGAAACAATTGCACATTAATATACCTCTAATAGATGCTCTTGTGCAGACACCCAGTTATGGGAAATACATGAAGGAGCTGTTATCAAAGAAAAAGAAATTGTCCGACATCGATTGCGCTCACAGAGAGGTGCAGCGCTGTGCTTACATATAAGTTGCCAACCAAGACGAAAGAACCTGACAACTTCACAATCCCATGCTCCATTGGGAATCATTATTTAGGTAAGGCTTTATGTAATTTGGGAGCAAGTATTAATCTTATGCCTCTGTCTAATTTCTATAAATTAGGAGTAGGTTCGATGAAGCCCACTACGGTGACATTGTAACTTGCGGATAGATCCTTAGCACAACCGGAAGGCCAAATCAAAGACATCCTTGTCTGGGTTGATAAACTTGTGTTCCCTGCTGATTTTATAATCCTAGATTGGGAAGCTGATAAGGAAGTGCCCATTATCTTGGGGCGACCATTTCTAGCAATGGGACGCACACTTATCGACGTATTCAAGGGAGAACTTATCCTGTGTCATAACGACGAGCATGTGACCTTTAGTGTGTTTGAGGCATCTCCATCCAGAAGTAAATAATAATGTCACCATATCGATATGCTGGATGAAATTATTTTAGAAGAATTCAATGCAAGGAGTTCAACAATGTTGGATGAAGATGCAGTGACATTCATTGAGGAAATCCTAGCTGATTGTAGCGACAAAGAGGAGGTTAACAATTGTGAGCTGAAACAGAATTGGCAATTGGAATATTTGGATTTGTCTAACAGGACAATCCCAGTGTTTAAACCATCTATTGAGCAAGCTCCTACCTTGGAGTTGAAGTAATTGCCAACACATTTAAAGTAAGTTTTTCTTGGTGATAACGAGACACTATCTGCTATTGTCAACGCATCCCTCGACGCAACGCAGGAGGATAAGTTTATTGCTATTTTAAAAGAACATAAAGAGTCATAGCTTGGAGCATTGTTCATATTAGAAGCATCAGTCCCTCTTTTTGCATGCACAATATTAGGCTAGAAGATGAAAAGAAGCAAGCAATTGAGCAGAAACGAAGACTCAATGAAAAGATGAAAGAAGTAGTAAAGAAGGAAATTATCAAATGGTTAGATGCAGGCATTATATACCCTATTTCTGATAGTGATTGGGTGAGCCCCGTTTAATGTGTGCCTAAAAAGAGTGGTTTCACAGTTGTGACCAACGACAAGAATGAGTTAATCCCTACTCACATCGCAACTAGATGACGAGTATGCATGGATTACCGACGACTGAATGCGACCACAAAGAAAGACTATTTTCCACTACCTTTCATCGATTAGATGCTAGATAGGCTAGTTGGTAAAGCCTATTATTGTTTCTTAGACGGTTACTCTAGATACAACCAAATTTCTATTGCACTGGAGGATCAAGCAAATACAACGTTCACATGCCCTTTTGGATCATTTACTTTTCGACGTACCGTTTGGGTTGTGTAATGCACCAGTAACATTCCAGAAGTGTATGATGGCAATATTTTCGAACATGATCGAAGATTCCTTAGAGGTTTCATGGATGATTTCTCTATCTATGAACAGAATTTCGCCCAATGCGCTGACAATCTGACGAGAGTCTTGAAGAGATGCAAGGACACAAATCTAGTTCTGAATTGGGAGAAATGCGACTTCATGGCAACTGAAGGCATTGTCCTGGGGTATCGAATATCTTGTCAAGGCATTAAGGTTGATAAAGCAAAGGTAGAAATCATCGAAAAACTACCACCACCTACCAACGTCAAAGCAATAAGAAGCTTTCTTGGATAAGCTGCCTTTTATAGAAGATTCATTTGAGATTTTTCCAAGATAGCTAAACCATTATGCTCATTGCTAGAGCAAAATAAAAAGTTTGTGTTTGATGACATTTGTCTAGGCGCATTCATGACAATAAAGAAGCAGCTAGTACAAGCCCTAATTGTTGTTGCACCAGACTGGACGCAACCGTTTTAACTAATGTACGATGCAAGTGACTTTGTTGTAGGAGCTGTCCTAGCCAAAGAAAAGAAAAGGTATTTCATTCTATTTACTATGCTAGTAAACCTTAACTGAAAGTCAGGTTAATTACACCACAATTGAGAAAGAGTTACTATCACTAGTCTTCGCATTTGACAAGTTTCATTCCTATCTTAATGGCTGCAGAAACAACGTTTCCCCGTATTTTTCAGATCATCACGTCTAGGTTATAAAGCCTCCCCTTTGCAATTACTTTTTCTCTTCACATCCGTCATTGTTACTGCATCTCATCTTCTCCATTGTCTGCATATTTTCTTTTCTAATCTCAAAGCAATCCTTTTCTGAAAAACTTCTTGAACTTCTTTTATTCTCACCATGGCAAAAACCCGTGCTTCAAGAAACACTCCCAAAACCCCTTCAAAGAATACCTTAACCACTTCTACTGCGACTCCGTCCATAGTACCACCACCCTCATCCACAGGACCAGTCTTATTTCTAACGACTGCGACCAAATACCGTTACCACAATGTCATGTTAAAATGCAACATTCATCCCGAACAGGGCCTCCAAATTTCTCTACACCAGACTTTAGGAAAGCTAGTTCACCGTACCATCAGCCGCCTTGGGTGGTAATATTTTTGCTACCATCCTTCTAGTTATTCCCTCATATTAGTTAGGGAATTTTATGCAAATCTGGTGGATCAGGAGCAGGGGTTTATCTTTGTACGAGAGGGGCTTGTTCTATGAAGCGCTGCGTAGATCAACGTACTGCTAAAGATTCCGGAACAGGTGGACGACCATGCTCCCTTTCTTCATTGTTTAGACGATGATTGTATGGTCCATATGATGAAAGATCTCTGCATCGATGGCGCTACATGGACGGGTAATGGATTTCATAACTATATAATGCGTTGACGGTACCTTACAATTTTTTGCAATGTATGGTTTCATTTTATCAACAGCCGTGTTATGCCTTCGATCCACAGCACTACGGCCACATTGGATCGTATGTGTCTCCTACATTCTATTCTACACCACTGACACATCGATATCGATGAGCTCATACAAGCCCAGATCACAGATGCTGCAGAAAAGCAAATTGGTATACTTCGTTTTCCCTCTCTCATTATGCTGCTTTGTCAACACAAGGATATTGTGCCCAAAGATGGTGAGGAGATCTTGGACAACAAAGGCCCAATCAACGATATTTCTATTGAGAGGATGACACGAGGCCAAGAAACACCAATGGCCAAAGAAACCTCTAAGAAAAGGGATAAAAGAAAGGGTAAGAAGAAGGCTGACCAATATGATGCGCCGATAGAGTCCCAAGTGGCGAAAAAGTTGGCCTTGATGGAAGTACACCTGGACCGCATTGACATGCGATCAATCCAAACTGATGGCATAGTGAAGGAAATGGATTTTCGACTGCACAAATTTTATGCCTACATAAAGGCTTGGAACGAGGCCATTGTCTCCGCACTGAGCCAGATCAGCCTTACTCTACTACCAAACTTCCCATCCTTTCCATCCATTTATCGATCAATGAAGTACTCGTCTTCTGAGCAACCTACCCCTGATGGTAGGCCTACCCCTACACCAACTCGAATTCACATTTTCGATGATGAGAAGGATAACGAGCACTCGCAGGCTTATGAAGATTATTATCGCAACATCGCCCACTTATTCGAGGATGAGTTCTCCAATAGTCTGGGCACAAATATAGCGGAACGAGAAGCTATTGTGGAGGAGGATGTCGATGCGGTAGACTGTGCCCACACTGGCCCAATTGAGACTGAGCAGCGTGTGCACAAGGATGCGGACCAAGGGGATGATCAGTTGAAGGAGAAGGATCAAGAAGGGAAGGAAAAAGAAAATGAAGAGAAAGAACTTGTCGAGGTGCAGGAGAAAAAGGAAGCCAATGCCCCAACAATGATTGTTAAGGATGTTGTGGGGGCATCCATCTCAAATGAGGCTCGACCTACTGCGAGTTAGGCTGAGGTTGTCACTGGAGAGATATAGGAACTAAATCCTCTAGCTATTGTACCCTATGTGGCACCACTCGCAGAAATCCACCTACCAGAGGTGACAACTGATGAGGCCACCACCTAACGCGCCGAGGAGGAGCAATCCGCCGAGCCGGTTGAATCAAAGGATAAAAAGTGGAAGAGGCACAAGAACAAGAAAAAGAAGAAGCACCACGATGAGGGAGAGCGCCCAAAGAAAAAGAAGAAGAAAACCAAAGCAACCTCTGCATCGGCTGCTGCTGAATAATTTGATACATTTCTTTTTAGTTAGTTTTCATACATTCTTATTGTGCCTGCATTTTAATTGTCACTGCATTCCTTTTAGTTTAGTGCATTGTAGCTGCATTTCCATTATTTTTGTATAACTATTGTTAGTGCATTGGGGACAATGCAGATATTAAGTTTGGGGGGAAGATAATGTGAATGGTAAATGCAACTACACCTTCATATTTGACTTTTATTTTGTTTCTTTAGTTAATAAAAAATTACAAAATTTCAACAGAAATGTGCTCACAATTTTTATCTTGATGTGTAATTCTTGAATTGTTTGGATGATGATGTATACATTGGATGAGTATGAATGAATCATGAGTTTGCTATTTTTGAATGAATGATTGGAATTATTTCAGTAATGAATGATTAGTGTTTATGTTTGAATATTGAGCTAATTGACCAGTTGCAGTGACATTATGTTAATAAAAAATGCTCCAATGTGAGTGTATTATGACTTTCCAAGGGAGAACACTCCGCTGTAGGTTTAGAAAATCATCTAGCCAAAGGTTGTCTCTGGAATAGTGTGTGTCGGTGCAATTACATACCTCCTGGGGGTTTGTTGCACCCTATCGTTACTTCCCAGGAACAAAGGTAGAGTAATACAATGACATCTCTCAATCATTTGAAAAAAAAATAAAAAAAACTAAGTAATAAGAAAAAGAGAAAGAGAAAGAAAAGAAAGAAAATTTTGATAAATACTGTATTGGTTCAAGGAAGATTAGGATTCAATGCATGTCACTAACATTTATGAAGTTGTAGTTCTTAAATATTCATTTCTATAAATTATCGGCGCATTATTCTATCATATGAATACAAGTTGTACATTAGGACTTTAGAGAATTCAAATTGTATGGATAATGATTGCGGTGACATTTCTGCTTATGACTTCGTTAATTTTTGTTTACTTGAGGACAAGTAAAAACTCAAGTTTGGGGGTGTGATGGTATTACAAATTACATATATTTTCTCCCTAATTTAATGTTTTAATTGTCTCTTTTGTATCTCATTTAGCATGCATCATAAGCATTTTATACTCAGTTTTCATATTTTCTAATTCATTGATAGTTAGTTTAAAATCTTGTTATTTTTATCTATTTTTGTACTAATGTCGACGCAAGCAGATATTTTGCATCTTAGAATTGTCAGTGCAAGAGCTCAGTCCAGAAGATCAACATTGGCAGAATGCAGCCACAAGATCAGCTTGGAATTGCGACCAAGAAATGTCGCCACATTGAATTTGAACCTCAAATGAGTACACTCAAGCTAAATTTACATCTGGAAGCACTAACGCAGGAATATCATAGGTGTCGCCGCAATTACAATCTCAGATTGCAACCAGCAATGCAGCGACAACAAACAGATCTTTGAAGTAAACATTAGCTCTGCGTGAGTGCACAGTTGTACTCTAACCAACTTTGACAGCTACAAAAATCTAGATCTGGATTTGAGAATGAAGAAAATCTGCAATTTCTTGAGCCTATAAATAGAAGAATGAAGAATGAATAAAGCATCAAGAGTGAAGGGATTTAATTCTGAAAATTCTGTGTGAATTAGAGATTTGAGCTAGAAATCGGGGAGCTGATGAAGCAAGTCTGCAACCACTTCTGACTAGTGGTGCTTGATGCAGAGCAAGAGGAACAATTAGGGAGTAGGCCTAGTAGTCTAGAGATAGTAAGCTTCGTTGTACTCTTTAATTCTTCTTAAACGATGATGGATTTTGATGATATTAAATGAATACGGGAGTGTCTTTTAATGTTAAATCATTTTGATTCTTATTTTACATTACTTATTTGTTTATTCTTGGATTTAACCGCTTTAAGCACGAGAGTGAAATTGCAGTGCGCCGACATCGAGAGATGCGGTGATAGGTTGGGTTAACAAGTAAGTTAGGCGAGAGCTGCTTGGGACTAGGACAAACTCCAATTACTTGTTCTTGAATATACATCGTTGTTCGTACCGAGAGGTGGAGTGATTGTGGATATTTAAGTCAAGATTAAGTAGAGAGTTATTGTTGGTAAGAACTCAAAGGGACTTCATTACAGCGACATTCCATCTATATTTTACCTTGTCGACGCATCCAGCATTGCGATTTAGCAGAATCAGTGAACCATTTCTGCCCTTCTACACTTGATCATATTTACATTTTATGCATTTAAATATTCAGCATTTAACACTCAACACAATTGGATTTATTTTCAGTACACTGACATTTAACCTCTAAAGTTTAACTCTAATTGCATTAATATTCCTGATTATTTTAGTGTGCAGATTTGACATAAATGCATCGACATTAGTACTCACATTACACTTAATTGCAGTATTAGTTGCTTCGACATTTAAACATCAAGAACCAATTTCTTGTGGGATCGATATCCGATAGAATTATTCTATCACTATACTTGCGTCGACGTGTGTCAGCTTGCACATTGCTGTAATGTAAAAACACCTATCAAGCACCATCCAATCTCTTACCCCAATCATGGGGCAAATTGAAGACATCATCCAATCTCTTTCCCCGACCATAGGGTACATTGAAGCACCATCCAATCTCATACCCCGATCATGGGGCAGATTGAAGACATCATCCAATCTCTTACCTTGACCATGGTGCAGATTGAAGCCATCCAATATCTTACCCCGATCATGGGGCAGATAGAAAACATCATCCAATCTCTTAACCGACCATGGAACAGATTGAAGCCATCCAATCTCTTACCCCGATCATGGGGCAGATTGAAGACCATCCAATCTCTTACCCCAATCATGGAGCAGATTAAAGCCATCCAATCTTTTACCCTAATCAGAAGGAAGATTACAGACCATCCTATCTTTTACCTCTAATCAAGAGGGACACATTGAAGCCGTCAACCAATCTTTTACCCCTAATCAAGAGGGGCAAATTAAAGCCACAATCCAATCTTTTACCCCTAAGTCAAGAGGGGCAGATTGAAGCCATCATCTAATCTTTTACCCCTAAATCAAGAGGGGCAGATTGAAGCTACCATCTCACAGAAGCAAATCTCAATCTCTCTGAATTTGTAGTGGAATGGAGTGAAGTTTCAGCACCAAATCTTATATCCCTGAAGTATCAGTGGATCGAATCAAAGACTATGATAGTGAATCTCAATCTCCTTAAAGTGGCAGTGGAATGGAGTGAAGCTACAGTAACAGTTTTATCTCTTCAAAGTTGCCCTGGGGCAAGATGAAGTCACGACGTTAAATCTTATCTTCCTAAAGTTGTAGCGAAATGGATGCAGTGCATTAGAATGACCGATGATTTGAAAGAGTGGGTTACATGAAGAAGAGGCCAAGGTTCAACAAGACCAGACAAAATTGGTCCTCCTTTAGTCTTTGCTCCATTCCCGTTACACGACAATTAGCAAATAGGGGCAGCTGTAGAGGCCCAATTTTGATCGGCCGAAAATAAAACAAACCAAAAACCAAAAAAATCAAAATAAAAATAAATAAATAAAATTAAAAATCCATTTTATTTAAAATGTCCAAATTACAGACAAAATTAAACCTAAAACCCAAAAATACAAGGCCCATTTACTAAACCCAAACCCACAAGCCCAATGACCCAAAACCTAAACTAAAGGAGGCAAACCCTAATCTATTGATGTCTCCAATCACCGTTGCCTTGCCACGTTAGCCACCACACCTCTGCCAACACGCTTCATGTCAGATCTGATGCCTCTGACACCGCCGAGCCTACAAGAAACAAAGAAGAAAGACGACAAGAACAAAAAGTCAAATGCAAAAAAAAACCATGATGTATTTTCGACTATAAAGCCATGAAAAAAACATTGTAATGGATCTTCTCTAGGAGGAGAAAAATAAATAAAATCTCAGAAATTTGAAAGTATTATTGTTTTATATAATTTTTATTTTTATTTTTTTCTTCATTTCGAAAACAAAAAAAATAGAATAAAAAATTTTAAAAAGACGCAATTAATAGATCGAAAAAAAAAATGCTTCAAAGATTGAATTTTTATTTGTTCTTATTTTTTATTCGAAGCGCACAACAAACAATCAATAGAAAAAGGAGAAGCAATAGCAATCGAAAAGTTTTCAAAGGTAGTTTTTTAATCACTTTTTATTTTTTATTTTCATTCGAAAATATACATATATAAAAATATAAATAAATAAAAGGGTGAGAAAGGTACCTGAACGGCACCACCACCGAAGGGTGGTCCACTCCTCGGATAACGGCCCCATGAACAATCCCATGTTCGTGTGTGGCTCTTTCGAAGAGGGGAAAATAAAAAAGGGGAAATATTCTCTTCGAAAACCCTAAAAACCTAAGAGATTTTATATATCTCGAGGGTTTTGAGGGTAAATCTGAGAAATCCAAGTCCAGATCTGATTTTGGTTTTAAAAATAGAGCGAAAAAGTTTTTTTTTCGGCCACCGAAAACAGTGGTCGTCATTGCCGACAGCTGATGGTCATGATGGAGGGGCGACGAAAGTGCGACGGACTCTTAGGTCGGCCTTAGGAGAGTGTTTGAGAGAAAAAAAAGAGAGAGAGAGCAAGACTTTAAAAAAAAAAAGGGCTAAGAAATGAATTTTTTTCTAAAAAATTGACTTATACAGTAAGTATAAAACGACGTCGCTTTGGCCTTACTCAAATGGCCTCAAAACGACGCCGTTTTTATGGCTGCCTGGATCCGACCCAAACCCACTCCTAAGATCCGCCTGTTTTTGCTTAAAGGTAATTTATCTCTGCGGTCCTTTCGTATTTTCCCTTTGTTTCAATTTCGTCCATTTGTCTATTTTAAATTTATTTTAAATCTGGCCCAGCAAGTTTACTTTGTCCCCAGTTTAGTCCTCTGACCATTATCCTTGGGAATGACGTGTAAGGGCTTAAGATAATTTCCCATTTAGTCCTTGTTCTTTCCCAATATTCAAATTTAACCCTTATACTTTTTGTTCTTTTTTATTTTTCGCTTTAAATTTTTTTAATTTTAATTTAACCCTTACATTGTTTTTTTTTTAAATTTTGCTCTTTTATTCAATTTTTTTTTAAAAAAATTAAATCCTTTTGTTCGTTTTTCTAAATTAATCCTTTATTTCTATTTTTTTTTAAAATTAAACCCTTTTATTCCCTTTTTAAAATTAATCCTTTATTTTTATTTTTTTAAAATTAAACCGCTTTTATTATATTCTTTTTAATTAAATCATCTTATTCTGTTTAAAAAAATTAATCCTTTTGTTCCATTTAAAAAAAATTAACCTTTTTATTATGGTTTTTAATCAAATCATTTTATTCCTTTTTAAAAATTTTCCTTTTGTTCTATTTTGTTTAAATTGAATCCTTTTATTTTATTTTTCTTAAATCTTAATCTTTCATTTTATTTTCTATTTATTTAATCGTCAAATCATTTTATTATTTAAGGTTGGTATTTAATTTGCATTTAACATTTTGGTGTTATTTTTATTTGTTTTTATGCCATTTTTAAATTTTGTCATTTTTTTATAAATTAAATGCATTTTTATCCATCTTTTGTAAAACATTTTAAGAAAAAAAATTGTATATTATTTTTTAAAATACATAAATTGTTTTTAAAAAATAAAAAAATCAAGGTAATATTTTTTTAGTTTAGGGAAATCAAGAAATTGTGTCCTAACGTGTTGGGTATGGTTTTTTTTTAACCTAAATAATTGATTATCCTATTTAAAGTCGATAAATGCTCAATGTTATGTTATTTTAGGGGATTCGAAAAATATGTGCCCTAACGTGTTGGGTATGTTTTTTTTCTTTGAACCTAAGTAATTGAACATCTTATTTAAAATTGATAAATGTTCTTTATCTTTGAAGATTCAAGAATGTTGTGTCCTAACTTATTGAAAATGATTTTTCTCGATTGATTCAAAATAAATGGGCTTTCTTTGCAAAAATTTGATTTTTAGATAAAACATCTCATTCACACATGTATAGATCGCATTTTAAATTATTTTTGAGTTTTCAAATTTTCAACAATTAAGACATTAAATAATCAACTAGATGCCAATTTTGGGCATGTGATGGTGCTAATCCTTCCTCATACGTAACCAACTCCCGAACCTATTTTCTGATTTCATAGGTCAAAAGTCAGCATTTTAATAACTTTAACATTTTATTAAAATGAATATATTTCGAGGTGACCTGATCACACCTAATTAAAAAAGATGGTAACGACTCCATTTTCGATTTTAAAAATATAAGTTGGGACTTTTTACAAAAAAATCGTTTCAACAATAAACAATAAAAAATATTTTGTCAATTCATATACATATCATATAATAATAATTTTTACATACAATTAACAATTTAATTATTTTATATAAAAGATTTTTATTAAATATATATAATTTACTATTTTTATGAGATAAATCTGAATTGCATTGTTATTGTATAAAACTAAAGTGAATTATTACATTCGAAATTAAAACATTTATAAATAAGAAAATTCAAAATTATTTGAATCCATCAGAGCTCGTGCGGCTTGATCCGAGCCCAAACTCGAAAAACTTCGAGCTTGAAGAAATTTGAGTCGAAAAGAGCTAATCTCGAGAAAATCCGAGTCTAAGTTGATCCAAGCTCAAGAAAATTTGAATCTGAAGAAAGCTCGATCGAAGCCCACCTGTTTGCCACCTCTAATTTGGAGGGCATTTGATTTCAAATGAGAAGCTCTTTGAAGAAGAGAATGTTTTTTTGTTTTTTTGATACAAGAAGAAGAATAAAAACCATAACTAAGTTAAGCAAGACCAAACTATTCCAAAACAGTCATCATGTAGCAGTTGAAAATTTTCATCCATCGATTGCATGTAGATTTACTTTAGTGGCGAAATACATTATGGCTTCTATAAGTTTAAGATTTGTTTTTTAATTAAAGTATGCGATTAGGTTTATTGTTTTTGTAATTTCATTTCATTTTTTATTTTGTTTTTGGCATAATATTATATTATTCATGTGAAATTGATGATTTGAAAAAATATTTGTCGAATTTTTATTACATGATTTAGTATTTATTAAGTTACTTTCAAGTACCATAAATAATAATACCCAAATTAAGATTTTAGGTATTATATTGGACATTTTTAAAATATAAATATCACATTAAACATTTTATGAAAGTACAAATATCAAATGTGATATTATTTCATTTAAGCAACGAAATAGATTTTGACTAAACAATAAATATGTATTTTTATAATAAAAATAATCAGAATTACTCTTTTTTAAACAAATAAAAAAGTTATAATAATAAATTTAGCACTCAACGTTTATATTTTTTGTCACTTTGACCCTTAAACTTTTAAAAAAGAGTCAAATTGCATTTTTTTTATGGAAATGGTGACTAAAACATTAATTTTTAACATCGTTGGCTTGACAACTCGCATGGCAGTCCATGTGCACGTCATGCTAACATAATATTATTTATCTTATATATCAAGTCAACAAATAATTTAAGAATTATAAAAATCAAAATAAAAAATATATATAAAAAGTTCATAAAAATTCAAAAAAAATAGTGTGGAGTAGGTTGTCGTGTTTAAAATTTTAAGATTTAAGTTAGTAATATCATTAAAAAAATCATTTCGACTCTTTAAAAATATTGATGATCAAATTTGACTCATTTTAAAAGATTTAGGGCCAAATTTATCTAAAAAAAGGACCAAATTAACAAAAAATGAAAATATTAAGGGCTAAATTGACATTATACCAAATTAGAAATATAATAATATTTCGGTGTTGCATCCATGATTTCATACTGAAATTGTAATAGTATGATGGTAGCCAATAGATAATAATTTTTAAGATCCAAGAGATAATATTTTAAGAGCCAAAAAATTAGGGCTATAAAATGACAAATAGCATGTCGCAGACACAGCAATGCAATAATAGGATAGACACTGCTACAAGAAAAGGTACCACTGCCTATGTTTTGTTTTAAACTCTTTTTCTATGAAAGAATATTAATGTTTTAAATAAAAAATAATATCTGCACTAAGTAACTAGTTTTATATTGATTGAATACATCAAATTACCGAATCTAGCTAGGCAATGAGGGCCAACGATCCAGATCTGGACTACTCATTGGCTCATGTCATACCCTTTCCTCAAGATCCCCGCACCAAACCCAAAACCCATTTTAATACTTTTAATTTTTTAAATTACAATAACAAAATAAAATCTGAACAATAAACACAATTTAGATCACACTTAAGGTGGTGAACAGCTTTAATCATCAGGTCATCACATGGGATTCAATACTTTTAATTTAAACCAGCACAATTCTTTATTTTAAACTATCAATAACGCGACTAGCACGACTTAAATTTCAATCACATTTAAAGCTATAAATACCCTTAACTATCAAACTATCACATAAGTTTCAATACTTTTAATTTAAATCATCACAATTCTTTATTTTACATTAAAACTTGTCACAATGTTTGTAATCAAAATTTTCAGTCATAATAAAATATTCATTGAAAATTTTAATCAAAATGAGTTTTTAGCTTTATGAATCCATTTAGAATGCATGAAAGCAGTTTTTTAGGAAGAAGAATAGTAGAAGATTGGCTCCCCCATCAATCCTCGATCTCAACGATAAAAAATAATATCAAGAGAAAACATCCTTCCATTAAAGTTTCTTCTCTCTCAACTCTTTGATTTTTGTTGTGCTTTAGATAGTAAAAACTTTTTGTACTATCTTACAGTAGTATAACAGATAAGGCTCATTTTTGAAGACAAAATTGTTTGATAAAATATGTTAGCGAATGCATATATAAATATAAATATTTAAATATAAAATTTATACAAAATAATATAAATAAATAATTTTTGTTTATGTAAAACACAATAGATCTAAACAAAAATAAATTAAATAAATATTTATTTTTATATAAAAGATCAGATCTAAAGGAAACAATTTAAATAGCAGGATTTGAAAATACCATAAATTGAATTAAAAAATCGAGTTTACTAGATGTTAAGGCATGTTTTCACAATTTCCTTAAGATAGATTCGGCTGCTCCTACGGTACTTGGAGAAAAGTTGATTGTCCGTCTCCCAGGATACAACAACACAATGACCTCGGCAATAGTACATTTGCAGTGATCAACAAACAAACATTGCCTTCTTCTATCATCGGAACATTGGAAAAACTAGAGAGAAATAAAAAATAATTTTTGAGAGTGAAAAAAAACAAAATAAAATCGTTATGTCTAAAGAATTCTGCAGCATTTTTTAGGCTTTTATAAGCACTCAAATATGAAAGAATTTAAGAAATATTCCGTGAATTAAGGATAAAAAATCTAATTTAAAGGACCTTTAAATCAATTTGATTAGAATCAAATCATATCAAAATCAATTTGATTGGAATAAAATCAGATTGGGAAAAAAAATTAAATTTTGTATTTGTGCTAAAAATATTTGTAAGCCCTTTTTTGAGCCAGGACATGCGAGTGCGCCCCAACCCCAATGGGTTTGGATCTGCACCCCCCTTACACGCGAGATAAAATTCCAAGCTTAATCATTCAAGAACTCCTTGGTGGGTTTTCATACATAAACACATCATACACTTGCTATCTAACCAATGTGGGATATAAGCTTTCCTTTTCCTCAACTTAGTGACAAGTGGCTTACTTTGAGCATCAATTTCTCATTCATCACTCATCCATTTTGAGCCTATGATATACCGTTGTAAGAGTCTCATGGAGTAGAATATAAAACCATAATTTTATGATTCAACCCTCCACCTTTACCTATTGAGAATATGCCTCAAAGTTACCCAAAAATATCATTTTTCCAATAAAAATAAAATTCTAGTGTTGTCAAATGAAGTTAAGAGAAATAATATTTGAACTAAATTTTGTTTCTATTTAATTTTTTATTTTATATAGTCGATTAAGTCTTAATTCAATTGACATAACATTATTGCCAATGCAAGAAAATGTGGGTTCGAGTGCGTTGAAACGTATTACCCTCCTATTTATGAGTTGGGGAGAGACTATGGGTAGTTCTAGGCATTGAATAAAAAAGAACAAATATAATCAAAACTGTGGAGTTATGCATCGTATTTTTAGCTTTTCTTCTTCCTCTTAAACTCTGTATTAAGTTTCCCACTTAAACTTTTATTAGTGTAGGTTATTATAATATTATTTGCCCTAGGAATTTAGCTTATAAATAGATCCTTTTTCTACTTAGGAAAATAACTCATTACACATTTAGGTTTTAGTTTTTACAAGCTTTCAAAGAATTTTGTGTTTACGTTTTGAGGGTTCTTATTTCAGGTTTTGGGTATAGTTTTATATATATATTTGTACTCTTTGTTTTTGTCATTATAATAAAATTATCTTTACTAGTGATTTTTTATCCTCTTCAGAGAGGTTTTTTTACGCAAAATGTTTGTGTTCGATCTTTTCAATTTCTTTGTTATTTTACTTGTTTATTACTTAATAGGGTTTATCCCTCCCAACAAACTAGTATCAGAGCTTGATCGATTTTCGCATTTAACCCGTTTAGAGATGGTAGCAACAAGGTTTGATATTGATAAGTTCGATGGCATCACAAACTTCAATCTATAGCAAGTTCGGATGACAACAATTTTGATTCAAAGTAATATTAAGAAGGTCCTTACAGAGAAGAAGCCTGCATGCATGGATAAATCAAAATGGGATAGGTTAGATAAAAAATTCTATCCACGATTCATTTATGTTTCACAAATAATGTGTTGCAAGAAGTTTTGATGGAGAAAACAACATTCACCTTACGGAAAATGTTAGAAACCTTTTATCAGACAGTCTTTGGCTAATCGATTATTGCTAAAACAACGGTTGTACACGGTCCGCATGAACGAATGTGAGCACCTTAGAGATCACATCAATCAATTTATTACTCTTTTGAGTGAGTTAAAGAATGTCGAGGTTCGGATTGACGATGAAGATCAGACTATGCTATTATTATGCTCTTTACCCCTTCATACAAGTCTTTCAAGGAAACATTAATTTAAGGCAAAGATAATCTATCATTCAAGGATGTGAAGGGTCATCTGTTGAGTAAAGACAAACTTGACAATGAGTTTGGTTCAGACAAAAAGTCAAATAGTTAAGCCTCGATTTTGGTAGCATCAAGGAAGCGAGACAAGAGGTGTCGTATTGTAAGAAGTTAGGTCACATCAAGACAGATTTTTACAAACTACGAAATAAAAGGGTTGTTGAGAGAAATGAGGAAAATTTAGCTAGTGCTAATTTGGCCAATGAAAAGGGTGATGATTTCTTGTTGGTTTCACAAGTGAAAACTCAAAGCATACATTCAAGTGGATCCTAGATTTAGGGTGTTCTTTCCACATGTATCCCAATAGGGATTGATGCTCTACATACAGTTCAGTTGAAGGTGGTGTTGTGTGAATGGAGAATGACACCCAGTAAGGTAACCTATATTGGTACTGTTTAGACCAGGATGCATGACAAGACAATTAGGACACTATCAGATGTCAAGCATGCACCTGACTTAAAGAAAAATCTCATCTCCTTAGGAATTTTGGACTCGAAGGGTTGTAGAATTAACATCGAGTCAAACGACATTAAGGTATCCCATGGGACTCTCGTTTTGATGAAAGGTAAATGTAACACCCATATCCCGAGTACTGTCACCGTTAGGAATCTGGTGTCTACTATTCATTTTATACTGTTCACCTTTTACACATATCTGATTGTTTGCATATTTATTCAACACAAAAATCATTTCTCACAATTTAAAATAATATCAAAACATAACACAATTTTAATAAGGGTAAAAATGGTATTTCTAACATTTTAGGGGACTTCTACCGGTACCTTATGGTCAAGTATCGGTAGTAATCAAGTTAGTGAACAATTTGGAAACTATGCAGATTTCTATCGGTATTTGCACTAGTTCTACCGATACAAGTTATACGTCTACCGATACCAAAAACTCCAGAGAGTAAAAATTCACACCTTGCAACTTTTACCGATATATGTATACCAACTACCGATATAATAATGCTAGAAACTACCGATACTTGTAATTCAACTATCGATACAACTCAAGTCAAAGGACAACCTCTCTCTTACCTTGTATTTCTACCGATACCTGTATAAGTTCTACCGAAACAAGTATGCAACATTTCAAGAATTGTACCAAAATACAACACATGTTTATGCATTTAGATATCACACTTTATACACAACCAAAATAGTAAGATTTCAACATCTTTAGTTCAACATCAAGGTTAATAACATCCTAATACATGTCATAAGACCAAGTGATGCAAAATCTACCGACAACTCCGTGATAATGTGACTTCAAGTGAGGTCGATGATCCGATCTTCAGTCAACAAAACGATCTACAAAACAATAATAACTATGGTAAGCTTTATAGCTTAGTAAGTTTGATAGTTAAGAAATACCAACGTGGTAATAGCAACAATGACTCATTCGAGCCAACGTAGTTTCCATTGCTTTTGAGTATTTACAACTTCTCTTTCTGTCCATATCTTTCTGTTACCAGTACCCGATACTGCTCACACGAGCTGTCGAAGACTCGCAATGTATGTGGTACCCCAACCATCGGTACGGTGTCTATCTGTACTGTAAACTTTTCCTAACAATACTGCTCACACAAGTTGCCAGGAGTATGCATAAAGCATAAGTCCTAGCCATCGTAGGACCTGTAATCCATAAAGGTTCCATAGCTCTTTTCTCGAATCACGATACTGCTCACATGAGCTATCGAGCACTCGCAACATATGCGGTACCCCAGCCACCGTGTCGGTACTATTTCAATGGCATAAAACCCACTATCTCTTGCGTTTCATTTCTTCGATCATCTTCAATACCGAATGCTTTCAATTTACTGTACATTGAAAACATATATACATATACAAGGAAATTAAGTAAGATTTACACTACGAACTTACCGAACTGGATGTAGTTTAGGAAAACTTCAAGGACTAATCCGCCAATTTCTCTTTTCCTCGATCTATAGCACAATCGTAGTCTACATCCACAAATTATTCAATTTCTCACATTAAACCACACAATCAATTCATTTAACACAATCTAGTCTCTTTTGGTAAAATTACGATTTTACTCCTAATACTTTTTGTTTATTCAATCTAATCCTTTTTAACACAAACACGCAAAATACCATTCTCTCCTCAAACCATACCAGCCAAACATTTATAGTCCTCAAACAAATCCATACAAACCCATTTATTTCACACCAAGTACAATAATTTCACCATTTTAACATTTTAGTCCTTAAACCCTAATTTCATCAAAAATCACTTTACAAAGAGATTTAATCCCAGTATCAAACATTAAAATACATCAAAAACTTCCAAGAACAAGCAATTTCAACAATGGCAAGTTTTCTAACATTTGACAGATTCACAAATTAGTCCTTGCATAAGCTAGCTTAAGCTGATACAGACTCAAAAACATAAAAATTACTAAAAATGATCAAGATTTGCTTACCTAAATCAAAGCTCAAAGTTTCAACAATGGAACCCTAAATTTCCTTAGTCTTACCGTGGAAGAGATGAAGAAATTAGGTGAAAATCCCATTTTTCTCTTTTAATTACATATATATAGTCAATGGTAATTTTGTAAATATTTAAACTTTCATTATTAAGGTTTAACTAACTCTTTTTTTAATCTTAATCAACCTATTTACCATTAATATTAATCATGATATACCACTCACTAATAGTTCTTTGGCTAATTTATTCATTTGGACCTTCTAATAAATTATCTCTACTTTTACACCTATTACAATTTAATCCTTTCTACTCAATTGACTATTTAAACATTAAAATTTTCTTACCACATTTTAATATGATGTTAAAAAAGTCGTAAATATTTACAGTAAATAAATTAACAATCTGACTCATCGAAATTGTGATCCCGAAATCACTGTTTCCGACACCACTGAAAATTGGGCTGTTACAGTCTTTATGTTCTGGAAGAATCAACAGTGACCGATGAGACTGGACATCCCTCGTCTATTAAAGAGTCGATTTTGACTCGTTTGAAGTGAAGACAACTTGGTCATAGGAGGGAAAAGGTTTGACCATTTCGTATAAGAGAAGTTCTCTTTTTGGTGTAGGTTTTGCAAAATTAGGGCATTATGTTCGTGGAAATCATACCCAGGTCAGTTTTGATTTGGCAGTGCATAAGTCGAAGACTAGAAGACTTCCAGCATCTAAGCATAATTTCGACTTAGATAATATCCTGCATAGTTTGAAATAAGCTTGTGACGAGTTTTGGCAAAGAAGGTGTTGTGGAAATACGAGTTAAGATAAAGATTTGTGGAGTTAAGCCTCATATTTTTTTGGCTTTTCTTCTTCCAGTTAAACTCTATTTTTAGTTTTCCAGTTAAACTCTAATTAAGGTAGGTTATTTTGATATTATTTGACCTACAAATTTAACCTGTAAATAGGCCATTTTTCCACCCTAGGAAAATATACACATTTAGGTATTAACTTTTACAAGCTTTCAGAGAATTTTGAATTTACATTTTAAGGGTCCTTATTTCAGGTTCCGAGATTTAGTTTTATCTCCATTTTTGTACTCTTCAAAAATTATCTTTTATCGTGATTTTTTATCCTCTTAGGAGGGGTTTTTCCACATAAAATATTTGTATTCAATCTTTTCAATTTCCTTTCTATTTTACTTGTTTATTGGTTAATGGGATTTATGCCCAACAAAAACCTATAATGAGATTATTCATAAAAAATTTAGAGTATAAAAGTTATTGATTATTTCAAAAGTCATAAAAACAAAACATTTTTTGTTAAAATAATGTCCAAAACTCCAAAATTCTTTATATCGTAATTCTTTATGTCATATTTGATAATATAATTTGTAATTATACAACTACAAAATTTTAAATTCTAAAAAAAGAACATTAATTATTATAAAAATTATCAATAATACTTTAGGAGAAAAGTTATCTACATCAACAAAACTTAAAATCAAATCATCGTATATAATATATTAGTCCAAGAATGTATTCAACAATAAGGCTACATTTGGTTGGAATATTATATTTACGCATGTTTTAATATATAAGTTAGCAATAAAACTAATTCAATTAGTCATATTTAGCCATTTTTATGATTTATTTTTAGCAAAGAGAAGGAAAATTTTTCGATTATTTTGAACAGATCTTATTTTTTACAAGAGATTTTACTCATCTTTCTAATTTTAAGTTTAAATTTGTACTAATTATTTCTTATTTTATATCTAACTATTGTAATACATATGTAACCAAATGACACATAAGATCACTAATAAAATTAACAAGAATAATAAATATCCTATTCAATTTTTTCTGATTACTGTAGCATTTTATTTTTATTAGATTATTCTCTCTTTAATATTAAATGTATGCTCCCTGTCATCATCAATTGGTCCTGAGTCAAGTATAAATAACTAATAATAAGTACTATGTAATTTAGTTAATTATTTAGTGGGTCAAAATGTATGAAAATTTATCTCTCATCAATAAAATTTTCAGATTATTTAAATGAGAAAAATAAAAACAACATATAATTATATTTTAAAATAAAATGTCCCATGATTCAAATATTATTATGGTATAAAAATAAAATTTTTAAATTTAAATTATTTGCAAGCTTATTTAGAAAGTGATAGGGTAATTGGATTTGAGTGTAATTGTTTATATTTATTCATGTAATTACTTAAATTCTCACTATTTCTTAAGAATTGAAATATGATTGGACTCAATTCAATAAGATCCATGAATTATAGTAATTATCCAAATATATCACACATAATTTAAAAGAAAGTACACTCCAATCTAATTGTTAATTGGGTAAACTACACCATTAATCACTAAATCGTGGATAAGTTTTCGTTTGGTCACTTAACTAAAAAATTACAATTTGGTAACTGAACTATTCAAAAGTTTTTATTTTCAAAGTCACTGGATTGTAATGTTTTTTTAAGTTCTACCAGCAAGCCCCAAGCGACTATTCGATGATCAATACAGTGAATTAGTGCATACCGATGAGTAGAAAATCATAACTTAAATTCAAGTCAATTTAGTGGCCAATGTCAGAGATTGAATAAAAAATATGTTTGAATTTTGGTTCATAGATTTCTGATGTTCAAAATTGTTTTAAAAAAAAAAAACTGAACTATGAAAGAGAAAAGAAAAAGAGCTTTCAATTTGTATAAACAATACAAACAAAGAAACCATATAATATTAATTTTTGACAGTTTAATAACTTACACAAAAAAAATTTAAATAATTTAATAATAAAATTATAATATTTTTTAATTGACGAAAATAAAAATTTACCGTTTTTAATTTTACTAATCAAATTTAAAAAAAAACTATTCGACTCAACTCTCAATCTACTTTTAATATGGATCACAATTTATTATTTTTATTTAATTTTTAAATCTAATCAAATCCTGCCAAAAAGTATTGAATATCAAATGAGTTCCAACAGAACAAATGGTTGAGCCTAGCGACAGATGGAGCAACCGAATAACCTAAAGTAATGCCCACTCCCAAACTATATTTATTAAAGTTATTTTTATTTTATGTAGTGTTCAACATTTTAAAATTTTAAGTTTAAAAGTATTATTTTATCTAACTTATGTATGACTTCTGTTTAGATTTTAACTTATTTTTTTTTGTAAATATTGATATATTTGAATTGTTTGTTTGATTACATTTTTTAATTTTAAATATATGTTTTATTTATAATTTCAATTGTGATTGTGTGTTAGAAGTATTCATAGATCGGATCAAGATTTGATTTCAAAAAATTTCAAATTTAAGTTTGGTTTATCAAAAAAATATTTTATTTGTTTAAAAATAATAAAAAAATATTTTATTAAATTTAATTATAAAATATAAAAATATTAATATAAAATTACTTTTTATATTTTTATTATTTATAAACAATAAAATAGATCAACCTGAGCCGACCCAGAATTGAAAAATATAAATATAAGCTTGGCCCAAAAAAGGTCAGATTGACTAGGATTAATGGATTGCCTAACTCATGAACACCTCTATCATATATGTAACTTTAAAAAAATAATTATGTGTTGAATTTTTATTTACTCTTTTTTTTAAAACATATTTTTATTTAATTTTGTATTACAATTGTATTTAAAGTAAATATATTCCTATTTTTGTTGCCAAAAAAGTAAATATATTCTTATATGTTATAAATATTACTTTATTATAGATGTTTATAACTTTCAAAAGTTGTAACATTCATTGTAGTAATCCCCAATAAAATTATGAGGGTTTTATTAAACCTCCATTTATTCTTTATAACTTAAGGGATTATATTATGTTAGAATGTCTATAAATAGAGGCATGTACAAGGCTTGTAGATATACACAAGGAATGAAATAAAAAGTTCTCTTGTTTATCTTTCTATTGTACTACCTTTTTATATTGATATTTTTTCATTAGTTTGTTATTTCCTTTCATTATTTCATAACACGTTATCAGCATGAGTCTCTACAAGTTCATAATGAAGTTCACGTCATTGCGACTATATATAACTTGCCCGTAAAGCTCTCATTGAACTATATATGATCTTAGATGGCAAGATGCAAAGATTTTACAGGAAGTTTTTTTTATTTAATGTTTCATATCTAATTATTATTTTTAGTTAATTCATGATCAATTATAATTGTTTTGATTTACTTATTTTATTTTTATGATCTTAGACGAATGGTGAAAGATTTAATATCGGTATGAATTTTGATTCTATTCTCTTGACATTGGGCTATCTTAGAATTATATTAGTTATTTTGAAATAAAAGTTTTTTTTATCAATAAATTTTTGAATTTGCTTACTTTTTAACAAAATCATCAAGACTCAACGTTGAACAAGAAAGTTGCTATTAAAACTTTCGTAGAAGAAAAGAAATTGAGGTAAATTTCACTTATCACATTACATGCTTATATGTACTTATATTTTTGTTCATAAT
Organism: Gossypioides kirkii; assembly: GCA_005610355.1. Lineage (NCBI taxonomy): Eukaryota > Viridiplantae > Streptophyta > Magnoliopsida > Malvales > Malvaceae > Gossypioides > Gossypioides kirkii. The sequence continues at coordinate 25,615,488 of CP032246.1, read as the reverse complement.
TTTTTTCTTAATATATGTTATTTGATAATTACTTGGTAATTATATCTGAATGATGACAGATTAATTTTAATGCTACAAATTGATAGATTTTTAAATCACGGTTCATAATATTATCGGTTATTTCTATTAAACAAAGCCTAAGGTTCATCATAATATGTGATCTTACATCGGTTCTTAGTCATCATAAAAATAATTATTTTATATATTTATTTGATGGTTTTATATATATATATATATATATATATATATATATATATAAAAGTTTTCTAAATTATAGACATCATATGTTTTTGGATTTTGATATTGTTTAAAATTCTCTTAATCAACAATGATTAAAGTTATTACATATATTAATAAAATCAAGACTCTTTCACATCAAACATGTTTGTTTAAAGTCATTTTAATGAAAACTTTTGAGGAATGTCTAAATTGATTTTTGGGTTGACTCTAATATAGAATTTCAAGTATAGTAGTTGTCATTTTTAATTCTTGAATTATTTTGGTTTGAAACATTTTTATAAACTTAAAAATGAGAATTACTATATTAATTTGGTCATTGACATTTATATGAATCTTGTTTGTATTAACCGATTGTTGTTTGATAAGAAGCGTTAAAACAACTAATGTGGTTTGATTTTGTGAATGCCTTCTATTTTTTTACTATACAACCCTGGGAAACTTGTTACTTTTGTAAAGCTATTAAAGGTAATTCATACACTTTATATTTGTTAATTATTTAGAGAAATTATATGAGCAATTATAAATGAAAAAATTTTAGTGAACGTAGATGTATAATTTCGATGTAAATTTCATACATGTCTGCAATGGTTTATGAACTTTTTGTTGGCACGAGGATTATATTAGGTTTGATATTTTAGATGTCAGTTTTATCCGTACATTTGATTTGCGATAAACTCCATGCATGACTTGGTTATTTTTTTCTAGTTAATTGATGATGAAAAACTCTTGTGAAAATGTTTTAAAAGTATTTTGAATCGATCTAATTCCTTCTTAAGGCCAAACAAAATAATGAATTATTCGTTCCACTAATTTTGCTCCATTCCTCGAAGTGAATGTAGCAATACATAACAATTATAAAATGGAACCTGTTGAAGCCTAATTTTAACCGGGTTTGGGCCTTTGGTTTTAATTAAAAGTTTAAATTGATTTTAAATTTAAATTTATTTTAAATTTAAATTTACCTATTTAAAATTACTTTAAATTTAAATTTAATCAAATTTAAAATAATATTAAACTTAATATTAAAATTAAAAGTCCAATTACAAGTGTCCTATTACAAAAAGGCCCAAATTAGGGTCCAATTTCGAATTAACCTAAACAAGCCTAAAATTAGGGCCCAAAACTACAAGTGACCCAAACAGTGGAGGCCTTAATCTGCTGCTACAAGCCACCTCTACCTCAGCCAATTGGAGACTGCCACAGCACCAGCAGCTCCAAGTTACTTCTGCCACAGCCACCGTCTGCAACGTCGACTGCCATAGCCACCACTGTCATGGTACCTACAAGAACGAGACTAGCATTTAAGTGAGAAAAACAAATGGAAATCATTGTAAAAATGGCTATAAAAGCCAAACTAAATTCATTGTAATGGGGGGACCCTGGTTTTGAACATCACAAATGAATACAAAAACAAGCATTTTTTTAATCAGAAACAGAAGCATCCAACACATACAAAGCAACAAATGAAGCATACACCATCAAAAATCAGAACAGGTACCAAATGTTAATACTTTCGATATTTCCAAAGTATGTGCTGTGATATGTACTTATTATTAATGTATTTCATTTAATGCTCATTTTTCAAAAAGATTTTTAAAAAAAAAAATGTTTTTAACTCATTAAATAGGTTCAAGCATGCATTATTATCATCATTCATAATAAATTATTAAAAAACGCTTCAAATTATTTAATAAAAAAGGGGAGGTTAAACGGGCGTACCCTAGATCCGAAGCGTAGCCGTCGTCGCGACTCCGGTTGCCCTCTTTCGATATGCCCATGGTCACGAGGGATTCCCCAGGATGCCGATTTGAAACAAGAGGAAAAGAGTAATTAATAACACAAAAGCAAGAACAAATCTTGAAACAAATAAAACAAATAAAAGCATGAAGCAATGAACATAGATCTGAGAATGTCATGAATCAAAAGGCAGATTTTGACAAACAAAAACGAATCCATTCGAGTTTTGAAATAGAGGTGTTTTAAAAAAAAGGGAGAAGAAAAGATTGAAATGGTTTACAGTAAGGTAATAAGAAAGAACAAAGGGTTTTAAACAAGGTATAAAATTTTAAAAGGGAAAAAAAGGAGAAACTTTTACCTTGGACTACGGCGCGTGGACGGAGAAGGTGGAGCGCGTGATGGCGGACGGTAATCGGCATTGGAGATCTGTCCCCGCAATGGACAGCGCGACAGCCATGGGTTCCTGCTTTAGGCCATTGAGAGAAAAAAAGAGCAGAGGAAAGAAGCTTTTTTTTAAAAGAGAAATGAAGAAAAATGGATTTCTTTGCTAAAAAAATGGTTTAAATATCCTACCTGTGCGGCACCGTTTCTTAAATGGGGAATTCAAAGCTAAAATGGGTTATTTTGTGTGCACAGTCCTCCTTTTTTTAAAAATTTACAATCAAATCCTTTTTACACTTCTAATTAATTATACATTTGCCAATTAATTTTATCTCATTTTTAATTTAATCCCTTGACTTTTTGAATGTACCAGAGGTTGCCACGTGTCACTATATTGGTTTATTTATGAAATTAGTCCTTATTTTTAATCTGTTTTAATTTAATCCTGAATCAACTTCTATTTAATTACAAAATTGACCCAAAAATTTTTCATGGTTTTCAAATTAGTCCTTAGACTTTAGGATGCCTGGGGGGCTGCCACGTGTCACCTATTTTTTGGTTTTATTACCCTGAGAATCCCTATACTATCCAAAAATAGTGTTTTGACCCCTAAACTTCTCCAAAATTATATTTTGACCTCAAAACTTTCTAAAATTTACATTTTAACCCTAAACTTCTCCAAAATTATATTTTAACCCTAATACTTTCTAAAAATTATATTTTACCCCCAAACTTTCTAAAATTACTATTTTGCCCTCGAGTATCTAAAAAGTCTCGTTTTCAATCCCGGTTGCATCATTTTTCTTCCTTGTAGATATTTGCATTTAGTTTTAATGCACTCGCATTTTATATTCTTGATTTTTGCTTACCATTTTTATCTGCTTAATCATTTTTCTTCGTGTTATCTAACATCCGTTATTAATTGCTCATTCATATTAAACTCGCATATTCGCTTTCAAAATTATTTTCATAAAACCTTTAAAATCGAGGCAATATTCTTTTATTTCGAGTTTCGAAATTTTGCGCCTTAACTTACTAGGTGCGATTTCTCTTCAAATCGGAATAATCGAATACCCTTAATCGAGGCAATGTTTCCTTATATTCGGTTATGAAAATTTGCGCCGTAATCTACTAGGTGCAACCTTTCTTCAGGTAAAAATAATTAAATATCCTTCTCCAAAATTTAGAAAGTTTTACAAAGGAAATATCGTTATTTTTGGATCTCGAAATGTTGTGTCCTAACTCACTGGACATAACTTTCTTCCCCGATCACTTTGAAATAGCGGGGTTTCCAAACAAAATCGATTTCTTTTAAACATAGCTCATGCATTCGAGGATCGTATTTTAAATTTTATTCGAGCTTTCAAGGTTTACAAATTAAGACCCAAAAATAATCAATACGGTACCAATTTTGGGCGTATGGGGGTGCTAATCCTTCCTCATGCGTAACTGACTCTCGAACCTGTTTTTCTGGATATCGAAGACTAACTTTTTTAGCGTATTTTAAACGTTTTGTGGTGATCCAATCACACCCAAATAAAATATTGGTGGCGACTCTCATTTTCCAAATTTTAAAACAATTTTTTCAAAACTCCGTATTCGAGGTGGTTTCGACAACTGGCGACTCCGCTGGGGACATTTTAAAAATAAACGAGAGTCAAGCCAAAATTGATTATTTTCGGGTCCTTTTTGAAAACTTTTAAGCTTTGGTTTTGTTTAATATACGATCCTCGGTATTTTTTGTATAGCATTATACTCTGTGATATTGCTAGTGTAATTTTGCATCCATATGCATTGTGTTATTACCATTATAAGTGAAAGCGGGAAACTACTCCTTCGTGAGGTCTTCACCTCCGTGCAGGATAGTGAATCGCTTTCGAGATTACAAAGTACCCTTGTTTTCATGATGTTTTCACTTCCGTGCAAACATGTGGGAAATGCGTCCCCTAAATCGAACTCATCCGTATGAGCCTGTAATGGGTGAGGATTGAGGAATCTGTTGGTTTGGGTACCCTTTACTTTAGAACCTAAAACCACATATAGTGGGCCGTAAGTACTAGCCCTAGACGGAGTTAGGCCGACCCTTTTAGCATTTACCCGAGATAATTTCTTAGGTTCTGTGTTATATACTTGTATGTTGGTTTCATTATTATGTTCTGCTAACCGTGTTTTGTTTTGTCTCTTTTACTTGCATTTGCATCATTATACAAGAAAAGGTGTTGATTTAAATTCGATTACCAAATAGGCAGTTTCATCATGGGAGACGGATTTCTTAATAAGGTGGAAAATAACACGGCTTTGCGCTTATGGTCGAAGGAAAGCACAAAGTCGAAGAAGATTTAGGAGACTTAAAGAAAGATTACGCAAAATTAGATCGAGATTCTTGAAAGGAATCAAGAAGCAAGTGAGGGGCACTTTCGACAAGCTCAGAGACATGTTCGAGATAAAGATTACACATGAAGTTGATATATTGAGCATGCAATATGAATTAAGATCGGAGCGGAGACGAAAATTAGCCAGACTTCTAGGAAGATCAAAGCTCTAGACCATAAGGCAAATCCATTCATATAATCCCTTTTATGAGAAGAATTTTGTCTTCTAGAGAAGTTGTTCTAATGGGATTGAATTCAAAATCAATGTCTTTTCTTATGCATACATGCATTCATAAGCTGCACATTTTATTAACTTGTAAATAATTCCTTGAGAGCCTACCTCAAGCAAGATTGTGTCAAACCTTCAGTGGTTACTCGAGCAAGGTAAGAGACATGATTATATTTTTGCTTTTAATTGCAATATATTTTGAAACTGTTTGCATTGCATTCTCATAAAAAAGGTGTTGATTCAAGTTCTATTACCAAATGGAGAATTGGTCATAAGAAAACGGATTCCTTGATGAGGTAGAAGTCAGCGTGGTCGTGCATATACGGTCAAAGATAAAGGTGATGACCTATCAAAGGAATGCATGTCAGGGATTCAAGATTACACCTAAGTACATAAAAACTCATAGCAGTTTACTAGAGCTGAAAGAAGTATGGAAGACAAAACAAGGCATATGTCCAATCACGAATATGTTGACTTACTTGATTCTAAAAGGAATAGGCCTTGGTCCCGAGCTTTCACTCAGTATTGGAGTCCAATTTCTAATGGTTTCGCACCTAGAAGACATGATGTCCACGATAGAAGACTATATCGCTCTAACTTGATTCAAGATAATAAAGCCTGCTTTGAACATGATTAACATCCTTGCTTGCTTAAGGTTAAAGTAGAGATGCACCTTTTTGGGATTCAACTTAGTCGCTTCACCTTCAGAAACATGGACATACTATAAAAGAATACATTATATTGCTCCATTGCCCAAGAACTCAAGTTGATAAGGTCTACCCTAGACGAATGAGCATTAGGTCGCAACCCTGATCAAGGGAAAAGAAGAGAACAAGTACTTTGCTTTGGAAAACTTACAAGACATAGCACTTAGATGGAAAATGTTCACCTCAAACGTACATAAATTGATAGTCTTCCCTTGAGTATTGGGGCACGTAAGAGGATGTTTACCAGACTTGACAAAAGAATCATGTTCTAGCCACTAAGCACCTATTGAAGAAGGGGCAAAGGAGGGTGTTTTGATTCACGACTTTTGTTAGTATGGTCCCGTGGTTGTTTGAAAAGTTGAAAAAGTCTTATCGAGAATTCTCTGGAGACTACTCCCTGTTGACGGGATTTGTGATGGTTCAAAGACAAGATGACATTGCCAAAGACAATGGGAATAAACGAGAAATGATTTCAGCACGCTTAGGGGCAAGTCTGAGATAGGGGCTATGTTGCAAGCAAAGATTTGACCCAAATGCGGGAAACGACTAAATGCTTGTAAACTTTGGCTATTCAAGATTAATGTTTTGAACTTTGAAATCAGGGGCAAACTAGAGCAAAAATTAGGTTGGAAGATTAAGACTTTGAGTATTAAAGCATGACTATACATGCTTCTGCCTAATGTAAAAGAATTTGCTTTCTAGTAAAGTTGTCTAATGGAATGGAACCAAGAATCAATGCCTTGTTGCATGTATTTTATCATTTCATGTGCATTTGCATTTCATGCATTAAATAAAATTCCACCTGATTGAAACACTCGTGCGAGAGAGAGTCATTTACCGTAAATGAAAGCCGAGAGGAAACATGATAAATCAAGATAGGAGATGATAAAATTTGAGAAAAGTCATGTGAAGAATGGAATCTATTGAGAGTTTACCCTTATACCCTCGGAAGTGTTTTGGACGACTAGACTATGGAGGAGCTTCCTGTAGTTTTTAGGACTTTTCCAGGAAAATATTCAGAATATACTTATTACTCTAAGCTCGAGAGTAATAGGGATCCTTTTATAAAGAGCAAATGACCACTATCATTTATTTCAATAAAAATGATGCATTGTTTTGTCCTAATTGGCAAACACCTTACCAATTCTTTTCATTCGTTCATACAACAACTAATCATTCTTTCATTCAATTATTCTTTGGACCACTTTTTTATCTTTATGCTGGGTCCCTTGCTATCAAAGATATGAGCAACATTGCTGTTGACTTAAACCCTTTTGAGTGAGCCATGTGTCCAGAAAAAACTCTAGGGCTTTGAAAATAATCAAGAATGTAACTTGTCTCCCAATCTGCTACGGATGTTTGAGCAAGACACGAAACAAACATCACCTTGAAGAGTCGTAATTTTGAGTGAGGATCGAGACATGAGTCTTTGTAAAAAACAAGGCAAGCTACCTCGAGAATTCAAAGGTCTCTGCATGATCCTATCAAGGCATGCCAGATTCAACAAGCCGATGTCATGACATATAGACTCTCATAAAGAAAGAATGTAATCTAATTCAACAAAAACTTGAAAATTTGAGGCTCGACGTGTTATCAAAAAAGAGAGAGAAAGAAAAAAAAAGAAAAAGGAGAAGGAAAAAGGGTCAAAAATCCGCAAAGGGCAATTTAAAATAAAAAGAAAAAAGAAAGAAAAAGTCAAGATGAAAACTCGCAAAGGGCGTCTTGAAAATTTATTGTCCATCATCTTTCCATGTGAAGCACGGACACCATCAAGCCAACGTTGGAAAAGAGTTTCTAATGAGTATCAATTCATCCTCATGATCATTGATTACTACTTTCCAGGCCAATTGGCGGTCAAGCAAATTATTGAAAATGAGAGATTATATGCCGGTATGGAATGCCAAGAAAAGATCATACTCGACGATGACTTGAATCTGAGCAACAGCACTAGAGAAAAGTCTACAGCCAATTTAAGAACAAATATCACGACCCAGCACCACATCGAAAAAATAGATGAATGAGGCATTCGAGGTGACCAATGAGAACATCAAAAGGATCCATAGCAGAGACATATAAAGCTTCGACATGAGAAATAACCATTTGCCTTTGAAGTTATCGGGCTAACCACTAGGGCGACACGTTTTGAACTAGAATTAAAGTCGTCCTACCCATTGGAATCAAATTTCCTTCCCTCTAAATTTTGTTAGAGCAGATGAAGGAGAATGGATCCAATCTAAATGTAATAAGCTAAATTTGAGTGAAGAGAAGATACTAAAAGTCATTCATCATGATTCCAATGACAAAGGTTTACGACAAAGGAGGATCCGCTTTATAGAACTCCACGAGAAAGCTCCAATTTTGAAAAGGACCTTGATTACGAAAGACTTTCAAGAAAAATGGATGTCAAATTGGGAAAGGCCCCATGAGATGAAGAAAGTCCTTTTGAAGAAGCTTAATGGATGTCAAATTGGGAAAGGCCCAATGAGATGAAGAAAGTCCTTTTGGAGAAGCTTTGATTGTGATCAAAATGAATGGCAAAGACATGCCGAATTTTGTGAACTCGGATTCAATGAATAAAAGAAAAGAAGAAGAAAAAAAGAGAAGAAAAAGAAAAAGATAAAAGAAAAAAAACGAAAAAAAATTAGAAAAAAGGAGAGGTCGAGGTGAAAACTCATAAAGAGCATCTCGAAACCTAAGGAGATTTGAGTTGAAAACCTGAAAAGGTGGCTCAAATTCAAATAAGAGAAAAAGGGCATGAAGTGGCTCTCTCTCACAAAAGTAGCAAGGTGGAGGAACCTTACACCTTGAGGCATTGACGAAGGACTTCGAGTTTCATGGACACATGTCAAGCTCAGAATGGTCCTCATTAAGTTTGCTCATTGAAGCTCATACTTTGATATCTGGGGCACCTAACCCTATTCTTTTCTCACTTTGGGCTTGGCAATTCTTGGACCAATATGAGTCATTTTTTAATCTTTCCATTTATGGAGCTTTGCCTCCAGTAAAATTTCATTCACCTTGCGACCATGCTCAAGCAAAATTCTACACCAAAATGGTGATTATTGAACCAACGATCTTTTTATTCATACGACCTTTGTTTGCAATCCAATTCAATTTCATCCATAGCCTTGATGCAATCATCTTTGCATTTGAAATAACGGTTAATGGTCAACGACATAAGGAATAGAAGGATTTCTGCATATTGTCTGGAAAATTTCTAAATATTACAGGGACTTGAAACAAGACCACTAGTTGGAAATAACCCGAGGGTTAGAAAGGTCTCAAAACAAATAAGTTCAAAATACGACCACCTCTTTAAGGTTTAATGATAAAGATACCATACCAAAAGAAAAACATGACAACACATCAGTGATAGGACTTAGATAAACAACGAACAATGTCGACCAAAGGACTAAAATAAAATCATTTCTCAAAGATGACATCTTGCATTCATCATTTTAAGAGCATTTAATTCATCCTGAGCATGGCATCCTAAACAATCTGGCCTACCTAGAGGCCCATTTGAGCATATTTCTACAGGTCTCAGCACCATGAAACACGATGGGAAAGATCTAAGCCGCGACGGCGGATCCAGTACCGCAAAAAGATAAAAGGGAAAGGTCTAAGTCACAATGGCAGACCGTGTACCTTAAAAGACACGACGGGAAAGATCTAAGACCGCAACAGCGGATCCAGTACCGCAAAAAGACAAAAGGGAAAGGTCTAAGTCACAACGGCAGATCGTGTACCTCAGAAGACACGAAGGGAAAGATTTAAGCCGTGACGGCGGATTCAGTACTGCAAAAAGACAGAAGAGAAAGATCTAAGCCGCGACGGCGGATCCAGTACCGCAAAAGACAGGAGAGAAAGATCTAAGCCGTGACAACTGATCCAGTACCACGAAGACATGAAGGGAAAGATCTAAGCCGCGACGACGGATCCAGTACCACGAAGACATGAAGAGAAAGATCTAAGCCGCGACAGCGGATCCTGTACCACGAAGATTTGAAGGGAAAGATTTAAGTCGCAATAGCAAACCCGGTACCTTTGAAATATGACAAGAAAGGTTGAATCCATGACGATGAAACTTCCACCTTGAAGTCATAGTGGATCAGACTAAAATTACAATAGCAAGTCTTTATCTCTCTGAAGTTGTAGTAAGAGCAAGATAAAGCTTCAACATCAAATCCTATCTTCTTGAAGTTGCAGCGAAGTTGGATTAAAACTACAGCAGCGGATCTCAATTTCCCTGAAGTTGCACTGGAATGGAGTGAAGCTACATCATCAACCAATCTCTTGCCCCAAGCCTGGGGCAGATTATAGTCATTTGATCCTTTACCCCAAGTCGGGGCAGATCACCATCAATCAACCTTACTCCAATCATGGAGTAGTTTGCGATTTTACACAAACAAGTGATGCGGTCATTTTCCTGATGAGACACTAAGAAGAAGACCAAATCAAACCCAGGCTCAATGCAAGCAAATCTTCGAACCCCAACTTCCTGATGAGACACTAAGAAGCAAGTCGAAGCAATAAATGGTTAGCTTCTTGATGAGACATTGAGAAGTGGACTAAATTCGTCTCCCTGAGGAGATCCAAAGAAGCGAATTAAAACAAGTGATGCGGTCATCTTCCTGATGAGACACTGAGAAGAAGACCAAATCAAACCTAGGCTCAATACGAGTAAATCTTCGATCCTCAGCTTCCTGATGAGACACTGAGAATAAGGTCAAGACAATAAAATGGTTAGCTTCCTGATGAGACACAAAGAAGTGGACCAAATTCGTCTTTCTGAGGAGATCCAGAGAAGCGAATTAAAACAACCCAGGCGGTCATCTTCCTGATGAGACACTGAGAAGCAGGTTGAAGCAATAAAATGGTTAGCTTCCTGATGAGACACAGAGAAGTGGACCAAATTCATCTTCCTAAGGAGATCCAGAGAAGCGAATTAAAACAAGCGAGGCGGTCATCTTCTTGATGAGATACTGAGAAGAAGACCAAATCAAACCAACGCTCAATGCAAGCAAATCTTCGAACCCAGCTTCCTGATGAGACACTGAGAAGCAAGTCGAAACAATGAAATGGTTAGCTTCCTGATGAGACATAGAAGTGGACTAAATTCGTCTCCCTGAGGAGATCTAGAGAAGCGAATTAAAACAGATAATTGCGGTCATCTTCCTGATGAGACACAGAGAAGAAGACCAGATCAATGAAATCAGACCCAAAGATTACGATGACGAATTTCAACCTCCTTGAAATTTCAAAAGAATGAGGTGAAGTCATAGTAGCAAATTTTGACTTTTTGAAATTGCCTAAAAGCAAGATGAAATCATGACATCAAATAATAGAAAGGTAAATATGGCGAAAATCAGACGTTCAACAAAGTAAAAGGCAGATCACTTGGAAGAAAAAACGTCGAAGAAATGGAGCTTGACAAAATTGGGCCTCATTTTGGTCTTTGCTCCATTCCTGTTACACAGAAATGAGCAAAGAGGGGCAGCTATTGAAGCCTAATTTTAATTGGGTTTGGGCCTTTGGTTTTAATTAAAAGTTTAAATTGATTTTAAATTTATTTTAAATTTAAATTTATCTATTTAAATTTACTTTAAATTTAAATTTAATCAAATTTAAAATAATATTAAACTTAATATTAAAATTAAAAGTCCAATTACAAGTGTCCTATTACAAAAAGGCCCAAATTAGGGCCCAATTTCGAATTAACCTAAACAAGCCTAAAATTAGGGCCCAAAACTACAAGTGACCCAAACAGTGGAGGCCTTAATCTGCTGCTACAAGCCACCTCTATCTCAGTCAATTGGAGAATGCCACATCAGCACCAGCAGCTCCAAGTTGCTTCTGCCACAGCCACCTTCTGCAACGCCAACTACAATAGCCACCACTGCCATGGTACCTGCAAGAACAAGACTAGCATTTAAGTGAGAAAAACAAATGGAAATCATTGTAAAAATGGCTATAAAAGCCAAACTAAATTCATTGTAATGGGGGGACCCTGGTTTTGAACATCACAAATGAATAGAAAAACAAGCCTTTTTTTAATCAGAAATAGAAGCATCCAACACATACAGAGCAACAAATGAAGCATACACCATCAGAAATCAGAACAGGTAACAAATGTTAATACTTTCGATATTTCCAAAGTATGTGTTGTGATATGTACTTATTATTAATGTATTTCATTTAATGCTCATTTTTCAAAAAGATTTTTAAAAAAAAAATGTTTTTAACTTATTAAATAGGTTCAGGCATGCATTATTATCATCATTCATAATAAATTATTAAAAAAACGCTTCATATATTTTAATAAAAAAGGGGAGGTTAAACGGGCGTACCCTAGATCCGAAGCGGCGCCGTCGTTGCGGGTCCGGTTGCCCTCTTCCGATATGCCCATGGTCGCGAGGGATTCCCCAGGATGCCGATTTGAAACAAGAGGAAAAGAGTAATTAATAACACAAAAGCAAGAACAAATCTTGAAACAAATAAAACAAATAAAACAAATAAAAGCATGAAGCAATGAACATAGATCTGAGAATGTCATGAATCAAAAGGTAGATTTTGACAAACAAAAACGAATCCATTCGAGTTTTGAAACAGAGGCGTTTTAAAAACAAAGGGAGAAGAAAAGATTTAAATGGTTTACGGTTAGGTAATAAGAAAGAACAAAGGGTTTTAAACAAGATATAAAATTTTAAAAGGGAAAAAAAGGAGAAACTTTTACCTTGGACGACGGCACGTGGACGAAGAAGGTGGCGCGCGTGATGGAGGACGGCAATTGACGTTAGAGATCGGTCCCCGATAATGGGTAGCACGACAGCCATGGGTTCCTGCGTTTAGGCCATTGAGAGAAAAAAAGAACAGAGGAAAGAAGCTTTTTTTAAAAGAGAAATGAAGAAAAATGGATTTCTTTGCTAAAAAAATGGTTTAAATATCCTACCTGTGCGGCACCGTTTCTTAAATGGGGAATTCAAAGCTAAAATGGGTTATTTTGTGTGCACAGTCCTCCCTTTTTTAAAAATTTACAATCAAATCCTTTTTACACTTCTAATTAATTATACATTTGCCAATTAATTTTATCTCATTTTTAATTTAATCCCTTGACTTTTTGAATGCATTAGAGGCTGCCACGTGTCACTATTTTGGTTTATTTATGAAATTAGTCCTTCTTATTTTTAATCTGTTTTAATTTAATCCTGAATCAACTTCTGTTTAATTACAAAATTGACCCAAGAATTTTTCATGGTTTTCAAATTAGTCCTTAGACTTTAGGATGCTTGTGGGGCTGCCACGTGTCACCTATTTTTTGGTTTTATTGCCCTGAGAGTCCCTAAACTATCCAAAAATAGTGTTTTAACCCCTAAACTTCTCCAAAATTATATTTTGACCGTAAAACTTTCTAAAAATTATATTTTGACCCTTAAACTTCTTCAAAATTATATTTTGACCCTAAAACTTTTTAAAAATTATATTTTAACACCTAAACTTCTTTAAAATTATATTTTAACCCTAAAACTTTCTAAAAATTACATTTTTACCTTAAAATTTCTAAAATTTCATTTTTAACCTCGATTTTACCAAAAATTACCATTTTACCCCTGAAAGTCCAAAATTACTATTTTACCCCAGGGTATCTAAAAAGTCTCGTTTTCAATCTCGATTGCATCGTTTTTCTTCCTTGTAGATATTTGCATTTAGTTTTAATGCACTCGCATTTTATATTCTTGATTTTTGCTTACCATTTTTATCTGCTTAATAATTTTTCTTCGTGTTAGCTAATATCCGTCATTAATTGCTCATTCATATTAAACTCGCATATTCTTTTTCAAAACTGTTTTCATAAAAACTTTTAAATCGAGACAATATTCTTTTATTTCAAGTTTCGAAATTTTGCGCCTTAACTTACTAGGTGCGATTTCTCTTCAAATCGAAATAATCGAACACCCTTAATCGAGGCAATGTTTCCTCATCTTCATTTATGAAAATTTGCGCCTTAACTTACTAGGTGCAACCTTTCTTCAAGTCGAAATAATTAAATATCCTTCTCCAAAATTTAAAAAGTTTTACAAAGGAAATATCGTTATTTCTAGATCTCGAAATGTTGTGTCTTAACTCACTGGACATAACTTTCTTCCCCGATCACTTTGAAATAGCGGGGTTTCCAAACAAAATCGATTTCTTTTAAACATAGCTCATGCATTCGAGGATCGTATTTTAAATTTTATTTGAGCTTTCAAGGTTTACAAATTAAGACCCAAAAATAATCAATAGGGTACCAATTTTGGGCGTATGGGGGTGCTAATCCTTCCTCATGCGTAACCGACTCCCGAACCTATTTTTCTGGATATCGAAGACCAACATTTTTAACGTATTTTAAACGTTTTGTGGTGATCCAATCACACCCAAATAAAAGATTGGTGGCGACTCTCATTTTCCAAATTTTAAAATAATTTTTTCGAAACTCCGTATTCGAGGTGGTTTCGACAGAACCTATTGTCATTATTGAAAAATAGATAAAAAAGAAGATGGTTTATTCAAAATTTTGCTAACTGTTCATTCTTAGAACAAAATGGCCAATGATTCATACTAATAAATCATTCCTTGAAACGGATGATATCTATATAATCTTATTGGTAAAGAATATGATATATGCTTACATTATTGTCTGAATTATTTTTTTGGCACATTCCTTGAAGTGAATGTATTCAATAAATATAACAAATTGTATAATCACTTTTGATCATTAATGCCAATTTGAACATTTGAAGATTTTGACATAATCCCTGAAGTGAATATGACAAATAATTGTTTGCAAATTATATTTCTTTTATTGATTAATGATATTATGAATTTCACATTGATATAGACATTTCCAGAAGTAAATATCACAATATTGTTTATATGTGGATACAAAATAAAAAGAATCACGATAAAATTATTAATTGTCAAAATTTATATTGACACTATTAGTACAATTGAAAAACATGTTAAAGTAAACCAGAAGTTTACTGATACAAATAAATTTACTATTTTTCATGACCTGTTAAACCATCTTGGATTATATATGATGAGAAATTTAATTGAGAATTCATATAGGCATTTATTAAAGAACCAGAGGATTCTTTAATTTAAAGAACCATCCTGGATTATATATGATGCGAAATTTAATTGAGAATTCATGTAGACATTTATTAAAGAACCAGAGGATTCTTTAATTTAAAGAATTCTCTTGTGTTGCTTGTTCTCAATGATAATTGATTATTATAAACTCACTGGCTAAAGTTAAGATTTAATATCTTGCATTTTCGAAATAAATATGGGCTCATTCATCCACCATGTGGATGGTTTTGATATTATATGATTTTGGTAGATGCATCTACAAAATAATCACAAGTGTTATCAACTCGCAACCTGTCATTGAGATTGCCTATTTAAATGATTAATTTTAGATTATGCAATTAAAACAATTCATCTTGCTAATGTTGATGAGTTTATGTCCCAAGCTTTCAATAATTATTGTATGTCAATTGGGATAAAAGTTGAACATCTTGTAGCTCATGTTCACACAATCGTTTAGCTTAATTGTTTATCAAATGCCTCCAAATAATAGCTAAACCATTATTTATGAGAACAAAGCTTCCTATTTCAGCATGAGATTGTATTGTTTTGCATGTTGAATGCATCAAGCCAATTAATTATAAATACTCCCCATTACAATAGATTTTTGGTCAAGAGTCAAATATTTTCCATCTTAGAATTTTTGAATGTACGGTATATGTCCCAACTGCTCTACCACAACGCACAAAGATGGGTCATCATACGAGCTTGGGAATGTATATTGATACGAGTCTGCTTATATTATTAAATATTTTTGAGCTATTAATTTGAGATTTAGTTATGATATGAGTTGTCAATTTTCCAAACATTAGGGGGAGAGAATAAAAAGTTGGATTGATAAAGTACTTGAAATGAATTATCAATGACTAAGATCCTCGTACAAAGCAATGAGAACCAAAAGTTCAGCATATTATTCATTTTACAAATCAACTGCCAGATTCATTTACAGACCTAAAGAGAATTACTAAATCCCACATACCAACTAAAAATGCTCCAATATGAATTGATGTCCCAATAGGGCAAACTGCTAGTACAAAAGAAAGTAATTCACGCTTCAAGTGTGGAAGACCAGTCGGTTCCAAAGATAAAAATTCTCATAAAAAAAAGAGCAAACATTCAAGATGATCATATAGTGGAGACGGGGGTTCCTGAAGAGACCCATGACATAACTAATTATAAAAGTCAAGAAGAGATTCAGGTACCTAAAAGTGAAAATGAAAATTAGAAAATAAAGAGATCTCGATAAGTTATGTCAATGCGAGAAAAAGAGGGAACCGAAAAAATATAGTTGTCGACAATAATTTTGCTTATAATGTTGTTGTTGAAATAGTAAAAGAAAATGAGGATTCTGAGCCTAAATCTATTGAGGAATATAAAAATAGAAAGATTAGGCAAAATGGAAAGGCACAATTCAAGCATAATTCAACTTTCTAAACATGAGGTTTTTAGACCTGTAGTCCAAACACCTAAAGATGTAAAGCTGGTATGATATAAATTGGTATTTGTACGAAAACGAAATGAAATTGCTGAAGTCGTAAGATATAAAGCACGACTTGTAGCACTAGGATTTTCGCAAATGCCCGATATTGATTACAAAGAGACATATTCTTCTATGGTGGATGCAATCACGTTTATATCCATTATTTATCTGACAGTACGTGAAAAACTTGACATGCGTATAGTGGATGTTGTTACAGCCTATTTGTATGGTACACTTGATAGTGAAATTTATATGAAAATCTTTGAAGAATTTAAAATCCCAGAAGGATATAGAATTTCTCATGAAATTCTCAATCAGATTAAAGAAAAGTTTATATGGATTAAAATAATATGGACGTATGTGGTACAATCGTCTTAGTGAATATTTGTTGAAAGAATGTTATAAAAATGATCCAATTTGTCCATGTGTTTGTATAAAAAGGTCTAGATCGGATTTGTGATAATTATTGTTTATATTGATGATCTAAATATCATTGGAATTCCTGAAGAGCTTCAAAATGAAGTAAATTATTTAAAGAAAGAATTTGAGATGAAAGTCTATAAATAGAGACATGTACAAGACTTGTAGATATACACAAGGAATGAAATAAAAAGTTCTCTTGTTTATTTTTCTATTATATTACCTCTTTGTATTGATATTTTCTCTTTAGTTTGTTATTTCTTTTCATTATTTCATAACATTATAAATTATATATAAATTTGGTTATATTCATGTATTCCTTATGTTTCATTTTACATTGCTTCATTTTTTATTTATTTTTCATACTTTATGTAGTATCCAAAATGAGTACATAACATAACATAAATTAACAGGGCTTTTTTACTTTGTTATTACAAATTTTATTATTTACTAATATGTAAGAGAGGAAGTTAATTCTCATAATACAGTTTCATTTTTACAAGTACTTTGACAATTACGGGTGCCAAGTTCAAGGTGCTTGCTAGTGTCGTAAAGTTTTCTGTGTGCCCATGAAATCTAGATAATTTCTATGATATGATTATTGTAATTTAACATTTTCAAGCGTTGATCTCATGGTGAAAATTTTAAAAATTACATAGTAACAAATTAATTTAATTTTAAAATGGTTGTGAATAAACCTAAACCTTACACCTGACATTCATTAAGTGTCAAGTTACAAATTAAATTAAAAACAATAATATAATCTGATTAAATTTTAATGAAAATATAAATTAAAGTTGATACGTGCTGGTGTCAAGTTTATCTTAAAACCCCTAGAAAAACGTTGATTTTAAAACATATAAATAACCAATCTAACTTGTTAGTTTCTCACATGAAACTGAATTAAAATGTCTTCTACATTCTACCCTAAACCCTACATAGCTAAATACCTCCAAATTACAATTTCCAAATATATAGTAATGGTTGTCCAATTACTTAGATTCGAAAAAGGACATGTTGTCGAGAATGCAACAACATTGGAGTATGCTCTTGTGGGTTGG
Source organism: Gossypioides kirkii (assembly GCA_005610355.1). NCBI lineage: Eukaryota > Viridiplantae > Streptophyta > Magnoliopsida > Malvales > Malvaceae > Gossypioides > Gossypioides kirkii. The sequence continues at coordinate 25,597,732 of CP032246.1, read as the reverse complement.
CTTCATAACAATATGAATATAGGTTCACATGACGAGAGAGTTATTAATCGATTAACAGGTGTCAATTTCTATCACACAAGCCAAATTGAGAGAGCTAATTGCATTCTATCATCCTATCCACTTTAATTGAAAGATGGAGATCAAAGACTCATACGTTTCATCTCTCAAACAATGAAAAAACAATAACATTGAAAGATGTAGCATTGTTGACGAGTCTTCCAATAGATGAGTCTTCCAATGGACGAGTGTCCTATAATGGGAAAAATTGGAGCACGATATAAGATAGATCCTTTATGAATCTTTTAGAACATGTACCATCTTTCATCTGATTTTAAAATACTTTGTTAAAGTTAGACTAGTTGTAAAGGTGGTTTGAGCATCTCCACAGAAATCAACACTCGTTGATATTTATTGTCATGCTTGAGCGTACATTATCCTCTTGATTGGAGGTGTGTTGATGCTAGAAAAGTCTGGCAATTTAGTTCTTACCATTTACCTCCAGCTATTATCAAATTTTCGAATGAATGGTACATACAATTCAGGCTCTATACCGTTTTGGTTTTCCTATACAGGGCATTGTGCAAGGGGTGTAAAGTCGGGAATGGAAAAGTGAATGACTACCTTGTGAATTTATAGTCTGGGGGTGGTACCAACTTCTGCTCATTGTGCCTATATGCTTTAAGCCTCTCAGTTTCCCTCTAGATGGAAGGTAAAAGTAGAACCCTTAACCCTAAAATCTATTACTTTTAAATGTTTTATATATGTACTAATGCTTTGTAATTCATTAGGTGATCTGAGCATTGTGGAGCAATTGATAGGAAATTTAATAATTCAGTAATTTGTGCTCTGTGTGGTCGAGTTCATTTACTTTAATTAATATCATTTCATAATGGAATTTAAGTTTATTTTTTTGTAGTTTATATGGATGCCATACCAAACGAAAGAGATTGCATCCATACTAACGTCGAATGCACATGCACACAATCATGTTTTTACTATCTACACATTCTTTTATGTTTTTCTTGCATCAAGTGGCATCAACCAAATCGGATATTATGACATGTCAAGATGGTATAAGGAATTCCAGCAAATTTAAAAAACATTGATGGCTATCATCTCGTAAATTTATGTTCAAGGTGAGAGTGTAATTGAGCCATCATATTTTTACAACATTGGAGTAGTCATCTCCAACGTGGGCCATAAGCTACATTAATAAATGGGCAATTTTATAGATATATATGGAATGGTTTAGGGTCAATAGTAAATCATACTTGTATTCGTTGGGACAGTGTAATGATCCAATTTTAGTATTAGCAGAAATAAAGGTTTATGATCTTAAATTTTGATAAATAAGATATTCCTTTATTTATTAAGTAGTATTTATGGGATTGATAGAAGTTAAAAAAATTTAATTAAAAAGGATGAAATTGAAAAAAATATATAAGTGAGTAATTAAAAATTAAAGGGGGTTAATTAGATGGAGGAGTAACATATCTAGTCAACTTAAGGACAATTATGTCATATTTAGAATAGCGGATATTGATGTAGAGATATTATATTGATTATATTAGTATACAGGAACATGATGGTAATTAAATAAATAAAAATAAAAAATGTGTTTAGTAAGAATTAGAAAAAAGAAAGAAATCCACTAAAACAAGTGGGGGCTGTCATTTTTTTTCTTCCTTCTTCTTGCTTTTGCTGAAAACTCCATTGAAGAGAAAAAGAAGAATATCGGTTGAACTTTCCTTTGCATGGATGTGTCATTGAGGTTAGTTTTTTATAATCTTTGTATTTTTGAAATGGTTTAGCTCAACTCAACTAAGTTAGTTGAGGGATTAACTTATGAGATTATGGTAGTATAAGGACTGTAATTTAGGATTATGCTTTGGGTTGGGAATGTGACTGAAGTATTGAATGTGATGGTTTGAAAAAAATGTTCATTTAGATTAGTAAATTTTGCTTGAGCTGGTGCTAAAGGATTTAAATGTTATGTGCTAAAAGTAGCATGTGTTAATTAAATAAATTTTTATACTTATGGATTGTTTCATGGATATTTTTGTTTGTGAATATAAAATTTGTTTATATTTAAATACTTTGGGTAGTAAGTTTAGATGGTGCAAATTGTTGAGGATGTAATTGTTATAAAACTGAAATGTCATAGTATTAAAGCTGTAAATTCAAGAGTTTAGGGATTGTTTGGAATAAAATACCTATTTATGTATATATGTGTGCGTGGATTTGATTGGCTGCAAAACTCTCTTCTTTCATGAAAGTAAATTGTATGATTGTGTTAAGGATTTGGTGATGAATTTGAAAAATATTAAAGGCTAATAGAATGATAGTGGGTATTGGATGATAGTGATTATAAGTTATTGATTAAATCAAATTGTTGTATATAGATCAAGAAACTAGTAGGACGAATAATAATCATGGAAAGGAGAAGATTGCGGAATAGTCATCTCGGTTTTAAACGGCTGTCCTAATTTGATAAGTTCGTATACTCGAACTTAATATTCCTATTCACTTAATGATTTAAATTTTAAATTTATTTACTTGTTACTTATATTCTTGATACTTGTAATTTGTCTATAAATGTGATTAAAATGATGATATTGATTGAGAAATGAGAAAATGCTGGAAATGAATCACTATTTAATTTGTCAGTTTATCCGACTAGAGATGGGCGTAATATTGTTGGTTAATCCAACTAGAGCTGGGCTCACTATTTAATTCGTTAGTTTATCTGACTAGTGTTGGGCACACATTCGTCGGTTTATCCGAGTAGCACTGGGTGCAATATCGTTGCTTAATCCAACTAGAGCTGGGATCATTTTTAATACCGTCGGTTTATCCAACTAGCGCTGGGCACAAATTCTATGCGGTCTATCTGCTAGGCACCGGGTGCCATGAATTGACAGAACCATACTAAGAAATTAGATGAAACATTAAAGGTTGGTTAAAAAATAAACATTGAGTAAGAGGTACAAATATATATATTTATATACCTATGTGCATAGTTGAATGATTGGATATATGTGTTATATTTTGAACTATGATATTGAACTTGATAAGTAAATGCAATTACTTTGAAAATATAAAGTAGTGATTACTATGTAAATGGAAGTTTTCTAATGTAAAGTTTATTTCCAATGGTTTCAGGATAGGTAACTCTTAGTTTGGACTCGGCATCAAACAAGAAATCTCGAACTCAAAGTTGGTGATGTTATCTTTTGCATTTTGGCATGTACCTAGAGAGTCCTTATTTGTTTAGATAACTTTCGGTTATGTAGGCTCTTATAAATGCTATGTGTATAGGATACGAAGTATAACATTATGAATGCTATGTAAATATTGGTTATATGTGGATAATTATATAATGGAATAAAAGTTACAAATGAATGTTTAAATATGGTAAATTAATATTGGAATGAATGATTCATTGTGGTAATAAGTATGTTAATGCTTGATGATAATGTGAATGAAATAGGTTAGTGATTAAACTTGGATTGTTATGTTTGTGTTGGTACATTAGAATAGACATGTTTGTGGTTATTCATTAGGTTGTTACTTGAGTGAAATGGTAAGTGTAGATAGAGCCTAGATTCTATAGATTATTTTGATTGCATATGGTTAGGTTGTAATGTTTTGGATAGCATTATGATGGCTCCATGTTGTATAATGTTTGGATCATGAAGTAGATTAAAAGTGTGCTTTAGGACATGGGTTTTGAATCTAGCTATAAAGTATCTTTTTAGGCAAGAAAATAGTGAATTGATGCCTTGGTTAGAAAGCAATTTAGGGTGCACACGGCTTGTGACACAGGCTGTCACACGGCCGTATGCCATTTTAAAGTGCAATGCAGATCATACGAGCAGACACATAAGCTAATACACAGTCGCGTGGCCTAATTTCGTATAGGAACATGGTTTTGCAAACGGGTGTGTGATGCAAGTCAGTATAGACACATAGCCTATCACACAGTCTATGACACGACCGTGTAACTACTTTTCGAGCACATACACGGCCTGATACATAGCCTAGGCCAATGGCATGTGGATGTGGGCACACGGGTGTGTGTTTGAGACACATGGTCGTGTGACCCATGTTTTGGAAAATTTTTCATTTTTCTTCTTTGAGTTCTAAAGTAATTCAAATTTATATTTGAATGATTGAATGTTTGTATATGACATGTATGCTTAAATTGAGTCATTATATATGTTTATTAGTATGATTGTACATATATTTAAAGGTTACTTGGATATGATACATCAATTGATAAAAGTTAATTATTTTTGTAAAATATCTTGTAATACTTCGGGACCTCAAATCGATGATGATAGGGTTTAGGGTGTTATAATTAGTGATATCAGAGCTTATAGGTTTAGTCGATTCTCGAACTGAATCGACCTTAGAATTGAGTCTAGAGGTACATACCAAAGTTGAGTCAAAATTGAATCGGGATTCGGATGTTGATTTATTTTATTTCATTTTTATAGCTAAAAGATGTCAAGTGAATCTAACAATGTTGTGGATCAAGAAAATGTTGGTATCGATGAATTTACGGAGGAATTGGATATAACTGAATCAATAACTCCGAGTGTACGATCTAACGGTGCACAAAGAGCAAGTGTTAGTAGGGGTCCTAATGTAGGACAAGATGCACCAACTTATTGCACACTATTGCTTAGGCCCTTCAGTGGGTAGTAAGGGTGACTACTCCAGTGGTGTCATCACCTGCGATTAAACGAGCTCCTATTAAGGAGGTAAGGAGATATGGTGCTACAGAATTTGCTGGATTAAAGGGAGTAGATCCTTCAATGATTGAACTATGGTTGGAATCAACAACTCGAGTTCTACAGCAATTAGAATGCACTTCTCGGGAAAGTGTTATTTGTGCAGTACCACTATTACATGGAAAAGCTTACACATGTGGCAAATTGTTACTCGACACTTTCTAAGGAAAGGGCTAATTAGGAGTTCTTTCAAGCTGAATTTCAAAAGAAATACATCAGAGAACTTTATCTGGAAGATAGGAAACAAGAATTTCTCATGTTAAAGCAAGGAGAGATGACGGTAGTAGATTATGAGTGGGAATACTCGCGACTTAGCAAGTATGCAAAGGAATTGATTCCTACAGAGGAAGAAAGCTGTAAACGTTTCTTACTGGGTACATGTGATGAGATCAAAACTCAATTAATAGCTTTGAGAATTAAAGAATTTGCATATTTGTCTGAACGAGAAAAGATGCTAAAACAATCCTTTAAGGTGAGCAAGAAATCTGAACCAGCCCATGTTACGAGGAAAAGATTTGAGAACCCTAGTTCTTACTCCGCACCAAAAAGGAGTAAAGAATCACGAGACTTTGGGAAATCAGTTGCAAGAATCACGGGCGTGTGATGCAAGTCAATATAGACACATAACCTATGACACTGTCGTGTGACTACTTTTTGAGCACATACACGGCCTGGTACACAGTCTAGGCCAAAGGCGTGTAGATGTGGGCACACGAGCATGTGCTTCAGATACACGATCATATGACCCTGTTTTGGAAAACTTTTCATTTTTCTTCTTTAAGTTCTAAAGTAATTCAAATTTATATTTGAATGTTTGTATATGACATGTATGCTTAAATTGAGTTATTATATATGTGTTTATTAGTATGATTGTACATATATTTATAGGTTACTTGGATATGATACATCAATTGATAAAAGTTAATTAATGTTGTAAAATGTCTTGTAATACTTCGGGACCCCAAATCAACGATGGTTAAGGGTTTAAGGTGTTACAAACAAACCCTATTACCTCATATCAATCGTCTAGCTTCCAAATGCCAAAGGAGAAATATGGAAAGTCTAGCCTACTTGTAACACCTTATACCCGACCCAATTGCAGAGCCTGAATACTAGGAAGTCACACCACCATCTCGCATCATGCTTACCTCATTTTAAACATTTTATTTCACATGCAAATTTTTCTTTAAGTTTTCTTACTAAGTGTTTAAATTTTTACAAAATACATACATATTATAAGTCTTACATACTCAAATTAATGTTAAACCGAATAAGTAAATATGAACCGTGAAGGGAGGTGAGTCAAATTTGACTGCTTAAAAACCAAGCCTTTCATAGCAAGAGCCAATCTTAAACATGCACCTTCTCATTGCCACACTTCTCACAGTTATCAAAAAATCAATTTAATGTTAAATCATTACATCTGACATTGATTTTTCAGCTATCACACATTTATCATATAAAACAAACCTTAAATAAAATATTTTCAAGTCTATAATGGCATGCAAATAACTTAAAAGAACATAATCGGAAACCAATATAAATCCATCATAAATCCTAGCACATTGCCTTAGGTTCCCAAATATAAACAACTTATAAAACCTACTAATAGAAAATTAAAGTGTCGATTTTAGCTTGGATCACCCTCGAGGTCACACCGCTCACACCAGTACTAAGTATCTGTAATGGTTAAAAAGGAGTGGGTGAGCTTAACAAGCTCAGTGAGTCCCTAGAATAACACTACATAAACAATCATCATACATGAACCAACAATCATACAACATATTCATAGAATCTTTATTATATATATTTACACATAGTTTTCAGCATATCTTATTCACATACAAACATATTCAGTCATATATTCATATAATCACAATTAAACACAATTTATGATAATTTGACTGTTGAGATTATGAAACATAAAGTGAGCTTTATCATCACACATTGGATACACGGATCTCCAACACACCAACACTGGACTCATAGAGTCGAAACATATCCCATGAGTGAAGCATATAGCTAACACTCTCCAACACACCAAACATATCCCGTTGAATGGAGCATAGCTCACATTCCCTTATCTCTCCAACATGTCCCTGGGCCTCAATGCCCCACATATAATACAAACGTGAGTACTCACAATCCTATGGTATGCCAACTATATCTAAAGGTCTCATAAGATCACAAAGCCAAAATATCCACATTATTATTACATATTTTTATCATATATTCACTACATATTCACTTTATTATCACATATAATCATTCATATGGAATGAAGAACACACCCACATATTTTCTGTCACATGGCATGAAGAACATACCCACATATCCACTTTCATAGAAGTCATCATAAGCTTATAGTACATGTCACAACATCTCATGTTTGTTCACAATATTACATCTTAATATTTGAGCACAAATCATATTAATATTTAAGCATAAATCACATTAATATTTAAGCATAAATCACATTAATATTTGAGCACAAATCATATTAATATTTAAGCATAAATCACATAAATATTTAAGCATAAATCACATTAATATTTGAGAACAAATCATATTAATATTTAAGCACAAATCACATTAATATTTAAGCACAAATCACATTAATATTTGAGCACAAATCATATTAATATTTAAGCACAAATCACGTTAATATTTAAGAATAAATCATATTAATATTTAGGAACAAATCACATTAATATTTAAGCATAAATCACAATAATATTTAAGCATAAATCAAATTAATATTTAAGCATAAATCATATTAACATTTAAGCATAAATCACAATAATATTTAAGCATAGATACAATAATACTTACACTCAAAATTTAGAGTAGGGGTTTAGGCTATCTCTAAATTCCCAAATACACAATGAATCTTTTATGAGTAGCGATTTCAAAACACTCACCAAATATACGCATTCTTTAAAAACCCGAAAGCTTAGACAAGCTTTCCTTTGCCTTTATCTTTGCTTGTTGAAGGTCCTATCGATTCCAATGTTTCAACCATACATATCACACACATACACAAGCAAAAATCAGTTATCCACACCTCTCATACAGTCAGTCATAAACAATAGCCTAAGCTATGTTCTCTTAAACTGAAACTTTAAACCTAGTAAACTTTAAATGCTAATATCTCGGTCTACACTAAATCTTTTCGCATGAAACAAATTTCGTTCATCTACATAATTACCCATGACTGATTCCCAACCTTTAAACCACACAAAACTAAAGGTTTAAAATACCGAATATTTTTGACACACCGTGGCTATACTAACAAAAATTCATTAAAACTAGAGAAATTCTTAACGAAACTTCAAAGTAACTTTAGAAATCTTCTAATAATGTTAAAAAAAAGTTGAAAAACACTTTAAAACCAAGTGTTTATACACAAACCTGAATTTCACCATTAAAGACCTCATTTTTTGCTTTTATTCAAAATTGGCGTTTTAATGGCTAAAAGTTTAGATTAAATGACTAGATATCATTTAAAACTAATAGAAAGATGTTTGGTTACCTTTAATGGAAGAAAAAGGAGATTTGATAGAAATTCAAAAAAAACCCACGTTTGGAGAAGATGATGAAGATGATGAATGTGATGAAAGTTTTTGGGTGTTTTCCTTGGTTTTTATAGGTATTTAAAGTTTTAGGGTTATTAGAATTCAAAGAAAATTAGGAATTAGAAGTATAAATCAATTGGGAGAGATGGAAGAGCAAGGGATGACAAACACAAATACTTAGGGGAAGAACTAACGTGAAACTAAAACTTCAAATGAGATTTTTAGGTTGAATTTTAAATTTTTATTTAATTGCTTCATAAAAATCTAAGTTTTGACCCTTTTACAAGTAAGTCCTATTTTCAAAATTAAAGGTCTTTAAAACTAGTTTTCAAAAATTATTTTAATTTTCTTAAAGTTTTAGCCAAAAACATTACTGATTACCATGCTTGCAAAGTTCCAAGTAGATATGGTCTAAAATTTCTATTTTACCCTCAAAACTTTTAGGCTCAACTTTGAGGTGTGATACTACTACTGGAGGCCAAGTCAGAGGAAGAAAGAATCTACAATCGTGTCGTGGCATAGGTATACCTATCGGGAAAGGTGTCGAGGTTGTAAAAAATGATTGTGATTAAGGGAAATTTTAGGTTTGAGGGAAAGGTCAAGGTGTAAGGCAAGGAAAAGGTGCTCTTGTTGAAGATTCCTTGACTATCATACCATTCGGTCCTTGTGACAAACTTGACTTTACAAATGTAGAGGTCAAACGTGGATTTGCCTAGATAATATATGAAGATCTGATACACCAAGTAAATCGAGGATTATATTTTTTTATTCTATCATATTTCCCTATTTCTTGACTATTAAAAGTATTTATGGATTTAGATTAAATAAACATACAAATCTCTCACAATTCATTTACATTCATTTCATTTAGGGTTTAGTGTTTCAGTCATTTATAATGTATGTAATTACTTAATATAAATATAATTATTTATTCAGGTAAAATGACATAAATCATTTCCCTAATTCCATAAAAATAACCCACCCCTAAATTGATCCGAGAGGCTAATACAACCATTTATGAATTGTCCATTCATTGTCCATATCGCCCTAGTTAAAAAAGGCTTAGGCGTAGGTGCGCATAAAGATCATCTCTTTTCCCTTACTCTTAAAGTTTGATTGATCGGTGAAATTTGCTAGTCAAAGCAACCATATGAACCCATCAAACGTAGTGTGAGAAAGCACCTTCTCAGTGTCTTTTGATGGTGGCTGCACCCTTATAAATTCACTAACACTTATGACTCATGACTAATTTGGTTAAGCTACCACGTTTCATATATGTTAAACTAATCTTTATTTGATAAAGTATTTTGATATAACAATTAAAGTATTTTTTAATATAAGTTAAAATTGACAAAATAATTTTTCAATTTAAAGTCTAAGAGATAAAATTTTGAATTCTTATATTAAACTCTTAGAAAATTTTGAAAGAATTTTAAAATCAAGTTAAAATGATTTTAACCAAGTCAAAATGATTTCAACCAAGTCAAAATTATTTTAACACATCAAAATGATTTTCAAACAAGTAAGAATTGCTCCAGGACAAAAAGTATCGATACCTTTTAGGCCAAGTATCAATAATTCTTGAAATATCGATAACCTTAAAAAAATTGAGACCAAACTTGCATTCTGTTTTGACAAAGTCAGGAAAATATAGATACAATTATTAAGGTATCGATAATTTATGAAAATAATCGATACCCTCTCTTATAAACGATACCAAATGAGCATTTTGTTTTTCATAAACCTTAGGAAGTATCGATCTGATATCGATACCTTTTTGAAAAAGTACCGATAATTTGTTTTGGTATCGGTTTAAAAGGTACCAATTGTCACTAAATTTAGCATTAATGACAAAAAATATCAATACCCTTTTGTACGATATTGATACTCGCAGTTGCAGGTGACATAAATGTTTTGGTTTTTCATCCCCAATGGCTATATTCATTACACCAACAACCACAATGGTTGGAAATCAATTAGGGGGTATAAATACTATCTTCCGAAGACATACAACAATCAAGAAAGTATTTTCAAGAAAATATTTTCAATTAAACAATCCAAGAGCTTAATTCTTTCACATCTTTCTTACATACACTTGTGAGCTTTATTTTCATTCTTTTTATCAAGTGTATTTCATTGAATTTTGACCTTCATTTGCAAACAATTTGATCTTGTTAGGATTTTTCTTGTTTGCTTATTTGTATCCCTTTGAGAGAGTTTGTAACTTAAGATTTAGGGTAGAAATCTTAAGTGAATTGTAAGGTTAAACCTTGTCCTCAAAGATTGTACAAATTAGTGAATTAGCGAAAATCCTTAGTGGTGGAAAGCTAAGGTAGTGGAGTAGGCATTTGGGGCTGAACCACTCTAAAATTCTTGTGTCCATTGCTTTTATTTTCTCTCTTTTCATCCACCATTTTTAAAAGGCCAATTCACTCCCCTCTTGGCAATTTCAGTTTGATCTATCGAGTTAACAATATATATTTTTAAAATAAAGCAACTTTTATAATACTACTTCTGCATCGGAACAAACCCACCCGAATGGTTTTGCTTGGTGTAATTGTTGGAACTGGTGCTCTAACTGTAGTATATTCGTTCTATATATTTGTATTTTTTGAACAAATTGGTTTAATAAAAATGTCATTAAATTACATAAATATCATTTGTATAATTGTTCTTAATGGTTTTTGCGCGCAAAATAAAATGGAAGCAAATATTGGTTTATTGCTTATCTAGTGTTTAACTAATACTAAGCAGTATTACATGGTCGAATCATAATATGGAAAAATAACTTGTATTAGTAGATGAACCTAATCAAAAAAGAGAAAACTAATTGAAAGACTAATATGTCATCTATCAATCCTAGTTGAGGAGATGCTTTGTCTTGAACAATGGAGTGGATGACTCCCAAAAGATAGAGATATAGATTTGATTGAATGGACTAATAATACATCAGACAAGACCCAAGTAGAATAAATCTTGAATTTGTTTATAGATTTCACTTGTGACTTTCATAGTGTGGAATACCTTAATCTTGAGTGGATGATGGACTATGTATGTTTGACTGGTATACTTTGATGTAAGTAAAAGTCTGAGTTCAAATAGATAAAGAATTGAAAGTTGGTGCATTGAGTATGCGACTTCTACAGTATGTATTACCATTCACAATAGTAGAATTCATAGGCCAAGAAATGGGTAAATGATATCTTCTAATTGGCATTACATGATAGATGAAAAGTAAACGTGGTTGCGGGTCATTTGTCTTTATGATAAGTGACTTAATTACTATTTGATAGTAATTGACTTTTCATGAAGGAAGATGTAATGGTTACTATGAGATAAAATATAATCATATTGGGAGAACAAATTTATCCCAAAGAGATTAAGGATATCTTATGAGGGTAACACAATTATGACAAGGTCATTGGACGAGCACTAATCAAGTAGCTTTCGTAATGGTATGTAATTAGGGAAAGCTCAAACATAATACTATAGTGGGATGACATCGTGACTAAATGAGTTTATAATTAATAGGTGAAAAGCAAGAACTTAATTATAAACCATTTGAGCCCTAATGCTATATGTTTAATCGATTCCTTTGCTAGCTCATTGAAACCATAAATGAATTGCATAAATAATCAAATAAACATAAATGGATGGAAATGATAACGTTAGAGAATTGGGTCAAATTCGAAAATAATTGGTTTTCTCACTAAGTATGAAAATAACTTGAGAATTAATTTAACTTTTTCGAATTATTATTTAATCAAATAATTGATGTTCGAAAATTAAATTAAATTAATTGGTCATTTTGAATATGTTGAATATGGAATTTTCTCATAGCCTCTTTTATGGTAAAATTGTCATGACTTTAATGAAATTAGAATTGGGTTGAGAAAAGTATTTAATTCAAAAATTATTTTATCTAATTAAATTAAATTAATAAATAATATTTATTTTGAGAAATAGAAAAACATGTGATGTGTCGTCGAGAACACCAAATATAACCTATTACGAAAATTAAAGAAAATAACAGTAAAGAGAAGTAAGGTCTAATCCTCAGGGACTGGTATGTCGTAAAGAATCTTGTCTGTCAAGATCCTAGGCAAAATCTTGCCCAGGAAAAGCGTCGAAATCTGGAGAAAATAAAAAAAAACAGAATTAAAAGAAATAGAAGATTGAAGTGTCGAAATAAAATAAATTGCATAAAAATAAACAGAGTCGAAGGAAAAAAAGGTTTTATTGATATCGAGAGATCCAACCTCCGGTTATCTTGATTCCTCCTCGGTTCAATCATAGACTTTGGATAGTTCTTCTCGTGCTCGAATAAACCAGTTATAGTGGAAGAGGACATCTACGACCACCAGCTCCAGATATAATTTTAACTTTAGAGGAACTTGACTCTGGCTAACTGTCGCTCCAATGGGATCATCTTACACTAGATCATCGTTTCTCAATGACGAATGTCACGCCATTTTGTCTCTTTGGCTCGGCAACCTCTGACGTAGTAAGTTAGCAAATCGACTGTGCAACCTTCTCAAAACACACAAAGTGGTCGGCTTTGCACAAGATGAAAAGATTACTTTTGTAGGGATTTTGGACGGAAGCGTCGATCTCGTAATACAGAGAATTGATGAATACTAGGGCGAGAAGAATTAGGGGTGAGTTTTAAGCCTCATGAACTTTGGAGGAACATTTGATAACCTTCGAGTAGAAAGGTTTTTAGTTGCTCATGTTTTTGGGAAAGAACACAAGATAATAAAAAAATAGAGATTTTTATTGAAACTAGGGTTTTTGGGAGATGGAGGATTTTACAATGATTGGAAAGTAAATAATTCAGTCACACCATCCTCTATTTATAATACATAGAAATCCCTAGTTAAATCCAATCTAAATTCTAAAAGGTAACTAGAATTATATCTAAACATTAATTCCCTAATTGGATCCAATTTAAACTCTGAAAGATATATCTAAAAAGATAAATATAAATTAAATACAAATTAAATATAAATAATATTCTAAATATTAATCCTAATAAATAAAGTTTTAAAATAAAATAAAATAAAATCAAGTCTTTTTGTCCTATAAAAACTCTCTTCAGGTCTTTCACATTTTCACAACTTCTCATTCTCTTCCAAAATCATGTTTTTTGCCCCAATTTATCCTTTATCTTCAATTTAATCCCTACAAGATAAAAGGATCACAAATAGCCCAAATTAATAGAATCATACTCACAAAATATATATAATTAATACCCAAAAGTATGTTATTTTTAAGCGTTATCATTTTCCCCCTACTTAGCCCATGCTTGCCCTCAAGCATGATTCCTAATCCACTAAGTAATTTAAGTTTTACCATGAAAAATAACACTCCAAAGTTCTACAAACAATTAGGCTTAATGCTTATGAAAATAAAGAGAACCTTTAGCTTGCTGTAGGTAAAATAAAAAAAGTAACCTAATTAAAACTCATAACAATTAAATCGTCTTGAATTATTTCATGAAAGTTAGGTAATTTACCAAACTTACAAAGACACCTATTTATTCACCCTTGTCTCCAAATTTAGTTCTCTTTTTTTTCTTTAAGAATATATTGGACTTTTTGACGCGAAATGAAATGACTCCCAAACACTCCATCCTGGTTGCTCAGCACAATATGTTGCCAATCATTTTTATTCTTCTTTTCTTTTTCTTTTTTTTGTTTAGAATATGTTAGCCCTTTTGACGCGAAGTGAAATGACAAACAAGCATTCCATCTCGGTTACTCAGCCTAACACACTCCGAATTTATTTATTTATTTCTTTTCTTTTTTCCGGTTAGCGGAGTTTTGCTCAACACGCCACACAACCTTTTTACGCGAAGTAGGATGACAACCCAAGCACCCTACCCCGGTTACGCAATTAGTCATGTTTTAAGCTTGAGCTCATAAGTGTGGAATCATCAAGGGTTTTTTTTCTTTTTTTCAGACAGAGAACTTTAACTTAGGAGGACTAGGAAAAACAAACAAGTATCAAAAATAAGTTTAGCAACTAACTAACAATCACGAAAAATAATTTAGCATGCATTAGAATTAATTGTTCTCTTATACTTAGGCTCAATCGATTTTACCATAAGCAACATAAGGTTATCTTCATTAATCATAATCATGACCGCCTAATAGAAACAAAACATTGGAGATGAAATCAATTATAACAAAATCAAAATTAACTCAGCATACAAGAAGAATACTCATGGAAAAAACAATGCAATTTGTGGGCAAAATTTTAGGCATAAAAAGGGACATGATTACTTAAAAAAAATAAATGTGGGCAAAACAGGCAGAAAACAGCAAGCATTAACAACAGTAAACACATAGCAACACAAATAGCAGATAAAAATAGCAAAAACAATGAGGAACGCTCCCCCTACTTAAAACGCATTTCGTGAAATAAATTTCTCGAGTTTCCTAGACATATAATAAATAAATAAATAGAAAAATAAATATAAATAAATAAATAAGTAAAAAGAAAATAAAAAAATTGGGTTGCCTCCCAACAAGCGCTTGTTTAACATCGCTAGCTTGACGCCCGAACTAGTATTGAGGTCGTTCCAACTGAATTTTTTTAATCGTATGGGTTTGAAAATTTGGTGCCTGTACAACAGAAGGTAAAACTTTAGTGTTCATAAGGGGCAATAATTTATTAACAAATTCGCAAGTTGGATCTAAATCATCAAACAATATTTTAGGTTCATTTTCATGGAGTGATTTTGAAGTATCTTTTATTAAAGATTCAATTATATCGACACGGTTTACGCTCAGGATTTCACTAGGGTAACTGATGGCGTCATAAACATTGAACTTCATGATTTCCCCTTCAAACTCCATCGTGAGAGTTTCACTTCGCACATCAATCTTAATATTTGCGATATTAAGAAAAGGTCGCCCTAATAGAATGTCGGAAGACCCAGAAGTATTATCCTCTTCCATCTTCACTACATAAAAATTTGCAAGAAAAATCAGTTCATTGACTTTCACTAACATGTCTTCGAGGACTCCTTCGGGATGCACAATGGACCTGTCTGCCAATTGGATTGTAACACTTGTTTCCTTCAAAAAACTCACGTTAAGTGATTCATAAATAGAAAAAGGCATTACATTTATAGAAGCTCTTAAACCACACGTAGCTTTTTTTAATTCTGAAGTGACCTATTTTGCATGGTATTGCAAACATGCCCCTATCTTTACATTTTGTTGGCATCCTTCATTGCAAAACCGCAGACACGTTCTTACTAACGTTTACCTTTTCGTTTCCAATCAATTTTCGTTTGTTGGTGCAAAGTTTCTTAAGAAATTTAGCATATCGTGGAATCTGTTTAATAGCATCTAACAACGGTATATTTACCTATACTTTTCTGAATGTTTTGAGGATCTCTTTTTCCTCCGTACCTATTTGATCTTGTCTCAATCGTCTTGGAAAAGGAGGTTTCATTTTTGATAATGAAGGTTTCGACCGGACCTGTTCGTCATTCTTTTACTTTTCCTGGGTAGAATCTTGGGCATGATTTGTGCCAAGATTTGGTTCCAGTATTTTCCCACTTTGTAATGTCACTGCATTCGCATTCTATCTTGGGTTAGGTTCTGTTTGTGACGGTAGCTTACCCTATGTGCTTAATTTCTCCACCGATGTGGTTAAATCCTTTATAGATGTCTCAGTTTTCTGTTGAAAATCAAGCATATTAGCTATTAATTTATTTACCATGGCTTCTAGAGAAGTACCTGAATTTTGCACTTGTTGTGGGAACCGATTTTGGTATGGCTGGTTATAACGTGGATTTGCCCCACAACTCAAGTTAGGATGGTCTTTCTATCCTGGATTGTATATATTGGCGTAAGGATCATATCGCCTCTAGGGTGGTCTAGGGAAGTTTCCCACAACATCTGAATGGGTCATAGTATCGTCATACAAACTAGGGCATGCGTCAATTGTATGTTCGGGTTCCGCATAAATTTTGCATAGTCGAGCCAGTCCTATTTTTACTGTAAAAAGAGAGTTTACAAGATTAGTAAGTCTATCAACTTTATCTTCTGAGGTTGAATTACTTATCTGGTGAACCCTTCAAGTGGGTTTAGGATTGGCTCGGAATTACTAAGTGTTTGCGGCCATTGTGGATATCAAATCCCTTGCTTGCTAGGGAATCATATTAACCAATGCTCCTCCACTGGCGACATCTATCATATTCATTTCCATAGGTTTTAGACCCTCATAGAAGTATTGGAGAAGAGACTGTTCAGTTATACCATGTTGTGGGCAACTTGCACACAACTTTTTAAATCGCTCTCAATAGTCGTAAAGAGACTCTACATCCTTTTGCTTGATCCTCACAATTTCTCTCCTTAACTTAATGGCTTGCGATACTGGGAAGAACCTGTTAAGAAACAAACGAGAAAGATCAGCCCAAGTTGTAATAGATCTAGGAGCTAGATAAAATAATCATTCCCTAGCAGAGTCTGCTAGAGAAAAAGGGAAAGCACGTAATTTAATTTGGTCCTCAGTTATCCCCCGAGGTTTCATACTAAGACAAACCATATGGAACTCCTTTAGATGTTTATGTGGATTCTCATTTTTCAATCCACGAAAAATCGACAATAACTGGATTAAACCTAATTTAAGCTCAAATTTAGCATCCATAGTAGGATACACAATGCATAATGGCGGTTGATCATCAGGAGCCTCGGCTAATTATCGAATTGTCTGATCCATAGGTGATTGTGTTGGAACGCAAGATATCCTGAAGCAAATCTGATTATAAGAGAAAGAAATAAGATTAGTATGTTACTAGTCTCCGACAACGGCGCCAAAATTTGATGTGTCGTCCGGAACACCAAATATAACCTATTCCGAAAATTAAAGAAAATGACAGTAAACAGAAGTAAGGTCTAATCCTCAGGGACTGGTATGTCGTAAAGAATCTTGTCCGTCAAGATCCTAGGCAAAATCTTGCCCAGGAAAAGCGTCGAAATCTGGAGAAAATAAAAAAAAACAGAATTAAAAGAAATAGAAGATTGAAGTGTCGAAATAAAATAAATTGCATAAAAATTAACAGAGTCGAAGGAAAAAAGGTTTTATCGATATCGAGAGATCCAACCTCCGGTTATCTTGATTCCTCCTCGGTTCAATCATAGACTTTGGATAGCTCTTCTTGTGCTCGAATAAGCCATTTATAGTGGAAGAGGACATCTACGACCACCAGCTCCAGATATAATTTTAACTTTAAAAGAACTTGACTCTAGCCAACTATCGTTCCAATGGGATCGTCTTACACTAGATCATCGTTTCTCAATGACGAATGTCACGCCATTTTGTCTCTTTGGCTCGGCAACCTCTGACACAGTAAGTTAGCAAACCGACTATGCAACCTTCTCAAAACACACAAAGTGGTCGGCTTTGTACAAGATGAAAAGATTACTTTTGTAGGGAGTTTGGACGGAAGCGTCGATCTCGTAATACAGAGAATTGATGAATACTAGGGCGAGAAGAATTAGAGGCGGGTTTTAAGCCTCATGAACTTTGGAGGAACATTTGATAACCTTCGAGTAGAAAAGTTTTTAGTTGCTCATGTTTTTGGGAAAGAACACAAGATAATAAAAATATAGCTTTTTATTGAAACTAGGGTTTTTGGGAGATGGAGGATTTTACAATGATTGGGAAGTAAATAATTCAATTACTGCATCCTCTATTTATAATACATAGAAATCCCTAGTTAAATCCAATCTAAATTCTAAAAGATAATTAGAATTATATCTAAACATTAATTCTCCAATTGGATCTAATTTAAACTCTAAAAGATAAATATAAATTAAATACAAATTAAATATAAATAATATCCTAAATATTAATCCTAATAAAAATAAAATTTTAAAATAAAATAAAATAAAATCAAGTCTTTTTGTCCTATAAGAACTCTCTTCAAGTTCTCCACCTTTTCATAACTTCTCTTCTCTTCCAAAATCATGTTTTTTGCCTCAATTTGTCCTTTGTCTTCAATTTAATCCTTACAAGATAAAAGGATCACAAATAGCCCAAATTAATAGAATCATATTCCCCCTATTTAGCCGATGCTTGCCGTCAAGCATGATTCCTAATCCACTAAGTAATTTAAGTTTTACCATGGAAAATAACACCCCAAAGTTCTACAAACAATTAGGCTTAATGCTTATGAAAATAAAGAGAACCTTTAGTTTGCTGTAGGTAAAATTGAAAAAGTAACCCAATTAAAATACAACAATTAAATCATCTTGAATTATTTCATGAAAGTATTATTTGTGTTCTACTAATTCAACCAGGATTCTTCTATCTGTTCCTATAAATAGATGGTACTCACAGAACTAAAACACACACAAATTTGAGATTATTATTTTGCCCGAAAATAGTGAGAAAATTATTTTCTAAATATAAATTCTATTTTTTGGGAATAGCAGTTATACCGATTTCTATTGAGAGAGAATTATTTTCCTACTGAAAGTAAGAGATTTTTTTGTTTTGTGTTTGACTCGTGATTGTTTGAGTCCATACTCTAAGCGGTTCATGGTATGAGAATAGTGAAGGTCATTTAGCTGAAAGCCAAGAACGTCTAGGATTTATCTAGCACAAAGCACATGCACTTTTCAGGATAAGTTTATTGCTATAAATATCATAAATCGAGTCTATTTTCAAAATTTTAATTTTCCACTGTGATAGAAATCTATTTTTAGACCCGATTTTTTCCAACAGTAATGTCTTATCCATTTTTCTTATCTCTTAGAAAGAGTGAGTTGGTGTTTTCAAGCAACGATAGATTGTAAACATGTAATTATTCCCACTTGGATGCCATTTTGAAGCAACAAAACTATTTTCTTACATTCAAACCTGTAAAACCTAACCTCTAAGATGATTGCATAATGAATGAGCCTATGAGATTACATAATTGACACTCAAAGTTGTCGACTTCTCGGCTTGAGAGATATATGAATATGATTTGTGGCATTTCCTCCTCTTACATCTCATGTCTATTTCTAGGCATTAAAGCCTATCTTTTTTTCCTGTTCCTCGAATACTAAATCATAGTAATTTTTAGGGTTTGAGGGATATGATTTAAGGCTTTAATTTGAGTTAGGGTTGAATGTTCAAACCTTGGGAAACTTAAGGTTTAAGGAATAACCTATGCAAATGAAAGAGATCAAAAATAAGTGGAGACAATTATAGAGTTTGAGGAATAGGAAAATTGGATAGTTAGTTGACATTTGGGGGCTTCATAACCCATGTAATATTGGAAGTCAACTTAACCAATAATTTTGGCTTAGGCAATTATTTGAGATTTCAAGATGTTGAACCATCGAATGCACCATATGTGTTACCATGTGTGTATGGACTCAAGCTCTTTTGCAGTCAAGTTGTTACTAATTTAGCATCAACCTGTTTGATATATACATTACTGCTTTGTTCATTTTAAGTTAGTAACAAGCTTACGGGTTTTCCACATTACCTGGGACCAATGAAATGTCTTATATGGTTTGTCATTGCGGATGACATATATGTGATATGAGTGTGTTGCTTGTGGCCAAACTCACATTACTTTAGCTTCAAAATTACATTGGTCAATGACTTAGTATGGAAAGGTGTTACCGACTAGTATGTATAATTGCAATCTCTAGTCACATTAAAATTGGATCTTCATAACATTTAATACAATGCTTGTTCTTATTTAATACGTAGCTGATTTTTATTTTTATTTTTTTGAATAATCTTATTATAAGTTTTGATCATATTTGCTCTTTTTTTACATAATGCCTAGAACTACCCATAACCCCTCCCTAACCTATAAATAGAAGGATAATGCGCTTTAGCACACTCGAACCCACATTCTCCTACATTGGTAACAATATCCATACCAATTGAATTAACACTCAATCGATCTGATTTTTATTATTGATTTGACGCCAACTTGTTCATTTAAAGTTAGTCTCAGAAATTACAATTATATGTTTATTTTTTTATTAGTCCAAAAATTACAATTATGCGCTTATTTTTTATTACTCCTAAAAATTATAATTGTGTTAATTTTTATCTAATAAAAGATACAATTTTGTGCTTAAATCTTAACTCATACGAGTTACATTTAATACAAAGCTTATTTATATCAATACATGCTACAATTAATACAAAGCTTGTTTGTGACTGAACCTTAACAATGCACTATCGTTGATGACACGGTTCCTTCATTGAATCCATTATTAAGATGTCGATTTCAATAGAAGTCTTAGATGTTCAGCCAATGAGATTATCTCTAAGATACACACAGTAACCTGATGTGGACTTACGATCTTCAAGACAACTTGCCCAACCGGCATTAGAAAATCCAATCAATGCAACCCTTGATGGCTTAAAAATTATTCCATGGTTAAGTGTCCCTGGAACATATCGTAAAATACATTTAACAACACTCCTGTGAATGTACTGGCTCACCTTATTGACATCAAAGGCAATATCCGATCGAGTGAGCACAAGTACTGTAATCCTCCAACAATCTTCTTGTACTTTGTACCATCATCAAGTGGAGTTCTCACCAGAGAAGTCAATGTAGGTAAGTCACCATAGAAGTGCCAACAGGCTTAGCATTTGCCATACTTGCTCGATCCCACAACTCTAGAGCATACTTGTACTGGGAAACATTATACAATCACCTTTGTGAAATACTTCAAGTTAAAGAAAATAATTGAGATCCCTTAAGTCCTTTAAAGAAAACTGCTCATCAAGACACTACACTACTTGATCAATTTCCAAGTCTGAATCACCTGTGATGATTATGTCATCAACATATACAAGAAAAAAACATCCAGCTGTAGTTTTCTTGAAGAACAATGATGGATCTGCACGAGAAGGTTGAAACTGTTACTTCTGAACCAAAAAATCTCTTAACTTTTCAATCCAAGCTCCCGGGGCTTGTTTAAGACCATATAGTGCCTTGTTCAATTTGCAGGCCAAAAGTGTCTCATTTGCATCACAAACTTCAAATCCAAGAGGTTGTATCATGTATACCTCTTCAGCTAGATCACCATTTAGGAATGCATTGTTAGCATCAACCTGTCGTAGTATCCATCATTGTGACACTACCAATGCCAGTATTGTTTGAATTGTGTTTGCTTTAACCACAGAGCTAAATATCTCATGGTAATATAGTCCAGTAGCTTGAGAGAACCCCTATGCCACAAGACGCGCCTTGTTACGGGCTACACTACCATCCAAATTCTTTTTAACTTTGAAAATTCGTTTGCATCCAACAAGAACCTGATTAGAAGGTGGTAATACCAATGTTCATGTGTTGTTTTTGGACAAAGCCTGAAGCTCATCATGAACTGCAAGCTACCAAGATGGATCGACCGTAGCTTCATGTATATTAGTTGGCTCAACTGAGGTTACTGTAGCAGTGTAAACCTTGTTGAATAAACATTAAATGACTATTTTAAGTGAGTTTTAATTTAGTAGTTAGTAGGTGAAAGATCAAGAGTTTTTAGTAGGTGAAAGGTCAAGGGTCAAATCTTTTATGTTTTTCTTTAATAGAATTTATTTTTCAGTTTTTAAGTATAGTGCCTAGTGTCTATAAAAAGGTTTTGTTGATTTCGTTTGTAATATACAAAAAAAATAAGTCTGAAGGAATACAAAAGCCGTGTGTTAATTCGATTTTCAGTTTTCAAATTGGTATCAAGAGCTAATGGCGAATGTAACAAGTCAAATGCCGCTACCACGACTAACGAAGGTGAACTACGAAAACTGGAGCATACAAATGAAAGCCCTTCTCGGATCTCAAGATGCATGGGAGGTGGTCGAAGAAGGTTTCGAAGAACCAACAACTACCACAGGATATACGGTGGCTCAAACCAAGGCGTTGAAAGAGGTGCGATTGAAGGATAAGACGGCACTCTACATGTTGTTCCGAGCCGTTGACGAGTCTGGCTTTGAGAAGATTACCGGTGCAGTTACTTCAAAAAAAGCGTGGGACATTTTAAAAAAAGTGTTCAAAGGAGCCGACTGGGTCAAGCAAGTGCGTCTTCAAACTCTTCGTGGCGAGTTAGAGAGCATGAAGATGAAGGAGTCGGAAAGTGTATCTGACTATATCACACGTGTACAAGCTGTGCTGAACCAACTTATTCGTAATGCGAAACATTAACCGATGCACGAGTTGTGGAGAAGATTTTGAGGTCATTAACCGATAATTTTGAGAATGTTGTGTGCGCGATAGAAGAGTCAAAGGACCTTGCAACGCTCACAGTCGACGAGCTTGCCGGTTCTCTCGAGGCACACGAACAACGTAAGAAGAAAAAGAAGGAGGAGACACTCGAGCAAGCTCTTAAAACCAAGGCATCAATTAAAGACGAAAAGGTATTCTATTCTCAAAATTTTCGAGGCAGAGGGCGTGGCCGTGAATGTCGTGGAAATGGTCACGGTGGTCAAGGCGGTAGTCATGAAGGATACTATAAGGAGAAAGGACAGTTAAGCCAACCAAAATGGCATGAAAGAGGACGCGGTCGAGGAAGAGGCGACCGATCAAACTATTCCAACATTGAGTGCCGTAAGTGTTACAAGTATGGTCACTACGCGAAGGATTGCAACTCCGACAAATGTTATAATTGTGGTAAAGTTGGGCATTTTGCAAAAGATTGTCGAGCCAATAAAAAGGTGGGAGAAACTATCAACCTAGCCTTGGAAGATGAAGCGAATGAAAGCCTTCTCTTGATGGCTCAAAATGAAGTCAACTTCAACAATGACACTCTGTGGCACCTCGACTCGGGCGCAAGCAACCATATGTGTAATCACGAGTACCTATTCAAAGAGATGCAAAAGATTGAAGATGGTCATGTGTCGTTTGGAGATGCATCAAAAGTGAAGGTCAAAGGCTGAGGTACTGTTTTTTACTTACAAAAGAATGGCTTGATAGGGTCAATCCAAGATGTTTATTACGTACCAGACCTCAAGACCAACATTTTGAGTATGGGGCAACTCACGGAGAAAGGTTATTCGGTATTTTTGAAAGACCGGGTGCTACACTTGAAGGACAAGCAAGGGCATCTAGTTGCTCAAGTCTAGATTAGTAGAAATCGGATGTACAAACTGAATTTGAGAAGCGTGCGAGAAAAATGTTTGCGAGTCGACGTAGAAGACAAAGCATCGCTGTGGCATCTCCGCTTTGGTCACCTATATCATGGTGGTCTAAAAGAATTAGCAAAGAAGAACATGGTGCACGGGCTACCGAACATGGATTATGAGGGCAAATTCTGTGAAGAATGTGTGCTTGGCAAGCAAGCGAGAACCTCATTTCAAAAGAAGGTAGAATATCGAGCTAAATATCCTCTTGAGTTGGTTCATACCGATATATGTGGACCAATCACCCCCGAATCTTTCAGTGGTAAAAGGTATTTCATTTCCTTTATCGATGATTTCTCACGAAAAACTTGGGTTTATTTTTTGAAAGAAAAATCTAAGGCATTTGAAGTGTTCAAAAAGTTCAAAGTGATGGTGGAGAAGGCAACTGGTAGACACATCAAAGCCGTACGATCCGATAGAGGTGGTGAGTATACATCGACGGCTTTCATGGAGTATTGCGAGGAGCAAGGCATAAGGAGATTTCTAACCGCACCATACTCTCCTCAACAAAATGGTGTGGCCGAGAGGAAGAACCGGACCATTCTCGACATGGTTCGATCAATGCTCAAGAGCAAGAAGATGCCAAAAGAATTCTGGGCAGAAGCCGTGCAATGTGCCATCTATGTACAAAATCGATGTCCACATGTGAAGTTGGTAGATCAAACACCATAAGAGGCATGGAGCGGACAAAAGCTGACAGTTTCTCATTTTAAAGTGTTCGGAAGTGTAGCTTATGCACACGTACCGGATCAATATAGAACGAAGCTCGAAGACAAAAGCAAAAGGTATATTTTTATTGGGTATGATGAGAAGACAAAAGGGTACAAGCTACTCGATCCGATAAGCAAGAAGGTGATGGTGAGTCGAGATGTGCGAGTAAATGAAGCAAGCGAGTGGGACTGGAACAAATCAACAGAGGTTATCATTGAAGTTAGAGAATCATCAGTTGCTGCATCAACAAGCATACCAACAAACTCTGAAATTACTGATGATGAAGATGAACCACGACAACCCAAAATGCGAAGTTTGCAATATTTGTATAATTCGACAAATGAGGTACACCTTGTATGTCTTTTGGCAGATGTTGAAAATATCAGCTTTGAAGAAGCTTTGCAAGACAAGAAGTGGCAAACTGCTATGAACGAGGAGATTAAGGCGATTAACCGCAACAACACATGGGAGATAGCAGAATTGCCGAAAGAAAGTCAGCCTATTGGTGTTAAGTGGGTGTTCAAGAAAAAGATGAATGCTCAAGGGGAGATAGAACGGTACAAGGCGTGACTTGTTGCGAAGGGATACAAGCAAAAGGCAGGAATCGACTATAACAAGGTTTTTACTCCTGTTGCAAGAATGGAGACAATCCGATTACTCATTTCACAGGCTACTCAATTCAAATGGCTGATATTTCAAGTGGATGTCAAGTCAGCATTCTTGAATGGTGTGCTCAAAGAAGATGTACATCGAACAACCACCCGGGTACATTAAAGTCGGAGAAGAGAAGAAGGTGTTAAAATTGAAGAAGGCACTTTACGGGTTGAAGCAAGCACCGCGGGCATGGAATACACGTATCGATACATATTTCAAGGAGAATGGGTTCAAGCAATGTCCCTACGAGCATGCCCTTTACGTAAAGAAGAATGGAGGTAACGTATTATTTGTTGCTCTTTATGTCGATGACCTCATTTTTATGGGTAAAAATGATGAGATGATAAAAGAATTTAAGGGCACAATGACACGGGAATTTGAGATGACAGATTTGGGCTTAATGAAGGAGACAGGTATTTTTGTATCACAAGAGACATATGCAAAAGAGATTTTGAAGAAGTACAAGATGGAAATTTGTAACCCGGTATCAACACCAATGGAACCAGGTACAAAACTCTCTAAGTTCGATGGAGGAGAACGTGTCGATGCTAGTAAATACCGGAGTTTGGTAGGAAGCCTTCGCTATCTCACATGCACAAGGCCGGATCTTTCATTAAGTGTCGGCATTGTAAGTCGGTTCATGGAGGAGCCAGTTTATTCACATTGGAAGGCGTTAAAGCGAATCCTACGATACATCCAAGGAATGGTGTCACTCTGGTTGTTTTACTCGAAAGCAGAAGATTACAAATTGGTTGGGTACTTCGACAGTGATTGGTGCGGAGACATAGACGATCGAAAAAGTAAAACGGGATATGTGTTCTTTATGGGAGATACTGCGTTTACTTGGCTTTCAAAGAAGCAACCGATTGTGACGCTCTCGACGTGTGAAGCTGAATATGTGGCAGCATCTTGGTGTGTATGTCATGCGATATGGCTTAGAAATTTGTTGAGCAAGATGGAGTTAAAGCAACTAGGTGCAACCGTGATTCAAGTTGACAACAAATCAGCAATTGAGTTGGCAAAGAACCCGATGAACCATGAAAGAAGCAAACACATTGACGTTCATTTTCACTTTATCCGAGATCATGTGAAGGAGGGAAGTGTGAAAGTGGTGCATGTGGCAAGTCAGGATCAACTTGCGGATATCTTCACAAAACCGTTACCAAAAGTACTTCTCGACAAATGCAAGAAGATGATTGGCATGATAGATGGTAGAAGCATTTAAGTTTACGGGGGAGTTTTGTTGAATAAACATTAAATGACTATTTTAAGTGAGTTTTAATTTAGTAGTTAGTAGGTGAAAGATCAAGAGTTTTTTAGTAGATAAAAGATCAAGAGTTTTTAGTAAGTGAAAGGTCAAGAGTCAAATCTTTTATGTTTTTCTTTAATAGAATTTATTTTTCAGTTTTTAAGTATAGTGCCTAGTGTCTATAAAAAGGTTTTGTTGATTTCATTTGTAATATACAAAAAAACAAGTCTGAAGGAATACAAAAGCCGTGTGTTAATTCGATTTTCAGTTTTCAAACCTTTGGCTTATAGATGCCAACTTTGCTCTTGGTGATCATATGATGTGTGTTACCAAGAACAAAACCATGTTTTTGCTCAGTAGATGTATTAGAAGATGCAGCATCAAAAACCGTAGTAGTAACTTTGTAAGATGCACTAATAGTAGGACCAATAGATGATATAGGGGAGATACTAACTGGAGAATGAGCAAAATTAGTAGCAGAGATAGGTGTGAGAGAAGTAGAATAATCAGAAGTAATTGCAGTGGGTGACAATGCATGATGATCTAGTTGGAGAGTCAAAGAAGGAGAAGACATAAACATTGGTAGTGTTGTGATTAGTTTGGTAGTAGCAGATTTGACTGGAGCAACATTTGAGAGTGAAGCTTTGGCAAATGGAAACACACTCTCATCAAATCGAACATGCTGAGAAATATAAACACGGCTAACACGATCAACACACTTATACCCATTTGAAGAGAAGCATAGCCCAAAAAAGCACATAGAGAAGACTGATACTGCAACTTATGCTTGTTATAGGTCGAAGCAATGGATAACACAAACACCCAAAAACCTTGTGTAGCTTGTAATCAGGTGGAATACCAAATAACCTTTCAATTGGAGATATGTCGTTTAAGACCTTTGTGGGCAAAATATTCATTATGTGCATTGTAGAATGAAAAGCATCAGCCCAATAAAAAAATGGCAGTGATGCTTGAGCGAGCAAAACCAAACCAACTTCCACAATCTATCGATGATGTTGTTCGACCAATCCATTTTGCTCAGATGTGTGAGGATAAGAGAGTCTATGTGTAACACCATTCTGCTAGATAAAGAGCAAAGCTTCTAAATTCTCCTCCATTATCTATTTGTAACTGCTTAAGCTTGACACCTAATTGTAATTAACAGAAGTCTTGAACGATAAGAAAGCCTGAAATGCATCTGATTTGTTTTTGAGAAAATAAATCCATGTATGTCAAGAGAAGACATCCACAAATGATATGTAATATGAAAATAAAAAGAATCATAGGAGGCTGGCCCCTACAAATCAGTAACAACAAGCTCCAAGAGAGCAGAATACACTATTGTAGAAGAAGAAAATAGTAGCTTATGGCTTTTCCCATTTTACAAGCATGACATAATGAAAATGAATTAGTTTTGGGAATTGTAATATTACAAGATTTCAAAATTTGATCAACAATAGCAGAAGAGGGATGATCAATTTGTTGATGCTAGTGAGTAAATTAAAAATCCAAATCAAACTTCTAAAAGACTCAGCAGCATTAGTGGCTTCATGTGTAATGTTGACAGCATGAACAGATGTTGCTGGCAGAAGCTTGTACAACCCATCGACTCAGTGCCTTGGAGTAGAATATTGTGAGTTTCCAGATCCTTTACATAGTAATAATGAGGATAGAATTCAAAATAAACTTTGTTATCATTAGAAAATTTCAAAACATACAACCAATTTTTGTGTATATCAAGAACAAACAACAGATCATGCAACAATAGTTCACTAGAGCCTATTAAAAAATGATAAACCAGTACGAAAAATAGCAACATGATGACCATTACCTATAGTAATTGTACCTAACCCATGAGATGAAGATCCAAATGACCCAACTAACATCGGACGCATATGTTGTGGCCTAAAATTAGGATTTTCAGTGACAGAATCATCATAAGAAGAATCATACCTGTAATAGCATCGATGTGTTAAATGTCGTAACTTGCCACAGATCTGACATTGCAGTCGAACATTACCAGAAATATCGACCACACCCTCGCCCATAAGAAAAAAAAGATGCTCGAGTTGGTTGATACGGTTGTGGTGGTGGTTGACCAACATATGTAGGAAGAGGCGTAGACGTAATCTTGTCGGTTAAATCAAGATTCACAAGAAACGTGATCTAAGAGATATGTGATTGTTGCCGAGCCTTAGTGTCCAACTGTGTTGTAGTGATGCCTTATAAATCAAATGACACCCTGCTTGTTGTGATGATAGAAACCACATGATCAAACTCAAGGGGGAGTCCATTGATAATCGTCGATTGTTGTTCTTCCATAGTCACTTGTTGCCTACAACTGAACAATGAATCACATAGATGTTTGATCCTTGCCAGATACTCATACATGGAGAGTTCATTTTTTTAAAATTGTGAAGAAGAGAGCGATACCTTATAGCTTTGGTGGTGGACTGTGTACCAAAAATCCATGTCAAAGCTTCCCAAAGGACAAAAGAAGAGGAAGAATTGTTAATCAATTGATTGTGTAGTAAAGGACTCACAACAGAGAGGAGCCAGACAACTAAAGCTGAATCTTGCTGCTCATACTGTATATATGTCGAATTTTCGACGGAACTTCCATCAACATCAACAAGAACTCGTGGAGGCATTGTAATCATTCCATCAATGAACGAATGTAGGCGTTGTGTCTTTAACACCAGCAAGACATGTTGCTGGCATGCCAGAAAGTTGCTCTCGTCAACAAGCACAACCACCTTTTGAGAGGTGATTGCAAGAGGATTGAAATGCTTGTCAGCATACTCTTCCAATCCCACTGAATCCATGAAAAAAATTACTCTAATACCATATTAGAAATCTAATAAGAAATTAGTGAAATCTTGAATTGAAGCATACTTTTGAGATACAAGACTTGTTTATACAAGAAGACTATAACTAATTAATAGTTAGAAATTGGTTGAGGCTAACTAATAGTAGTTATTTAGTTGCTTTTGTTAACTGCTCTTGCTAACATCTGTTGATACAACCAAATTCAGAATGATTTTTAACTTTACCATCATATATGCAACATATAAACTAACATCTTAAAGTGTTCT
The DNA here is from genome assembly GCA_005610355.1 of Gossypioides kirkii. Taxonomy (NCBI): domain Eukaryota; kingdom Viridiplantae; phylum Streptophyta; class Magnoliopsida; order Malvales; family Malvaceae; genus Gossypioides; species Gossypioides kirkii. The sequence goes on along the minus strand of CP032246.1, from coordinate 25,568,499 downwards.
TCAATACAATGATTGGGCTCTAAGAAATGTAAATTGTGTTTGATTCGAAGAATTTGATCCACTAAAAATTAAAGAAAATCACAAACAAATAATATTAAAATTTGGAAAATCATAAAAATATTTTTGCAAAATTAAAAATTAGAAAAAAATTGAGTTGAAGATTTCATCGCGATATAATTGGCAATGTGATCGACCATTTTCTCCTTGGAAAACAGGTAAAAATTAACAAGGTTTTTTTTTTTTTTGGATAGTTGGAGAATTTGTGAAGATTTTGGGAACGAATTGGTTTTTATAGGGTGAAAATCGATAATCACGAGAGTTAACTTCCATTAAGTTTAATTTGGTTGGTTGGGTCAACACCAAATAAATACATCTATCAAACCTTCTACCTCTAAACTCAGCATCCACTAGTGTCGAAGTATAATATAATGATTTGACATGTACACTAAAACTCAACACTTTTAAATATTGAAATATTTCTAAGAATAGAAAAATAATTTTTTCATAATTATATTAAAATTTTATACCATAAAAGTAAAAAAAACAATTAAAAGTTACCTAGTCAATTATTGTAGAATTGAGGAGACAATATGTTGCCATGTGTGGAAAGCAATCATTTGTTTTTTTGAACCAGAACTTTTATGTGTTTTTTAAATTTCATTTCAAATAAAAATGTTTAAAGTTGCTTTATTAGCAAACAAGTTTCCAAGGATTAATAACACATTCACGCGGAAATTCGAAGCCATTTAAAAGAAACTTTTGATTAATATATAGAGGTTGGTCGTGGGGTCTATTTCTTGTTATTTTCAGTTGCAACACCTGTCCCTAAGCTTAACCATTTATTGGAATTCATGTGATATTTGATAGTTTTGAGAGGATTAAATTATATTATATTTAAATTTTAAATTCAAAATAAATTTGTGGTGCATATTAAAAGTAGATTGACCATTGACCATAAACTCGTTTTTTATATTTTTTGAGTTTTAGGAAAAATAATAAATTAAACTAATTTTCAAAAAAAATTATAAAATATAATATAAAAAAAAATTTTGAGGTCTTAGAAGATGAAATATTTATGGTGAAAAATTAAAAAATTTAAGTATTTAATTAATTTTATTTAGTTTGAAGTTTTTTTTCATTAAAAGTTGAAAAAATATTTTTTGAGCTTTTTCTAACTTTGAATCTTGAACCCTAGACAGTTACATCCTCAAATAAACTCCTGAGTCGAGCCTAATTGAGCACAATAATTCTTTTTAATTGATTATCCCCTATTTTAATATTACTAATAACATTCTAAGAGAAATAAATATTTTTCTATGTTTTTTAATTTGAGATGTATAATATTATATCACAATAACTTTTATTTATTTAAAACAAACTTTATTTATATAGATGATAAAAGTGTATATTATAATTTGTTTAAGTTCGTCTAATTTATAAGCATAAAAATTTGTTTAAATTGTATATATTTATAAATGAATAGTACAAACTCGTTTTAGATACATTTATATTTTTTTTAAAAATATAATATTTTTATTTAATATTTGATAATTAAATATAGTTTTTTTTATAAAAATATTAAATATAAAAGCTTAACATATATTTTTTAATATTTACATTACAATATTTTCATTTATTATTATAAATTAATTTTCATGTAATATAAATTACATAAACATATGAAAATTTAATATATGTATATAGGAAAAAGATCCACTTGTATTGGTGTAAAACTATTTAAAATTAAAGTAATTTTACACCATTTCGTATATTTCTGTACAATTAATATTTTAAAAATTCAACCATCCTTATATGTTGTTCATATAGACCATGTATATCAAATTTGACATGAATTAAAAAATTTCTAACTAATTGTTTTATGGAAAAAAACTTTCAATCATTCAATAAAAATTAATATATACAATATTTTAAATTGATATAATAGATATGTCATATCGGTTCAAAAATTTACATATATGAAAAATACAATTATATTAATAAATTTAATATTTAAATCATTAAAATATTAACCATATAAAAATATATAAAAAATATAAAACTACTTTAATTTTATATCAATATAAATATTTCCTTTTCCATATTAAATAATTAAAAAATGTTCCCAACAAACCTTAAACTTTAGGTCGAAATTTATATATATATATAATTGTTTAAACACATTTTTTAAGGATATATTTGAATGGCGGTATATTTATTTATAATTAGTGTAAAAAAACGATAACAGTAAAATTAAATACTATAATAATACTATGGTGTAAGATAAAAAATAAATTAAACGTATCGTACTTTATCTTATCACCCATCTAAACTCAATTATTTTCATCCAAGCTCTACCCTTATCGAATGAAATTTTGGATAGATGGCACAATTAAGCTATTCCATTGCTTGATTTGTCCTTATGGTTAACCATTTGCTGAGTTAAAATTTATTCGGTATTTGAGAGAATTTGATTGAGTTAGAAAAATAAATCCAAATTAAAGGTTAAAATATATTATTAGTATTTATATTTTAATAAAACTTTAAATTTAAGTTTTTAATTTAAAAACTTAAAAATTAAGTTTTTTTAAAAAAAATTTAAAAGTTTTAGTTGAGTTATTTAAATTGTAAGTATTGTTTATCAAAATTTTCAATTTAGAAATTTGATTAGGTTGTCCTCATATGACGTATCACATGATTAAAAAAAATAAACATGCTAAAATAAAAAATTTTGACAGAAATTACCAATAACAATAATGATTGGATTAAAATTTTTAAATTAAAAATAAGATGAAATTTTTAACTTTTACATGGATCGAATCTTAAATTTTATACAAAATTTAACCCAAATTAAAAGTAAGATAAGCTTTTTAAGCACAATAAATTCTTTTGTACCATCTCTAAATAGATTTTAGCCAATGAAGTTTTGGTTTGGTTGGCAAAGGCAGAGCTCTTGCATTTTGATTATCCTAGTTTGAGATCTATCATTCGCAATTATATGCATGGGTCTTGAAGCCCTACTATGTGCAATTGTCATGTATAGGTTTAGCTCAGTTTATTGACCGTACCAGTTTTTAATATGATTGTAAAGTAATAGTTTGGTTTTATTTTGTGATTTACAAATTATCCTGACATATATTTATATTGCTCCAGTATGAAAATGTGATTTCACGTAGTCTTTATCCCTTTCCAATAGAAAAATAAAAAAATCTGATTTGTTATTACTTAAGTTTTTTTTCTTTTGAATTATAACAACAATGATATTAATAAAATTTGAACTATATTTTTTTTGTGAATTACAAAAGCAACGTAATAAATACGATACGAATTTAAATCACACTTAAAATAATGAATATATTTGATTATCAAACCAATACAAAAAAAAAATAATGAGTTTTTTTTAAGAAAAAAGTGAGTTTACATTTTTGGCAATTGATTGAGTGTTAGTAGTATACATATTTTAAGCAACATTAATATGGTTGAATGTAAATAAATTTGGATTAGGTTACGCAAATCAATATTTTTACGATTTTGTGATATTGATTTGATTTGATTTGATTTGTTTTGTCGTCTACCTAAACAGGCCTTAGATTTGATAACATAATGCATTGACCCGACCCGACCCAAATTATAATCAGGTCTAGCATTGCCCCCGCCCTGACTCTATAAAAGGCGAGATGAAGCATTCTCAGATTCCCGCACCAGAAGCAGTAGAAATTGGCAATTGCTGTGTGAGAGAGAAAGAGAGAGTAATAGTAGTATCAATAATTTGGCTTAGGTTGCATCTCTGTGTCTGATGCAACAGAGAGGAAGAACTAACAACCGTAGATCAAGGTCTTTCTCCAGATCTCGGCTTGCTGTCGAGGGATATTAGGTTCCCTTTTCACTCCCCATTAAAAAAATAAAAATTTTTCTTAAAAAAAATTCAATTCCTCTCAGAGCTCACTAGGGATCTTCTCTGTTAACCATGGCGGCTAACGGTGAGATCTCCACCTCCATATTGATCATTTCTTGTGTTGTTTTTTTGAACTTAGAACCAAAGGACAATTGAAATGGATTGACATTGTTTAATCAACATTTGCGAACCCAGACATGGATCTCTCATCGACCTTTAACTAATATTTCAGAAGAAAATTTAAAATTCGATTGTTCTGTAAATTATATTATAGGATTTGTAGGAGATGAACGCAAAGTTCAAAAGAATTACTGGATTGAACACTCGGTTGATCTGACGGTGGAGGCTATGATGCTCGACTCCAAAGCCACTGATATTGACAAAGAAGAACGTCCCGAAGTAATATTTCCTTTCTTCATTCCTTTCTTTGTTTTCTGCATTGTTTATTTTTTTCTTCATTAAGTTAGTTTTACAAGTTCATTTTTAACTATATTTACAATTTTAAATTTATTTCCTTTTTGGCTTTCATATTTAAGTAAAAATTGTTTATCTATGAATATCTTCAATTGTTATCATGAAACCATAGAGTTTAATGAGCATTTATGCTTATTGTTGCTGCTGTTCTCTTAATTTTAAACTTCCGTTGTCATTTAGATTCCTAAATTTCATTGTTGATATTTGCAGGTGCTCTCCTTACTCCCACCATATGAAGGGAAAACCATTTTGGAACTAGGAGCTGGCATTGGTCGATTTACTGGTGACTTAGCTAAGAAGGCTGGTCATGTTATAGCATTAGACTTCATTGAGAATGTTATAAAGAAGGTCATTGAAACTCAACCTGAGAAATTTTTTAGTTTGCTAATTAATAAGGGACTTGACTGGATTTCATTAATTGCAGAATGAAACCATCAATGGATATTATAAGAACATCAAATTCCTCTGTGCGGATGTCACTTCCCCTGATTTGGCTTTTACAGAAGGATCACTGGACTTGATTTTCTCGAACTGGCTGTTGATGTATCTCTCAGATAAAGAGGTGATTTTTGTTGCTTCTTATTCAATAACATGGAAAAAAACAGGAGTTCGTAGGGGCAAGTTAGCTATTGATTTCAAGTTGTGTTTTCCTTGCTGAATTTGGCTCCTCCATTTCTGGCTTTGAAATTTCTAATAAAGCATATTTTTGAGTATATCTGTCTGAAAGTATTATTAAATGCAGGTTGAGAATTTGGCAGAAAGGATGCTCAAGTGGTTGAAGGTTGGTGGACATATTTTCTTCAGGGAGTCTTGCTTTCATCAATCTGGTGATTGCAAGAGAAAGAACAACCCAACTCACTATCGTGAGCCCAGATTTTACACTAAGGTTTTACTTGAACTTATCTTTTAATTAGATATCATGTGACCTGAGGACTGAAATATGTATGAAACAAAGTGATCTCATCTTTCTTACATATTCAAACATACGTTTGTCATGTATTATAACACAGGTCTTCAAAGAATGCCAAGCAACTGATGATTCTGGAAATTCATTTGAATTTTCTCTTGTTGGCTGCAAGTGCATTGGAGCTTATGTTAAGAACAAAAAGAATCAGAATCAGGCAACATAACATGATCTCATTGATTATTATATTTTTTTTCCATTGAATTTTAAATTTACTGACAAGCTGCAACATATTGTTTGCATATTCAGATTTGCTGGATCTTCCAAAAAGTTGTTTCAGATAATGATAAGGGATTCCAGCGCTTCTTGGATTCTGTTCAGTACAAATCTAATAGCATACTCCGTTATGAGCGAGTCTTTGGACCAGGATTTGTGAGCACAGGAGGAATTGGTATCCTTCAACGAAATATTTTTATTTGTTCTATATCTTTTATTAAAGGAATTTGTTACACATAAGTACAGAAATAGGGAAAGAAAGATGAAACATGCATATTAAACAGTAAAATTTTCTCTTACTGTATTAAATTTTAATACCACATACTGGGATTTGTATACCTAGTAGCAGAAATGGTTTTGGAATAGAAATTTCATCTTTTCCACTGTAATATCTGAACCTCAGAACTACTGAGATTACAGACGGTATACTGCTTCATCTGTAACTTCCTTAGGCTTCACACTTTGTCATAGTTTCTCTTATTTAGTTAGTCCTATTGCATCAACATCCCTCTTATATGAATTTGTTTTTGAGCAGAAACAACAAAAGAATTTGTGGGGAAGTTAGATCTTAAGCCTGGCCAAAAGGTCCTAGATGTTGGCTGTGGCATTGGTGGAGGTGACATTTATATGGCTGAGGAATTTGATGTTCATGTTGTGGGCATCGATCTCTCCGTAAACATGATATCCTTTGCTCTTGAACGAGCTACTGGACTGAAATGCTCAGTGGAATTTGAAGTTGCTGATTGCACCAAGAAGGTTTATCCGGACAACAGTTTTGATGTTATCTACAGCCGTGACACTATTCTACACATTCATGTAAGAGGACTAGATGACTGATAAGAAAAGTTTTCCTTTTAAAATGTTTAAAAGATTTAGAAGTTTAGCATAGGCATCAAAATGAGAATGAAAGTTGCTATTTGAAGAATAATCAATCATTTGGGTTTTTTCTTGATCCACTTTGTTATTCTCATATTTTTGCATCTAAAATCGACTTTCAGGACAAACCTGCACTGTTTAGATCTTTCTACAAATGGTTGAAGCCAGGAGGCAAACTCCTCATAAGTGATTACTGCAAAAGTTCCAAGACTCCATCCGCCAAGTTTGCTGAGTATATCAAGCAGAGAGGCTATGATCTTCATGATGTAAAATCATATGGACAGGTATATTCAAATTAATAATCATTTGCAGTTTTCATTTCATACACTTGTTGAGTTGCCTTGAGTTATTGTTGCAGATGCTTGAGGACGCTGGTTTTGATGTGATTCTTGCAGAGGATCTAACCGATCAGGTTCATTTAAGCCTCTCAATTCCATTTTTAGTTATGTTTTTGTATGGTTATGAATGGCTAATGGAATGTTGTTGTGGTGGTGGTTTTAGTTCTTACAAGTTCTGCAGCGTGAGTTGAACAAAGTGGAGAAGGAAAAGGATGCATTCATCTCTGACTTTTCTAAAGTGAGGTTTTCCTTTTCCATTATCTTGTTAAACCTGTAGAGTTGGATTTAAGTAATAGTACATAACATTGTTTTGGTGAAAATTCAGGAAGACTATGATGAAATAGTTGGTGGATGGAAGGCAAAGCTAGTAAGAAGCTCATCAGGGGAGCAGAGATGGGGCCTTTTCCTTGCCAAGAAGAAGAAGAATTAAATCCTGCTGCCCGCTCATCTTTATGTTACTGAGATAATAAAATAAATGCAGTTAGGCATATGTGGCAAGAAACTATTTCCTGCTGCGATTATCAGTTGTTATTCTAGTGGATATTTTGGTATTAGTATGGAGTTTGTGGTTTGAAGAAATTGTCCTTTTCCAGTAAGTGTCTTGGTAATTTTTCTGCTTCTAATTTGGATCTTGTTGAATGAATTGGATGGTCTGAATCCAAATAGTTCAGATGTCACCCAACTTTTGGTATTAGATCTTCTTTCTAACTTTTAACATATCTCAGATCTGAATATGTGATTTTAGTTTGAAGGCATAAATAAATATTTTATATTTAAAATAATAAAAATAATTAATTATTTTTTTACAAAACGCTATACGGTATAGGATGTATTTATCATTTTTTATCTATTTGAAAAATATTTTTTTTAAAAAAATTATATTTATAAAAAAGACATTAAGAATTAAATACTGTTTAAAAGTTATAAAGTGTATTTTCTTAAAATGAAGTTAAAAACTCCAAACACAAAATCAAGAATTACAAAAAATCAATAATCAAACAAAATTATCATGGATTATTTAAAACAATTTAAAAATCTGATCGATACAAACCAAATACAATGTTATGTGTATAGGGTGAGATATCGGTTGGGTTAAGTTTTATAGATTTTTTAAATCCTTCATCATATTTTGATTCGATTCAATTTGATTTTCAGTTTTTTTTATATTAATTTTTTTATTTATTTTGATAAAATAATTTTTTTATGATTTTTGAATATTATTTGACAAAATATCAATATCTTTTTCATAAATAATTTTAAAAAAAATATTTTTTCAAGAAATTTTAAAGCATTTTCACTGTTTTAAATATAAAATATTTATTTTTACATCATAAAAAATTAAATTAAATTATATATTAAATAAAAAATAGAATTCAATTAAGTTTTGGGTAATCGCGATTTTTGAACTTTCATTACATAAATCGACAAATACCTCAATTCAAGTCATTTTTCGATTTGATCGATTCTTTTTACTCAGCTTTAATTTGATTTGAATCAACATATTTTAAACCTAGATAAGCTCCAAATTTTTTATTGTTTTGCTTGTCAAAAATATAAAAAGTAAATGCGTTAAAAAGATTTTTTTGTGAGAAAATGCATTACAAATATTAATCCTTCAATTGAAGGAAAGTAGACTACTCAAAAATTTCATATTTCATTTATGTCTTAATTTTGAATTGAATAAAGAATTAAGAAAATCTAAATAAGAATCAATCAAATAAATGTTTCTTGAAACTTGAGTAAAAAGTAGAATTTTTGGGGGGCTTCTAGATTTTGAAAGTAAGAACTCTTTTATCTTTATTTGATGTAACTACTTGAGCCGGATGAGAGGAAACTCTAATGTCCAATAAAATTCTTTTAGGACTTCTTTTCACAAATGAATTTAGTAAATTAAAATTTTGTAAAGATGAATAAAAAGATTTATATAAAAGGAATGCTGTAAATATTTTGAAACAAGCAATACTCACTGAAAAAGTTAACATTTTAAAAAATTGATATGAATCTTCAAAATCATTTGAATTTTGATGTAAAAGATTTATAGATGGAGTTAATAATTTTGATAATATATCCAAATGCATTCCTTCTTGATTAAAAGGAATTGCTATAGCTCCAACAAATAAAGTAAATAAAAGCAATATAAGCATAGGAAATTGCATAGTATTATCTGGTTCATGAGGATAAGAAAAAGCCTTAAAGTAATAAGAGCTTCTTTTATTACACCAATTGTATATGGCTGCTCGTTGTTATTCATTGTTAATGTTAATAAAGGAAATAAACGAAAAACTCTGTTAATTAGTTTTTGCTCTTCTTTACCCCATAGTTTTATTGAATAGAAAGAGTTACTTTTTTTGCTACTAAATTTTTGAAAATGAACGTTTAAATGTCTTTCAAAAGTAAGTAAATAGATCTGAAACATATAAAATATTGTTAATCCGATGGTGGACAAAGCTATTATTGCAAAAATCGAGAAATACAACCGTCACTAAGAATTTCATTTTTGGACCAAAAACAAGCAAGGGGTGGAATATTACAAAGAGAAAGTGTATCTACTAAAAAAAAATTTGTGTAATGGGCACGTATTTTCTTAAACCACCTATCAAAACCATATTCTAGCTTTTCTCTGGAGAATATCAAACAATAGCTTCCATGGAATGAATAATTGATCCAAAAGCTAAAAACAACAATGCTTTCGAAAAAACATGAGTAATCAAATGAAATAAAGCGGCTCGATAAGACCTCATACCTAGAGTTAACATCATATAACCCATTTGGGACATTATAGAATAGATTAAACCCCTCTTAATATTTTTTTAAGCAAGGGCTAAAGTGGCCCCTAATAATATCGTTATTCTACTTATCAAAGATATTAGATTCATTATGTAAGGTTTAACTATAAAAAGAGGAAGAAAGCGACTACAAGAAAAATTCCCGCAACTACCATAGTGGCAACATGTATAAGAATCGAAATAGGAGTAGGCCCTTCCATGACATTAGGTAACCATACATGAAGAAGAAATTGTGCAAAAACGTTAATATTTTTTTAATACCATTTATGTCCGTTTTATAATTTATATTCAAGATTCGTAATTATTTCTCTCAATAACATCGTTATCAAAATTTAAACTTACGACCAATTTTTAGTAATACCGTTAATACTGAACCATTTGGTTGTGAAATCAATTACGCTACTTATAAGAAGTCATGTGACTTTCTTTTTTCGTGAAAAAAAATGATATTTCATAAATAATACATTAGTTTTACTCGTTGAATATTTCTGTTCACTAAACATTAAAACTAATCTAGCGCCTAAGATAACTAATTTAGTAATAATGTTTTTTTTTCTAAAATAGTAGTGATATATTTTTCTTAAAGAAATAGTATTGATATTATTACAACTATTTTATTAGTGACATATTAAATAGACTTTTCTTTGTGTTAGTACATTAACCAATTTAATAATACTAGGTGTCACTTTATTGCTTCGAACTATCCAATGAGGCACTGGGTGTCATTCTGGTGTGTTTGGTTGGATCCGTGTATCCGCCAAGGTCCGAGTCTTGTTAATAGGGGTAAACAATGTGAAAAAGAAAAATTGAATAGTAATGAAAAATTGAGGCATATAAAGTGATACGTGATGAAATTGAGAAATGAGAATGAAATGGTAAAATTGATTTGATATTGATATGGAATGAAAGTGGTGTATAAATTAAGATAATATGTGTTCATGTATTATATGATTGATTATGTGAAAATTATTTGATTATTTATAATTTGAATTATAGTAATACCACTGAGTATGAAATACTCAGCGTACGGTTGTTTTCGTGCACATATTAGTAGAAATTAAGGTCCTGGTTCAGCATCCAGATCGATCCCGACCTCAGTATAAACTCGGTGATGTAATTCTCCTCTTTTGGTAAAAGTGGCATGTACTCGGTGTTGTATAGGTTACATGTATATGCTCGTAATGTTGGTTGTAAATATATATATATACACTATATTTTGATATTAGTTTAATAAAATGGTAGAGAGTATATTATAAAATTTGGCATTATGTTTGAATACTAGTAAATTTTGAATAATATTAAGAATGTTTAATTATTGAATTAATATGTTAATGAAATGATTATGATTTAGGTGAATTTGAGTATAAATTGTTTTGGTTGCAGGGTGAAATTACAGGGAAGGTTAGATGTTTATAAAGGGGGTTATATCGCGTTCGAAAAAAAATTTACGTAAAATCTACGGAGCACCAAAACAAGTCTCAATTCTCTTCTAATATGTATTTTGAGCCTCGAGGGTCTAATTAAGGAATTTTATGATTATTTTATAGTATGTTCATCAATTATTTATTTATTATTTGTAAGTTATCCGATATGTCTGGTAATACCCTGTAATCCTATTTCGATGATGATTTAGGGTTAGGAGGTGTTACAGAGTATACCGAAATGTCATCTATAAATACCACCACAAATTGATCCAAGTAGGGTTGAAACACCCTATTCATCATGTCCATAAAAGCAACAGGGGCATTACTTAACCCAAAGGACATTACCAAGAACTCATAGTGCCCATAACGAGTTTGGAAAGCTGTCTTGAACACATCAAAATCTTTCATCTTAAGCTGATAGTACCCCGATCTCAAGTCAATTTTGGAGAATACCGTAGCTCCTTGGAACTGGTCGAATAAGTCATCAATTCGAGGCAAGGGGTACTTATTCTTAATCGTCAGCTTATTTAACTTTCGGTAGTCAATGCACAACCGAAGTGTTCCATCCTTCTTCTTTACAAACAGAACTGGCGCTCCCCAATGTGAAACACTTGGTCGAATAAAACCCTATCCAACAGCTCTTGCAACTGTACTTTCAACTCCTTGAGTTCTTTAGGTGTCATTCGATAAGGTGTCATAGACACAGGAGTTGTACCAGGATAGACCTCAATGCTAAACTCAACCTCATCATGCTTTGGTGGCACACCAGGCAATTCCTTCGGGAACACATCAGGGAAGTCCTTCACCACTCGAATCTTATCAATCCCGGAATCAGATTGCCTTGGATCTAGAATGTAAGCCAAATAAGCCATGGATCCCTTTCTAATCAACTTTTTGGCTTTAAGGGTTGAGATCACATTAGACAAAAACCCTCTACGTTCACCAACTAGAGTTATCTGTCAGTCATCAGAAGTTCTCAGAGTTGCCCTTTTCTTCTTACAATCCAAATTAACTCTGTGATTAGAAATCCAATCCATACCTAGTATAAGGTCAAATTCACTAAATGGCAACTCTAGTAAATCGGCAGAAAAGATTTCCCCTTGAATCTCTAAAGGACAGTTGCGGTATATTTTAGTAACCTCTACAGAGTTACCCACCGGACTTTGAACAGTTATCGCAGACTCAATATTTTCAGCAGTAATCTTAAGACCCCAAGACACAGTACTTGCCATATAGGAATGTGTCGAACCATTATCGAGCAAAGCAAAATAAGGAATAGAATGAACATAGAAAGTACCTGCTATGGTGTCAGGCTCATCACAATCCTCATGTCTCTTAGTAGCATATACCAACCTAGGTTGTCTCGCCCTAAATCTAGAAGCTCCACTACTCCAAACTGGTCTACCTCTAGTAGCTGAACCCGAAGCAATCGGTCTAACCTGTCCTCTACTTCTAGTAGGAGCCTGAACTAAAGCTTGAGACTGACTCTGCATAAAAGAACCAGTAGGAGGATGGGGGCAATCTCTAAAGAAGTGCTCCTGTGAACCGCACCTAAAACAGGCCTCGATCTTTCTCCAACACTCGCCCCCATGTCTTTTATTACAATAAGAACATAGATGCATGGGACGAGGTCTAGTAGAACCACCATCACTACCCATTGGAGTTTTCAAAATCGCAGGCCTCACTCTTGGATAACTAGGCTGAGCTGTCTCCTTTCTAGGCCTCTTAACAGAAAGACCACTCGTAACTGGCTGAGCTGATATGCCCACTGGCTTTTTACTACGCTCCATGTCCTGAACCCTTTGAGCCTTAGTACGAGCCTCCAAACTCTCAGCAGATCTATCTTAACTAACCAGGTCACTGAATACTCTATCGTGATACATGTTAACCCCAACCTGTAGTGAAAGTCGTAGTCCCTTCCTAAACCAATCATATTTTTCTTTTTCATTTGTCACCAGCCCTAACGCATAACGAACTAATCTCAGGAACTCTCTCTCATAATAATTAACAAACATGTCCCTCTGTCTCAAGTTCATAAAGTCGTCCCTACATTTGTCGAGAAACTCCTCACCCACATAACGATCTTGAAAAGACTCCCTGAAATAATCCCTTGTAATCTGTCCAGAAGGAGTAGACTCTTCCATAGTGTCCCACTAATTTTAGGCCTTACCCCTTAGTAAAGAGACAATAGCTCTAACCTTCTGTCCAGCAAGGTAGTTCATCTCTACAAACAATCTTTGTAAATCCTTCAGCTAATACTCAGCAACTGAAGGATCTGTACCGGTTCTACCCTCAAACACCTTCATCCCTGTAGTTATAAAATCAACAGAAATGGGCCTCCTCGGACCCTCAAACTGACCCCCAGTGGATCCACAAAGTAATCTCAATAACTCACGATTAACCGTGGCACTGACCAACTCTATGGTCTCACTATCCCCAGTATCAAGCACATCCTCAACAGGAGCTTCTTCAGCAGGCAAGTCTCCTCCAGCAGCTGTCTGACCCTCAGCACCAATGGGCAGGTCATCCTCATCAACATAAGGCATCTTCTCCACATTCGCCTCCGGCTCGAACATAGGAGTAGGGCCACTTACGGCCCTAGTAGTACGGCCTCGACTCGACCTTGGCCGCGACCAATCGTAAGTCTAGCACTCCTACGTGGTGACATACTAACTATCTACATCAGTAAAAAGTACTAAAGTAAGAATCGGTACCGGAGATTTAGAATAAATCACACATTTATATATATATCATAAATTATTATAAGTCATCAATTTATTTAAAATCCCCATGTAACCCAAAAAATTTTAAAACCAAGTCTGGAGAGCCTCATAGTTCGTGAGTTGAACTTGGCTCTAATACCACTAAATGTAACCCCCTTTACCCGATCCAGAGTGTTCGACTGGATCCAGAAGGTTATATAGTAATTTCACCCACACACACAACTCAATAACCCGAAATCATTTACAAAAAAATAATTATAAATATAAATATATAATATTAAGTATAATTAAAATAAAATAGCATAATTAATATCTCAAAATAAAAATACTAAAATTCCCAAAATAAAATGTATTTACAACCCCAATTATAAATATAATGAACAAGGTATAATAAAAACCCAAAATCAAATTAATTATATAGTAAAATAATATATAAAAAAAGTCTATAATAACGCCTCCAATACCAAGTCACCTAAAACCTGAATACTTGTAAGAACTGTAGGGGTATGAGCTATAAAGCTCAGTATGTCTCTAAAGTACATACAACTTATCATATATTCACAGCAATCATATATATATATAACTCAAAAAGTAACCACAAATCATGTTGCAAACACAAGTATAATGTAATGCACCCAATACTCCAACACACCAACATAGTGAAATGGTTCCCCAGAACCCTTTCCCAACCAATCATCACCAATCGCAGTGTGGTTTTAGTATCAACCTTAAAAGGAATGATAACCACTTCTTCCACCATACAATCCCACCCATGAACACGCAATGGTATGATTACGTAATTATCTCAATATAATCTCAGTCACAATTTCATAGTATTTCTCATATGTTTAAATATCTCAAAGCACGATAAAGTATCACAATAATTTAATCAACACATGCATTGAGTAAATGCATGACATGATCAACATATATTACTTAACTCAATTTCCAATCATACCATTTCCAAATCTTAACACAAACATCACATCAACAACATGTATCTCAATATATCATGCAATCACCCAAATCACAACATCTCAATGATAGGTTAAGTACAATTAGAAACACACCTCAAGCAAATAGAACTCTAGTGACGAGGAGGTCGTCCGCCACTTGCTGTGCGAGTACCCGGTCTAACGGAATTAGATCCTACAAATACAACTAAATATTATTACAATCCTAGCCATCACTTTAACACAAGACTAAACTAAAGTAACTTACGTGTAGCTCTCGAAATCGATGGAGGAAGGGGTTGCACAGGTGGAGGAGGAGGTAGATCGTCCGCCTCGAAATCGTGATCACCTAAACACGAATATCTTATATTAGTAATCCCAAATTAAAACTCTAAAATAACTTAAAGTACAAGATTTAAGATAAAACTGTCAAAATGAGACTTTCGGGTTAGAATTTGGCAAAACGGATAGCAGAATCGGACTTAGGATGTCGAAAAATGGTAGGGTATGATTTTTCGAAAAAAGTCAATGGGTCAAGGTCAACTTTCAAAGGTCAACGATCAGCGGTCAACTAATAACGATCAACGATCAACTGTCAACAGTTAACGGTCAACTGTCAACGGTCAATGGCTGATCAATGATCGGTCAATGACCGATCAACGGTCTGACTTATTTTGGGTTTGGACTTGGTTCAATTGGGTTTGGTGCACTTTGGGTTTGGGTTATTGGGTCTAGGTTTGGGCTTAAAGATTTTTAAAGGGTTCATATGATTTGGGTTTATGGGTTATTGGGTTTGCTTTTTAGGCTTAGGCATATAGTAGCCTACTTCATGCTTTACTACTATAAGGAAAACTAGAGTTTTTAAACCCTCCCAACCGCTAGCGACACCAACCACCACCATGCACGGCGTTCAACCGCTGAACTTAACACACAAACAATCCCAAAACAGAACCACAACCACCATTTCACAACTTACCTACACATAAATCCAACGAAAACACGAAGAAACCACCAAAGAATAAACGGCTGAAAGGGTTTGGTACTTGAATCTCATAAACAATGGTTGAAAAGAAGGAGAAAAGAGGCACGATTTTACTCGCACGTACTCAAGGAATGAATTTATGGTGGCGGTACCTAGCACAAACGGCGAATAATTGAAGTTTAAAGGTTGAAAAAAAAGAAAAGAATGAAAGAAGAGGGGAAAAACGGCAGGCAGGGAGGCAAAATGGAAAAAGAAAGGTTAAAAGGGAGTTAAGGGTGTTTTTATACCTAAGCAATATGGGTTATTTCCTCAAGGGTCCCTAGAGTATACTAGGGTTTCTAAATTGACCCTGAACTTTCACACTCAATTCAATTCATTCCCAAAATACCAAATTGTCCCCAACATATAATTTAATGCCTAACTAAGTCCTTGTAACTTCTAAAAATTACGACAAAGCCCCTAAAATTTCAAAAATTCCCAATTAAGTCCTATAATAAAACTAGAGTGTTACAGCGGTGACGGCAACAGAGCGACAGTGCTAATGCTAGTAACCGTTTAAAGGTGAGAAAGGTTGATATTACCACTCTCGGGCATTACCTTCATACTATAAAAAATTTGGTCATTAATTTACCAAATTTTAATTTCAAATTGAATGGTAGAGAGAGTAACAAAGCGACCGATAGGTTAAGTGTTTTAGCATTACAAAACAAATGTAATTTGATTTTTGATATGGATTATTCGCAGGATATCCACAATTTTGTAATGGATAATTTGGTTTAAATGAAAGAAGTGGCCTTCGGGCCTTTTTTTTGTCAAAAAAAATACTTATTCTTGTTTTGGAAACAAAATCAAAATAGAATAAAATTTGTTAAACGGCGAGAATAAATCCCGAAATAGAATTATTCACTTAATTATTATCTAGAAACAAAATTCAAATATAGAATAAAATCTACTGAGCGGCAGAAATAAATCCTGAAATAGATTTATTCAATTAATTTATTAATTGGAAACAAAATTAAAATAGAATAAAATCTGTTGAACGGCGGGAATAAATCCCCAAATAGATTTATTTGATTTTAATTTTTATTCTCAAATAAAATATGTTTTTTTTCCTTGGTGTTTCATTCGTCTCGGATTAGAGAATTGAAAAATATAAAACTGTCTTAAGATTGTTGGACAAAACACGTTAGCGAACACATATAAATATAAATATTTATAGTAAATACAATATCTGAATAAAATAATATAAACAAATATTTATATTTATGTAAAATCAGTAGATCTAAACAAAATCAATTTAAATAAATATTTATTTTTATATAAAATATCATATCTGAAAACAATTTAATTAAACTAGATTTGAATAACCAAAAATCGAATAAGAGAATCAAGTTTTACTAGATGTTGAAGTCTGTTTTCACAGTTTCCTTAAGACAGATTCGGTCGCTCTTATGGTACTTGTAGAAACATTGGTCGTCTATCTCCCAAGATACAACAACACAATGATCTCAGCAGTAGTACCTCTGCAGTGATCAACGAACAAACCTTGCCTTCTTCTATCACCGAAACGTTGGAAAATTTGGAGAGAAAATTTTTTTCAAGAGTGAAAACAAAATAAAATCGTTGTGTGTCTCTAAAAAATTATGCAATATTCTTTAGGCTTTTATAGGCATTCAAATGTGAAGGAATTTAGGCAATTTTCGTAAATAAGTGTAACACCCAAAACCCAAACACCATCGCCAGTTAGGATTTCCGGTGTTTTACTGTTCATTTTTCAGTGTTTCATCTTTAATACCATATTATTCAACTTTGTTTATTAAAGTTATCACTTCACACACACACACACACACACACACACATATCACCATAAACATAAACACAATTTAATAAGGGTAAAAATGGCATTTCCAATATTTTAGGAGACTTCTATCGGTACCTGATGGTCAAGTATCAGTAGTAGTCAAGTCAGTGAACAATTTAGGAACTGTGCAGATTTCTACCGGTACTTGTGCTAGCTCTACCGATACAAGTACGGATTCTACTGATACAAGTCATTCATTTACCGATACCAAAAACTCCAAAGACCAAAAATCCTCACCCTACAACTTCCACCAATATAAGCATACAAACTACTGATACATCAATACTAAAAACTACCAATACTTGTAATTCAACTACCGATACAACTCAAGTCAAAGAACAACCTCTCTCCTACCCTGTACTTCTACCGATACATGCATAAGTTTTATCGAAACAAGCATGCAGAATCTCAAGAATTATGCCAAGACACAAGTTTAACATCTCAAACACATCCAACACAAGTTATGCATTAGGTCATCCCACAACATACATAACTTTTAAGTCTTTACAAGCATCTTAAGCTTAAATATCTAAATTGTACATCATGCATATACACATTCAACATAGTAAGATTTCAACATCTTTAGTACAACAACAAAGGTTAATATCATCCTAGTACATGCCAAATAACCAAGTGATGTAAATACTACTGAACAAGCTCCCGGGATAGTGTGATGTCTTCAAGATGATCTGATCTTCAAGTCACAAAATGAAATCTATAAAACAACAAGAAGTTCACTGGTAAGCTTCATAGCTTAAGAAGTTCGCAAGGTTCATCAATTTACCAGTCTTAATTGATAAGCAACTTTATAAATCTGTCGAGTCAGGCAACCGAACTTCAGAGATCGTTATTCATTTACTCCCTATTGACTAAAAAGTCATGATGCGTATTTATTCCCTATTGACCCAGAGGTCATGCTTGTTACCAGTATACGATGTTATTCCTAACCATCGATACGATATATCTCTTCCCTACGATATTGCTCACACAAAGCTAACGAGAAAATGCATCAAGCATAAATCCCAGCCATCGTGGGGCCTGTAATCCATTCTTGGATTCTATTCACCTTACGGTGACTCACGATGCTGTAGAGAATCCACAACAAATATAGGATCTCAGGCATCGGACCAATTTCTATCCTTGGCACAAGGCCGGGAAATCCTTATCTCGTCGTTTCTATCTTCCACGTTTCCAATCATCGTTTCTCATGTTCAAAAATCATTTGAAAGGTAATTATAAGCAGTTATTAATAAGAATTTAACATTACGAACTTACCGGACTGGATTGCAATTGTGAATGGATTCCAAGGACTACTTCGCTAATTTTCCTTTTCCTCGATCGGTGGCACGGTCGTAGTCTACATTCACAAATCATTCTATATCTCACATTAAATCACCCAATTAATTCATTTAACATAATATTGTCCTTTTTGGTAAAATTATGATTTTACCCCTAATACTTTCCTTTTATTCAACCTAGTCCTTTCAACACAAAACATGCAAAATAACCATTTCCTTTCTAAACCCTTAGCAGTCGAAGGTTCCAAACCTTCACACAAGTCCTTAAATTTCATTTATTTCACACCAAATACACTCAATTTCATCATTTTAACATTTTAGTCCTTAAACCCTAATTTTATCAAAAATCACTTTACAAAAATATCAAACCCAATCATCAAGCATACAAATCCATCAAAAACTTTCAAGAGAAAGCATATTCAACAATGGAAAAATTTATAACATTTGAAATATTCACAAATTAATCCTTAAGTTAACTAGATTAAGCTAATACGGACTCAAAAACATAAAAATTACTAAAAACGAATAAGATTTACTTACTCAAATGATGAACTAAAGCTCAACAGAGCTCCTTTAATGGCTTTTAGGGTTTTCGGTCAAGAAGAAGAAAGAAAAAGTGGAGAATTTTGACTTATTTTCTTAAGTTTAAGCTTAAACATTTTAATTACTATTTTACTATTTTGCCCTTCTAAATTCTCATTCTTTCTTCTTAATTTCTAACCCATAATCATCCATACCTATTTCCTTGGTCTAATTCCTATTAAAGGTTCGTGTCGCCCATGTTGTGCAGGTGCGCTCTAACCCCAATGGTTTTGGATTTACAATTCCTTGCATACAAGGCAAGATTTCAAGTTTAGTCATTCAATAATCTCTTGCTGGGTTTTCATATATATACATATCCCACACTTGGTATCTAACCAATGTGGGATCTAAGCTTTTCTTTTCCTTAACTTATTCACAAGTGGCTTACTTTGAGCATCAATTTCTAATTCATCACTGAACCATTTTAAGCATATGATATACCACTGTAAAGGTCTCATGGAGTAGAATATAGAACCATAATTTTAGGATTCAACCCTCCACCTTTACCTATCAAGAATCTGTCTCAAAGTTACCAAAAATATTATTTTTCCAACATATAGTTGTATAGTGGTGGTGAAATCAATTTGGCTAGGGGCGAATCAGAAAATTTTTGAGGGGTCAAAATTAAATTGTACTTTTTATGATAGTAAAAATGCAATTTTACCATTTTAATAGCCTATATCTTTATAATTTTTAAAGGATTAGGTCAAAATTTTATCATTTTGGAGGGCCAAGGTACAATTTTACCATTACAAATTTAAAAATTTAAAGATCCTACAGAAAAAAAATTTCATTTTAAGGAAAGTCGAAACCTTGCCAACCCCAGATTCGCCATTGAATTTGGCACTACCAACTCCTCACTAATGAATGCTAAAATTGGCACCGTGTGTTTTCTCCTTGAGAAATTATGTAAAAGATGCAATATATAAAGTAGTCTCTATTTTTAATAATTATTGTGACGATAAAATTATTTGTATCACACACGAATGTTTTTAAACCTTCTTACGAGATTAATTTTTTTGGTGAATTACAATAACAAGGCAAAGCCTGAACAACAAACGCAATTAGCACGACTCGAACTAAGACCACACTTGAGACGGTGAACACCCTTAACCATCAAACCATCACATAGGATTCCTTACGAGAGTAATTTAATCACTCATTAGCATGTTTGGGCTTCTCTTAGGTCTAGCTTCTCGTTTTTAGTTCACTTATGTTTTCAGCCTCTACTTATGAGAAATTTCTTTTTTTTTCCGAAATTGTTGATACTTTCCTATTTAGATGTATCGACATTTCACTTTCAAAGTTGTATTCATTTTCTAAAAATGGGTCAAGTCTTAAGATCGTCTTCAAGATCTAAAATGAGTTGAGCATCGAGATTTATATTGAGGTATTTTGAGAGGGTGGACTCTTTTTGGAAAAGTATTCAAAGTGTAGTATGAAGCCATGGTTTCAAATCCCCACCAAGAGAAAATGCTCACATTATTTTGGTAGGTAAGGCACTCCCACTACATGAACCTTTCGAAGCTTTTGATAGAGGTAGAAAATAAAATCCTAAAACGGGGACAATATCCAACTATTAATGGGGTTATTGACTACCTAATAGATGACATTTTAAACACTTATCTTGAATGAATCGATCTCTCTCAACACTTTTCATTCTTAGCATGAAGATCCATGCATATTGCACTTGTTCACCTCTCATATAAGGTGTGATATATATAATTATATGGCTTAAGTATACATAGTAATACATGTGTGAATATGTTAATAAATGTGATTATGCCATGCGTTGTTATTGAAAAGGTTAAAACTTAACATCAATTTGCTACCCATTGTTATTAGCATTATTTTTAAGTTAATGAAAAATTTAGCCACTAACATTTATATGTTTTGTCAAAATGGTTCTAATTGTATTTTTGAACTTTTTTTGGCTATCAATCTTTGTTATTTTTTTCAAATTATTTTTTTTAACAGATTTGATGAGAGTACCGTTAAAAAAGTTAACCAGATGATGTGAAATTTCATACGTGGAATATTTATAATGAGCTGCAATTTATTACTTAGATAACTCAATAAAATAATTACATGTGGAAAATAATAAAATAAATAAATAATTCATGAAGTTAAAAAGTATCTCTTAATTTAAAGAAAATAAACGTAATTATCTATAAAAAAAGTTTCAAAATGGATGCACACATTCAGTATTTTCGATTTCTTTTATTAATTACCTTTTTGAAACCTCTCAATAAACAAACATATGCATTCATTTTGGAACTTTTTTAGATAATTACATTTATTTTCTTTAAATTAAGAGTTATTTTTTTTAATTTCATGTATGATTGATTTATTTTATTATATTTCACATATAATTATATTATTGGATTACCTAAGTAAAAAATTACATCTCATTAAAAATATTCCACATCATCCACGTTAATTTTTTAACCATACTTTCATCAAATCGGTTAGAAAAAATAATTTAAAAAAACAAAGGTTGATGGTAAAAAAAAAACTCAAAAATACAATTAAGATAATTTTGATAAAACATATAAACATTAGTGACCAAATTTATCATTAAGACTTATTTTTATTGTTTAATATTTATGTCGTAAAGAAGAGGATAAGATACCGAGATCGTCACCCCTCACCAACGCATCAGCCAGTTCTACTGGTAACAAGTTCTAATTTTATTGCATCAGCAGTATATTTTCTACATTAAGACATTCACATATTAATGCCTAGCATACCAATTTTCATTTTATTATAGTATTATAATGAAAAAAATAGTGATAATTATCATATTACCCAGAACCAATTACAAACTAATATTAAAAGTCAAATTCCATGTTAATAATCTAATTATCATTAATTTAGTTATTTGTAATAATAGAACTCCCACTTTTTATATTGCACGAATGATATAAAAATAAAAGTAAAAATAAATAAATAAATAACCAAACGAAGGGAGAAGAAAAATAAACTCCCACCCCCCACTAATTTTAATAAACAATGTGTATTATTCAAAACAACTTATGTATTTTGTTATTGATTTTTATGACATGGTTAATAATATCTGTAATGACATAATTTTATCCGGCCCAAAATATATTATTCAAAACGCAATTACTTAACCAATAAACAAAAATATATCAAAATCCAATAAATAAAAAATTAAATAAAAATCTAAGTCCATTAATATATATTTTTTTTTTTTTACAAAACCTAACTACCTAAATAACTCGAAGCCGAACTAACCCAAATACTCATAATCCAAATTACAACCCAAAAATCAAAATCTAAGTCCATTAATATTTTTTTTTTTTTTTTTACAAAACCTAACTACCTAAATAACTCGAAGCCGAACTAACCCAAATACTCATAATCCAAATTACAACCCAAAAATCAATTACCCTAACTCAATCCTAAAACCCACAACTTAAATAAAACCCTAAAAACTAAACAAGAACACTATGACCCCATGACCGATCAAGGGTCATTTTAGGGAAATTAAGAAAAGAAAAAGATTTTTTTAAGAAAGAAATGAAGATGATTTTTTTTTTTTAAGATTTTGGCTTTTATAAAGCCTTTAAAACGATGTTGTTTAGGCTTTATTTCAATAGTCTTAAAATAACGTCGTTTGAATCAAACCCGAATTGACCCGAACCAGTTCGGGAATCCGTGTGTTTTTGAGGTGATGGGTAAATTGCCATTTTAATCCTTCCACATATTTGGTTTATTTCAATATAGTTTTATTGTGTTTTTTTAATTTGATTTTGCCTCTTTAATTTTGTTTGCTTTTTAATTTAGTCCCTTGACCAGTTGTTGATCCTTTTGGGGAATGAGACGCGTACACATTGGGATAATTACTATTCTGGTCCTTACATTTTTATATTATTTTGATTTAATCCTTTATTTTTTTATTTTTTGTAATTTATACTCAAAATTTCTTAACTGTTTCAATTCAATCCCTTTTTTACTATTTTTTTTATTTTTTATATTCAATATTTTTTTTTTATTTCTTATGTCATTTTACATTTTTTTCCCTTCTTAATTACATGTTTTTATTTATCTTTGATTTAATTATGTTTTATTTTACCATTATTATAATTTTTTTATATTTGTTATTGTTAGCGTCGTTAATTAATGTTTATTTTCATTATCATTATAATCGTATTGTCATTTTTATTTCTCATCATTACTATTATATTTTTTATTTATGTTATTAATTGTATTTATTAATGTTATTTATTTTATTTTGCCATCATCATATTGTATATTATGCTTACACATGTTCATTCATTTTGGTATAACATTCAAATAAATAAGTCACACGACACCTTAAGTTTCTTACGTAACACATAAGCAATTTTCAAAATTGAGACAATTTTTTTTACTTAGGGAACTCGAGAAAATTGTACTCTAACTTACTAGGTATGGTTTTCTCTTCGAATCGATGCAATTGAATATCCTACTTAAAATTAAAAAAAATATACAAGTTTGAGCAATAATTAGAAACATTCTTTATCTTCAAAGATTCGAGGTGTTGTGCCCTAACTTATTGGATATGACTTTTTCTCTCGATTGACTCAAAATAAATGAGCTTTCTTCATGAATTTTAATTTATATATGCCATCGAATTGTATCTTTCTCGCATTTAAGGGTCGCATTTTAAATTCTTCTCAAATTCTCGATTTTCAACGACTAAGACATTAAATAATCAACTAGGTATCAATTTTGGGCGTGTGAGGGTGCTAATCCTTCCTCATGCGTAACTGACTCCCGAACCCTTTTTTTTATTTCAAAGACCAAAAATCATCATTTTAATATTTTTAAATATTTTACGAGGTGATCCAATCAGACCGAATTACAAAGGATATATGGTGACTCCATTTTTCTAAAAAATAATAAAAGTCGGGACTTTCAAAAAAAAAGTTTCGACAGCTTGGCGACTCCGCTGGGGACAATAAGAGAGTCAAGTTTCGAGTCAATTATTTCTTGGTCTTTTTGTTGAAAATTGAGAACTCGGTTTAAATTAATTTGCGATCCCTTGCATTTCATCCTCCATGTGCTGCTTTGTTACTAATGTTTGTGTTAATATTGTTAGGACATAGGTTTTTTTTTCATATGCATTGCATAAGTGTTCTATTACACCCTTTTAAGTGGAAGTGAGAAATTACTCCTTCGTGAGGTCTTCGCCTCCGTGCAGGATAGTGGATCACTTTCGGGATACATTCGTACCTATGTTTTCGTGAAGTTTCCACTTCCGTGCAAACATATGAGAAATGTATCCCCTGAACTGACTCAGTCCATATGAGCCTATAATGGGTGAGAATTGAGGAATTTATCGGTTTAGGTACCTTTACTTTAGAACTCAAACCGCATGTAATGGACTCTAAAAGCCTACCATAAGTAGAACCATGCTGAACCTTTAGTAATTACTCAAATAGAGTGTTAAAGAGAGACGCTTTTATTCTTTGTAATCTATTTTCCCGGTAATTGATCGCATTGACCTACTTCATGTCGTCTTTGTTTTGTTTGCATTGTATTCTAATCTTAGGAAAGGTGTTGATTCATGCTCGATTACTAAATAGAGAACTGGTCATGGAAAAAGGGTTTCTTGATAAGGTAGATAACAAAGTGGCCGTGCGTATATGGTTAGAGGAAAACACTGTATTTGCCTTATGAAAGAAATTTGATTTGTAGTAAAGTTGTTTTAATGGAATTGAATTGAGAATCAACACCTTTTTGCATGCATTTTTACCATTCATTAACATTGCATTACATGCATTAACTTCAAAACAAATTTCCTAATTAATTAAAATTATGAAAGTTACTCTGAAAAAGCTACAAATCCAACACCGTTATGGTACTCATGCTAAATCTAAGACTATGGATCAAATGCTAGAAAGATTGGAATAGATCCAAAAAGATATGCAAGATCAGTTGCAAGCGCAGCTACATGATCAATTAGCCAAAGTGCAACAAGACATGAAGAACCAAATAATAGAATCACAAAGGGATATAATCAATGAGCTAACCCAATTACTAGCTGGAGGAGCTCACAAAGGGAAAGGTCTTACAGTGAACCCTAGAAAAGAGAGTGAAGATCTTCCATATCCCCCGGGTTTTACACCGGTGCATGTCCAGCAGGAGACATATACGCGAGGAGCATCTGTCACCATAAGACCACAACAGTACCTGACTGGCACATCAAGGCCAACGAATTACCCAATGGGCTCTAGTTGCAACCGAGGAGATAACCCGATCAATCCTGTCATACTAGATTTAAGCGAGGTAACAGAGACAAAAAAAGCAAGAGCCGAACTTCCAAATTAGCTAGAGGAGCGTTGTAAATGACTGGAGGAAAGGTTCAAGGCAATGGAAGGAGTCGAGGTTTTTTACGGGATTGATGCCAAAAAATTGAGTTTTGTCCCGGATCTAGTACTTCCCCCAAGTTTAAAGTCTCGAAATTCGAAAAGTACAATGGGACTAGTTGCCCAGAAGCACACATCATAATGTTCTATAGGAATATGACAGGAAATGCCAATAATGATTAGCTGCTAATCCACTATTTCCAGGATAGTCTGACGGGATCAGCTGCAAAGTGGTATAACCAATTAAGTCGTGACAGGGTCATTTCTTGGAAGGACTTAGCACAGGCTTTCATGAAGCAATACAACCATGTTACTAACACGACTCCTGATAGGATCACGTTACAGAACAAACATGGAGAAGAAACCGAGCAAGAGCTTCAAGTAATATGTCCAAAGGCGTCATACATTAATCACCTACTAGAGAATGCTACTAAAAGTTTCTCCGACATGGTTATGTTTGGGAAATGATTGAGAATGCAATCAGGAGTGGGAAGATAGACGCGGGGGAAAGTGTTAAGAGGTCTGCTCCTAGAAGGAAAGACAATGAGGTGAACAACGCAAGCCTGTACAGAACAAGCTACTCAAAGCCGGTTATGATGGCACAACCTAAGGCCATGAAATTTAACTACCGAGGCACCCTGAAGCAAGAACCTAGCTCAAGGTTACATACTGACATGGTCTAGTTTACCCTCATCCCAATGACATATAAGGAGCTCTACCATAATCTGTTCGACGCCCATGTAGTTTCGCCATCCTACTTAAAGCAAATACAACCCCAGTTCTCAAAGTAGTATGATGCGAATGCTCAATGCAAATATCACGCAGGGATAACGGGACACTCGATTGAAAACTACACCGGCTTCAAGAAATTGATTGAGAGGTTTATTAAAATGGGAATTGTGAGGTTTGACGACCTAACGGGGCTCAATGTAGCTGGAAATCCATTACCCAATCATCTTGATCAAGGGGTAAATGCGATAGCTGAAGATAGGAACGCTAATACCATACCCGAAGAAAAGAGTGGAGAAGAGAATCTATCAAGAATTCGCCCCTACACCTTAGAAGTGTTTTGGACAACTAGACTGTGGAGGAGCTTCTTGTAGTTTTTAGAACTTTTCCAGAGTAATATTTAGAACACACTTATTGCTCTAAGCCCGAGAGCAATAAGGATCCTTTTGTAAAGGACACATGACCCCTATCTTTAATTTCAGTAAAATGATGCATTTTTTATCCCACTTGGAAAACATCTTCCAATTCTTTTTATACATCTTATACTACAATTAATCATTCTTAAATTCATTCATTCTTTGGATCCCTTTTTGTCCCTATGATAGGTCCTTTGATATGAATGATATGAGTAACGTTGTTATTGACTTAGAGCCTCATTTTGAGCAAGATGTGTGTTCAGAAAAGCCTCAGGATTTTGAACATTGTCAAGATTATAATTTGTCTCCTGATCTGTTACGGATAGTCAAGCAAGACGAGAAATAAATCTTACCTCATCAAGAATCAGTGGAAGTTGTAAGTTTGAGCGATGAAAATGAGAAAAGAGAGGTGAAGATTGGGACATGTTTTATTGCAAAAATAAGGCGAGATCTCATTGAATTGCATCGAGAGTTCAAAGATGTATTCGTGTGGTCTTACCAAGACATGCCTGGTTTAAGTACTGACATCATGGTACACAAGCTCCCTATAAGAGAAGAATGCAAACCGGTTCAACAGAAGCTTCGAAGGATGAGGCCTGATGTATTGTTGAAGATAAAATAAGAGGTCAAAAAATAATTCGACGCTAGTTTCTTACAAGTGGTCAAGTACTCAAAGTGGGTAGCCAATGTAGTTCTAGTTCCTAAGAAAGATGGGAAAGTGTGAATGTGTGTAGATTATCGGGATTTAAACAAGGCCAGCCTAAAGGATAATTTCCCGTTACCTCACATCGATATCTTAGTGGACAACACGGCAGGTCATTCTATATTTTCCGTCATGGATGGTTTCTCTGGGCATAACTAGATAAAGATGCACCCTAAGGATATGGATAAAACTATACTCGTTACAATATGGAGAAGCTTTTGTTATAAAGTGATGTCATTTGGACTAAAGAATGCGGGAGCGACATATCAAAGGATCATGGTGACTTTGCTCCATGATATGATCGCAAAGTCCCGAATTGGAGAAGAACATGTGAAGGTTTTAGAAACTGTTCTTGTGATTAAGAAAATTCCAACTGAAGAAAGAAATTATATGTCGGTATAGAAGGCCAAAAAAGATCATATCTGACAACGTTTTGAATTTGAAAAACAGCACGATAGCAGAGGTTTGTATCCAGTTCAATATCAAGCACCATAACTTCGCATCATATCGGCCGAAAATGAATGGGGCAGTGGAGGTAGCTAATAAGAACATCAAGAAGATTTTTGAGAAAATGACAAAGCTTACAAAGATTGGAACGAGAAATTACCATTTACTCTCTATGCTTATCGAACGTTTGTTAGAACTTTTACCGAGGCAACACCTTTCTCATTAGTATATGGTATTGAGGTAGTTTTACCTATTGAAGTCGAGATTCCTTCCCTCCAAATTTCGTCACAAGTGAAGTTAGATGAGGCAGAATGGATCCAATCAAGATATGATCAGTTAAACTTGATTGAAGAAAAAAAGCTGAAAGCTATCTGACACGGTCAGATGTACCAAAAGCAAATGATGCGAACTTATGAAAAAAGGTTCGCTCTAGAGAACTCCATGGGGGAGATCTAGTTTTGAAAAAAATCTTTATTATACAAAAGGACTTTCGAGGAAAATGGATGTCAAATTTGGAAGGGTCGTATGTGGTAAAGAAAGTCTTTTCTGGAGTAGCTCTAATTCTAATCGAGATGGACGATAAGGATTTATATAACCTCGTGAATTCAAACTCAGTGAAGAAGTACTTCGCCTAAAAAAAAGGTCGAAATGAAAACCCGTAAAGTGCTTTTCAAAACCTAAAAAAAATGAGAGACCAAGATAAAAACTCGCAAAGGGTATCTCGAAGCCTAAGGAGATTTGAGTCGAAAACCCAAAAGGATGGCTCAGATTTGGATCAAAGAATTGGAATGAAATGGTCTTCTCTCTCAAAGTAATAGGATGGAGGGACGTTACATCTTGGTCATCGACGAAGTACTCTAGGTTTCATGGGCAAAAATCAAGCTAGAATGGTCCTTATCAAGTCAGCTCAAAGAAGTTCACACCTTGATATCTGGGGCACTTGATTTCATTTATTTTGCTTACCTTGTGATTAGCAATTTTTTACTGATGTTTGTCATTTTTTGACCAATGTCTACCATTTTTTTAAATCTTATCATTCATTGCCTTCATTTGAGCTTTGACTTTAATAAAATTCAATCTTATCCATCTTACAACATTGTTCAAGCATTTTTTTTGCATTGAAATAACAATTAGTGGACTAACAATAATATAAGGTATAAAAGGATTTCTGCATATTGCTCTGGAAAATTTCTAAAATAGGACAGGGACCTGAAACAGAACTACTAGTTAGAAATAATCAAATCCGAAGGTTGGAGGGATCTTGAAACAAGTAGCTCAAAGTATGACTACCTCTTCAAATGTCATATTGAAGACACCAAACTTGAAAGGAAGACATGGTGACACATCAGTGATAGAACTTAGGCAAAGGACAATCAATGTTGACTTAAGGACTAAAAAAATAAAATCATTCTGAAATATGACATTTTTGCGTTCATACCATTCATACCATTCATACTCATCTAGTTAGGAGCATTTTTTTCATTTAAATCATGGCATCCTAGTTGCATGGCCTAGATAGAGGCCTATAAAACAAATTCTACAGGTCATATCCCTTAGAGAATGACATGATAGATCAGTAAAACAACAACTCCTATATCCCTGAAGTTGCAGTGGAATGGAGTAAAACAGCAGTAGCAGATCTCAATCTCCCTGAAGTTGCAGTGGAATGGAGTGAAGTTACAATACCAAATCTTATACCCCTAAAGTTGTAGTGGGTCAGATTGAAGCTACAGAAACAAATCTTGATCTCCTTGAAGTTGTAGTGGAGCAAGAGGAAACAACATTAAGATCTATATCCCACAAGTTGCAGTAGATTGGATCAAAAGTTACGAAAGCAAATTTTATCTCTCTAAATTTGCAGTAGAGCAAGATGAGGCTACAACATCAAATCCTATACCCCTGAATTTGTAATGGATTGAATTAAAGCTACAAAAACAAATCTTATCTCCCTGAAGATGCAATGGAGCAAGATGAAGCTACGACATAAAATCTTATATCCCTGAAGTTTCAAGGATCGAATTAAAACTACAATAGCAAATCTTTATCTCTTTGAAGTTGCAGTAGAGCAAAATGAAGCATTCACATCAAATCCTATACCCCTAAAGTTGTAGTGGGTCAAGTTGGAGCTACAAAAGCAAATCTTATCTCCTTGAAGATACAGTGGAGTAAGATGAAGTTACGACATCAAATCTTATATCCCAAAAGTTGCAATGGATCAAAATGAAACTACATTAGCAAGTCCTATCTCCCTGATGATGTAGTGGAGCAAGATAAGGCTACAATGTCAAATCCTATTTCCCTGAACCTGCAGAGAAATAGATAAAACAACAACTCCAGTCCCCCTGAAGTTGCAGTGAGTTAGAATGAAACTACAACAACAAACTTTATCTCCTTGAAGTTTTCATGGAGCAAGATGAAGCTATGATGCTAAATCCTGTCTTCCTAAAGATGTACAGAAGTAGATACAGTAGAGTAGAGTAATCCATGAAATGAAAGAATGAGTTACTTGAAGAAGAGAAGCACCAGAAACCGAAATTTAGTAGGACAAGACAAAATTGGTCCTCCTTGGAGTCTTTCCTCCTTTCCTGTTACATGACAAAGAGCAAAGAGAGACAGCTGTAATGACCCAATTTTATCCAACCCAATATATATTATTCAAAACCCAATTACCCAACAAATAAAAAAATAAATTAAAATCCTTCAAAACAAATGAAAGAATGGGTTACCTGATGATCGGTGGCCCATGACGGAGGGCCATCAGACCCCATGATCGGGTAAGGGCCATTTGAGAGAAAATAAGAAAAGAAAAAGATTTTTTTAAGAAAGGAATGAAAATGAAATTTTTTAAAGATTTTGGCTTTTATAAAGCCTTCAAAACGACGTTGTTTAGGCTTTATTCCAATAGCCCCAAAACGACGCCATTTGAAGTTAACCCCGAATTTGACCCGAACTTGCTCGAGGATTCGCATGTTTTAGAAGAGATGGGAAAATTGTCATTTTAATCCATCCGTATTTTTGGTTTATTTCAATTTAATTTTATTGTGTTTTTTTAATTCGATTTTGCCTCTTTAATTTTGTTTGCTCTATAATTTGGTCCCTTGACCAACTGTTGACCCTTTTGGAGAGTGACACGCGTATAGGTTGAGGTAATTACTATTTTGGTCCCTACATTTTTATATTATTTATATTTAATCCTTTATTTGTTTTTTTATTTTTCGCAATTTATACTCAAAATTTCTTCTCTGTTTCAATTCAATCCCTTTTTTACTATTTTTTTGTATTTATTTTATATTTTATCATTTTTTATATTCATTATTTATTTTTTATTTGATATTTATTTCTTATGTTATTTTACATTTTTTGCCCTTCTTAATTACATGTTTTTATTTATCTTTGATTTAATTATGTTTTATTTTACCATGATTATGATTTTTTTATATTTGTTATTGTTAGCGTCGTTAATTAATGTTTATTGCAATTTTCATTATAATCATATTGTCATTTTTATTTCTCATTATTACTATTATATTTTTTATTTATGTTATTACTTGTATTTATTAATATTTTTTTAATTAAAATCGAGGCTTCATTATTAAAATTGAAAGGACAGTACAAAAACACGTGTTCAGTACGCACAGGAAAATAAAACCGAAGCTGTAAACCAACAATAAAGAATCATAAAACAAAACTAGAAATAATAAATGAAGCACAAAACACCAGAAGAAAACAAATAAGAGCCTCGGCAATTTCAGCGATGACAATTCCCATTCCCATTGTGAGAAACAGATTGACCTTCAATATTGCAAAAAACAGATCAAAAGTCGCAATTCCATCATCCCCTGGAGATGACTTCGCAGAAGCTTGTAAAAATAGGCCATGGCGGAGAAAACTAAGAAGGCATATTGTGGGTAACTGCTGCCAAGATCTCATCAGGTACGTCTTTTACCCAGAAAGTATCTTCCCTTTGTAGAAACCTAAATACTACCAATTTGTGGGCTACGGTATTTAGATTCCTATCTGCATGTTGGAAAGAAATGTAAGAAAAAGTTAGGGCTATCGATGATATTTCATCCAAAAGCATACCGATTTCAGATCTATCCACAGTATGTGTATTAGCTTTAATAATAACAGTTCTTGAGTCACCCTCAACTTCGATTCTACTGAACCTCATGTCTCTCGCAAAACGGAGGGCTTGTATGCAGGCAACGACTTCAGTGGAATAAGCATCCACAATATTGTTATTCAATTGCAGTCCACACCCCATCACCAAGCCAGACTCATTTCTGATCACAAATCCAGAGCACAATCGGTGTTGCTCTAATTTTAATGCGGTGTCAAAATTCACCTTGACATTTTGCCTTGTTGGAGGTTGCCACCGAGACTGAGCATGCGTTTGCTTTACAAGTAGCTTCAGACTCATCACATCCATTTCCTTGAACATGCTATCAATTTTTAGCCAGATATCAACAACTGACTGAACTTTGCCTTCCATTACATATTGATTACACGCATACCAAATGACCCACATGGTGATCAAAATACGACTACTGGTAACCCCATTTGCCCTTAAGAAAATATCTTCGAACCATTCCCAAATACTTCCCCAACAATTATCCTCCAACCAATTAAAGTTCATTTTTTACCACCTCTTTTGCAGGTTCGCACCAAAGCAACACATAGGTTGTAGATTTGGGACACAGCCTACATCTCGGGCAAACTGGAGAGTGTGTTATGCGTCTATTGTAAAGAGTATGAGCAGTACGAAGATAATTATGCAAAATTCTCCAACTTGTAATTTTGATCTTTGCTGGTGTATTTTGCTGCCAGATTTTCTTGTAAATTTCGCTCATACGATTAGCACTACTGTTAGTGATCTGTATGTCCATAAGAGTCTTGTAACCACTTTTAACAGTATACTCTCCAGTTCTGTCACCTCCCCAAATGAGTCTGTCATCATTCACCAAATCAGAGAGAGGCACACAATGAATGGCAGCAACATCTTCTATTGAAAAAACATTTGTAAGAACATTCTCATTCCATCTCTTTGGGTTTTGAGTAATTAAATCAAACACCATAGTAACTGAATTATTAACAGATGTGTTAAAAATTTTTCCTCCAGCCCATTTTGGTAACCAATGGTCATTCCAAACAGAGATAGCAACACCAGATCCAACTCTCCAGCCAACTTCCTTATTTAACAGTTTCCTGAAGGCAAATATGCTCCGCCACGCATAAGAAGGGTAATTTCCTAACTCAGCTTCTAAAAACGTAGACGAAGGAAAATAATGAGCTTTAAAAACAAGCACAACTAAAGAATTTGGTTTTGTTTAAAAACGCCACCCTTGCTTAGCAAGCAACGCTATGTTAAATCTGCAAAGATCGCGAAAACCCATACTTCCAACAATCTTAGGCTTACCTAGCTCTGACCATTTACACCAATGCATCCCGAATCGTCGACCACTTTTATTCCATCAAAAATTCCTCATAATTTGTTCCATAGCCTTACACAACATTTTGGGCAATAGGAAGCACGACATCGAATAAGTAGGCAATGCTTGTAGGACCTCTTTTATAGAAACTTCTTTCCTACCCTGAGAAAGAAATCGATTACTCCAATTCTCAACCCTCCAAGTTGAAAGCCCGTCTAACACCCAAAAGATCAACAATCCCATTGCACATTTAGTCAGTAGTATTAGAACTAAAAAAGATCACTGATTTATCAAAATTCATCTGTTGTCTCGAGGCACGTTCATAATGAGCTAATATATCCTTTATAGTCGCTCCTCCTTTATCAGTGGCCTCACCAAAAACTATACTATTGTCTATACAAAAGAGGTGAGTAATAGAGAGACTCCTAGGACAAACTTTCGTGCCTACCATAGTACCATTTCTTTGAGCTAGAGACAACAACGTCGAAAACCGTTCTGTGCAAAATAAAAACAAATAAGGAAGTCATAATATTCGCAGTCTTCGTTTTTGGGATTAAAATAATTTGTGTAAAATTAATCTCCTCCATCGAAACTTCTCTATTAAGAACTCTGAGACAAAACTGAGAAATATCTGGCCCAACAATTTTCCAATACCGTTGAAAAAATAGCGCCGAAAGGCTAACAAATCAAGGAGCCTTCAAAGCACCCATTTCCTTAATCGCCAATCCCACCTCCTCAATTGTAAGATCAGCTAATAGCATGTTGTTCATATCACGAGAGACCCTTGTACCAACTGCATTATAAATCTCAGCAGCATCTAAACAACCCTTGCTCTCAAAAATACCTTGAAAATACTAAACAGCCATACCTAGCTTCTCATTTACATCCTCTCTAATGACATTATTCTCATATTTAAAAACTTTTACAGAATTCATTTTACGTCTATAAGTAGCAAAATTATGAAAAAAACCTGGTATTCCGGTCCCCATAACGAAACAAATCAGCTTTGGCTCTCTGCTCCCATCGTAATTCCTTGTGATCAAACTCTAAATTCAAAGCCACCTTCGTTTCAATAATTTCCTCGAGCGACTCATCCATAAAATCCACATTAGAGAGCTGTTATATCAATTTCTTAAGCTTCAAATAGACTTCCCCAATTCCCGTTTGCGCTTCATAGCCCAAATTTTCAAACCCAACCCCATTTGCGCTAAACAATCTGAAACCAGTGAACTAGCAGATTTAAGCCACAACCTCAAAATTGTATCTTCACAATCATGATGCAACAACCATGCTTGCTCAAATTTAAAGCCATCATTTTTAGCACTAACATCCGAATACACATTATCACACGTATTTAACAGAATCGGACAAGGATCCGAAACAGAATTATTCAAATGAGAAACAGTATAGTTGGGAAAAATAGCATACCAATTTTCAGATGCCATGCCTCTGTCCAAGCGCTCACGTATGTTATTGGAGGTGAAATTCCCTCTTTCTCACGTGTACCAACACCCCTTGAATCCCATATCAATTAATCTGCTGTCATCTAAAGCATTTTGAAAATCTACCATCATTCTCTCATCACGAAGACGCCTACCTTGTTTTTTTTCATTAGACCGAATTTCATTGAAATCGCCCAATACCACCCAAGGCCTAACACAACTTTGCCCAAAAGATCTTAAAAATCCCAAGATTTAGCCCTACGACGCCCATCCGGACACCTGTAGAAACCCGTAAATCGCCAACTTAGATCACATTCAGGATCGTCAACAAGAACATCAATACAGTGATTATTAAAACTACGAAGGTCAATAGACAAACCTTCCCTCCATCCCAAACACAAACCACCCCTCGACTCTTCAACGGGAACATCAATGCCATTACGAAAACCAAACTTTCTTCTGATCCTCTCCATCCTTTTAACATATATTTTTGTCTCAATTAGAAAAATAATTTAGGGACGAACATCTCTCAGCAAATGATGAATTCTACGAACGGCCCATGGGTTCCTCAACCCACGGATGTTCCAGCTCCGTATTTTTCAACGTACGACTAACCTGCTCCATAGGTGCAGCCGTTTGAGTAGTTGAGGTTTCCCGATGTTGAAAATTTGATTCCACCAAATCTACATGATCAATTGGGCCACCATTATCATGATTCAACTTGGGCCATTTTTTCCCATCCATAACAAGAATAGGCCTATCCTCATTCAACATCTCACCATCAGATTTTGTGACAGCCACTGTTTCCATATTTTGCATCATTAACTTTCCATCTAAATTAAGCCCCAAATTGCTCCCCGAAACACACATCATGTTGGCAAAATTTCTCCCCAAATTAATTTTACCCTTATCTTCTCTTAATGCTCCAAGATTCACGTCTCATGCACTCCCCGGCTCTCTAAGCTAGATATTGTCGGTAATCGTCGGTTTTCAAGATGCCGCTTTGATCGATAGATTCCATCCCAATGGCAGCTCTTGACTCCCCTTCACAAGACGAATAAGAAAAAAACTCTTACTATGTCCAAGTTTCCCACATAGAAAGCAAAATGTGGTTAACTTCTCGTATTTAAAAGTAACAAAAACCTCACTTTTTCGCAATTATAAGCTTCTTTTTCCATTTCAATGGCTGACGAATATCCAGAAGAACACGAATATGCACAAAATTTTTAAACCCCGCTACCACCCCTTTTGTATCGTATTCCATGAATTCTCCAATGAATTTACCAAATTGCTTTGCCATGACTTCAGAGAATAGCCCCATTGGCAGACTATGTACTTGTACCCAAAAAGCAACATTTAAAAGAGGAACTTCCATAGGATCCATACCATCCATCAAAGTCTCAAACACCAAAAGGTGGTTGTTAAAAAGTCCATGGCGAACCCTTACCCACCCTAGACAAATCTGCCTCACAGTAAAAAGGGAATAGAAAATGCTTCTCCCTCAATTTCGCAATCGTGATACCTCCCAAAGGGTGCCAAACATTGGCCAAAACCGTTTTCATTGAGGCAAATTTAACTGTAGTTGTTGTTAAAAAACACCTTACCAGACAGAAATCCAAACCTTCATCATCATCACACTGATCTTGCTCGATCTCCCCCCTCTCCTTCAGACACAAATCAGCTAGTGCATCTTCCATAGCCAGAAACAAACAAACACAAAAATCCAAAAGTTAACGGGAAAAGAATAATGCTACCTCAAAGCATGCAGAGAGAAATGTCAACAGACATAAAAATTAATAATTTGTTAAATTTTTTAGAATTAGGGCTAAAATGACAAAATTTTATTAATGTTATTTATTTTATTTTATTGATATATGTATTTTTATTTTTCCATCATCATATTGTATATTATGCTTACACATGTTTATTCATTTTTATATAACATTCAAATAAATAAATCACACGACACCTTAAGTTTCTTACGTAACACATAAGCAATTTTCAAAACCGAGGCAATGTTCTTTACTTAGAGAACTCGAGAAAATTGTGCCCTAACTTACTAGGTATGGTTTTCTCTTCGAACCGATGTAAGTGAATATCCTACTTAAAATTAAAAAAATATACAAGGTTTGAGTAATAATTAGAAATGTTCTTTATCTTCGAAGATTCAAGGTGTTGTGCCCTAACTTACTGGACACTACTTTTTCTCTGGATTGACTCAAAATAAATTAGCTTTCTTCACGAATTTTAATATATATATGCCATCGAATTGTATAATTCTCGCATTTAAGGGTCGCATTTTAAATTCTTCTCGAATTCTCGATTTTTCAACAACTAAGACATTAAATAATCAACTAGGTACT
This sequence comes from Gossypioides kirkii, assembly GCA_005610355.1. Lineage (NCBI taxonomy): Eukaryota > Viridiplantae > Streptophyta > Magnoliopsida > Malvales > Malvaceae > Gossypioides > Gossypioides kirkii. The sequence continues at coordinate 25,531,224 of CP032246.1, read as the reverse complement.
AAATTTAGGCGTGTAAGGGTGCTAATCCTTTCTCATGCGTAACCGACTCCCGAACCTATTTTTTGATTTCAAAGACCAAAATAATCATTTTAATAATTTTAAATATTTTATGAAGTGATCCAATCACACCGAATTAAAAATGATTAGTGGCAACTCCATTTTTCTAAAAAATAATAAAACTCAAGACTTTCAAATTTTTTTTCAAGAATATCATCTTTTGGATACATCCGAAAAAGAGTCAAGTCATCAATCAGACTTATTACTCGATCTAAGTGAAATTCAATTCTAATCACTCTTAATATACATATCACATACTAATATGTAACAAAAACATATAAAATAATAAAAGACAATGAATATATAAGAAATCTTATATTTATACGACTAGAACTTATTTTAATTAATTGATTAGTTGTACATATTATCTGAATAATAACTATACATACAAGATATTTTGATTAAGACAACATTACATCTTATTTATTTTCTTGTATCATACGATGATGACAAAACAAATATATAAATATATACAAGGTTACTTGTCAAACATAAAACATTCTATTAATGAATAAAAGAGAGAAAAAATGTTAAACTTGTATATTTATGTATACTGTCATTATTTTTTTAGAAAATAACAGCATTACGCGATTACAATATTAAATATTTAAGTAATTGCAACATTATTCCTATCCTTGACCAATATCTCCCGTATTGAAATTAGAGGCTCCTCATAGAGTTGTAATCCTGAGGATCCCATATATATGCATATCTTGTCATGTGGTCAGCAGCTTTATTGAACGATCTAGGAATATGGCAAAAACAAACTTTGTAACTCCGAATAAGAAACTGGTGAATGAGATGTAGCACCATCAAATTGCTATCAACAGTGCCACCGGATAAAATAGTTTCCACAAGGAGTGCATTATCACATTCCATATCTATTTGTCTAAATTTCCTCTTCCAAGCTATACGCAATCCCTTTAAAATAACTCTAGCTTCAACTTGAAATATGAAATCCTTGCCAATTGTCATAGAAAATCCACACAACAAATTTGCATTCGAGTCCCTAAACACTCCTCCAATAGAAGCATTAACAGCCCATTCGTATTAAGTTTAACCATATCAATACCAGGCGAAGCCCAACAATTACCCGTTACCATGGAAGTAGAACGCAAAATATTAGTGTTCAATCCCATGTAACTTCTCACTCATTCAATACCTCTACTCATAACATCCTATATAGAACTATGACTATTAGAGAAAACAAAATTATTTCAAATTTTCCAAAGCAACCAACACAAAATTGGAAAGATGATTCTCCATTCTACATCAATGTTCCCATATCTCCCTTTAGTTTGCATATTCCAAAGGAACCAGTTACTAGCTTGTATTGAGAAGAAAAGATTACGGACTGACCTTGCCACCAAACATGTCCACACCGCCTTTAAGAAGGGACAATCTCAAATGGCATGAATCTCAGATTCCATCGCATGACCACACCATGCGCAATGACTCTCAATAGCCATGTGTCGCCTTGCCCGTTCTTCATTTGTCAACAATCTATTATTCCAAAATAACAAAAGAAACAATCTAACTCTTTGAGGAGCTTTAGTGTTCCAAATGAGCCACTAAGCATTCAAAAATCCCTCATTAATAAAGGGATGAAGGCATCTATATGTTTCAGCAGTGTAGAATCGATCTACAGACATCCATTTCCAAGCTATATGGTCTGGACCTGCAATTACATTCGATGGTATCGTAACTATTATTTGTCTAAGGAACAATGAAAATATATAGACTTTTTCTGTAACACCCCTAACCCATATCTGTTGCTGGACTAGGGTCTTGAAGCATTACTAGACTAACACACTACATTCATACCCTAACATCATCAAACCATGACAACAAACATATTCTTACATGCATAGATTCACACATTCATATTAGAATTAAGTATTAATAACTATAAAGATAGCATAGAGGATGAAAGGATCAGATTTAAAATAGGTTCGAAAGTTCAAAATAAAGTTGGAAAATATAGATGAAACAGGGCACACGCCCGTGTGCCAACACGTGTGCCAGCCTGTGTGTGATTACGAAAAGGGAGCACATAACCGTGTAACAGATCGTGCACTCATCCGTGTTTACACTTGAAAAAGTCATTCTATTTTGTAACCCACGCCCGTGGTCTAGACCATGTACCAAACCGTGTGTCTATGTGAAATTTGGCCACACGGCTGTGTCTCAAACCGTGTGTTTGCCCGTGTAATCTATACTGCATCTTAAAATAGCACACGACCATATGTCAATTCGTGGCACAGGCCGTGTATCCCAGACTTTACTTCCTATCTAATATATACTTCTAACCTGGTCTACACCACAAGTCACCAAGGTTTAACATGCAATCTCTAACAATAAAGCACCATTCAACTCATGAATAAAACCAAAATGATATATTCAACCAAACCTATTCCTTTAAGCATGCATATTTTAGTAACATTTACCATTTCCATACAAACATTTCACAAAGAGATCAAGTCTTAACTTCTATATTCTTGAGCTTAGCAATTAATAGACACACGGATTACTTACAACAACTTGCATTACTTACAAACCATCAAAAGATCACATTAACATTACTATTCAACAAAAGTTATTTCATGTGAAGGTTATCACAAACATCCTATATACATGCGACCTTTAACCTAAAATAAGTTAACTAAAAGTCTACCAAAAGTGAGGAAGATAGTGTGTACTCTCGATCGGATCCAATCAATACCCAGATTCTTCGAAACTTGTACAGTGGCGATCAATATTTAGCACATAATTACTTGACAACTTTTCCTTTCCCTCGTTTATCTATCGCAACGTCCGTTTCTTGATATGCAAAGGCTTTTCTCCAAAAATTGACCAAGCTTTTCCCTTTCTAATTTTCAGTTCAAACATGCAAGAAAAGAGTTGAGGAAGATGATGATCTTGTCTTTTTCCCTTATTTTGATTACTAAATTCTTTTATTAGTTTACCCAATTAACCTTTCTCTCATTAAAATCCCTATTTGTTTAAGTCAACTCATTCCACTAACTTAATAAATGCATTATTATCCTTTAAGCCCTCATGATTCCTTTCTTTAAAATTCATAACTACTATTTCAACAAATTGCAAGATGTAATACTAAATTTCCCAACTCTCTCAATTTAGTGCACTCCTTTAATTCTCTACTAATTATAACTTATATATGTATATATATTTATCAAAGTTTTCATATTTCCAAATATGCATTGAACTATAAATAATAAATGAAAGCATTTAATTTACTGATAAAAGTTTCTATGTCAAAACTAATACTACCAATACCACTGAAAATAGGTTGTTACAATTCTCCCCCTCTTAAGGACTTTTCGTCCTCGAAAGTCTTACTAGAAAAGAGATTCGGGTATTGCGATCTCATGGATTCTTCCATTTCCCAAGTAGCCTATTCTACTTCGTGTTTATGCCACAATACTTTAACAAATTCAACCCTTTTGTTTCTTAACTCTTTCACTTCTCTTGCCAAAATTTTGATAAGCTCCTCACTATAGGTTAAATTAGGTTACAACTCAATATCTTCCACTGATAACACATGTGAGGGGTCTGGTCTATAATGATGAAGCATAGAAACATGGAACACATTGTGAATTCTATCAAGCTCGGAGGGCAAAGCCAAACGGTAAGCCACTGGTCTATTTTTCTCTAGAATTTCATAAGGTCTATTGAATCTAGGACTAAGTTTCCTTTTATGTCCAAAACGTAATACCTTCTTCCAAGGCGAGACCTTCAGAAAATGCTTTTTGCCTACCAAGAATTTGATGTCCTTACGCTTTAAGTCTGCATAAGATTTCTGACGATCAGATATGGCTTTTAAATTGTCCCTTATGACCTTCACCTTATCTTCAATTTCACGAACTAAATCAACTCTATCTAATTTCCTTTCTTTTAATTCTGACCAATACAACAGACTTCTACATTTGCATCCATATAAGGCTTCATATGGTGCCATCTTTAAGCTCGTTTGGTAGCTGTTGTTATAGGCAAACTCAACTAACGGTGGGTATTTCTCCCAACTGCCTTCAAATTCAATTATATAACAACGTAGCATAACTTCTAATACCTGAATTACTCGCTCTGACTGGCCATTCGTTTGAGGATGGAAGGCTGTGCTAAACTTTAATTTAGTTTCCAAAGTTGCTTGTAACATGTTCCAAAATCTGGAAGTAAATCTCGGATCGCGATCTGAAATAAACGACAATGGAACACCATGCAATCTAATCACCTCAAACATGTAAAGCTCAACCAACTTTTCTAGCGGATAATCCATTCGTACAAGAATAAAATGGGTCGACTTCGTCAAACGATTAATAACAACCCAAATAGCATCCTTTTTTTTGGCAATACAAGTAATCCCGATATAAAATCCATTGTTATATGCTCCCATTTCCACTCCGGTATCATAATTGGTTGCAATAACCCGGATGGAACCTAATGTTCAGCTTTTACTTGCTAACATACGAGGCATTTGGATACAAATTCAGAAATTTCCTACTTCATTTTTTGCCACCAATAAAATTATTTTAAGTCACAGTACATCTTCGTACTACCAGGACGAATCGAATACATATTGTTATGACCTTCGATTAGCAATTTCTATTTCAACTGAGCATTATCCGGCACATACAATCTTTTACGATAATATAAATTATTATCGTCCCCAATAGAAAACTAAAAAACGTGATCATCTTCCACTAGTTTCTTCTTGGCTATTGATAGCATTTGAAATGTCCATTAAAATCTCCTTGATTAGTGTATATTTTGTTTCCTTTTGTATTGTATTTATCATACATTTTTAGCATTTTATACTTAGTATTTGTATTTTCTAAATAAGTGTTGTATGGTTTTATTTTCTTTCATTTTATATCATTTGTGCTACTAATGTCGTTGCATTTAGCATCAGTTTTGCGTATTAAGTTATCAGTGCAGGAATCTACTTTAGCAGATCCGAACAAGCAAGCACTCAGAACTGTCGCCACAAGTTTGGTGTAGAACTACAGCCAAACATGTCACCACATGAATATTTCTACAATACACCAGAGACCTCATTCTGCTAACATATCCAGAAGCAGTAGTGCAGGATAATGCAAAGTTGTCGCAGCAAATGAAAATCATAATTTGAGTCCAAAGATGTCACTACAATTTGCAACTACATAATGCACAAACCAGATCTGCGTGAGTGCACAACTGACAATAATAAACTTGTACAGCTACAAAAAGGGAGTTAGATCTGAAGGGGGTAGACCTGCACTTTTCAGTGGTTATAAATAGGGGGAAGTGAGAGAAAATCAGGATCGAGGTGTGAAGAAAACAATTCCAAAATTCTCTAAATATTTCTTAAAGTGAGCTGCCATGGAAGCTTGACTTCTAGAAGGGTGATCTGACGCAACAAGGAGGTGACTACTCCTGACGAGGAGTGCCTACGTGCGATGCAAGAGGAGCAATTACTGGAGGATTCTAGTAGACTAGGAATGGCATGCTTCAATCCCTTCTTTAATTCCTCTTAAATGTTGATGAATTCTATTGACTATTAATTATGTACGGAAGTATCTGTTAATGTTAGATCTACTTTGATTTCTACTCAATTCTTCTTATCTGTTTATATTTGGATTTAACTATTTTGACCACGGAAGTGTAATTGCAGTCATAGTTACTGGAAGGTACGGTGACAGGTTAGATTAACAAGCAAGACAACAGAAGTTGCTTGAGACAAGAAGGAATTATGGCCACTTGTTCTTGAGTACAAAGCATTACCAGAATTGGAAGGTGTGGTAATTGTAAGTATTTGGGTCTTTGTTAAACAAAGGAGTTGATAGCAATCAGATCCCATTAGAACTTAATTGCGGCGACAATTCATCTATCAGTTACCTTGTAGTCACATTTAGTGTTGCCAATTTGTGAAGTCAGGGATCCCTCCATTTCTTTACACTTGATCTAATTCTTTTTATTTTTTGAATTTACATTTTTACAAACAACTTCAATAAACAATTCATTTTTTTATTAATTTGCTCTGACATTTTATGTTATATTTACGTTGACAAAGTTAACTCTTTAATTGTGCAGTTTTAAGTAAATTGTGTTGACATTACTATTAACAATTCTTTTTATTTAGACTCTAATTGCTTCAACAAATTTATGCAACAAAAACATCATCCTCGTGGGATCGATATCCGATAGATTCATCTTTATCTACTATACTTGCATCGACAGTGTCTGCTTGCACATAATTTTTGTGACTTTTACAGGTCGATCAACTATAACCTTGGGATCCATCGGTTGTGACTCCCGTATGTCTTGCAGAAATAACAGTTTAACCTTGAGCTTAGCTAAGATAGAGTTATTACTTTCCATACTTAGCCGCGCATTCATCACTCGAAGTGCAAAAAGACATTTACGACTTAACGCATCAGCTACGACATTAGCTTTACCCGGGTGGTAATCAATTACAATCTCATAATCCTTTAACAATTCTAACCACCTCCGCTGTCTCAAATTCAACTCTTTCTATGTCATCAAATACTTCAGACTTTTATGATCTGTAAACACGTGACACTTCTCGCCATATAAATAATGACGCCAGATTTTCAATGCGAATACTATTACAGCCATCTCAAGATCATGTGTAGGGTAATTCTTTTCATGAGGCTTAAGTTGTCCGGAAGCATATGCGATAACCTTTCCCTCTTGCTTCAATACACAACCCAAGCCACTCAGAGATGCGTCACTAAAAATGACAAATTCTTTTCTTGACTCAGGCTGTGTCAAAATCTGTGCTTCAATCAGCATACTCTTCAATTGATCAAAACTCTCTTGACACTTCTCTGACCAAACAAAGCTAACATCTTTCTGTAACAATCTGGTCATGGGTAAAGCTATGATTGAGAAATTCTAGACGAATCTCTGGTAGTGACTAGCTAATCCCAAGAAACTTCGTACTTCAGACACATTTCATGGAGGTTTCTAGTACAAAATGGTAGAGATCTTGTTTGGATCTACTCGTATCCCCTCACTCAAAATCAAATGCTCGAGAAATCCCACTTCAAAGAGCCAAAACTCACATTTGTTAAACTTGGCATACAATTTCTTCTCCCGTAACGTTTGTAAAACAATATTCAAATGTTGAGCATGCTCTTCTTTATTCTTAGAATAAATCAGGATGTCATCAATAAATACAACAACAAACCGATCCAGATATGGCTGAAATACCCGATTCATTAGGTCTATAAATGACGTTGGAGCATTTGTCAACCCAAATGGCATGACCAAAAACTCATAATGTCCATAACGTGTCCTGAATGTTGTCTTCGTCACATCAACATTCTTAACTCGCAACTGGTAGTAGCCAGATCTGAGGTTAATTTTCGAGAACACAGTGGCTCCCTTCAATTGATCGAATAAATCATCAATTTATGACAAGGGATACTTGTTCTTAATTGTAACTTTATTCAATTTTCGGTAGTCAATACATAACCTCATCGATCCATCCTTCTTCTTTACGAACAACACAGATGCACCCCACGATGATATACTAGGTCTGACGAAGACCCTATCTAATAACTCTTGCAACTGTACCTTGAGTTCTTTGAGTTCTGACAGAGCCATTCGATACGAAGTAATCGAGACTGGAGTGGTGCCTGATACTAACTCAATAGCAAATTTAACTTCACGCTCGGGTGGTAACCCTAGTAACTCTTTAGGAAAAACATCGGTGAACTCGCTTAAGGTGGGCACTCGATTCACCTCTTTCTCTAACACTTTCGTATCTAGAAAATAAGTTAAGAATGCGTGACAACCCTTGTGAAATAGTTTTTGGGCGTTCAAAGCTGAGATCAAATTTGATGTACAATCATACTTCTCCGATATAATTGAAATAATCTCACCACTCACACTTATCAAATCAACCTTTCTTTGCCGACAACTAACCACGACATTATGAACATTAAGTAAATCCTTTTCCAAAATCATGTCAAATTCATTGAATGGTAACAGCATCAACTCGACAGGGAAATCGTAACCTTGAATTTTTAGTGGGCATTGTTTACATATTAAATCGACTACCACAGTATGGCCTAAGGGATTTGTAACCTTGACACACAATCAATAGGCTCAATAGGTAGATTATTTTCTGTTACTAATCTAGTGCATATGTAAGAGTGTGTTGACCTAGGATCAATTAATGCACAAACATGAACATTAAAAATAGAGAATGTACCCGCAATAACGTCAGGGGTTGAAGCTTCTTCTCATGCACGGATGGCATACGTTCTGTCAGGTGCTTTAGCCTCCGATCTGGTAGACATTTCTCTAAAAGCATTTCTATTTGTCCCGGTTACATTACTATTCCCAGGTCGTCTACTTCAAGGAGGAGTAACTACCGATTTCTCGTGTTGTCCTTTATTAGACTCATTACGATTAGGACAATCCCTTTTGAAATGATCAGGAGATCCACATATAAAGCATGTCATGTCGTTAACTTTATACACCTCAAAATGAAATCTGCCACACTGCTTGCACTCTACCCGGTTGGTGTTTCGTACACTGCCCGCACTAGCCACTGAAGGATTCAAAACTCTCGTGTTACTTGGCTTCACTTGACTTCTTCCATAGAACTTAGATGGTGCACTAAATGCACTGCTTGATTCTTTCAATTTCTTTTGTGGTGATCCCGAAAAACTTCTCATCTCAAAGCGTTTGCCAAAGTCACGGGCTTTCATCTCACTTTTCATTTTGCTAGCACAAATTTCTTCCATCTTTTGAGCCCGATCAGACAATATTACTAACTCTCGAATCTCCAAAGCTCCAACTAGCATTCTAATTTCATCGTTCAATCCATCTTCAAAATGTATGCACAAAGCCTCTTTTGTAGGCACAATCTCGCAAGCGTACTTGCTGAGTTGAACAAACTACTTCTCATACTCGGTTAGGGACTTGTTTCCTTACTTCAATTCAAGGAACTCTTTCTTCTTCCGCTCCAAATACCTCTTGTTCACGTACTTCTTATTAAACTCAAACTTGAAGAGCTCCCAATTGACCCTCTGTTTTGGTACTATTGATGTTAGCATGGACTACCAATGGAAAGCTTCTTCCTTTAGAAGTGAAACAGTACAACGTAAGGAATCTTCAAGAGGACACAACATCTCGTCAAGTATTCTTTGAGTATGCTCTAACCAGTACTCAGCTTTAGTATGATCATCATTAATATCCTCATGGAATTCCATTGCTCCACATTTTCTCACTTTATCGATTGAAATTCTACGATCATAACATTGAGATAATCCCTGAGGTCGTAAAGAATGAGTAGATTGATTTGTCGTGTTTGCCTTAAATTATGTGTCATGCATGTCATGCATCATTTGGAGAAATACGTCCGGTACAACATTTCCTAGCCTTTGAGCTTCGATTCATTCCGTGTATTTTCTTTGTCCGTAGCTAGAATGTAACTTTCTATCTTATTAGAAGCTGCTTGATTAGATCCCAACGACATATTTTATCTAAATAAAACATTTCAAATTGATCAAGAGTCCTCACACTATAATCGGTTATAAAGTGGCATGTATTCCTACACTCACACTTACTACTTTCAATCCTAGAATCGACTAAATCGTAACTCTGATACCAATAAATGTAACACACCTAATCCATATTCGTCATCGGACTAGGTTCTTGAAGTATTACTAGACTAACACACTTACATTCATACCCTAACATCATCAAACCATGACAACAAACATATTCTTACATGAATATAATTCACACATTCATATTAGAATCAAGCATTAATAACTATAAAGATAGCCTAGAGGATGAAAAGATAGGATTTAAAATAGGTTCAAAAGTTTAAAATAAAGTTGGAAAATATAGATGAAACAGGGAACATGCTCGTGTGCCAACACGTGTGCCAGCTCGTGTGTGATTACGAAAAGGGGACACACGGTTATGTAACAGCACGTGCACTCGCTCGTGTTTACACTCGAAAAAGTCATTTTGTTTTGCAACCCACACCCGTTGTTTAGACCGTGTACCAAACCGCATGTCTATGCAAAATTGGGCCACACAGTCGTGTCCCAACCCATGTGTTTGCTAGTGTAATCTATACTACATCTTAAAATAGCACACGACTGTGTGTCCCCGTGGCACAAGCCGTGTGTCCTAGACTTTACTTCCTATCCTAGATATACTTCTAACAAGTCACCAAGGTTTAACATGCAATCTCTAACAATAAAGCACCATTCAACTCATGAATAAAACCAAAATGCTATACTCAAGCAAACCTATTCCTTTAAGCATGCATATTTTAGTAACATCTACCATTTCCATACAAACATTTCACAAGGAGATCAAGACTTAACTTCTATATTCTTGAGCTTAGAAATCAATGACAAGCATAAAGTAAACTATAGTCTCCATTTCTCATAACCATTCAATTTACCAACTTCACATCAACTTGCATTACTTACAAACCATCAAAAGATCACATTAACATTAGTATTCAACAAAAGTTATTTCATATCAAGGTTTTCACAAACATCCTATATACATGCCACCTTTAACATAAAATAAGTTAACTAAAAGTCTACCAAAAGTGAGGACGATAGTGTGTACTCCTGATCGGATCCAATCAATGCCTAAATTCCTCGAGACTTGTACAGAGACAATTAATATTTAGCGCAGAATTACTCGACAACTTTTCCTTTCCCTTGTTTAACTACCGTAACATCCGTTTCTTGATATGCAAAGGCTTTTCTCCACAAATTGACCAAGCTTTTCCCTTTCTAATTTTCAGTTCAAACATGCAAGAAAAGAGTTGAGGAAGATGATGGTCTTCTCTTTTTCCCTTATTTTGATTATTAGTTTACCAAATTAACCTTTCTCTCATTAAAATCCCTATTTGTTTAAGTCAACTCATTCCACTAACTTAATAAATGCATTATTATCCTTTAAGCCCTCATGATTCCTTTCTTTAAAATTCATAACTACTATTTCAACAAATTACAAGATATGATACTAAATTTCCCAACTCTTTCGATTTAGTGCACTCCTTTAATTCTATACTAATTATAACTTATATATGTATATATATCAAATTTTACATATTTCCAAATATGCATTGAGCTATAAATAATAAATGAAAGCATTTAGTTTGCTGACTAAAGTTTCTATGTCAAAACTAATACTACCAATACCACTGAAAATAGGCTGTTACATTTTCATACCCTTTTTAACTTAAATTCATGAAAATTCTGAGTAGTTAATGTCAAAAATTACAATTTAATTATAAAATAATTAATTTGTGCTAAAATTTCCAACACATTGATTTTTAATTATTTTTATAAATATTAAGCATCAATTTGGTGATTTTTTGACAGTTTTGCACAATTAGTGAAAATCGGTTTGACAGACACTGCCGACAACTTGAACCGTTAAGGGAATATTTACATCGAGTCAATGAAGAGCTAAGAAGAATATTTTTCCAGCCAAGGTCAATCCAACATGAATCAAAATTATGCTTTATAATTATATTTTTAATTCAATTAATTTGGGTTAAAACTAAATTATAAAACCTGCAGCAAAGTGGTTCGAAGTGCATGCAACCGAGGGTCGAACCACACTAACTTGAGCTAGCCCATGTGCCATTCACATGCTGACCAATTCAGCTGATTATGTTGACATTTTCAACCTTGCAAAACAACCCCTCCACTTTTGGTGGTTTCAAATTTTAACCCCAAGCCAAATTTAGCAAAATTTGAACTTGTCAAACCTTGCTTACGCATGGTCGGCCAAGGGATCTTGGTGGCTGATATTTATTTACTAAATATAGACCCCAACTCTCACCTATAAATACCACCCTTAGTCTTTTTCAAAAAAAAATACCACCCTCACTCACTTCATTTTTCAACAGCAGTTCCTCCATTTCTCTTCTTTCTCTAGTTTTTTGTTTCCCTCTTCCTTTGCCGATTTCCCCTCTTGAGAAAGAGTGGTTCTTTACCCCTGGAAATTGATTTTTTGAGTGTTCATCAGAGACCTCGATCTGAGAACAATCGAGCAAGAATGACGAAGAACTCGATAATAGTTCTTGAAAAATCACCGGATTTAATCCTATTTTTTTTCTCAATTTTAGATTCTTGTTTGTTATTATGATTAATTCTATTATGAATGCTATTGTTTATATAATTAAAATGGCTTAATTCCTTCAAGTGTTGGGTTGATTGTGTTTAATTGCTTATTTATCTTTGAATCATGTTTATATTATTATAGGCCCTGAATATTCTGTTTAATTAAATATTATTATGCCTAAGTTATTATTGCATTACCCTTATGATATAACTATTGAATTAATCATTTAAGTGAATTGAAATTGTGATTAATGGACACACTATTTAATTTATGCATGTCTAGTCTTCTAAGGGAGCTGAAGGTTCGATTAGTGATGGTATTAAGCAATAGAGATATGATTGTTACTTCACTTGATCCTTTACTTGCAGGAATTTTGTGATTAAATTGTTTCAACATAGAGATACGATTGTTACTTCACTTGATCCTTTACTTACTTATGATTGTTAATTAGTCAGTTGAATTGGCATAGATATATATATAAGAGATTACTTGAATTTCATAAAGCATGTATATGCATTAACACATTTACTTATTAAAATTGGTTTAGTCGGTTGAATTGGCATAGAGATATGTTCAAAAGATGAATGAATTTTAGTAAGTGATATTGTTCATAAGTTAGCAGAGTACCGGGTTGGCGTGAATTTTATTTCGTAATAAGCATGAACATGATTTAGATTTAATTAAATAATTTAGCAATTAACCTGACACACTTATGTCATATTGATTAAACCTTAGAAATCGTGCATTGGAATCATTTTTAATTTTTATATTTATTATTAACTTAGATTAATTTAGTTTAGATTAATACTCTTCACAAATAATATCTTGTTCCTAACCAATTTTTTTTCATTAATTTAGCAATTAACCTGACACACTTGCACATTTTCATCGTTCTAAGTTTTTGGTGTCGTTGTCGGGGATTGTCAAATTTATTTATGAAATTATTTGTTTTACATTTTGGTTTAATTATTTTTCTATCTAATTTCTAACTTATTCTTTTTTATTATTTTAGGAGTTTATGAGTATTGACCAAATTATTGATTTACTCCTAGTGGACCCTGAAATTGAACGAACAATTCGAGAAAAAATAAGACAAGCATCTCAAAGAAAAGCCAAAGAGATGAATTTCGAGAACCAAAATCAAGGAAATTGAGCTAATCATGCCCATAATTCTATCCTTATTATTGATAATAAGGATAGAGCCTTGAGACAATATGCAGTGTATTTGTTCCACAAACTTAATTCAAGAATTAGGAGACCTGATATCGAGGCACAACAATTTGAACTCAAGCCAGTGATGTTTCAGATGCTTCAGATAGTGGGCTAATCCAGTGGAATGCCTATTGAAGATCCTCATCTTCATTTGTGATTGTTCATAGAGGTGAGCGACTCTTTCAAGTTAGTCAGAGTGTCAGAAGATGCACTTCGATTGAAGTTGTTCCCATTTCCACTAAGGGGCAGAGCTAGAGCCTGGTTGCACTCATTGCCACTAAATTTTGTTAAAACATGGCAAGAGTTAGTTGAGCGATTCCTTAGGAAGTATTTCCCTCCAAGCAAGAATGCTAAGTTGAGGAGTGAAATTACTACTTTCCAACAGATGGATGACGAATCTTTGTGTAACAGCCCAATTTTCAGTGGTGTTTAAAATAATTATTTTGAGATCACAGCTCCGACAAGTCGAGTCATAAATTTTAATATCTATGATGTCGTTAGCATCATATTAGATTTTGGTTAAGGAATTTTATTGTTTGGATAGTTAATTAAGTAGAAAGGACTAAATCGTAAAAGGTGCAAAAATAGAATTCTGTTAACTAAAGGTATTGGATGATGATTAAAGATTACGTAAAGAACTTAAGTAGTAAATATACCATGAGAATTGGGATGGACGGTAATGGGTTGGAAAATTAAGAGAAAAATGTTAATTTAAGAAGGGTAAAATAGTAAAAATATCAAATTATAATGTTTAATCATAAAACTTAAGAAAATAGGTTTATTTTCTTAGTTTTCTTCTTCTTCATTGCCGAAAAACCCTGGAAGCCATTGGAGAAGCCGTTTGAACTTTGGTTCCTTATTTGAGTAAGTAAATCTCGATCGTTTTCAGTAATTTTTATGTTTTTGAGTCCGTATTTGCTTAATCTAACTAACTTGAGGACTAATTTGTGATTTTGTCAAATGTTACAAAGCTTGCCATTGTAGAATAAGCACATTCTTGAACGTTTTTTATGGATTTGTATGTTTGATGGTTAGATTTTGTGATTTTGTAAAGTAATTTTTTATAATTTAAGATTAAAGAACTAGATTGTGAAATTGGTGAAAATACATGTCCTTGATGTGAAATAATTGAATGTATGAGTTGAGAATGAATCCTAGAGTATTCGACTGGTATGGGTTGAACTTGGAAATGGTTATTTTGCATATTTTGACCTTAAAGATTAAATTGAATAAAAATGTAAAGCTTAAGGGTAATTTCATAAAAAGAACTTATATGTGTAAATTGATTAAATCGCATGATTTAATTGAAGAAATGATTTATTTGTTTTGATAAATCAAGATTGAACCATAGATCGTGGGAAAGGGAAAATTATAGAATAGTCCCTAAAGTTCCACTTGAACTGCAATTTCGCCCGGTAAATTCGTTTGTTAGATTTTAAAGTTGAACTACTTACTATTACCTAATTAGGAAGCTCTTGAATCACTTGATGTATAAATGGAAGACTCATGTCTCGAGATGAGCGTGAGATTATGTATAAAAGGAAGACTCATGACTCAGAATGAGTATGAGATTATGTTTAAAGGAAGACTCATGTCTTGGAAGGAGCATGAGACTATGTTAAGGAAGACTCATGACTTGGAAAAAGTGTTAGAATATGTTTAATGGAAGACTTATGACTCGGTGTAGCATAAGATTGTTCAAAGAGAAAGTTTTACGAATCTTATGTTAAATGTCGTTACAATGCGTAATATTGAGTTGTGATACACTGTTTGCGAACTTACTAAGCTAGAAAGCTTACCTGTGTATTGTTGTTGTTTTGTAGATCTCGTTTTGGCTGGTTAAAGATCGGATTACCCAAAAGACATCACACTATTCAGGAGCTTATTCGGTAGTTTTTACATCACTTGGTTATATGGCATGTACTAGGATGATGTTACTTTGTATAACACTTGATTTTGGTTAACGGATTCATTGTTGAAACCTTAGTAAGAATGTTGAACATATTTTGTATGTTGCTTAAGGTTGAAAGTAGACACAATGAAATGAATTAGTATTGTTATATGTGTTTATGAACTCTAATAATAGTATCCATTGAACCTTATGTGTTTTGACATGAGATTTTCTTGGTGAACATGTATACTTGTGTGAATGTTTGAATTCTGCATACTTGTTTTGGTAGAACTCTTACTTGTATCGATAGAAGTACAGGGTAGAAGAGAGGTTGTTTACTGACTTTAGTTGTATTGGTAGATCTGTTCATAGAAGTATCGATAGTTTGGGTACTCGTATCGGTAGAAGTTGTAGGGTAAGACTCCTTAGCTATCTGGAGTTTTTAGTATCGGTAGAAGTGACACTTGTATCGGTAGAATTATCTCAAGTATCTGTAGAAATTTGCACTATTTCTGAATTTCTTACTAACTTGACTACTACCTATACTTGTCCAACAATTATTGGTAAAATTCTCCAAAAATCATTGAAATGACATTTTGCCCTTGTTGAGTTATGCTGATATTCGTTTAATGATTTATGTTTCGTGTAATGTGTTACTTTATTAAATATGATTAAAAGGAATAATATTGAAAGATAATTTGCGATAGATGATCAAAAAGACCTCGAGACCCTAAACGGCAATTATATCGAGTTTTGGGTGTTACACTTTGTATGAGGCATGGGAAAGATTTAAAGAGTTATTAAGGAAATGCCCTCATCATGGAATCCTGCATTGCATCTAATTAGAGACGTTTTATAATGGTCTTATTTCACACATAACAATGGTAGTAGACGCTTCCGCCAATGGAGCTATTCTTTATAAGTCTTACAATGAGGCTTATGAAATTATAGAGAGAATCGCAAGCAATAATTACCAATGGTCGACTAATCAAGCAAACTTAGGAAGACGAGTTACAGGAATTCATGAAGTTGATCCATTAATTCACTTGCAGCTCAAGAATCATCGATTTCCTCAATGCTTAATAATTTTACTACTAATGGGTTTAATAATGTTGCAGCTCAGCCACCTAATCAATTCGAGAATGTAGCTTGTGTCTATTTTGGAGAAGGGCACTTGTTCAAAGAATGCACCTCGAACCCAGAATCTTTGT
Source organism: Gossypioides kirkii (assembly GCA_005610355.1). Classification (NCBI taxonomy): domain Eukaryota; kingdom Viridiplantae; phylum Streptophyta; class Magnoliopsida; order Malvales; family Malvaceae; genus Gossypioides; species Gossypioides kirkii. The sequence goes on along the minus strand of CP032246.1, from coordinate 25,514,712 downwards.
ATTACATGGGCAATCAAAACCTAAATCGAGGCAGACGGGGGTCTACAATCAAACTTTTATAACACATCTTGGCGAAATCACCCTAATTTCTCATGGAGTAATCAAGGGGATGGACCTTGTAACACTTATGCTAAACCAAGACTGACCTAGCCATATGGATTTACCCAGCAAGTTCCGAAGCCATAACAAACTGAATCTTCCAATAACTTAGAGAATTTATTGAAGGCATTTATGGCAAAGAATGATGTCACTCTAAGGAATTTGGAGAATCAAGTGGGGCAACTTGGCACTGAATTGAAGAACCGTTCACAAGGTGCTTTTCCAAGTGATATGGAGAATCCGAGAAATTCGAGGAAGGAGAATCGTAAAGCATTGACATTGAGGAGCAAAAAGATGTTACAACCCAATGCTGTTGAGGTAGAAGAAGAGCAAGCTCATGCTCAAGAATCAGTGAAAGTTCAACCAAGTGTTGAAACTTCAACTTTGCCAAAACTAGAACCAGAGCCAATGAATGTTGAGAAAGAGATTTCTAAACCAGTCAAGTCTGATGATCTAAAAAACTTCGTTAGATACAAAAGTGCCATAGAAAACGAAGCAACCAGTTCAAGTTAAAAATCCTCCACCATCCTACCCTCAATGACTTCAGAAGCAGAAGCAAGAAGTTCAATTCAAGAAATTCCTAGATGTACTCAAGCAACTTCATATCAACATTCCGTTAGTAGAAGCACTTTAGAAAATGTCGAATTATGTCAAGTTCATGAAGGATATCCTATCGAAGAAATAAAGACTTAGAGAATTTGAGACACAAACCCTAACGAAGGAATACAGTGCATATCTTCAAGATAAACTACCCCCAAAATTGAAGGATCCTAGATTTTTTACCATACCATGCAATTGGAGCAACTTATTGTGGTAAAGCACTATGTGATTTGGGTGCGAGCATTAACTTAATGCGCATGTCCATATTCAGAAAGTTGGGGATAGGTAAAGTTAGACTAACTACAATTACATTTCAGTTAGCCGAACGATCTATAGCATATCTTGGAGGAAAAATTAAAGATGTGTTAGTTTGTGTAGATAAGTTTATTTTCCCTGTTGAATTTGTCATTTTAGACTTTGACGTAGATAAAGAAGTGGTAATCATCCTAGGAAGACCGTTCCTAGTAACCGGGAGGACTCTGATTGATGTGTAGAAGGGCGAGTTAACTATGCGTGTTCAGGACAATCAGGTAACGTTTAATGTTTTTAAATCTATGTGATTTCCTAATGTAATTGATGATTGTTCTGTAATGGCCAAGTTAGAAGAGTTAATCATTGAAGAGGAATTCAACTCTGTTGAAGATCCTTTACAAAAGATTTTACTGACAAACCCTCAAAGCTATGAAGAGGGGGAGGAAAACTTAGCTTTAATGGTAGCTAATTCGAAGGGATTTAATCCACAACCTTGTTCTGAATCTTTGGAGTTAGAAAGTAGAGATTTTGTTTAACCAAAAGTATCAATTGAAGAGCCACCTAAATTAGAGCTTAAGTTATTACCTTCACACTTAAAATATGTTTCTTTAGGTGACGCTTCTACTTTGCCTGTGATTATTTCAGCACAACTAACTAAGGAGTAGGAAGAAAAATTGATTAAAGTGTTGAAGTAATTCAAGAAGGCTACTGGATGGACCATAGTCGATATTCGTGGTATAAGTCCATCCATATGCATGGACAAGATTATTCTTGAAGATGAGAAGAAAGGAACGATTGATGGATAATGGAGACTGAACCCCATTATGAAACATGTAGTCAAGAAAGAAATCATCAAGTGGTTAGATGTCGGTATAATTTATCCTATCTCAAATATTTCATTGGTTAGCCCAGTTTAATGCGTGCCAAAGAAATGAGGTATTACGATCGTAAATAATGATAATAACGAACTGATACCGACTAGAACGATTACGAGATGGTGAATTTGCATCGACTATCGGAAATTGAACAAAGCGACTAGGAAAGATAACTTTCATTTGTCGTTCTTGGATCAGATGCTGGATAGATTAGCAAGGTGAGACTATTACTATTTTCTAGATGGGTACTCGGGGTGCAATCATATTACAGTCTCACCGAAAGATCAACACAAAACAACGTTCACATTCTTGTATGGTACATTCACATTTAGACGCATTCCATTTAGTTTATGTAATACACTTGCTACATTTCAAAGATGTATGATGGCCATTTTTACTAACATGGTTGAGAAGTATTTGGAAGTGTTCATGGATGACTTTTCAGTGTTCGGGAACATTTATGATGATTGCTTAGCTAATCTAGCTAAGGTATTAAAGCGATGTAAAGAGACAAACCTTGTTCTAAATTGGGAAAAGTGTCATTTAATGGTACGAGAAGGTATTGTTTTGGGGCACCGAATAACGAGACAAGGAATTGAAGTTGATAAAGCTAAAGTAGATGTTATCGAGAAGCTTCTACCTCCAACATCTGCAAACGGTGTTAGGAGCTTTTTGAGACATGCTGAATTCTATCAAAGATTTATCAAAGACTTCTCTAAGATTGATAAACCCTTAAGCAAGTTATTAGAGAAGGAATCAAAGGAATCAACATTCAACTTTGATGAAGAATGCTTGATAGCATTTAATGATTTGAAGAATTGGCTAGTTTTAGCACCAATTATCATCACACTAAATTAAGAATTGTCATTCGAGCTAATATGTGATGCAAGTGACTTCGCGATTGGAGCTGTGATGGGCAACGAAGGAACAAATTTTTTCATCCCATCTACTACGCAAGTCAAACTTTGTCAAGAGCTCAGCTGAACTATACGGTAATCGAGAAAGAACTACTTGTAGTTGTGTTTGCTTTTGACAAGTTTAGATCCTATCTTGTAGGTACAAAAGTGACTGTCTTTACGGATCATTTGGCAATTAAATACTTACTTGCCAAGAAAGATGCCAAACCATGACTGATCCGTTGGGTCATATTACTTCAAGAATTCGACTTAGAAATTCAAGATTGAAGAGGCATAGAGAACCCAACAGCCGATCACTTGTCTAGATTGGAGCCACGAGAAGAAAATTGAACTCTTGTACCCATACAAGAGACGTTCCATGATGAACATATACTCAAGGTAAGTCATAACACCTCTTGATTTGCTAATTTTGCTAACTACTTAGTTTGTGGTTTGATTCTCTATGATAAGATGTATCAGCAAAGGAAGAAGTTCTTTCATGATGCTAAGTACTACTTCTGGGAAAAGTCGTATTTGTTTATAAAGTGTGCAGATCAGATGATTAGAAGATGTGTGGCAGAAGATGAAGTACGAGCGATATTGTATTAGTGTCACACAACTCCAAATGGGGGACAATTCGGAGGATCACGTACTACGGCTAAATTTTTGCAAGCTGGTTTCTTGTGGCCGACATTGTTCAAGGATGCGCGAGCTTATGTTAGAAGTTGTGATCGATGTCAAAGTGTTGGAAATGTAACCAACAGAAATGAAATGCCTTGAACAAATATCATGGAGTAGAATTGTTCGATGTTTGAGGTATTGATTTTCTAAGTCCATTTCCTTCGTCATTTGGTAACAAGTATATTTTGGTAATAGTCGACTACGTATCGAAATGGATTGATGCTGAGGCATATCCAACAAATGATGCCAAGGTAGTGAAGAATTTTTTATAGAAGCATGTGTTCACACGGTTTAGAACTCCTAGAGCTATCATTAGTTATGAGGGGTCCCATTTTGTGAACAAGTGGTTGAAGTGGTTACTCGATAAACATGAAGTAAGGCACAAAGTTGCTACAGCTTACCATTTACAAACGAATGGGCAAGCTGAGCTAGCAAATAAAGAAATAAAAGGTATACTTGAGAAGGTAGTGTGTCTGAACCGACGAGATTGGACAATGCTTTATGGGCTTACAGAATAGTATACAAGACACCTTTAGGGATGTCTCCCTTTAGGTTAGTATTTGGAAAAAGCATGTTATTTGCCTCTTGAGTTAGAACATGAAGCTTATTGGGCTCTTCAGTAGCTCAATTTTGACCCCAAGCTTGCTAAAGATAAACAAATGCTTCAGCTCAATGAGTTAGAAGAATTCCAAACGTTCTCTTATGACAATGCCAAGCTATACAAAGAAAGATTAAAAAGATGGCATAACAAGCACATTCGAATCAAAGAGTTCGAAGCAGGTCAGTAAGTCTTATTGTTTAACTCTAGAATGAAGTTTTTCCCAGGTAAGTTGAAATCATGTTAGTTTGATCCATTTACTATCCACAAAGTCTTTCCATACGGAGTTGTGGAACTCCACAGTAAGAGAGGTTATTTTCGAGTCAATGCTCAGCTATTAAAACATTATTGGGGATTTGAAATTGAGCGGGATAAATCGTCGCTCATTTTATCTAATGATTAATTATGTTGTTTATATTTTAATAAAGAACTTAGGTTATATTTTCTTGACTAGTATGTTGAAATGAATTCTGTCTAGGAATTTGGAACTTAAGCGGGACCATTTGTGACCCCTTCAATCTTTTTTAGGAATTAATTTTAACATAATTTTCCGAGAAATTATTTCCTAAGTTAGAAAATAAATTTTTTATTTTGAATTTTGCAAATAAAAAGGGTCAATTTTTTATTCAAATTTTAATTACAACCCAATTTTCAAATTATTTTAAGTTGAAGGACTTAATTGAATTTTTTGTAAAATCTGGTTGTTATTTTTATAAATATTAAAATTAGCTGCCTTTTTCTGTAAATATTTTTAAAACAGCTAAAAATAATTTTTTTTTACTTTTATTTACAATTTGATAATACTTAATATAAAATTATAAATTAAATTTTATGATTTATATTAATTATTATCAAGGTTTAATTAGGATTTATTTTAGAAGTTTTAATTCAAATAAATTAAGTAATAAAAATTAATATTTTTATGTTAATTGTTATTAACTTAAAGTAGGACTTAGGTTATTTAATAATTTAATAAAGTGACAGGTTGAATGAGAATTACACTTCATGCATTATAAATATCATCCCTCTTCATGAGTTCATCATTCAAACCATTCCACACCTAGTAGCTGGTGCCGACAGCAACCACCATCAAAATTCATCAGAGGTCATCGATCAACACCGGGCATCATCGATGCCTCCAGCAGCAAGACCTCACACGTAGGCCCTTCTCCCGCAAGCTTGTGTGCCCAAGCTGCTGCGGGTTACTGCTGTTGTGCGCTGCTGCTACTTGCACGTTGCAACTGGCGAGCGTGGTATCAAGTGCTGCCCAACCTGCTGTCGCTTACGCCAAGTGCTACTACCCTTGTACGCCAAACACCAAGCTGTGTGCACCACATGCCCTAGATCCTAGGTCGTGTGTCCCTTTGCCATAAACGCCTAAGCTACCCTCTAAACCTACCTTAGATTAAAACCTTTTCTTTTTACCCTAATTATTTAATTTGGATTTTATCCATCAAAAGGTGATAAGAAATTTATTTATTTATTTTCTAATTTTTAATTTATTTAATTTATTTTAAATGGTTAATATTTTATACTAATTAAATTTTAGAAAAATATTTATGTCCATCTTATTTTTTATCAGGTTAAAATCATGCATTGCAAGAGAACTCGTGCTACAATTGAAGAAATACAAAACAAATTTCATAACGCAGAAGCTAAAGCAAGGTACGACAATGTGTTCAAAAATCAACAGATGCTGCCAGAGAAAGGGTTTACTTGGAAAGAAAGAAAGTATGCGGATTTCATGGCCACTATGCAACAAATTGCAAAAGCTCTAAACTGGGGATTGTTTTGTGAAAAGAGACCGAGTGCAAATGAGGAATTAGTTCAAGAATTTTATGCAAATTTTACCTCAAGTGAACTTACAAAAGTTCCCGTCCGAGGAATCAAGGTACCATTAAAGTCAAACACCATCAATGAGTTTTTTAACTTACTTGATTTCGAAGAAGACGAGTACTTTATTTTGTTGAAGAACTTAGAGGCTGAGAAATTGCAAGAAATTCTTCGGGAACTTAAAGTTCCAAGTTCTGAATGGACGGTGTCAAAGAGTGGAATTCGTACATGTCGCAGAGAAAACTTGACACCGATAGCAAAAGTGTGGTTTTACTTTTTTCGATTCAGTCTCATGCCTATCCCACAAGAAAATATTGTTTCATTGGAATGAATGGTATTACTTTATTCAATTCTAAAGGCAAAGACCATCGACGTGGGAAAGATCATCATCAAAGAAATTCAAACTTGTTCCGCAAGACATTCTGTTCAAGCATATTTCCCATTCACAATCACAGTGTTGTGCTTAAAAGCTGAAATTCTTGGGAATGTGAAGAAAACAGGATATAGACAAGGAGCGATCACTGATTAGGACCATGTTTGAGTAGCAAGAAATTGCATTCTTCAATAGAAAGTTGAATTAGAAGAAGAATATCCTGTAAAAATTGAAGAAGATCTTTCGGTGACAGAACCAATTGGAATGCATGATGAAGCAGACTCTACTAAACGAATATCCGAGCCTGACATATCCATACCGAGACCTCAGTCACCTCAATCTGAACTTCGAAATGAGCTGCCAAAGATGATAGATTGCATGCAACACATGCAATGGAAGCAACAATCTTGTGAGAGATACACGAAGATACGAGATGATGCATTGAAAAGTGCACTTAAAAAAGTGTTTCATGACCCATTTATCTTTTTGTCTAAATTTCCAGATTACATATTTGAACCATGGACTCCAATGAAGAAGAAGGAGCTAGATGACTCGAGCAACAATAGGGACTACAAAGCAAAATAAGAGTCAAAGTCAAGGGGGTCTGAACATAAATAAAAAGGGGGAACTAGTCATTCTTTAATTTGTGTTATTTTATTTTCAGTTCTTAATTCTTGAATGAATTTAGAATTAGGCCACTAGGATAGCTTTTAATTCTTTCATAATAAATTAAGAGGTTGAAGACAATAATTGAGCAACTTAGAAAAATAAGAGTGCGGTAATAAATAGGTACATGTCTAGGATTGGACATTGAAAAAGCTTGGTACTTAAGCAGTGAATTTGACTCACCTCCTCTTCTTTGATCCTACTTGGTGTATAGTATTTATTCACTTTTAGTTTTACATTCTCTATTTCTTTTAACAATTGGGGACATTTTTTAATTTAAGTAGGGGGATCGAAAATCGAAAACTTCTTAATAAGTATTATTTCTTCTTATTTTATGAATTTAGTTATAATTCTACTTGAATGTTTGAATTTATGTTGATTACGTTAAAGCTTTAGTATAAATAAAATTTAATTATCTCAAGGGTTATGATGTTAAGCTGAACCATGATAAGAATGCTACTCTTAATAAAATATGTGTAATCATATCATAGAATTTTTAATTCCTTATAAAAGCTAGATATGCATGAAAGTTTAAGTCTCTAGAATTGACTTAGTAATTTCTTGAGGCAAAATCCTAGGAAGCATGAAATTTTAAAAATGATTTAGGCAAAATTTGTTTGGACCGTTTGAGCCTTTCAAGCCAACCTTAATAAATGTTACCCCTTGAAGCCAGCTTTGAGACTATATGGCTTGATTTTCTTTATACCTTATAATTATAAGCCTTCCTATCTCTCGTACTTATCTCTAAATTATCTCAATTACTAGACTTACTCTATCAAGATTATGTTCTGAAAATAAGTTTGGGGAGTTAAGAAGTACCAAAATGCTCAACAAAAGTATAGTACATACAAAAATGATGCTTAGAAAAAAAATGAAAAAGAAAAAGAAAAAAATAGAGCATATGTACTCAAAATGAAAAAGAAAAGAGCATGAGCATTCAAATTTCAAAAGAGTTGGTGAAATTGAAAGGCCGCTGCAAGCTGAGTCTAGGGTTTTTAGCTTAAATTTATCTATCTTTTACTTATCCCTAGCCTAGCCCCATTACATCCTATGCAAAAGATTTATTTGATTCAAGATTTCAATGCTACCTACATTAGTGGAGAGAAATTGCTAAGTTCAACATATGAAGGCATAACTTAAACTTAATGATTGCAGTTTGGTCTTAACTGAGGAATAAAAATTGAGTGATAAGATTTTGACATGTCTTTATTAAGTTAAGCATGATGACAATTGAAGATAATTGAATCAAAAGTACTTGAGCTACATAATTTTCTCAATTCATGTTTTTATGTTTAATTATTTTGAATTCATAAGTATAAGGAGAAATAATCAACTTTTTTTTTATTTATGCATTACTCGGGACAAGCAATGAATTAAGTTTGGGGGTGTGGAACGATGAAAATATATAGACTTTTTCATACCCTTCTTTTTAACATAAATTCATTCAAATTCTGAGTAATTAATGTCAAAAAAATACAATTTAATTATAAAATAATTAATTTGTGCTAAAATTTCCAACATATTGATTTTTAATTATTTTTATAAATATTAAGCATGAATTTGGTGATTTTTTTTACAGATTTGCACAATTGATGAAAATCGGCCGGAAAATACAGCCGACATCTTGAACTTTTAAGGGAATTTTTACACTTAGTCAATGAAGAGCTAAGAAGAATATTTTTCCAGCCAAGTTCGGTCTAACATGAAGCAAAATTATGCTTTATAATTATATTTTTAATTAAATTAATTTAGATTAGAAATAAATTATAAAAGATGAAGTAAAGTGGCTTGAAGTGCATGCAATAGAGGGTCGAACTACACTGACTTGAGCTAGCCCATGTGCCGTCCACATGTTGACCAATTCAACTGATTATGTTGACCTTTTCAACCTTGCAAAATAGCCCCTAAAGTTTTCTTAAATCTCATTTAAACCCCTTCACTTTTGGTGGTTTCAAATTTTCACCGCAAGCCAAATTTAGCAAAGTTTGAACTTGTCAAACCTTGCTTATGCATGGCTGGTCAAGGGATGTTGGTGGCTGATATTTATTTTCTAAATATAGCCCCCAAATCTCACCTATAAATATCACCCTCACTCACCTCATTTTTCAATAGCAATTCACTCCATTCTCTCTTCTTTCTCTAATTTTCTCTCTAAGCCTTCCATTCCATTTTCCCTCTTCCTTTGTCGATTTCCCTCTTGAGAAAGAGTGGTTCTTCAGCCCTTGAAATAGCTTTTTTGAGTGTTCACCAGAGACCTTGATCTGATAAGAATTGAGCAAGAACGATGAAGAACGCGATAGCAATTCTTGAGAAATCGACAGATTTAATCCTATTCTTTTTCTCACTTTTAGATTCTTGTTTGTTATTATGATGAATGCTATTATGAATGCTATTGTTTATTTAATTAAAATGACTTAATTCCTTTAAGTGTTGGGTTGATTGTGTTTAATTGCTTGTTTATCTTTGGACCATGTTTATATTGTTATAGGTCCTGAATATTCTGTTTAATTAAATATTATCATACCTAAGTTATTATTGCATTACCCTTGTGATATAAATATTGAATTAATCATTTAAGCGAATTGAAATTGTGATTAATTGACACACAATTTAATTTTTGCATGTCTAGTCTTCTAAGGGAGCTGAAGGTTAGATTAGGGATGGTATTAAACAATACATAGTCTTGCATAACTTGCAGGATTTTTGTGATTAAATTGTTTCAACATAGAGATATGATTGCTACTTCACTTAATCCTTTACTTGCTTATGATTGTTAATTAGTCGGTTGAATTGACATAGATATATGTACAAGAGATTACTTGACTTTCATAAAGTATGTATGTGCATTAACACATTTACTTATTAAAATTGGTTTAGTGGGTTGAATTGGCATAGAGATATGTTTAAGAGATGAATGAAATTTAGTAAGTGATGTTGTTCATAAGTTAGCAAAGTACCGGGTTACTGTGAATTTTATTTCGTAACAAGAATGAACATGATTTAGATTTAATTAAGTAATTTAGCAATTAACCTAACACACTTATGTCATATTGATTAAACTCTTAGAAATCGTGCATTGAAATCTTTTTTAATTTCTATTTTTATTATTAACTTAGATTAATTTAGTTTAGATTAATACTCTTTACAAATATTATCTTGTTCCTAACCAATTTGTTGATTAAATATTTCATAAATAATTTTCCTAACACAGTCCTTGTGGGTACAATACTCGACATTACTTGTCACTTTATTACTTTAATATGATTGTGTACACTTGCACATTTTCGTTCTTCCAATGTATCAATGCTATCTGGCAACAAACTCCTTAGAATTTCCACATCCCAATCGTTATTACAATCCATTACATCACGTACACGCAAAGTATTATCAGGTTGTACCATACCTTTATGATAACGTCAAAGAGGGCCAATATGGCAAAGCCAAATATCATTCTGAAAATTCGTCAGACATCCATCACTTAACTCCCAATAGCTATTATTAATTACCTCATTCCGTACTTGCATCAGAGATCTCCAAACAAAAGAGCACTTACTTTTATTGATAGTGGTTGGCAACACTCCCTAGATATTATACTTATTTCGTAAAACTTGAACCCACAAAGCATCTTTATTAGTGAGTACCTGAAACCCCAATTTGAGTAGAAAAATTTTATTTTGGTCAAATAGACTCCTTAATCCAAGTCCTCCATTCTCAGTCGGTCGACAACAAGCCTCCCAAGAAAATAGAGCCGATTTTCGCGACTCTAAAGTAGAGCCCCAAATAAAGTTTCGAGCTATTTTTTCAATTTCTTGACACACCGTAATAGGAAAACACATCGTGCACATGAAATAGTTAGGAATGGCTAAGAGCACAGATATTACCAATGTTATTCTTCCCGCCATTGATAGTTTCTTAGCGTCCCATCCATTGAGTTTGTTCCGAACTTTAGAGACTATAAAATTCAAAAGTGTCCACTAACACCCTTTTGTGGAACAGAGGCATTCCAAGAAACAAACCAAGATCCTCCACTCGTACAAAGCCCACTTTGCCACAAATTTCTCTAACTAAAACATCTGGTGTATTAGGTGAAAAATAAACTTGTGACTTGCTTTGATTTTCCTTTTGTCCCAAAAAGTGGCAGAAAGATCCCAAAATGCTATTAATCATAGTCGCTTGTTCTTTATTTGCTTCACAAAATAAGAACAGGTCATTAGCGAAAAAGAGATGAGATATAGCTAGTCCCCTTCTTGATAGTAACAAAGGTTTCCAACTTCTTTGCTCGACAGCTTCTTCAATGAGATATCTCAAACGCTCCATACATAGTACAAACAAATAAGGTGATAGTGGATCACCTTCCTTATACCACAAGAAGTTTGAAACGGTTCTATAATTGCGCCATTCCATAGAACCTGAAGCGAAAAAGATGAAACACAATTTAAGATCACCATGATAAGTAAACGCAGTAACCCAGCTTCAACTAATGTATCTTCCAAAAAATCCCAACGAATTCTATCATAAGCTCTTTTCAGATCAATCTTAAGGCTATTCCCATTTTCCTTCCTATGAAATTCTGCATCAAATGAACCACCTCTTGCGTAACTACAATGTTATTCGATATGCATCTGCAAGGAACAAAACTTGCTTGGTTTTGTTTAACAACCATTCCCATCAATGGTCTTAATCTGTTAACGATTACCTTGGTGACTGCCTTATATAACACTATACACAAGCTTATTGGTCAAAATTGCGTAACTCTTTCCGGGTTCTAGATTTTTGGAAGGAGTACTAATAAAGTTCTATTGATCCAAGGGTTCAACTGATGCCCTTCAAGAACTTGTCTCACCATATCACACACCGGTGAACCAATTATGTCCCATTGAGTCTAATAAAATCTAGCATGAAACCTATCAACTCCTGGTGCTTTCCAAGGGGCCACAATGAAAACCTCCTTGCGAACTTCCTCATTACCAACTCCCACTGAAAGACTATCTTTGACCATAGAAGAAAACAAATGAAATCGTCCACGACACAAAAGGAGACCATTGACTGAATATTCTAACGAATAAAGCTTCTTAAAGAAATTCACCACATGGGGCGGACTGCAGGAGTACCTCATCAAAACACCAATCATCATCATCTATCTTCAGCCCTTCAATCTTATTTCTTATTCGCCTAACCATAGAACGACTATGGAAGTTCCTTGTATTTCTATCACCATTCGTAAGCCAGTTCGCTCTTGATTTTTAAAACCATAACAATTCTTCGTGAACATCCTCAATTCCTAACCTTAACTCTAACTCTCGATCACGAAGTTTCTTTAAATCACTAAGATCCAAAATTCTTTGAATGCGCTCAAGCTCCAAAATCAGCCTCCGCTTGCAGACAAATATATTCCCAAAAACACGTTTATTCCATTCTGAAGCTCTTTTTGGAAATGCTCCAAATTCATACACACATCCAAATCATTATCCTAGGTACTATTAACAAAGCCCTTAAACTCCTCGTGCAATAACCAATTCGCCAAACAGCGAAAGGGTCTTCCACTTCGACTTTACATCGGACTTAGAGAGACCAAAATTGGTCGATGATCAGACTTTAGACAGTGCAAATTTTTAACTGAGCATTTAGGCGCAAATATATCCCAACTTGAGTTGCAAATAGCTCTATCCAAGTGTTACGAAAGGTTACCTCTTTTCCACGTGAAGCGAGGCTAGCAACAACCCAAGTCACGTAAGCTATTATCAAATAGGAAATTCTGAAATACTTGACATCCACTTCTCACGCTTGTTGCACCACCTTCCTGTTTCGAGGGATCAAGAATCGAATTGAAATATCCTTCTAGGAACCATGATTCTGCCATTATTTTAGCCACCATATCCAAATACTCCCATAACTTCTACGTCACTGCTAGTTGTGGACTAGCATATACTATTGAACACAAAAAATTAAAAGTGCCTTGTCTACTTCTCTCCCTCATAAGAATCGCTTGAGGATGCAAATCCAGGATATCAACGAAAAAATTATCACTCCAAAGTATCCAAATCCCACCAAAAAACCCCCTTGCTTCAATTCGAAACGAATTTGCGAAACCAAGTCGTCCAACAATTTCATCCTCCCGAATACCACTAACCCGTGTTCAAAAAAAAATAACATCTAGGTAAAAATCTCTCCTATATTCGGCCACAAAATTATGAAAACGAGGGTGCCTTGTTCCTTAACAATTCCAAAAAAATAGTTTTAAATCCATAAACCACAAGATAAACAACACCACACTCCAACAGACACTATATAACTAAGATTAACAGTTAATGAGATTATGGCCAGAATTATCATCAACCATAAATCCAATAGACAAAATCATTACCTTTATACGATGCTCAACATCTGGTTCACTCTCAATGCCTCGCACGATACCCTCCATTGTTGTTGATAACTCCACCATGGCATCCGGAGCATCTTCTTATACACAATCGGGAGGCTTTTTTCGCTGCATAATGCCTTTCTCAGGAAATTGTACCTCTGCATTAGGGCACACGAAACTCGTCTCACCAAACTGAAAAATTCTATTTCTTTCACTTTAGAAACATTAACTTCTCCCTTCTTTGCCAATCGAACCGCCCCATATTTATTTCTGTCCAAATTTGACTGGAAATTCACAGGTATGAAATTAAAATTAATGTCCATAAACTTTTGAGCAAATGGGCTCTTTCTAGATCTAACATCATCTCCAAAACCCCCATTATTAGCAAATGACCCAACATTTGAGTTATTGGGCTTTAGCACACATGGACTTATTTTAGGTTTTCCTAAATTTTTTTTCCATTACTTTCTTTCCCACAAACAACTCCTTATACCCAGCTGTATCAACTTTAGACAGATTAGATTTCCTTAAATCACACCTTCCAATCTAAATAGAATGAGCTCCTCTATCCATGGCTGTGATTTCGGGATCAAAATCACCATGTTCCACTGTTAGAGTTTAGAACCGTGAACCCCCATACTGTTACTGGCATTGTCACTTTTCCTTACTCCTGAATTTCGACCCTTTCCTCTTTTCCATCATTCCACAAGCATCCATGGGCCATATGGTTCATCTTATTTACGCCGAAGTCCCTCCATACCTCCAGACGACAATTCATCCCCACCAACACCACTCTTAGTTGAGTTTTTCTTGGTCCCTTTACATAAATCAATATTGTGCCCAAAAATCCCACATTTATAACAAACAACCGGAAGTGATTAATACTCAACTTTCTGAGTACGACCACTAATCTTGAGTTTCAGCACTAGTGGTTTTCTTAAGTCCACACATTCAACCAATCTAGTGAAATGTCCTCGCCTTGCACTATCCGTATGAACATCAGTTTGACTACTATTCCTATGGCTTGACCAATAGCACAAAGTTAGCAGTTTGAATAATATCTTTCCAGAAACCCGGGTAATCTAACCCAAACCACTTGCACATCCGCTTCATTGTTTGAATTCAAAAAATCCGACGACATGGCCTTACAGTAAAGTACTAACCAAAAATCACCGAAGGACCCCCAACTAGAACCTTGTTAAAATCCTCCTCATCCTGGAACTTAACTAGGTAGTAGTCATTTTCCAAATCGATAAGTTGCATAGGATTTCTGGGATTCCACAGTGTAGTCACCTTGTTAAGCAAAGCATTAAAGCCAATCTTTCGACCCAGAAGTTTAACAATAATGGTCCTTGCTATCTTTCTCTCAATGAACTGGTGGACACGGTTCGAAAAGGTAATCGACAAAACTCCTTTGACCATAACCGTACTCACATCTCCATCCTATAAATCAAAATCCTCTTCCAATTTATCCAGGATAGAGGTATCCTGTTGATTCCCCATCAACATGGACTTATACGAAATTCTATTGACTCCTACCTCTTCAATCGTTTGGCCATTCGCATTAACAATCAGATTATCAGTATCCGGTGTAGTCTCCGTCCTCCTCCTAACCTTCTTAGTTGCTCAGCCCACACCACTATTCGACCCCGTAGGGCTTTTTCAGACCACAAAGTTCCAAGAAAACAAAGGATCACTCATTTCCCAATAGATATTGTTTTTAATATTGAACTATTTTTTTTATGATTACATTAATTGAACTAGCCGATTGAATCGAAAATCAATATTCTAATAAATTTCCTATACTGTCATTGTTCTCTCAACATATGAAAGAAAATGTCATAAAATTCATGTATATATTAAAGAAAAAAATATACTTCCATTATTCTCTCAACACATGAAAGAAAAAGTCATTAAATTCATGTATATTAAAGAAAAAATATACTGCCATTTCTTACCATTTTCAAATAAAGACAAAAAAACATGTCTTCACTTATATAAAAAAAACATACAGACAACAAAGGCCAGTAAGAGAAATTATGCTCTGTCCAAAGCCATTAATAGTTAAAACAAACATAGCAGAAAAATATATTATTTAATATATAATTTTGCAGAAAGTAGAATACATGAATTAGTAATTAATCAAATCGAAACCTAGCTTTAATACTAATGTAATTTAGTATGAATAAAATTATAACAAAAATATAAATCCATGTGATTGTCTGATAATTAACGGTATTTACTACTTCAGATATGATTTAGATTCGAATTGTATTAATTACATTTGTTATTCGAATTTTGTTTTATTATTCTAATTCATAAAAAAAATTATGACAAAATATTAGAGGAAGTTCATATTCGAAACCAAAGAACAAACTTGCTCTTCTAAAACCTGGGAGACTATTTTATTTTTTAAATTTTCATATATAAACTGCGAAAAGGCAATTGCCTTTGGTTTTTAAATTAAACCGCCTTCAAACGGAAGTTTTTAAATTTCAAATCGACCTTCCATTATGGAACCCAAAAAACCCAATATTATACATATTTTTTTTTTATGAATTACAAATAGTGATTAATATAATTCGAACTCAAATCACACTTAAAGATAAACACCCTGATCATCAGATCAATACACGGAGTTTATATGGACATAATCCTTAGAATACTTAACATGCAAATATTTTATTGTAAAATTTAAGGATAATGTCTTTTTACACACCTATACTTTGGCCCATGTTCGAGTGTGATATTTGAAGTCTCAAAATGTCCAAAGTGGTAACTGAAATTTAATTTCGTTACATAATCTGGTACATGTCATTAACACTGTTAGTTTATGATTTATTTTGTCACGTAGACCAATTATGTGTCGGACACGTGATAAAGACAGACTGAAGGGGCATTTTAATGGGTAGATTAGGGAAGGGCTGTCTTGCAATTTGCCCTTCCCCCTCACTTTTTCATGTTCTCTCTCCCTCAGTCACAACAAATTATCCGGCCAAATTCCAAATGGGTTTTCTGATTTATCAAGCTTGGTGGTTTTAAACTTAAGTTCTTTTCCGATTTATCAAGCTTGGGAGCTGTGTTCCCAAAAATTTACAGAAAATAATGCTTAAAAATAAGACCTTTTGCAGATAGCGGTTTCCGGTGTTTAGAAAATGGTCGGCCTGATAGTTACTACACCAAGTGGCGTTGGCAACCTCATAGTTGCGATTTGCCAAGGTCTCTTTTCCTTTCTATTTTCTGATTAGAAGAAGCCACAGTTGACCTGGGTTTCCATCCTAAACTCTGGTCCAGGTTCCTGGCTGATTGTAAATTCAAAGGGAAAGAGCCCAATCTAGATGAGTCCAATCTATGACAAACAGTGTGAGAAAACTTTGTTCTCCTGATCCAAGAATTTGCCTCTTCTGACATTTCTTATTTTCCCTGTAATTTACTCCAAATACTTGAAAACACTTCAAAATCTCAAACCCAGAGCTTCTTTCTTTTTGTCTTCCCTTATATATTTTCCTCTCTTCTTTGGAGAAGAAGAGGACCCAATCAAGAGATTGTTCCTGAAATAATTACTCCGAAACTAAAATTTTCCAAGCTCACCAACAATTGACCACTGAAAAAAGAATCAAACTTTGGTCTCATTGAAAATCAAGAAACCAATCAAAGCCAAGAAGAAGAACCATCGAGAATGGGACTCTGATCAGCCTAAATCTCTTCTCCATTTTCTTTTTTCTTTTGGAAAAGAGAGAGAGAGATAAAGATAATCACTTGAAACCCATCCACGATTGAAGGCATTTCTCTTTTCCTTTCTCTTTTGCTGACTCTTTATTTTTAGTAACTAGTGCCATCTCTGTTCTGCTTGCTGGAAAGAGTAATGGAAGCAAACTGTGTTGAACTCTATGTTTGTCTGTTTGGTTAGAAGAAGGTTGGAATTTTGGAATGTCTATGGAAGATGATTCACTCGTTATTTCTTATTTTTCGTTTATTCATAAATTAATATCAACTTTTGAATTTTTTTTCCTTGGGAAAATTCTGTTTGGTTCACGAGAAAGAGAAGAAGAAGGAAGTAGAAACAAATTTTAAGTTCATTTATTATTTATTTTAAATCCAGATGAAAAAGTGGGGAAGGGCAAATTACAAAACAGCCCTTTCCTAATTTGCCCGTGCAGTTACCCTTCAGTTTGCTTCACTGTCACGTGTCAGCACATAATTGGTTCACGTGACAAAATCTGTGAAAAATTAACACCGTTATCGACAGGTACTAGATTGTGTAACGGAATTAAACTTCAAGTATTACTTTAAACATTTTAAAACTTCAGATATCACACTCGAACATGAGCCAAAGTACGGGGGTGTAAAATGGTATTATCCCTAAAATTTATTACTACAATGATCCTGTCATACTTTTAGGTCGCCACTATTGTTTATACTGATTTAAGTTTAGAAGTGAATTGGCCAAGCATTAGTGAAATACCTTGGAAGGGGGCTTGAGGCACCAAGGTCCAAGTTTAGGCGACAAGGACCTTGGGGCCTGGGGGTTTGAGGAGCCTATGCCCTGGCTTAGTTGTCTTGCCAACTTCTTTCACTCCTTGGGGGCAATAGACCTTAGGAAGTGTAGTCTTTGTGAGACTATGACCTGAGGCTAGGCAATGAGGAGCTTGCACCCCAGTTTACTTGTTTGGCATACAAATGGACAATGGATTGTGAAGGAACGAGGCAACACCTAGTGGGGTTATACAACGAGTACTCGTTTGGGGATAATATAGAATCCAACTACAATATATCTTCGCTATACTTCGATAATATAGATTAAAAGTTTTGGATATAATACTTATATTAAGTATTTAAATTTATATTAAATGTAAGGATCCAGTTTTAAAGTAAATGAATGTGTATTCAAAATTGCATCATTTGATTAACTACACAAAATATAAAATGAATTAAGACAAAACTGAAACACATTCGAGAAATTTATTAAAGCATAATATAAATTATGTAATAAATGCCTTGGAATATTTCAAACTCTCTTTTTTAGGAGTAAAAAAGAATAAAACAAAAATAGTTAGAATGATAAGTTATACAAAATACTGGATGAACTGAAATATGACAAGAATACAACATAAGAAAAAATAATTTGAATATAACTTGATTATATATGTGTGTGTCAGGCTATCCCTTCGCTTGGCTTTGTTGAGAATGTCATGGATCAATGTATATATCAGAAGGTCAGTAAGAGTAAATTTTGTTTCCTTATTCTATATGTGAACAACATTTTACATGCAACAAATGACAGGGGTATGCTACATGAGGTGAAACAATTTCTTTCTAAAAATTTTTATATGAAAGATATAGGTGAAACATCTTATGTCATTGGCATTAAGATTCATCGTGATAGACATCGTGGTATCTTAGGTCTATTTCAAGAAACCTATATCAACAAAGTTTTAGAAATATTTCAGATGAAAGATTGTTCACCGAGTGTGGCTCCTATCGTGAAGGGTGATAAGTTCAATTTGAACTAGTGCCCGAAGAACGAATTTGAGAGGGAGCAAATGAAAAACATCCCATATGCTTCTATTGTTGGAAGCCTGATGTATGCTCAAGTCTACACAAGACCTGACATTGCATTTGTAGTTGGAATGTTGGGAAGATATCAAAGTAATCCAAGTATTGACCACTGGAGAGCTGCAAAGAAAGTTTTGAGATATCTTAAAAGGACAAAGGACTACATGCTTACGTACAAATGATCAAACAATTTGGAGGTGATTGGCTACTTTGATTCATACTTTGCTGGCTATGTTGATTCACGTAAATCAACATCAAGTTACATATTTATGTTTCCTGGCGGAGCGTCAAGCAGTCCTTAACTGCTACTTCCACTATGGAGGCTAAGCTCGTTTCATGTTTTAAGGCTACCTCACATGGAGTATGGTTGAAGAGTTTCATATCTAAGCTTACACTTGTAGATTCGATTTCTTGGTCGTTGATGATATATTGTGACAATTCAATTGTTCTCTTTATGGCTAAAAACAACAAAAGTCGAAGTCGAAGTCGAAGCAAACATATCGATGTTAAGTATTTAGCCATAAGAGAACGTGTTAAAGAAAAGAAAGTGTTCATTGAGCACATTAACACTAAGCAGATGTTAGTTGATCCTTTGATTAAAGGCATGCCATCACACAAATTTAAGGATCATGTTGTCACTTTGGGATTTGTTCCACTTTGTAAATTTTGTTATAAGAACGATTGTAATGAAACTCCGTTAAGTTTGATGTTTCTCATATTTTGTGTGCACATTATTTGATTATTTTGAGAAATGTCACTAAAGTTTAGACCTGGAATAAACATTGGGTTTACTCATTAAGAAATTTGGGCTAAAGTGTTTAGACCTGGAATGTGAGGTTAAAATCGTAAGGCAACAAGGAGCACAATGGAGATGGAGGTGTGGCACACGCACGACGATAGGAGGGCCGTCGAAGGTTGATTGGAAAAAGGATATGAGAGGGAGAGTAGGTTTGACCGATGGGGGAAAATCACAAAGGGAGAGAAAAAGTCCCAACCCAAGGGAAAAAGGGGTTTAAATACCTAATAAATTGGATCAATTACATAGAGGCCCTAAAAAATATTAAGGTTTTCAAAATTGACCTAAAACTTTACATGAATCACAATTTAGTCCTAAAATTCCCAAATTGGTCCACAAATTTTATTCACAGCTCAAATTAGTCCTCAAGCTCACTGAATTTATAAATTAGCTCCTAAATTTATAAGTTTTTCCAAATTAGTCCCTAAAATTAAATTAAAGTGTTACATGAATTGTGGCATGAGATTAATTTTAAGGTTTATTTGGGATGCATGACATTTAATTTGATTTTAGGATTTTGAAACATGGATTTTGAATTTATAATGCACAAATTTTGCTTTTTCTCCATTAAAACTATTCTGAATATCACTTTTCCGTTTTGATATCATGTAAATGAGATTTTGAAAAGTAAATTAATTAGAAATCCACTTTTACTAAGTAAACTTTAAAATCCATCGTTTTTGGAAAATTTTATCTTTTTGAGAAAAGAAGATAACACGCTAAGTTTATTTTTAAAAATAAGTAAATGTTTTGAACGACTGTTTTATAAACTTCGACAGTTTTACCAGGCCATTTTAATGACCAATGTAATCTTCCGAATTCGACCGTAATGTCTAACCCAGATTTGAGAGGTTACATTGGATTCAGGATTTGGGATTTGAGGTTTAGAGTAAAAATTTATCATAATTATGCGTAAATGACATTGAAAAATTCCTAACATGTCATTAAATAATTTGAAAGGGACCATGGATGATGTGGTGTGAAGAGACCATAAAATAATTTCTCTATTTTACTTTTAATTATTGATAATACAAATTTTTAATATTTATCTCTTAATTAATTTAAATTAATTAGAGAAAATTAATTATGACACAAATATGATGTCATCATTTTTACCTATGATAATTTTTTAGTAATTTCAACTTGACACATGGCACTTCGTGATTAGTCCTATAATTTCACCATTTATAGATAACTTTTTAAAAAAACAATTTAATTAAAATAAAATTTGAAAATTATTAATTAAAAATTCTACCAATTAATAATTCTTTAATTTTAGATTTACTGAATATATATCGTTTCATTTCAATAAAAGAGTTTTTTTAAAATAATTACATTTAAAAAAACCATAGTTTTAATTTTAAAATACAGTTTTTAAGATAATAGTGATTTAAAAACTTTTTTGAAATCAATTATTAGATTAAATAAATATTTCAATTTTTTAAATATTGTGTTTTAGAAATAAATACTATTTTTATTAAAAACAACTATTTTTAAACATTTTTAAAAAATAGTGTTTTTAATTAAAACATTAATTTGAATAAAAAAGTCAAGAGTGCTCTCCCTAGGTTTCCTTAGAGGAATAGTTTAAGTTGTGGCTGGGATTAGGGTGAATGGTGGCTTTGATGGTGACAGAGAGAGATGATATTTCATTCTTTGAGGAGGAACTAGTACAACTTTCGGTTAAGAGTTCTCGAGTTACCTCGCCTGACAAACCAATGCTAGTTTGTACTTTGTGGATGAATAAATCTTATAATCCGAATAGTTTTTGGGCATAGAGAAGAAGTATTTGATAAACAAAAAAGAAATTTTAGATTCAGATCACGGGGCAGAATTTGTTCATGATTTGTTTCGATGCTAAAGAAGACCTGGAATCGGTTTTGGAAGGGCGATCGTGGCTTTTTAAGAAGCAATTAATAATTTTTGATAGATTAACAAAGTCAATTGGAAGGAGGAAATTGTGATTAACTTTGTCTCCTTATTGGATTAAAGTAGGTCCCTACCCGCTAGAGTGTAATCATAAAGACCTTATGCACACTATTGGTTCTACTTTTGGTGGGATGATTAGATCGAAAATTAAGGAGGACTTTTGTCGAATTAGAATGCTCTTGAATGTGAAAAAACCTCTGTGTAGGGGAGTTTTTGGTACCACTTAATCACAAGAGCAGTGTTGGGTACCATTCAAGCATGAAAATTTGCCAAGGTTCTGTTTTGGTTGTGGATGAATAAGGCATATCCTGAAGGATTGTCAAGAGGTTAACGCTAATACAAAGGAATTGTAGGAGGATGATTATCCGTTTTCTCTTCCCTTTAAAGTTGAGTTGAATCTCGTTGGTAAGATATCTCAGAAATTTGGGGTCGTAAGGAGGAAAATGATAGCGCAATGCTCATATCTTGGTGATGACAATTCGAAAAGCACTCATCTTGCGACGTTGGAATAGGGGGAGGTACAAAAGGGCATGGTGGCGAAAAAGGTAGAAGCAACGACTATCGGTGTCATAGGGATAGATGATGTCAACTTGATTTCTACTTCTGTGAGGCGTGATTCTAGGAGGATTGGTAAAGGAACAAACTTGGATGGAATTCAATAAGGAATCTGAATTGGTTACAATTACTATTGAGCAAGATTTTAGGGATTGTGCTAATCCTAATGAGTTGGATGAAATTAGATCTCTTTCTCACACTGAGGACGACTAAGATGGTATAAAACATGATTGGGCTAATTATGAGTTTCGACCCAATTCATTTAGTAAGGAGGCCTAATGTATCTCTTTTATTGTTTGGGTGGGAGATCTCCACAATCGCGTAAGAGTTGGAAAAGGATTCCAAAGAGGGTTTGTTTACTGACTGCACCAATGCTTGACAGCTCTAGAAAAAGGAAAGGTGAAGTAGCAAGGGAACTTGTGGTGGGGGCGGAATGCCTTGATTATAACGGAGGAAAGAAAGCAATAATAGGCATGGACTTGGTGGAGGCTCGAGAAACTCTAAAATTCGGATATCCACTTGGAGGATGATAGCTGTTCGGACGTAATAAAAACCTTGTATTGGAGTGTTCGTAGGTTGGGGAGCCTATGGGTTGTACAATAACTTTGGCATATATTAAGGTTGCAAAAATCCCAATTGGTCTTCTTAATAGAGACTAAGCTAGCTTCTCGACGTAAGGTTTCGGTATGAAGGAGATGTGGTTTTCTACAAGGAGTTGAAGTGAGTACAATTAGAAGCCGAGGGGGTCTCTACCTTGCTTGGAAGGATAATGTGCAAGTTGAAGTAAAGAAGTTTTCAAATAGCTTCATTGACGCGGAAATCAAGTGTCAAGATGAAGCTACAACTTGGTAGTTCACAGGCTTCTATGGGTAGCCTTATGCTTGTAATAAGTCTAATTCTTGGAATGATCTTCATTGTCTAAAGATGAATAATGAACTCCCTTGGTTAGTATGTAGGGATTTTAATGAGATTATGTATGCGCACGAGAAGAAAAGAGGAATCCCAAGGGATGAGAAAGTAATAGAGTTTTTCAAGACACTTTGGCAGAATGTGGCTTGTTTGACGTTGGATACTCTGGGTGTTGGTACACTTGGGAAAGGGGCAACCTTCTTAACTCAAATATTCGTGAAAGTCTAGATCGAGGGGTGGCGAATGTAGACTGGTTAGAACGTTTCTCAAATACGGTATTTTGGCATCTCTCTCACTTGTACTCTGATCATTGTCCCCTCCTGGTCCATTTAAATCATGATCAAGCACGTACAGTATTTAGGAAGTTCAGGTTTGAAGCCTAGTGGACTCTAAGGCAGAACTTTGAAGTGGAAGTCATAAGAATTTGGCGGTCGACTGAGGGTAATATTTTTTCAAAATCAGACAACTTATGTACGAGGTTGCGAAGTTGGGATAAAAGAGTTAGGAGCGTAATAATCGGGCTTAAGAAGGAGTTGTCCGAGAAGTTGGAAGAATTGTTAGAAGCTAATCATGTGATGATAATCTGGTTGACATTATTAATACCAAAATTCAGCTAAATTGAGAGATTGAGAAGGAATAGCTTTTTTGGGAACAAAGGGCAAGAGTGAATTGGCTGAAGAACAAGAATAGAAATGCACCTTTCTTCCACAAAAGTGTCATGCAGAGAAGGGCAATGAATTTGATTAAGTCCTTGGAGGACAAGAATGGATGGCCGACGAGTGAGTATGATGCAATGGCAAAGATTGCCAAGACGTTTTTTTAAAAAAATTTTGCTTCACAGCAAGGTGCGTCTAATTTTTCTCATATCCTCTCTAGAGTAAATCGTTGCATTACCAATTAGGACAATTATGCCTTGTTATCAACTTTTACTGAAGAGGATGTATATGATGAAGTTAAAAATATAAGGCCGACGAGAGCTCCGGGAATTGATAGGTTTTTAGCTCTCTTCTACCAAACGTGTTGGCACATTGTGGGAAAGAAGGTTAGTTCATTCTATTTAGAAACACTTAATAAGGGATTGAATCTTGAATGATTGAATAGCACAAATATTGCGCTTATCCTAAAAGTCCCCAATCCCTCTAAAATGGTTAACTTCCACCCCATTAGTTTGTGTAATGTTTTCTATAAAATAATAGCCAAGATGTTTACTAATCGGTACCAATGGGTCCTAGACAAGTGTACCAATTATTCAAGGTTTCATATGGCATATTAGCAAGTACATATAAACCTACTTAAAACATTACAAAACTTGTCAACTTAAGTTTAACCTTTCAACCCAAAACATTATCATCCATAATTCATCCAAAACCTAATATTAGGGAGAATAACAATATCCTAGCACATGCCATGTAACTAGGTGATGTAAATACTAACTAACGAGCTCCTTGGATAATCTGATTTCTTCGAGATGATCCAATCTTCAAGCAGAAAAATAGAATCTATAAAACAACAATAATTTCACAGGTAAGCTTTCATAGCTTAGTAAGTTCGCAGGGTTTAACAAATTACCAAATACATTTGCAGTATAGTCTGTAACTCAATCGAACCAGAACAGAACTTTACTTCAATAAGCCATATCTGGAATTCTTCCTCTTGTCTATGTCATCTCTTTACCAGTAAACGATATTGCTCACACAAGTTGATGAGGACTCGCAACATATGCGGTACCTCAGCCATCTATAAGATATCTGTACATATAACTATTCCTTAACGATGCTACTCAC
Source organism: Gossypioides kirkii (assembly GCA_005610355.1). Lineage (NCBI taxonomy): Eukaryota > Viridiplantae > Streptophyta > Magnoliopsida > Malvales > Malvaceae > Gossypioides > Gossypioides kirkii. The sequence goes on along the minus strand of CP032246.1, from coordinate 25,489,949 downwards.
ACAAGTTGTTGAGAATATGCAAATCAAGCATAAATCTCAGCCATCATAGGGCCTATAATCCATTCTTGGATTCATTTCACATTTTCCCGTCTCACGATGCTGCTCAAACAAGCTAATGAGAATCTACAAAAAAATGCAGGACCTCAGCCATTGGTTTCAAATCACTGGCTCAAATCCTGATATCTCTTTCTTTCTTTGCTTTCATCTTTCTCGATTCCAAATCATCATAATACGCTTGCAACATTGGTAGAGAATATGATAATGTACAATTTAAATGAAAATTTAACGTTACGAACTTACCGGGCTGAATCGTAGTTACGGATAGGCTCTAGGGACTATTTTGCTAATTTTCACACTAAATCGTATAATTAAATCATTTAACACAATTTGATCCTTTTTGGGAAATTTATGAAATTACCCTTAACATTTCACTTTTATTCAATTTAGTCCTTAAACACAAAATATGCAAAATAACCATTTTCTTTTTAAACTCACACCATCAAAATATCCATAGTTCTCATACAAGTCCCTAAAATTCATTATTTCACACCAAGGACACTCAAATTCATCATTTTAACATTTTAGTCCTTAAATCCTAATTTCATCAAAAATCACTTTACAAAAATATCAAACCCAATCATCAAGCATACAAATCCATCAAAAGCTTTCAAGAACAAGCATATTCAACAATGGTAAAATTTATAACATTTGACAGATTCGCAAATTAGTCCTTGGGTTAGCTAGATTAAGTTAATACGAACTCAAAAACATAAAAATTACTAAAAACGGTTAACATTTGCTTACTCAAATCAAATATCTAAGCTTAGAATGAAAAAACCTAACTTTCCCTTGTTCTTTCCATGAAGAAGATGAAGAAAAGATGAAATTATCATTTTTTCTCTTTAATTTCATATTTATACTTAATGGTAATTTTGTAATTTCTTAGTCTTTCATGATTACCTTAATTAATCACTTATTTAGCATTAATTAATCCTATTTATAATCAATATATCTCATGATAATCCACCTACTAAAATACTTTAGGTTAATTTGCTCATTTGGTTCTTCTAATTAATCAACTCAACTTTTGCACCTTTTACGATTTAATCCTTTTTACTCAATTAACTATCTAAACATTAAAATTTCATAACCAAATTTTAATTCGATGCTAACGACATCATAAATATTAGAAATAAATAAATTTATGACTCGACTTATCGAAGTTGTGATCGCAAAATCATTGTTTCTGAAACCACTAAAAACTGGGCTGTTACAAGTATCTTATAACCACTTCTCACCGAGGAAACACCTGCAGGTTCTCCCTTCCACACCAACATATCCTCATGCTCCAATCAGGCTAATGGGATTCGTAGAATTTTATCTGCAACACTCTCCTCAAAGGTATCCTTTATTAGTCTAGTTTCCATTTCCTTTGAGGGTGATCAATTAAGTATAAGACCTTTATTATGCTATTGTCATTGCTATTGCCACTAACTTTGTAGTTCTCAGCCCTCGGCAACCATGCATGCTCTCGAACAAAAATATGGTCCCCTTTACCAACCCTTCAACGGAACCCGTCCTACAGTAAGTGTTTTGTTGCCCAAATACTTTACGAGGTATAAGAAGGTAGACTCCCTAACTTTGCTTCCAGAAAATCACACTGCTGATAGTACTTGACTTTTAAAACACAATTTAACAAAGAATCCAAATTGTTAATTAGGTGCCAAGCCTACTTAGCTAACAAAGCGACATTAAATATAGCCAAATATCGAAACCCCAAACCACTATTATCTTTTAACTCATATAGCATGGACCATTCACACTAGTGATTGCCCTTTCTTCCATAATTTTTTTTGCCACCAAAATCTTGCCACTATACTCTCTAAATCACGAAAAAGCTATTTAGGAAGCAAGAAACATGCCATAGAATAAGTTGGGATGGCTTTAAGACAACTTTAACGAATACCTCTTTCCCCCATTGTGATAGAAATATTGTACTCCAACTATCAATTTTCCGTTTAACCTGATCTTTTAAAGCCTAAAACGTTGCCTTTTTTGTTGTCCCACCATATTCAAAAGCCCCAAATATATTTCTGGCTCATTCGAATGCCTAACCCCCAACAAACTTGAGACCATATTCTTATCCCCATTTGGAGTATTTGGGTTGAAGAACACAGTTGATTAATCTTAATTACTACACTGACCCAAACACAACTCCTTTAAGATATGTCTCAATGAATTAAACCCTTTATCAGTAGCTTCAATAAAAAGCACACAATCATTGCAAATAATAGATGTGTTATTTGCGGTCCCCTCCTACTAACCTTGGTACCCTTCAACAGCCCTTCATTCAAAGCTATTCTCATTTGAGTTAATAACCCCTCACTGTAGATCAAGAAAAGAAATGGGCTTAAAGGATCTCCTTGTCGAAGCCATATGCTTGGTTTAAACCTTTCCCCCACTTTCTCATTTATAACCACCGAGTATTAGACAAAAGTGATACATTTCATAATCATATCTACCCATCCCCTGTCAAAGCCTATTTGTTCCATCATTACTTTTAAAAAAATCTCATTCCACTCGATCATATGCTTTACTCATGTCAAGTTTTAGTGCCATGAACCCTTTTCCCAACCTTTTTTATGAAAGAAATGTAAAATTTTATAGGCCAATAACACATTATTTGAAATCAACTGCCTTGAAACAAAGGCACTTTGGGCTCCATCGATGCAATCCTCCAAAACCTTTTGGAATAGGTTTGCTAGCATCTTAGCTACCATCTTTGTTACCACTTTATAAAGAACGGTGCATAAAATAATTGGCCTAAAATTTGCTAAATTCAGCAGGTATGAAATTTTCGGAATAAGCACAATATTAGTAATATTTAAGGGATCTAACGTTTTACCTTCATTCAAAACCGCCAAGTAATAAGAGGTAATATCTTCCCCTACAATATGCAACATTTTTGAAAAAATAAAACCGAAAAACCATCTTCACATGACACCTTTGTTGGCCTAATCCCTTTTAATGCCTCCAAAACCTCTTTTATCGTATGTTTTTCTGTCAACATAACATTTGCTTAATTTGAAATACACCCACCCTTGATAGAATATGATTAGTATCTCTTATCCCCTTTATAGCAAATAGAGAATGAAAATAATTTCGAGCGATTCATTCCATCTCAACCTCCTCTCTCATCATCCTTACATCCTCAAATTGCAAACCTCTTATAAAATTCATTCTATTGCGCTAGGACGCATAATTATGGAAGAAAGTTGTATTTTTATCCCCCAATCTCAACCAATTCGCCCTTGCTCTCTGTTTCCAAAATAGTTTCTCTATCAATCATCATATTTAGTTCGATTTTAGTGTCAATAAGCTCTAAAAAATTATCATCATCTCTTTCCTTTTCCAACAAATCCCCAAGCTTTATAGTCAACTCTTTCTTAATCCTGTCCCTCTTCCTTTTGACATTTGCTACTCATATTCCTAAACCTTTCCTTGCATGTTCGAATTTAGAGAAAATATCACCTATACCCTCCTCCAATAATGTTTTCACCTCTTGCTCAAAGGACTCCTCCATCACCCACCACGCCTTAAACCGAAATAGTTTAGATTGTATCTCATATCCTTCTTGGTTCATCTAAATAAGGAGAGGACAATGATTAGAGAAAGAATGTGGGATATGACGTATCACCATGTTAAGGAACAAATTCATCCATTTTGCATTCGCTATCCCCTATCTAGCCTTTCTCTTATATTTGTTTCTAAAAGATTTTCTCTTTCCCAAGTAAACCATGGACTAGAGCAAGCCACATCCACTAATTGATAGTCTCGTAAAACTTCTTTTAAAGTCTCCATTCACCTTTCATCCCTTGGCACCTCACCTTTTCAAACGAGTATAAAATTTCATTAAAGTTCCCACACACTAGCTAAGGAAGATTCTGTAATCGTCTTATATTCTTTAAATAAACTCCTTGTATCATCTCTAATACGCGAATTTGAGGTCCCATAGGAACTCATAAATCTCCATTAATTACCCTTATCAACCTCTCGAACTTCGATATCAATATGATGCATCGAAAAACTCCTAAGCATGATGGTAAAATCTCCTCTCCAAGCCAAACTTAAACCCTTCTTAATCCTTCTACCGAAATGTCAATACCATTTAGAAAAGCACATCTCCTATGAACATTCTCCATTTTGCTCATACTTAATTAGTCTCCATAAAGAAGACAATGTGGGGATTATACATATTCAGTACATGCCGAAGTCTCCTTACAGCTTGTGGGCTCCCCAAACCCCAAAAATTCTAATAGAATATTTTCATTGTGATCGATCAGCTTACCCCTTGGCAGTCATTGATATAAAATGAGTTCTCCTTAACGGACGATCCTCTCTGGCCACCAACGAATCTATCACCCTAGAAACATTATGGTTCCCACTATCTTTTCGTGGTCTTTTCTTACCCTCCCCACTAATAATTGGCCTCTCATCACCATCGTGTTCCATATCTACCTGCCCACCTTCCTTAAGCGCGGTCCCGTCCATTCTTAAAGTATACATCACATTGCCGTCCAAGTTTAAACCCAAGACAGGATCCAATCTCACCCTTAACTCCTTCTTGTTGCCATCCTAATATTCCCTTCCCAAATCTATTCGTCCCATGTTACTCCATTGTGTCCCCCCTTCCCTGTCTTCCTTCAACTAGAAACTATTCATTATTGTTGCTCTCATTGATTGTTCTCATAACGTCAAATCCCACCCAATTTCCACAATCTCCTCCTTTTTTATCATTCTTGCTTGGTAAAAAGAATCACTGTGTCCTAGATGCCCACAGAAGAAGTAGTTAATCGTTCATACTTAAAAGTAACATAAGTACAATTACCCGACACAAACATGATCTTCTTCTTTCATTTTGAAGGTCTCCTAACATCCAACATAACTCGTATTCGTAGGAAACTCCTCAAACCCTTGCTCAAACTCTTGGGATCATATTCCAAAAACTTTCCAACAAAGTCACCAAGTTGCTTTGCGATAGACTCTATAAATAGTCCCATAGGTAACTCATGCACTAGCACCAAGAATGCCGAAGACACTAGTGGCACCTATACCGAATCTTCTCCTGTCTCTAACTGGTGGAACACCAAAAGATGATTGTTGAAAGTCCAAGGTGCTCCGTTAATTACCCGATCCAGATCTATTTTATAAAAAAAAATTGAACAAAAACCTTTTTCCCATATATCTGAGATATGTATGTTTCTCACTAGGTGCCATAAATTTTCCATTGCACATTTCATCACCGAAAAATGGACTATGCTTGCCATGAGAAAACAATCCACCAAACACAAATTCTGCACCACGTTAAGAGGGCCAATTTTGTTTTAAACCAATAGAATCTCCTCTTCACCATCTTCTAAAGATAAATTCGTCAACTCAATTTCTATACCCCTCGATCTGTCCTTTACCAATTGACCACCACTTTCTATCCAAAATCGTCGTCAATAGAACACAATAGACAAAAGAAACAAACAAAACCTAGCAAGAAGAAAAACCTAGGCGTGCCAGAATAAAAGACAGAGACATGCTAGTATAGCAGACTATACTTAACAATTTTAATAACTCATTTTAATCGACTAAGTTTTGGGCAAATCTTGGGACTAAATTTTGGGGACCTAGTAAAATTTTCAAAAATTTTAAGAGTTTAATAAAAATTTTAAAAAAAATTGAGGGTCAAATTAAAATTTTTATGAATTTAATGAGAAATTTCAAAAAATTTAAAAGAGCTTAATTAAAATTTTCAAAAAATTTAAAAGGTAAACAAGAATTTTCCAAATTTGAGGAGGCCTAATCGAATTTTTCTAACAACGTCAAGGGAAAATTAAAATTTCCAAAAATTTGGGAACTGATTAAAATATTCAAAAATTTTCAAGAAATAAATCAAAGTTTCTCAAAATTTGGGGAGGGGGCGAGCAAGGCCCCTAGGACCCATAAGGATCCGCCTCTGCCCTAAATCCCACTTTTAGTTTTTTTTTTTCTTTCCACTTTTAATGCATCAAATAACAACACTTAATTAAAGAAGAAATTCAATTCCAAGGTTGAGATCTTTTTGAGTACATATTCGATTCTTTTGTGTTTGATTGGGAAAATTTTTTTCTAACGAGAATCGTATTGGAGATTGAATAAAGAAGGATCCTTTTTAAGGAACAACTAAATTAGCAGTAAAATTTGCATAACGTAAATTCTTTTGCCAATTGAAAATGGACTCAGGTTCCATTAGATTGTAATACCTTTGTATAAAAAAACTTAGAAATTTGATTTCGAAATAGATAAAAAAATCATGTTAGTGGCCATGATTTCTTTTATAGATCCTTTAGGTGTATTTGTTTTTTGTTACATTCCATTTTGTTAAAATGATTTTTGGATTATTTAATTTGAGGCCCCTTCTATTATTTGAAATAAAAAGAATTTTACAAAAAATGACACATAACACCCTAAAATTAGGCCACATGTCCTCATAAGGTGCCCATTAATAAACAAAGTAAAATTTTAAGTATCAAATAGACATTTTTAAAATAGGTGTATCATATTAAAAGATATGATAGAATACAGGGATTAAATATGATATTATCCTTTTTTAGGCTCTTAATCCGAAGTCCCAATCATAAAGCCAAACAAAAAAATCTAGCCGTCAAAACATTAAGGGCCAAACATCTACAGTGCCCCCTCTATGTATGTTATAGATGATTCATATAACAAAATTTAAACATACAAGATTATCTTTTTTTTAATGTAATTTTCTTCCTTTTATTTTATTAAAAAAAATAAAATATCATTATTCTATATCACATCTGATAACTATTTTATATTTAGTCCAAACATATCATTTATTAATTTAAATATTTTTAGTAATTAAATATTATATTTAAATTTAATTATTATATTATTAAAAATTTATAATATTTTATAATATATTTTAATTAATACATATAATTAATTTTTGCTTCACACGAGTAAGAAAATTAGTTTAATAGATAAAAGTAAGATTTTGGAATTTAAAATAAAGTGATCTCGGTTAAAGATTAACCTAATGTGATGCTTAGTATTAGATAGTGAATATTAGACCTGATCATTGGTCAAGCCATCCATCTAGATTTGAAAGTTCGATCGAAAAGTGAGAGAGTTTAAATAAAAATATAGCCTAAAAATGAGCTTGGACAAAAAATAAGAACAATTTTCTAAATGGATTGAGCCTTAGGTAAGTTTTTTTACTTAGGCCCAACCAGAATAATTTGTTTTGCTGCTATTTCGTTGTTGTTTTGTTATCATTTCGCTATTATTTTGTTACATTTTATTGTTATTATTTGGATATAATATAACTCTTATCTTATTGTTAATTTTGCTATTATTTTAGAGGTATATGCTTGCTAAGTTGCAACTATCTTAGTATTATTTAAGTATAAAGACTTTTCTTAATATATTTTTAATTTGTTGTAAAATATTTATTTTAATATTTTTAGTGTATTTGATGTATTATATTTTTATATAAAAATAATCTAAAAAATTAATACAGACGGATCGAATCGGGCTTAGGAATAACATTTTTTATTTGGATCGAAATTAAACAAAATTTTAAATTCATTTTTCAAGCTCAAACCTAAAATTTTACATCAATCTGATAACTCATGATCAAATCTAATAAAAATATGAACACGCTTTGAGAATATTAGGTCAGGTTGACGTTGCGCATGACCATCCCATTTTTTGTCCAAAAACTATTTTGTGACAATTGTAATTTTCTTACTTTAATTTTATTAGAAAGAAATCAACATTGAATATACAAAAGTCAAAAAGAAAATTGTATAGGTACAGGTCAATCGGACATATTTTGGGGTGACCGAATTATTTTGTATTTGTTTCCCCCATGCATTGACAGAATGAAAAAGAAAAAAGTATAATTAGGATAGCTTTTGGAAAAACTTGAATTCGAGCTGATCTCCAACTATAAAACGTGGGGTTATGTAGATTGTATTCTATTGGAGATTTAAGGTTTAAAGAAAATTTATTAATTTTTATTTTTAAACATCAAATTTATTTATTTTTAAATGAACTTTCAAAGTTGTTGTTTGAGTAAAAGATTAAAAAAAAAAAACTCGATTTCAATGCTCATTTTCTATTATTTATATATGGACTTAAATGAATTGAAATTTCAAAAGTAATTTAAAATAAAAATATATTAAAAATTTGACTAAACTCATTAATTACTTTATAATACTCAAGTTCAACTTACTGTTTGAGCTTAAATCACGGTAGGCATAAAAGTTGAGAGACAAGTTCTGTTAAAATTGAGGACATGAAAAAGTCAAAGCTCGAGTAAGTTGAGTCAACAGCGCATAAATAGAACAGGAGTTGTGTTTACATGTGCAGCTGTTAGAGGCTGACTTTGTGTTCGGATCAGCGCGGGTTGCCACAAAAAATAGTAGTGAGTTAGAGATTTCCAATTTTTTTGAAGTTTTCGAACTTAAATTTTAGTAATATTTAAAAAAATTATTTTTGGAATTAAATTTAATTACTGTTATTCGAATTTAAAGTTAAATTAAATAAAGGTGATTGAATTATTTAATCTTTTTTGGGGAATCAAAATGTTTATAATTTAAAATATAGGATTATGTCTAATGAACACTCTCAATTTTCGCAAACTTCCGACAACGGAGAAGACGGTGATTCTCATTCTATTGAGGATCGGAATACTAAGAAAGTGAGATTCAATGATGGACTTGATAAGGATACAATTGCAATGGCTGTGGACCTAGATTCGACCCCAATGTTGTCTTGGAAGGATAAGCTCTTGGGTAGAGGAACAATTAATCCTGAGATGGATCGTAAATGCTCTTTCAGCTGGAAGGGATAGTGACTTTGATTTATTAGACGGGGACGTAAAAACGACTATTGTCAATGGGATCCCAGCCATCACTTTCTCATATAGAGTCAAAGACATTTTGTTCAAAGATATGGAATTAACAGTATTTCTCAAATTATTAGGGAGGAGTATTGGTTACAATACCCTTCATAATAGAATAATTAGTCTGTGGAAACCTGCCAATTCTTTTCATCTCATGGACATAGAAAACGGGTATTATCTGGTTCGTTTTTAAAATAAAACTAATTATGATCGTGTTTTAACGCAAGGACCATGGATCATCTATGGCCAATATCTCACTGTACAACCTTGGACTAAGGACTTCAGCCCATCGCAACCATATCCCAGTGTGGTTATGGCTTGGATCCGGTTGTCAGGTCTTCTAGTGTTTATGTATCGACAGAAAATTGTGGGAGCTATCGAGGGGCTGATCGGGAAAGTGGTTAAATTGGATTTCCAAACGGATAACAAAACGATAGGTCGATTCGCTCAACTTGTTGTGTTTATTAATCTCGAAAAGCCCTTGGTATCCCGAATTTTGGTCGATGGTGTCATTCAGAGGGTTGAATATGAGGCTCTCTCGACAGTTTGTTTTTCCTGTGGTAGGCACGTGCACACCAAAAATCTATACCCGATAGTGGTTATGGAACCGAGTACAGAATGACTCGCTGGTACGGTGGCCACAAACTCAGGTGACGTCACCGTAGATACTGTTAAAGAGAGAAGGTCGGAGTATGAACCGTGGATGTTGGTTAAGAGAAGATTACGGTGTGGATAACAGACGGTACGGGCCAATGATGCGGCGAAATCTCAAAAGGAGACATTGGGATCTAGATTTACGACGTTAAATGAGGTGGAGGAGATGAACACTATTCCTGCTGCATTTGCGAGAGGATTATCGATGAAAATTGTTGAGCACCTTAAAGATAGGGATTTCAGTGGCCATAAATCTAGGGTTGTAATAAGAAACCAAGGTGATTTGGGTTTTATTCTAGGTCCAGGCCGAAGTATTAATTCACATATTGGGTCGTAATTGGGGCATGCTAAGGAACCTGTTAATATTGATAATGTTATTTCTAAATCTAATTTAATTATTGAATCTACATGTTATCACACTATCTTTTAAATGGCGAGGATGTGAAAATTAAAGGTGGTGACCAAGGCAACACATCTTCAAAGGCTTGTGAGAATAATATTTCTAGGAATGTTAGGGAATCTTTAATCTCACCTTTGAAGAAATTGAAAGAACCTTAGTCTTTATTTCTGATGGAGTCTTGGATCATGAGAAACATTCACCGTGAGTTTCAAAGAAAATTCGCATTCAAACAAACAAGGTAACTCAATTAACCATCCCCGAGGAAACTTGAGTGAAGGAATATATGTTTCTAAAGAAAGGAAACATGGAGGTAGAGATCTCAGCGATCGTAGCAGTCACAAAGCATCTAATGCGCTGAGGGGTCGGGAAAGCTGGTTTAAAACCTTCGGGAGTTCACGAATTCTGTTAGCTGAATCTATGGAAGCGATGACGGAATTCATTTCATCTCAAGATCCTAGTAAAGCGAAAAATGATGCACCAGAAGTTGCAGTCTCGACTGTAGATGGAGATACTACCTCTTGACAGTAATGGTATGATCCCTTATTTTGTTATTAATTTATGAATTTCTTTATCTTTTCTTGGAATTGTCAAGGTTGTGCCAGTATTAAATTTCCTCGTATTTTTATAGAATACAACCTAGAATATAACCACGATATTATTAGTTTGCTTGAGACAAATGTAAGTGGTTCCATAGCTAATAATATTATTGCAAAGTTGGGTTTCCAATATTCGCATCGTGTGGAGGCGATTAGCTATTCCAGGGGCATTTGGATTGGATGGAAGGATTCTATCCGTCTTGAGGTGATTCATATTCATTCCCAATTCATTTTTCCTTGAGTTTGGCCTATGTCTTCCTCAATACCGATTTTTATTGCTTTTGTGTATGGGAGCCCGAATCGGTAGAAACGCAAAGTCTTGTGGGAAATTTTGAGATCTTCAATTTCAATGGGAAATATTCTATGGGTTGCTATTGGTGATTTCACCGTAATCCATTCATATTCAGAGAAATTAGGTGGTTGTTCTAGCGAAAGGAGATACCCTCTTTTTTGGTGATTTTGTGGACAAAGTCGAGTTACATGATTTAGGATATCGAGGTCTCCCTTTCACTTGGCATAGAGGGGTGCTTTTTGAGAGATTAGATCGTGTGTTGGGCAATGAAGCTTGGGTTTAGCATTTTCGAAACAATTTGGTCTCCCATCTCCCTAAGATTAAGTTTGACCATAAGCCACTTCTTTTATCCATTAATTTGAATTCTGTTCTTCTCAAAGGCAAGTCATTTCGTTTCTTGGCTGGGTGGGCTAAACATCCAGATTTTGGTACTTTTGTGAAGGAAAATTAGGTTTTCATAGGAGACGTGTCTGTACGTTCTCTCGTAAACTCAAGGAATGAAATAAGTTTGTTTATGGGCACATCACTTCACGAAAGAGGTATCTGACTAAAAAGCTTGCTAAAATTCAACGGATAATGGATTTTTCTAGCTCGAATTGCTTATCTCAAGTGGAATTGAAGATTCGTTAGGAGTTGGAAAATGTTCTTCATCATGAAGAACTTCTTTGGACGCAAAAGGCACGGTGTGATTGGTTGAATCTAGGAGATCGAAATACTAAGTTTTTCCATACTCGTACATTGTGAAGAAAGAAGAATAGTCGTATTACCGCTATCCCTAGCTCATGTGGTGATTGGTTTTATGACCCAGAATCTATAGAATTTGAGGCAAATGACTTTTTCCAAAGCTTACATGGGGAATTTCCGAGTTCGATGAAAAGATTACTTCCTAGCAACTTTTCGCTTGATCATGACGATATTAATTTTTTAGGGAGGTCGATCACGAATGAGGAAATCAAGGTGGCTCTCTTTGATATGGTTTCTCTGAAAGCACCTAGTAGTGATGGGTTTCATTCTCTTTTTTCTAGAAGCATGGGGTACTATTGGGGTAGCTGTTTGCGATTGTGTTAGAAAGGTTTTTAATGGTGTTGTTATCTATACAAAATTGAATAATACCTTAATAGTCATTATTCCTAAGGTTGCAAACCCGGAGGGTTTTGCCCAATATCATCCAATTAGTCTCTGCTTTATTCTCTACAAGCTAGTGATGAAGGTAATCACTAATAGGTTTAAACTCATTTTTCCTAAGATTATTGAACAAGAGCAAGCTGGTTTTATTGTAGGTAGGAATATCATCGATAATGTCATTATTTCTTAAGAGATTATTCACTTAATGTGAAGTCAAACCAAAAGGAATTGGATGACGATTAAAATAGATCTAGAGAAAGCCTACAACAGAGTGAGATGGGATTTCATTAACGCTCCCCTCTAGGTAGCAAGTATCCTTGATTATCTCATAAGTTTTATTATGTCATCAATCTCTAATTCTACAATGCAGGTATTGTGGAACAGAGTTTCTTTATCTAAATTCAGGCCAACTAGAAGAATTAGGCAAGGATGTTCGCTTTTTCCTTATCTTTTTGTTCTATGCATGGAATGGCTTGGCCACTTGATCCACTCGGCTATCTCTGATGGTAACTAGATCTCCATCTACTTCTCTCGGTCTAGGCCACCTATCTCCAATTTATTCTTTACCGACGATTTAGTTATCTTTAGCAAAGCGGATTTGAAGCATGGCATGCTCCTTAAGAATATTCTAGAAAGTTTTTGTGAGTTTTCTAGGCATAAAATTTATTCTTTATCGGTCATAGAGGACGGGTTGTGGAACCTTGATTTGTTCAGAGTTTGGTTACCAAATGAGGTGATTCAGCGAATTATGGGCATTCCTCCACCACACCCCTCTATGGGGCCTGATAGAATCACTTGGTTCCATACTTCTTCAGGAAATTTCTCTGTTAAAAGTTTTTTTCTTTATTTGGATTATTCTCAAGCAACGTCTCCTCAATAATGTAGAAAGGGTAAAAAGGGGTTTAGCAATTTATCCTTCTTGCCTTATCTGTGGCTTTCATTCTGAAGACATTCTGCACATTCTCAGGGATTGTATTGTAGCTAAGGATGTCTGGAGCTAGGTCATCACAGGTAATCGTTCAATGATTTTTTTCTCTCTAAACTTACAATATTGGATCATTTCTAATGTGCAGGATATTTCTGTGATCCATGAGGGAGGAACTAATTGGGCATGCCTTTTTGGGATTATTATTTGGCACCTCTAGAAGAACCATAATCTTTACATCTTCCAAGGAAGCTCTTGGAGTTCGAGAGAGATTGTCAAAGTTTTGTACTGCTGGACCAACCATTGTTTTTCAGTCTCTAGAGATAAACCAAGGGGTGGTTTCGAGTCTCCTTTGGAAGAGCAGACTTTTGGGACTAGGATCCTCATTAATATGGATGGAGCGGTACAATTAGACTCAAGAAATGCAGCTGTTGGAGGAGTTGCTCGAGATGCGAATGGAGAGTGGATCTTTGGCTATAATTGTTATCTTGGAAAGTGCTCGATTTTTTATGTCAAGCTTTGGGGCATTTTGGAGGGCCTTAAGCTTATCCAACAAAGTGGTCATGACATTGTATTTATCCAATCGGACAATCTGGAGGTTGTTCAAGCCATTCAAGAGAGTGTTTCCTCCATTTCGAACTTTACCTTGATTCGACGTATTTAGAGTATTCTTTCTCAAGAGTAGTGGTGGTCCTTACGTTGCATCCCTAGAGAACAAAACCAAGTTGCTAATTTTTTACACAAACAAGCTCTACTCACAAGAGATTATTTGCAATTTTTTTTATCTTCCCCCTATATGGTCCAAAATTTCCTAGAAATGGACAAGACAAGGAGTTTTTTACCTTTTCAGAATATTCTGTTGTAATTAGTTAGTTTCTATCTTTATTTCTCCAAAAAAAATTAAATTAAATAATATTATTGGTCGATATCCAAATATGTTAGCCATCCAAATTTGATAATTGAAAAAACATTTTAATAAGAAATTTTAAAAAATAAAATTGCTAATGAATTTATTTATTTGAATCCAAATTCATTATTTGTAGCAGTAAAGATGATTTTAATAATAGATTTGGACACTCGAATTTATTACCCATTAAAATAAAAGGTTAAAAAATTAAGTTAGAGTTTAACTTTTTAGGGGTTATTCACATAAAAGATAAACTTTTCAAAATGCTCATATAAGGGACCAATCTTTATAAAATTACTCAAATAAAAGTCAAAACTTTCAAAGTAGTCAAATGAGAACCAAAACTGTCATGTATTTTATTCTAAATACTTTAAAATTCACCTATTTTTACTCAAATTGGGCTAAAGTGTATAAAAAGTCTTTATTTGAATATTTTTATAAATGTTAGACTTTTATATGACCATTTTAAAAAATCCATCTCTTACGTAAGCGGTTAAGTAAAATTTGAGATTTAGTCAAAATAAAATGAATTCAATTTTTTTTTAAAATTAATATATGTGCCCACTATTAATAAATAGATAATAAAATTCTAAATTTAAATATTATTCAAATGTAGATTATCTAAATGTGTAAAAAGAATCAAGTATCACCAAATACGTATATGGGCATAATTCCTTACATTATATCATCACCACACTCATTATATAGGAATAAATTATAGCAATTGTTATACGATACATGGTGCCTTACAAGTGTTATACAAATATTACAAGTAAATGGGCATGAGTTTTGGTTAAAACATATAATAATGGTGCCGGCCATTGTTCTTTCACTACAAGAATGACTATGACGTTAAGATTAGCTCAATTACACGTCTGGGAAATTCGCTGGATTCAAATCAAAGGGTCTCTCCCATCCTCATCATCTATATATAAGAGCACATACTCCAAGTCTCTCTCGTGTTCTTAAGAAGAAACAAGACAAGATATTGAAAACAATGGCGTTTTGGCGCATTTCCATTTGTTCGTTACTTTTACTCCTGCTATCTTCTTCAATGATGGCAACAGCTTCCATTTACAGACCCAGAAAAAGACCAACTTCAAGTTTGATCCAAGAAATGTTTATCCAGTGCTTTACTGGCAGCTCCCAGTTTTCCATACCGCTCTCCAAAGCCTTTTTTACCCCAAACAATGCTTCGTTTACCTCTGTGCTGCAGTCGACAGCTCAAAACCTCAGGTACTTGGTGCCTTCAATGCCGAAGCCTGAGTTTATCATCACACCACTGCATGAATCCCAAGTCCAAGCTTCTGTCATTTGTGCAAAGAGGCTCGATATTCACCTCAGAGTCCGTAGTGGAGGCCATGATTACGAAGGACTCTCTTATGTATCCCAAATTGAATCACCTTTCGTCATTGTTGACCTCTCCAAACTGCGATCAATCACAGTTGATATCCAGGAAAACAGTGCTTGGGTTGAAGCTGGTGCCACCATTGGTGAAGTTTATTATAGAATTGCTGAGAAAAGTAACATCCATGGCTTCCCTGCAGGTCTTTGTACTAGCCTAGGCATTGGGGGCACATCACCGGCGGTGCATATGGTTCAATGATGAGAAAATTTGGCCTCGGTGCTGATAATGTCATTGATGCTCGAATCGTGGATGTTAATGGAAGAGTTCTTGACCGAGCAGCCATGGGAGAAGATCTTTTCTGGGCAATTAGAGGTGGTGGAGGTGCAAGCTTTGGGATTATCCTTGAATGGAAGATAAAACTAGTCCCAGTCCCAGCTACTGTGACAGTTTTCACTGTCACCAAGTCTCTAGAACAAGGTGCAACAAAGCTCCTTTATAAATGGCAAACTGTCGCAGACAAGCTCGACGAAGATCTTTTCATTAGGGTTATAATTCAAACGGCCAACGCTGGAAAAAACAATGCCAAAACAGTGACGACATCGTACAATGCACTGTTTCTGGGCGATGCCGAAAGGCTACTCCGAGTAATGCAACAAAGCTTCCCTGAACTGGGTTTAACACGAAAAGACTGCACCGAAACTAGCTTGATCAAATCGGCGCTTTACATTGCTGGTTACTCGAGCAACACTCCTACAGAGATTCTTCTTCAAGGTAAGTCGACGTTCAGGAACTATTTTAAAGCCAAATCAGACTTCGTTAAAGAAGCTATCCCAGAAACAGCACTGGAAGGGCTTTGGAAAAGACTGCTCGAGGAAGACAGTCCATTGATGATATGGAATCCATATGGCGGTATGATGGCCAGGATTTCCGAGTCCCAAATCCCTTTCCCACATCGGCGAGGTACCAAATTCAAAATCCAGTACTTGACGCTTTGGCAAGATGAGAACAACAATGCATCCAAGCATTTCGATTGGATTCGGAGGCTATACAATTACATGGCCCCATACGTTTCAATGTTTCCCAGAGGTGCATATGTGAACTACAGGGACCTTGATTTGGGGATGAACAAGAATATCAACACAAGCTTCATCGAGGCTAGCCTTTGGGGAGTCAGATACTTCAAGGATATCTTCATGAGGTTGGTCAAAGTGAAAACCAGAGTTGATCCATACAACTTTTTCAGGCATGAGCAGAGCATCCCGCCTCTTACAGTTCAAGCCGGATATTAGGAATAATGCTCTTCATTTTTGTCCTTAATTTGTGCTCTAATAATGCTTGTCTCAAAAAAAAAAAGTTCACTATTTAATATAGACTAGAAAATGCCATTGATAATAATATATCAATAATAAAAATATAATGATCAAATTTTTAAATAATTATATTTAGATTTAACAATTAAACTATCATCAAATATATTATAGATTGAGATATTATTATAAACACATGAAAAATAATTAGACATGTTAAAAGCCCATATTTGTCCGGTTCTTCTTTGTTCAATAAAACTTAATTTTTATTAAATTAAAATCCAAAATAAAACCCAAATAAAAAAATAATTTCACTTGTCGAAATACAAAAAAATATTAACCCAAATACCAAACCCAACACAAGCCCAATTTTAAATTACAAGCTCAAATTAAAAAAAATCCTAAACTAAAAACAGAAGGAAACCCTAAAAGACCTAGTCGTCGTCGCTCTTGCCTGAGTTTGACCGCTACTCTGGTGCGACATCGATCGCCGTTTCAGTGCTACGTCAATCGCCTTCATCCTACGGCCGTATAAGGGTATTCTAGATCCTTATTTCCTACCTGTAACAAAAAAAATAGTTAAAAAACTACATAAAATAAATTAAGAAAAACATGTAAATTTGGCTATAAAAGCCGAATTAAATTCCATTGTAAGGTTACAGATTCAAAGCAATCAAAGTTTTTTCAAGGTATACTTTATATTTTTATTATTTCGAAAGCTAAAAAATATAAATATAAAGATATTTTTTTTCTGTTTCTTACCTTACCCTTCGGCTTCCGCTACCTTAGGTGGACGAGGATGCTGCCCCCAAAGAAGGGTGACCCTTCCCTTCATAGTGCGAACGCCCTTTGTCTTGTTTCGGTGGCCTAGGGCTTGTCGGAGGGGTTTTTTTTTCTTTAGAAATCGAAAAGGTTTCTATTTTGATCGAAGTTTTGGGTGGCCTTTTGATAAAAAAAACCCCTAGATTTGGGTTCGAGCTTTGAAGGGGATACCAAGATGTTTTTTTTTGAATTTTTCAGCCATCATAGGCGACAGTTGCCACCGCCGATGATCGGTAGCTCATGGCAGAGGGTTCATTGGAACCCATGGCCGACCAAACCCCCTTGAGAAGAAAAAAAAAAAAGAAAGGAAAGTTGGTTTTTTTAAAAGTAAGGATAAAATGAGTTTTAAAATGAAATTTTAACTTATATAAGTGTATTAAAACGATGCCGTTTTGAGCCTAATTCAATAGGCTCTAAAATGACTCTGTATTGAGGAATGACCCGAAATCCGACTCGTTTAACCCTGAGAATCCACGTGTTTTTAATAAATAGACTATTTTTTGTTTTAGCTCTTCCGCATTTTTACTTTGTTTTAATTTTGTCCTTTTTTATTTTTAATTTATTATAATTTCTCCCTTTAATTTTATTTTATTTACAATTAAGTCCTTTGATTGTGGACCCTTTTCTGAGAATGACACGTGTATAGAGGCTGAGATATTTTTCCTTTTGGTCCCTGTAATTTTTATTTCGTTTTAATTTAATTTAATTTTTATTACTATTTTTAATTTGTACTTTTAATTTGTTTTCAATTTTAATTTAGTCCTTTATTTAATTTAGTCCCATTTAATTTCTATTTTTTACAATTTATGCGTTATTGTTTTTATTTTTATTTAATTTAGTCCCTTTTATTATTATTATTATTTGTATTTATTCATTTATTTTAGTATTTAATTTTTATTAGTTTATTTATTTATTTGTTATTTATTTTTATGCCATTTTATATTTTTTACCTTTTATTTAATTACATATTTTTAATTTGTCCTTGATTTAATTATGTTTGATTTTTCTCATGATTGTGTTTTTATAATTATTATTACTTGCATCATTAATTAATGATTATTGTCATTATCACTATAATTGTAATTTTATTTTATTTTTTATTATCACTAATATTTTTTTATTTAATTGTGTTATTAATTGTATTTATTTATTTATTCTATTCATGTATTTAATTTTTTTATTTTTGCCATTACCAAATTATAAATTATGTTCATACATATTCATTCATTTTTGTATATTATTCTAATAAATAAATCACATAACACATTATTTTTTTATATAACACAAACAATTTTCAAAATCGAGGCAATGTTCTTTCTTCTGGAACTCGAGAAAATTATACATTAACTTACTGGGTGTGGATTTCTCTTCGAATTGATGTAACTGAATACCCTATTTAAAATTAAAATATACAAGATTTGAGGTAATAATTAAAAATACTTTTTATTTTCGAAGATTCGAAGTGTTGTTTCCTAACTTACTGGACATAACTTTTCTTCTCGATTAACTCAAAATAAACGAGCTTCTTTGCAAAATTCGATTTTTTTATGACATCGAAACATATCATTCACGCATTTAGGGATCGCATTTAAATTTCCTCGAGTTTTCAATTTTCAACAATTAAGACATTAAATAATCGACTAGGTATCAATTTTGGGCGTGTGAGGGTGCTAATCCTTCCTCATACCTAACCAACTCCCAAATCCGTTTTCTTGATTTCGAAGATCAAAACATTCGTTTTAATAATTTTAATTATTTTACGAGGTGATCCAATCAAACAAGATTAAAAAGGATTGGTGGCGACTCTATTTTCGTTTTTCAAAATAAAAATTGCGACTTTTCGAAAAAAAGGTTTCGACAGCTTGACGACTTCGCTGGGGACCAATAAGAGAGTCAAGGCACAAGTCAATTACTTTTTGGTCTTATGTTGAAAATGGAAGACTCGATTTAAATTAATTTGCGATCCTTTGCATTTCATCCTTTATGTACTGCTTTGATAATGTTTGTGTTAATATTGCTAAGACATAGTATTATTTTTCATGTGCATTGCATAATTGTTACTTCACCTTTTAAGTGGAAGTAAGAAGCTACTCCTTCATGAGGTTTTCACCTCTGTGCAGATAGTGTATTGCTTTCGAGATACATCCATACTTAAGTTTTCGTGAAGTTTTCACTTCCGTGCAAACATATGAGAAATGTATCCCCTAAACTGAACTTGTCTGTATGAGCCTATAATAGGTGAGGATTGAAGAATCTGCTGGTTCAGGTACCCTTACTTTAAAACCCCAAACCACATGTAATGAACCCTAAAAGCCTACCCTAAGTAGAACCAAACCGAGCTTTTAGTAGTTACCCGAATAAATAGATGCTTATGTTCTTTATTCTATTCTTTTAACTTCAATTTGTTGTTAAAGTTTTATTCTTATATTAATCATGCTGGCTTGCCTTATTTTGTTTTGTTTGCATTACATGCTCATATTAGGAAATGTATTGATTCATGATTGATTACTAGTAGAGAACTGATCATGGAAAAGGAGTATCTTGATGAAGTAGAAGATAATGTGGTCGTGCATATGTGGTCAAAGGAAAAACAACGCGAAAAGGGTGATAGTTTATCAAAAGGGCATGTATCAGATTTTTGAGATTACACCCGGATAAGCTTGACTCAGAATAATTTGCAAGAGTTGAAGGAAATATGGGATCAGTGGGACGAAGAAATGAAGCAGATTTTCTACCGTGGGTATGATGATATATCGTATCTACTTAAGGTTAAAGTGGATAAGCATCTTTTTCGAGCCCTTGCACAGCATTGGAATCCAGCTTATAGGTGTTTGACCTTCGAAAACATGGACATGGTGCCTACGATAGAAGACTACACTACATTGCTTTGTTGCCCAAAGATTCAAGTCAATAAGGCCTACTCGAGAGCTGCCAGTGTCCCAACCTTTCTTAAGAGATTGACGAACATCATGGGGATGAGTGAGCAATGGGTTACAGCTCGGATTAAGGTAAAAGGCAATAATAAGTGCATTGCTTGGAAGAGTCTGCGAGACTTGATCTTGGTGCATTCAGATGCAAGAAAAAGGGTCGATATTTTTGCTTTAAGTATGTATGGATTGGTCATTTTTCTTAATGCGTTGGGGCACATAGAGGACGCAGTCACTGATTTATTTGACTGGCTTGATAAGAGGGTCACGCCTATTCCAGTGATTTGTGTCGAGACCTTTAGGTCGTTAAACACGTGTCGAAAAGAATGAGAAGGGATATTCATCGGTTGCGTACCACTCTTGATGGTTAGGTTTCATAGCCACTTTTGAAAGGTGAAGAAGGTTTCCTATTTAGTATTCTCTGAGAATTATTCCCCATTGAAGGAATTCGTGACTACGCAAATACAAGAAAATATCTTCGAGGAGAAATGGACCACAATCCTTCTAAGTCTCCGAGACGAAGACATCGAATGACGAGCGCTTTGGTTAATTCCCGATGAGATCCTTTATCAGAATGGAGATTTTGATTGGGTTCCCTTTCTTTGGATATGGGAAGCTGTAGGATATGCCCTTTTGCTTGTGCTGAGACAATATAGATCGAGGTAATTCATTCCAGCGATGCATGGTTTGGCCCAGCGTTAGTTTGCATACAAAGGTGAAATACCAAAAAGGATCATATCTAACAACGCTTTGAACAGCAACACGATTGCATAGGTTTACAGATCAAGCATCACAACTCAGCACCCTATCACCCAAAAAAATGAATGGGGCAGTGGAGACAACCAATACGAACATCAAGAAGATTATTGGAAAATGAGATAGGCCTACAAAGGTTTGTCATGAGAAGTTATCACTTGCTCTTTACACTTATTGAATGTTCACCAGGACCTACACTGAGGCAACACCTTTCTCATTGGTTTACGAAATAGAGACAATTTTTCCCATTGAAGTCAAGATTCCTTCTATCTAAAATTTGGAAAAAGTGCATTTGGATAAAGCAGAATGAATCTAATCCAGATATGAACAGTTAAACTTGATCGAGGAAAGGAGGCAAAAAAGCAATCCGACATGGCCTGATGTATCAAGAACGAATGATGCGGGCTTATGACAAAAAGGTTCGTCCTAGAGAATTTAATGAGGGAGATCGGGTTTTGAAAAAGATCTTCCCACACAAAAAGACTTTTGAGGAAAATGGATGTTGAATTAGGAAGGGCCTTATGAGTTAAAGAAAACCTTTTTTTGGAAGGAGCTCTATTTCTGACCAAGATGGACAACAAAGATCTCCCTAACCACGTGAACTCAGATTCAGTGCAAAACTTTCACTAAAAAAAAGAGAAAATAAAAATAAAAAATAAATAATAAAAAGGAAAAGAAAAAGAAAAGGAGAGGCTGAGATGAAAACCCGTAAAGGACGTCTTGAAGCCTAAGGATATTTGAGTCGATAACCCGAAAACGTGGCTAAAATTTGATCAAAGATTGGACATGAAGTGGTCTTCTCTTTAAAAAATAACAAGGTGGAGGAACTTTACATTTTGGGCATCAATGAAGTACTCTAGGTTTCATGGGTACACATAAAGCTCAAAATGTTCCTCATCAAGTTTGCTAAGAGAAGCTCATACTTCGATATTTGGGGCATCTAGCTTCATTTGTTTTGGTTTACCTTGTGTTTAGCAATTTTTTACCAATGTTTGCCATTTCTGACTATTTTGCCATTTTTTGTCAATGTTTGTCATTTTTGACCAATGTTTAACATTTTGACCAATGTTTGTTACTTTTAATCTTTTCATTCATTTCCTTTATTCAAGCTTTGCCTTCAATAAAATTCAATTTTATCCATTTTTACAACCATGTTCAAGTAATTTTTTGCATTGAAATAACAGTTAATTGACTAATGACGATATAAGGTACAAAAAGATTTTTGCATATCGCTATGGAAAATTTTCTAAAATAGTATAGGGACCTGAAACAAAACTACTAGTTGGCAATAAGCAAATCTGAGGGTCGAAAGGATCCTGGAATAAATAGTTCAGATTATGACTACCACTTTGGGTTTCATATTGAAGATACAAGACTTGAAAAGAAGATATGGTGATACATCAGTGATAGAACTTAGGCAAACGACGAATAATGTTGACCTAAGGACTAAAAAACAAAATTATTCAAAAATATGACATCTTTGCATTCATATCAATATCATTCATACGCATCTAATTAGGAGCATTTGATTCATTCAAATCATGGCATCCTAGTTACATGGCCTAGATAGAGGCCGACAAAATAGATTTTACAAGTCAAATCCCTAAAGAATGGTGTGATAGATCAGTAAAACAACAACTCCTATATCCCTGAAGTTGCAGTGGAATGGAGTGAAGCCACAAGACCAAATCCTGTATCCCTGAATTTGCAGTGGATCTGATTAAAACTAACAGTAATATATCTCAATCTCTCTAAAATTGTAGTGGAATGGAGTGAAGCCACAACCCCAAATCCTATATCCTTGAGGTTGCAGTGGAATGGAGTGAAACCACAACCCCAAATCCTATATCCTTGAAGTTACAGTGGATCGGATTATAACGAACAGTAGTAGATCTCAATCTCCCTGAAGTTGCAGTGGAATGGAGTGAGGGCACAACCCCAAATCCTATATCCCTACAATTACAGTGGACCGAATTAAAACTAACAGTAGCAAATCTTAGTCTCCTTGAAGTTGCAGTGGAATGGAGTGAAACCACAACACCAAATCCTGTATCCCTGAAGTTGTAGTAGATCAGATTAAAACTAACAGTAACAGATCTCAATCTCCCTGAAGTTGTAGTGGAATGGAGTGACGTTACAAGACCAAATCCTATATCCTTAAGGTTGTAGTAGATTAGATTAAAGCTCATAGTAGCGAATCTCAATCTTCTTGAAGTTGTAGTGGAATGGAGTGAAGTTACAAACCTAAATCCTATATCCCTGAAGTTACATGAATCAAATTAAAGCTACAGTAGCAATTCTTTTTCTCTCTGAAGTTGCAGTAGAATAAGATGAAGCTACTACACCAAATCCTATACCCCTGAAGTTGCGGTGTGTCGGATTGAATTTACGAAAGCAAATCCTATCTTCTTGAAGTTGCAGTGAAGCGGATAAAACAATAATCACTTTGAAATTTCGATGGTTTAGAACGAAACTACAATAGTAAACCTTATCTCCTAGAAGTTGCAATGGAGCAAGATTAAGCTGTACCGCTAAATCTTATTTTCCTAAAGTTATAGAGAAGCGGATACAGTGGAGTAGAGTAACCAATGAAATGAAAGAGCGGGTTACTTAAAAAGGAGAAACACCAGAAGTCAAAATTCAGCAGGACAAAAATGGTCTTCCTTTGAGTCTTTGCTCCATTTTCATTGCACGATAACAAGCAAAGAGGGGTAGTTGTAAGAGTCCATATTTGTCTGAGTCTTCTTTGTTTAATAAAACCAAATTTTTATTAAATTCAAATCCAAAATAAAACCCAAATAAAAAATAATTTCACTTTAAAGTTCAATTACAAAATCAAAATACAAAAAATATTAACCCAAATACCAAACCCAACACAAGTCCAATTTTAAATTACAAGCGCAAATTAAAAAACCCTAAGCTAAAAACAAAAGAAAACCCTAAAAGACCTAGCCGCTTCCGTCGCTCATGCCCAAGTTCAATCGCTACTCCGGTGCCACGTCGATCGCCGTTTCAATGCCACGTCAACCGACTTCGTCCTACGATCTTAC
This sequence comes from Gossypioides kirkii, assembly GCA_005610355.1. Lineage (NCBI taxonomy): Eukaryota > Viridiplantae > Streptophyta > Magnoliopsida > Malvales > Malvaceae > Gossypioides > Gossypioides kirkii. Next base: position 25,465,878 of record CP032246.1, on the reverse strand, counting down.
AAGAGTATTCTAAATCCTTATTTCATACCTGTAACAGAAAAAATAGCAAAAAAGTACATAAAATAAATCAAGAAAAAACTTGTAAATTCGGCTATAAAAGTCGAATTAAATTCCATTGTACGGATTCAAAGAAATCAAAGATTTTTCAAGGTATACTTTGTATTTTGATTATTTCGAAAGCTAAAAAATATAAATATAAATATATATTTTTCTTTTTCTTATCGGACCATTCGATTTTCGCAGCTGTAGGCAAACAAGGATGTTACCCCCAAGGAAAGGCGGCCCTTCCTTTCATAGCGTGAACGCCCTTGGTCTTGTTTCGGTGGCCTAAGGCTCGTCAGAAGGTTTTTTTTTTCTTTAGAAACTGAAAAGGTTTCGATTTTTTTCAAAGTTTTGGGTGGCTTTTTTATTAAAAAAAACACTAGATTTGGGTTCGGGCTTTGAAGGGGATTCCAAAAATAATTTTTTTGAATATTTTGGCTGCCATTGGTGGCGATCGCTGTCGTCGATGATCGGTGGCCCACGGTATCTCACGGCAGAGGGTTCATCGGAACACATGGTCGGCCAAGCCCTCTTGAGAGGAAAGTTGATTTTTTTTAAAAAGCAAGGATTAAAATGGCGTCGTTTTGAGCTTGAATCAATAGGCTCTAAAACGACCCCGTATTGAGGAATGACCCAAAATCCGACCCATTTAACCATGATGATCCGTGTGTTTTTAATAAATGGACTATTTATTGTTTTAGCCCTTCTGCATTTTTACTTTGTTTTAATTTCATCATTTTTTATTTTTAATTTATTTTAATTTCGCCGTTTAATTTTATTTACTTTACAATTAAGTCCTTCGATTGTGGATCCTTTTTTTGGGAATGACACGTATACAGAGGTTGGGATATTTTCCTTTTTGGTCCCTGTAATTTTCATTTCGTTTTAATTTAATTTACTTTTTTATTACTATTTTTAATTTATACTTTTAATTTTTTTTTGCAATTTTAATTTAGTCCTTTATTTAATTTAGTCCCATTTAATTTTTTTTACAATTTATGCCTTACTATTTTTATTTTATTTAATTTAGTCCCTTTTATTATTTTTTATTTGTATTTATTCATTTATTTTAGTATTTAATTTTTAATTTTTATTTTGTTTTTAATTATTTATCTGTTATTTATTTTTATGTCATTTTATATTTTTTACCTTTTATTTAATTACATATTTTCATTTTGTCCTTGATTTAATTATGTTTGATTTTTCCCATGATTGTGTTTTTATAATTATTATTACTTGCATCATTAATTCATGATTATGGCCATTATCACTATAATTGTATTGTTATTTCATTTGTTATTATTACTATTTTTTTATTTAATTGTGGTATTAATTGTGCTGTTAATTATATTTATTTATTTATTATTTTATTCATGTAATTTTTTTATTCATTTTTGTATAAAACATAACACTTTATTTTTTTTATATAAAACATAAACAATTTTCAAAATTGAGGCAATGTTTTTTACTTTGGGAACTTGAGAAAATTATACCCTAACTTACTGGGAGTGGTTTTCTCTTCGAACTAATGTAATCGAATACTCTATTTAAAATTAAAATATACAAGATTTGAGGTAATAATTAGAAACGCTCTTTATTTTCGAAGATTTGAGGTGCTGTGTCCTAACTTATTGAACATGACTTTTCTTCTCGATTAACTCGAAATAAACGAGCTTTCTTCGCAAAATTTAATTTTTTAACGACATCAAAACATATCATTCACGCATTTAGAGATCACATTTTACATTTCCTCAAGTTCTCGATTTTCAACAATTAAGACATTAAATAATCGACTAGGTATCAATTTTGAGCGTGTGAGGGTGTTAATCCTTCTTCATACGTAACCAACTCTCGAACCCGTTTTCTTGATTTCGAAGATCAAAACATTCGTTTTAGTAATTTTAAATATTTTACGAAGTGATCCAATCACACTAGATTAAAAAGGATTGATAGCGACTCCATTTTCATTTTTCAAAATAAAAATCGAGACTTTTCAAAAAAAAAGTTTTAACAGACATGTTATAAGGTATATTAAAACGTTAAAATTCATATAAAATAAATTATTAACATGTTATAGTTTTTTTTGTTTAAATTTATAAAATTTTTAGCATATAAAATATAATACAAAAGAGACAAACTATAAAATAGTTATATCTAATATACAATAAATCAATAGAATAAAAAAACTCATACCATAACTTAGTTTAACTTAACACCGCAAAAAAGATATTCATATTTCATTAATCAAACAATAATTTTGTATGCAATCAATGTTAGTCGTAGAAGTATATATCAAAATTATAGATGAAATTAAATTTAATGTGCAATATGATTAGTGAACTTTGATTTATTTCAATTGTAAACATTTAAAAAATAAATAAATCTAATATTCTCATGTTGGGTAAATAGAATTGTTCGTATATGGAAAAAGTAAACCTCAATTGATGCTACGTTAAGTATAGTGTTAATAATTTGTGAAAATTGAATTAAAACTAATATTCATAAATTAACTACTTAAACTGTAAAAATATAAAGTATTACTAAATTGACTTAACTTTACTATTAAACAAACTAAAATTATATATTAAAAAAGGATACAAATAATATCATATTTTGTGACAAATCAATTACACCTTCACAAAAGATGTGTAAAATAACTTTGATTCTACACGGTAAATTGTTTTACAAACCACAACTGCAATAAAAAATTTCGATCTCTATGTAATCCACCCGAGTGATCAAATATTGAAATAAAAAATCCAACTCTTAAAGAGGTTTTTGGTTTTTCAAAATTCCCCTTAATGTATTATAACTTTCTAAAATTCAAAATCAAGAAAAATTGAGATATCTATTGAGTCTTATTCAAAGTGTCTTGTTTGAATAAATTCGAGTTTAAAACCAACTCTATTATTTTAGAGTGAGTCCAAAAAATTGAAGGGGTAAGGTCCGATGAGGAAGACGCATTGATAGAGGCTAGTTCGATGAAAGGCAATATGGGAAAAAAAGTGATAGAGTTTGACGAAGTTTTACTGCTGAGCAACTGAATTCTAGGAAGGATACAGTTCCAAAGATAGAGAATACTACTCTGATTACAATTCCTATTTTTGAGGATCCCAGTAGAGATTTGCTTGTGACTGAAGGAAAAAAAATATGCAGGGCCCACATATTCTGAACTCGCTATGACTCATTCATATCCTGATGATAAGGAGTGGACTGGGCCAAATAAAAGGCATTGGAAAAAGCTGGCCCAAATTGATGGGGCAGATCAAGTAGGTGAGGGAAAGAATTGTGGGAAAAAGAAAAAACAAATGGAGAACACGGTGATGTACTGGAAACTTTTTCTTCTTTTTCAGATTGAAGGAAAAAAATAAGACTTATTGAGGAGACTGATAATATTTATTTTGATGACTATATGAGTGAGGTGACAGTTTTGGAAGAAATCTCAGCCCATTTAGGATCGGCGATTGTCAATGGGAATGCCGATCGAGCATAATGAAAATAATGGGCGTGGAACATTCGATTTTTATAATCGGGTATAAAACGTCAATTGACGAAGAAGCTAGATCTGTTATTGGTTGCCGAGAGAGGCTGAGATATTTTCCCTTTTGATCCCTGTAAATTTTATTTCGTTTTAATTTAATTTAATTTTTATTACTATTTTTAATTTGTACTGCTTTGATAATGTTTGTGTTAATATTGCTAAGACATAGTATTATTTTTCATGTGCATTGCATAATTGTTATTATACCTTTTAAGTGGAAGTAAGAAGCTACTCCTTTGTGAGGTTTTCACCTCCGTGCAGATAGCGTTTTGCTTTCGAGATACATCCGTATTTAAGTTTTCGGGAATTTTTCACTTCCGTGCAAACATATGAGAAATGTATACCCTAAATTAAACTTGTCTGTATGAGCCTATAATAGGTAAAGATTGAAGAATTTGCTGTTTCAGATACCCTTACTTTAAAACCCCAAACCACATGTAATGAACCCTAAGAGCCTACCCTAAGTAGAACCAAGCCGAGCTTTTAGTAGTTACCCGAATAAATAGATTCTTATGTTCTTTATTCTATGCTTTTAACTACAATTTGTTGTTAAAGTTTTATTCTTATATTAATCATGCTGGCTTTCCTTATTTTGTTTTGTTTGCATTACATACTCATATTAGGAAATGTATTGATTCGTGATTGATTACTAGTAGAGAACTGGTCATGGAAAAGGAGTATCTTGATAAGGTAGAAGATAATGTGGTCGTGCGTATGTGGTCAAAGGAAAAACAATGCGAAAAGGGTGATAGTTTATCAAAAGGGCACGTATTAGATTGTTAGGATTACACCTGGATAAGCATGACTCAGAATAGTTTGCAAGAGTTGAAGGAAATATGAGATCAGTGAGACGACGAAATGAAGCAGATTTTCTACCGTGGGCATGGTGATATATCGTATCTACTCGAGGTTAAAGTGGATAAGCATCTTTTTCGAGCCCTTGCACAGCATTGTAATCCAACTTATAGTTGCTTCACCTTCGAAAACATGGACATGGTGCCTACGATAGAAGACTACACTACATTGCTTTGTTGCCCGAAGATTCAAGTCAATAAGGCTTACTCGAGAATCTACCAGTGTCCCAACCTTTCTCAAAAGATTGATGAACATCATGGGGATGAGTGAGGAATGGGTTACAGCTCGGATTAAGGTAAAAGGCGATAATAAGTGCATTACTTGGAAGAGTCTACGAGACTTGATCTTGGTGCATTCAGATGCAAGAAAAAGGGTCGATATTTTCGCTTTAAGTATGTATGGATTGGTCGCTTTTCTTAAGGCATTGGGTTACATAAAGGACGTAGTCACTAATTTATTCGACTGGCTTGATAAGAGGATCACGTCTATTCCAACGATTTTGACCGAGACCTTTAGGTCGTTAAACGCGTGTCGAAAAGAAAGAGAAGTGAGATTCATCGGTTACGTACCACTCTTGATGGTTTGGTTTCATAGCCACTTTTGGAAGGTGAAGAAGGTTTCCTATTTAGTATTCCCTGAGAATTATTCCCCATTGAAGGAATTCATGACTATGCAAATACAAAAAAACATTTCCGAGAAGAAATGGATCACAATCCTTTAAAGTCTCTGAGACGAAGACATCGAATGGCGAGCACCTTGGTTAATTCCCGATTAGATCCTTTATCAGTGTGGAGATTTTGATTGGGTTCCCTTCCTTTGGATATAGGAAGCTACAGGATATGCCCCTTTGCTTGTGCTGAGACAATATAGATCGAGGCAGTTCATTCCAGTGATGCATGGTTTGGCCCAATGCTAGTTTGCATACAAAGGTGAAATACCAAAAAAGATCATATCTGACAACGCTTTGAACAACAGCATGATAGCATAGGTTTACAAATCAAACATCACAACTCAGCATCCTATCACCCAAAAAAAATGAATGGGGCAGTGGAGACAACCAATACGAACATCAAGAAGATTATTGGAAAATGAGAGAGGCCTAAAAAGGTTTGGCATGAGAAGTTATCATTTGCTCTTTACGCTTATTGAACGTTCACAAGGACCTACACCGGGGCAACACCTCTCTCATTGGTTTACGAAACAGAGACAATTTTACCCATTGAAGTCAAGATTCCTTCCATCTGAAATTTGGCAAAAGTGGATTTGGATAAAGTAGAATGAATCTAATCCAAATATGATCAGTTAAACTTGATCGAGGAAAGGAGGCAAAAAAGCAATCCGACATGTTCTGATATATCAAGAACGAATGATGCGGGCTTATGACAAAAAGGTTCGTCCTACAGAATTTAATGAGGGAGATCGGGTTTTGAAAAAGATCTTCCTACACACGAAGACTTCTGAGGAAAATGGATGTCGAATTGGGAAGGGCCTTATGAGTTAAAGAAAACCTTTTTCGGAAGGAGCTTTATTTCTGACCAAGATGGACAACAAAGATCTCCGTAACCACGTGAACTCAGATTCAGTGCAAAAATTTTCACTAAAAAAAAGAGAAAATAAAATAAAATAAAAAGGAAACGAAAAAGAAAAAGAGAGGCTGATATGAAAACCCGTAAAGAGTGTCTCAAAGCCTAAGGAGATTTGAGTCGATAACCCGAAAATGCGGCTAGAATTTGATCAAATTTTGGACATGAAATGGTCTTCTCTTTCGAAAGTAACGGGGTAGAGGAACTTTACATTTTGGGCATCAACGAAGTACCCAGGTTTCATGGGTACACATCAGGCTCAAAATGGTCCTCATCAAGTTTGCTCAGAGAAGCTCATACTTTGATATTTAGGGCATCTAGCTTCATTTGTTTTGGTTTACCTTGTGTTTAGCAATTTTTTACCAATGTTAGCCATTTTTGACTATTTTGCCATTTTTTATCAATGTTTGCCTTTTTTGACCAATGTTTAACATTTTGACCAATGTTTGTTATTTTTAATCTTTTCATTCATTTCCTTTATTCGAGCTTTGCCTTCAATAAAATTCAATTTTATCCATTTTTACAACCCTATTCAAGCAATTTTTTGAATTGAAATAATGGTTAGTTGACTAATGACGATATAAGGTACAAAAAGATTTTTGCATATCGCTATGAAAAATTTTCCAAAATAGTATAGGGACCTGAAACAAGACTACTAGTTGGAAATAAGCAAATTTGAGGGTCGAAAGGATCCTAGAATAAATAGTTCAGATTATGACTACCTCTTTGGGTTTCATATTGAAGATACAAGACTTGAAAAGAAGATATGGTGATACATCAGTGATAGAACTTAGGCAAACAACGAACAATGTTGACCTAAGGACTAAAAAACAAAACTTTTCTAAAATATGACATCTTTGCATTCATATCAGTATCATTCATACGCATCTAATTAGGAGCATTTGATTCATTCAAATCATGGCATCCTAGTTGCATGGCCTAGATAGAGGCCGACAAAATAGATTTTACAAGTCAAATCCCTAGAGAATGGTGTGATAGATCAGTAAAACAACAACTCCTATATCCCTGAAGTTGCAGTGGAATGGAGTGAAGCCACAAGACCAAATCCTGTATCCCTGAATTTGTAGTGGATCTAATTAAAACTAACAGTAATATATCTCAATCTCTTTAAAGTTGTAGTGGAATGGAGTGAAGCCACAACCCCAAATCCTATATCCTTGAGGTTGCAGTGGAATGGAGTGAAACCACAACCCCAAATCCTATATCCTTGAAGTTACAGTGGATCGGATTATAACGAACAGTAGTAGATCCCAATCTCCCTGAAGTTGTAGTGGAATGGAGTGAGGGCACAATCCCAAATCCTATATCCCTACAATTGCAATGGATCGAATTAAAACTAACAGTAGTAGATCTTAGTCTCCTTGAAGTTGCAGTTGAATGGAGTGAAACCACAACACCAAATCTTATATCCCTAAAGTTACAATGGATCAGATTAAAGCTAACAGTAGCAGATCTCAATCTCCCTAAAGTTACATGAATCAAATTAAAGCTACAGTAGCAAATCTTTATCTCTCTGAAGTTGCAGTAGAGTAAAATGAAGCTACTACACCAAATCATATACCCCTGAAGTTGCGGTGTGTCAAATTGAATTTACGAAAGCAAATCTTATCTTCCTGAAGTTGCAGTGAAGTGGATAAAACAACAATCACTTTGAAGTTTCGGCTGTTTAGAACGAAATGACAATAGCAAACCTTATCTCCTAGAAGTTGCAATGGAGCAAGATTAAGCTGTACCACTAAATCTTGTTTTCCTAAAGTTATAGAGAATCGGATACAGTGGAGTAGAATAACCAATGAAATGAAAGAGCAGGTTACTTAAAAAGGAGAAACACCAAAAGTCGAAATTCAGCAAGACCGGACAAAAATAGTCTTCCTTTGAGTCTTTGCTCCATTCCCATTAGACGATAACAAGCAAAGAGGGATAGTTGTAAGAGCCTATATTTGTCCGAGTCTTTTTTGTTTAATAAAACCAAATTTTTATTAAATTAAAGTCCAAAATAAAACCCCAAATAAAAAATAACTTCAATTTAAAGTCCAATTACAAAGTCAAAGTACAAAAAATATTAACCCAAATACCAAACCCAACACAAGCCGAATTAAACCCTAGAAGACCTACCCGCTTCCGTCGCTCATGCCCAAGTTCGATCGCTACTCCGGTGCCACGTCGGTCGCCGTTTCAGTGCCACGTCAACCGACTTTGTCCTACTGCCTTACAAGAGTGTTCTAAATCCTTATTTCGTACCTGTAATAGAAAAAATAGCAAAAAAGTACAGAAAATAAATCAAGAAAAACTTGTAAATTCGGCTATAAAAGCCGAATTAAATTCCATTGTACGGATTCAAAGCAATCAAAGATTTTTCGAGGTATACTTTGTATTTTGATTATTTAGAAAGCTAAAAAATATAAATATAAATATAAATATATTTTTTTCTTTCTTATCGAACCCATCGATTTCCGCCGCCGTAGGCGAACAAGGATGCTGCCCCCAAGGAAGGGCGACCCTTCCTTTCATTGCGTGAACGCCCTTGGTCTTGTTTTAGTGGCCTAAGGCTAGTTGGAGGGTTTTTTTTTCCTTAGAAACTGAAAAGGTTTCGATTTTGTTCAAAGTTTTGGGTGGCTTTTTATATAAAAAAACACTAGATTTGGGTTCGAGCTTTGAAGGGGATTCCAAAAATAATTTTTTTTGAATATTTTTGCCGCCATTGGCGGTGATCGCTGTCATCGATGATCGGTGGCCCATGGTGGCTCTCGGCAAAGGGTTCATCAAAACACATGGTCGACCAAGCCCTCATGAGAGGAAAGTTGATTTTTTTAAAAGCAAGGATTGTTTTGAGCCTGATTCAATAGGCTCTAAAACGATAATCAGGCTCAAAAAGACGCCGTATTGAGGAATGACCCGAAATCCGACCCATTTAACCATGATGATCCGCGTGTTTTTAATAAATGGACTATTTCCTGTTTTAGCCCTTTTGCATTTTTACTTTGTTTTAATTTCGTCATTTTTTATTTTTAATTTATTTTAATTTTGCCCTTTAATTTCATTTACTTTACAATTAAGCCCTTCGATTGTGGACCCTTTTTTTAGGAATGACACGTGTACAGATGTTGGGATATTTTCCTTTTTGGTCCCTGTAATTTTCATTTCATTTTAATTTAATTTACTTTTTTATTACTATTTTTCAATTTATACTTTTATTTTTTTTGCAATTTTAATTTAGTCCTTTATTTAATTTAGTCCCATTTGATTTTTGTTTTTTACAATTTATGCCTTACTATTTTTATTTTATTTAATTTAGTCCCTTTTATTATTTTTTATTTGTATTTATTCATTTATTTTAGTATTTAATTTTTATTTTTTTATTTTGTTTTTATTTATTTATTTGTTATTTATTTTTATGTCATTTTATATTTTTTGCCTTTTATTTAATTACATATTTTTATTTTTTCCTTGATTTAATTATGTTTGATTTTTCCCATGATTGTGTTTTTATAATTATTATTACTTGCATCATTAATTCATGATTATTTCCATTATCACTATAATTGTATTGTTATTTTATTTGTTATTATTACAATTTTTTATTTAATTGTGGTATTAATTGTGTTATTAATTGTATTTATTTATTATTTTATTCATGTATGTAATTTTTTTATTCATTTTTGTATAAAACATAACATTTTATTTTTTTATATAAAACATAAACAATTTTCAAAATTGAGGCAATGTTCTTTACTTTGGGAACTCGAGAAAATTATGTCCTAACTTACTGGGTGTGGTTTTCTCTTCAAACTGATGTGATCAAATACTCTATTTAAAATTAAAATATACAAGATTTGAGGTAATAATTAGAAACACTCTTTATTTTCAAAAATTTGAGGTGCTGAGCCCTAACTTATTAGACATGTTTTTTTTATCGATTAACTCGAAATAAACGAGCTTTCTTCGTAAAATTTTATTTTTAACGACATCGAAACATATCATTCATGCATTTAGGGATCGCATTTTAAATTTCCTCAAGTTCTCGATTTTCAACAATTAAGACATCAAATAATCGACTAGGTATCAATTTTGGGCGTGTGAGGGTGTTAATCCTTCTTCATACGTAACCAACTCTCGAACTCGTTTTCTTGATTTCAAATATCAAAGCATTCGTTTTAGTAATTTTAAATATTTTACGAAGTGATCTAATCACACTAGATTAAGAAAGATTGGTAGCGACTCCATTTTCATTTTTCAAAATAAAAATCGAGACTTTTCAAAAAAAAAGTTTTGACAGACATATTATAAAAAATAACATAAACATGATATAGGTATATTAAAATGTTAAAATTCATATAAAATAAATTATTAACATGATATAGTTTTTTTGTTTAAATTTATAATATTTTTAACATATAAAATATAATACAAAAGAGAAAAACTATAAAATAGTTATATCTAATATACAATAAATCAATAGAATAAAAAAACTCATACCATAACTTAGTTTAACTTAACACCGCAAAAAAGATATTCATATTTCATTAATCAAACAATAATTTTGTATGCAATCAATATTAGTCGTAGAAGTATAAATCAAAATTATAGATGAATTAAATTTATTGTGCAATATGATTAGTGAACTTTGATTTATTTCAATTGTAAACATTTAAAAAATAAATAAATCCAATATTCTCATGTTGGGTAAATAGAATTGTTCGTATATGGAAAAAGTAAACCTCAATTGATGCTACGTTAAGTATAGTGTTAATGATTTGTGAAAATTGAATTAAAACTAATATTCATAAATTGACTACTTAAACTGTAAAAATATAAAGTATTACTAAATTGACTTAACTTTACTATTAAACAAACTAAAATTATATATTAAAAAAAGATACAAATAACATCATATTTTGTGACAAATCAATTATACCTTCACAAAAGATGTGTAAAATAACTTTGATTCTACACAGTAAATTGTTTTACAAACCACAACTACAATAAAAAATTTTGATCTCTATGTAATCCACTCTAGTGATCAAAGATCGAAATAAAAAATCCAACTCTTAAAGAGGTTTTTGGTTTTTCAAAATTCCCCTTAATCTACTATAACTTTCTAAAATTCGAAATCAAGAAAAATTGAGATATCTATGGAGTCTTACTCAAAGTGTCTTGTTTGAATAAATTCGAGTTTAAAACCAACTATTATTTTAGAGTGAATCCAAGAAAATTTAAGGGGTAAGGTCCGATGAGGAAGACGCATTGATAGAGGCTAGTTCGATGAAGGGCAATACAGGAAAAAAAGTGATAGAGTTTGACGAAGTTTAACTGCTGAGCAGATGAATTCTAGGAAGGAAACAGTTTCAAAGATAGAGAATACTACTCTGATTACAATTCCTATTTTTGAGGATCCAGTAGAGATTTGCTTGTGACTGAAGGAAAAAAATATGCAGGGCCCACATATTCTGAACTCGCTACGACACATTCAGATCATGATGATTAGGAACGGGCTGGGCCAAATAAAAGGCATTGGAGAAAGCTGGACCAAATTGGTGGGGCGGATCAAGTAGGTGAGGAAAAGAATTGTAGGAAACAGAAAAAACAGATGGAGAACATGGTGACGTACTGGAAACTTTTTCTTCTTTTTCAGATTGAAGGAAAAAAAATAAGACTTATTGAGGAGACTGATAATATTTATTTTGATGACTATATGAGTGAGGTGACAGTTTTGGAAGAAATCTCAACCCATTTAGGATTGGCAATTGTCAATGGGAATGCCGACCTAGCGTAATAAAAATAATAAGTTGCAATGCTCGTGGATTGGAGAATCCACGAGCAATGTGTCGACTTCGGCATTTGCTGAAGCTTCATAATTCCCAAATGGTCTTCTTGATGGAGGCCAAGCTGGATTGTTGTAGGATGGAGAAAGAAAGACTAATATGTGGTTTTCGATATGGTTTCTATATTGATGCTATCGAAAGCAGGGGAGGCCTCTATTTAGCTTGGAAATATGATTTGCAAGTTTCTTTGCAAAAGTATTCCCCACAATTTATTGATGTTTTAGCTCTTGACAAAGACATGGTTGACTCTTGGAGCTATATTGGTTTCTATCAGTCACCATATGCAGCACAAAGAAGTGAGACGTGGGATGTTCTTCGAAATCTAGGTGCTAATAATAATCTCCCTTGGTGTGATTGTGGGGATTTCAATGAGATTATGTATAGTCATGAGAAGAAAGGTGGTTTGCAAAAGGATGAAAAATGAATGGAGATGTTTAGAAGAGTTCTTTCGAATGTTTGTTTGATGGATATGGGTTTTTCCAGTCCATGGTTTACTTGGGAACGAGGGATCACGCCAGAAACCAATATAAGAGAATGTCTCGATAGAGGGGTTTCAACTGAAGAGTGTTCCTTCGATTTCCAAATGCCTTAATTAAGCATTTACCATATTCTACCTTAGATCATTTTCCGTTTTTACCAGATTTAAAAGTTGTAGAGGAGCGACTAGGGCTCAGCAATTTCAAGTTTGAGGCATGGTGGATTATGGAAACCTTTTTTGAAAAGAAAGTGGAGCATGTATGGAATTGTTTATCGGGAGACATTTTCTCAAAGGCTAATGGTCTTCGTGTTGGTTTAAGAAGATGGGCGTGGAACATTCGATTTTTATAATCGGGTATAAAACGTCAATTGATGAAGAAGCTAGATTTGTTATTGGTTACCGAGAGAGATGATGAAGCTCTTAGTGAGCTTTTGGAGACAAAATTCCTGCTAAATTGGGAAATTGAGAAGGAGGAGGTGCTATGGGAGTAAAGAGCACAAGTCAATTGGCTCCAGTCCGGTGATAAAAATACTGTTTTCTTCCATAAACATGCTTCCTAATGGAGGAGAATGAATAGTATTAAAGGCTTGGAATTCAAAGATGGAAGGCTCACTAGCAATCCTAATGATATGGATAGTATAACGCATGGTTTCTTTGAGGGTCTTTTTACGACCAAGAGTGGCTCGAGAGATTTACGTCGGATACTATCGAGTGTTGAGAGTTGTATTACGGAGGAGACTAATAGGGATCTCAAAAAGTTGTTCACTATAGAGGAAGTATTTGCTACCCTAAAAGGATTGGGCCCTATCAAAGCACCAGGAGTTGATGGTTTCCAGCAATTTTCTTTCAAAGGTGTTGGCAATCCTACTAGTATGGCAAAGTTTAGGCTTATTAGCCTATGCAATGTCATCTATAAAATCATAGCTAAGGTTATAGCTAATCGATTTCAAAAAGATCTAAATTGTTACATTGATGGTTCCTAAAGTGCTTTTGTCCCTGGTAGATTAATCTCGGATAATGTTCTACTTGCTTACGAGCCATTACATACTTTCGGGCAGAAAAGAGGTGGTAAAAGAGGTCATATGGCTCTCAAAATTGATATGAGTTAGGCCTATGATAGAGTTGAATGAACTTTCTTGAGGGCCATGATGGTTAAGATGGGTTTTGTGACTAGTTGGGTAAATTTGATTATGAAATGTGTTTCTACAATCTTCTATTCGGTCAGTGCTAATGGTAGGATGGGTAACTCTTTTAAATTAACTCGTGGCCTTGGACAAGGTGATCCTCTTAGCCCGTTTCTTTTCCTTATTTGTAGTGAAGGCTTATCTACTCTTATGTGTTTAGCAGTTCAATATGGTTCCTTAAAAGGTGTTAAGGCTAGTCAATATGGTCCACAAGTCTCACATCTTCTTTTTGCTGATGATTGTATTCTTTTGGGTGAAGCTACTTTGGAGGGGTTACATGTTCTAAAGCATTTTTTGGAAGAATATAAAGTTGCTTCTGGCTAATGTGTGAACTTTGAAAAATCCAGAGCTTTCTTTAGTAAGAATACAGACGATTCCATTAAAATGCAGATTTCCATGAATTAGGGAGTAAAGCCCGCAGTTAATCCTGAAAAGTACTTGGGACTTCCTAATATGTTCGAAAAGCAAAGAAAGGCTTTGTTTCAAAATCTGAAAGATCGGATGAAAATGAAGATAGATAATTGGGCCACTCGGTTTCTGTCATTAGGAGGTAAAGTGGTTTTTATTAAAGTTGTTTTGCAGGTTATTCCCACTTATGCTATGACTTACTTTCTTTTGCCTAAAACTCTTTGCGATGGGATGGAGAGTATAGTGGCTTGATTTTGGTGGTAAATGGCTCATGAAAGAAAAAGGAATTCATTGGTGTGCTTGGAACAAGATGTGCAATCTTAAAGAAGAAAAGGGGTTAGGTTTTCAGAGTTTTGCAAAATTCAACATAGCTTTCCTTGCTAAACAAGGATAGCGCCTCATCACTAATCTTGAGTCGTCTTCGCGAAGGTTTTAAAGGCCTAATATTATCTTCAGTTTGGTTTTTAATTTCACTTTAAAATCAAGAGCCTCTTATACTTGGCAAAGCATTTGGGCTGCTCAAAAAGTTCTTCGTGATGGTGTGTGTTGGACTGTGGGAACAAGTTCAAATATTTCTATCTTAAATCACGAATAGGTAATTGGTGCCGCGAATTGTCGCATTTAAAAGCCAATTCAAGATACTAGTTTGTTGTTAGTTTCGAATCTCATCGATAGTGACACAAGAAAATGGAAAGAAGAGGAAGTAAATAATACCTTTGCTTAGGCTGACGTAGAGTTGATTCTGCAAATTTCACTGGTAGAAGAAGCGCATTCGAACAAGTTAACTTGGAGTGGAGAGCCATCAGGGGTTTTCTCGATTCGAATTTCTTACAAACTATTACAATTGGGGCTTATTACTTCTACTTCAAATAATATACAAACCAATTTATGCAGCTACTACAAAAAATTATGGAACCTAAACATCTTGTAAAAATTGCTATTTGGCACTTTTCTAACAACTATATCCTTACCAAATCAAATTTGGGCAGTAGAAGACTTCTTGAGATGTGATGTGCTCTTTGTGCGAAAATGGTATAAAAGATCGGGACCACGCCTTCTATCAATGCCCTATTGCAAATGAAGTATGGTCTCTATTAGGGTTTCAATGGTTATTACAGAAAAGAGATCAAGGATGGTTTGATTGGCTTACCTAGGTATCTAGTACCCTTTCCCTTCCCCAACATCAAGTCTTTTGATGTACTCTCTGGGTCCTCTAGATAGAGCGAAACAAACGAATTCATGAGAAAGTGGTCTGATCTAGTAGAGAGATAGTTAATTTTATTTTTGAGTACTTAAGAGAGATTGATAATATCGAACAAAAAAGGAATACTTATCTTGTTAGTAATAAAGGATGGCTTCATCCTCTTGTGGGGGTCATCAAAATATACTTTGATGTGCCATATGCATGAGAGGATCTTAGATCTGGATTAGAACTGATGGCTAGGGATGTCTCAGGGAGGTTTTGGCCTCAAAAGTGGCTGTTCATGGTGTTGGATCAATGTTCGAAGCAGAAGCTCTCGCTTATAATGAAATAGTAAGAATGGGGTTAGCCAAACAAGTTCAGAGAGTAATTTTTGAAGGGAACTCTAGCACAATTATTAAGAAATATAGTTCTAATGACTTAGACAAATATGTTCTTTGTTCATACATAAGAAACATAAAGCAAAATCTCAATCGTTTTAATGGGTGTTCTTTTAGATATGTCAATCAAAAGGAAAATAATATGGCTAATACCATTAGGATTGAAAGCTTAAAAAGAATATATGAGTTTTACCTAGAGAAGGGAGTCCCCTATTTTGCAGTATGAGCGTTGAGGGAAGACTGGTTAAGAGAACCAGATTGAGCAGATGAAGATATGAAGAGTCATGCCCCTAGATTTGGAACTACCACAAATAGCTTTCCATAAAACCCTCTTTTCTGGTAAGGGGTAGGGTTTGAAGTTTTTTGGAAATGAGGAAACCATCAGAACATTAATTGAAAATACTTTGGATGAGACGGGTACACATTTTAAGGAGTTGGGCTAACATTACTTTATTTTTCTGCTTTTAATTTTTAATATGTACTTTGTTTCAATCAATTTTAGTTTTTAGTTTTTCAGTTCCTAGGGTCGAACTAGTTTGGGCCTTTGACCACCCCCGAACGTACTCTCGTTCAGTGTAGTTTTTAGCTTCCGCAAGTGTACGGGACAAGTTGTAAATATAGTGTGTTTACAACGGAACACTTGGAAGTATTCCGAGGATCATACCCAAAGGAGACTTAAGGCGATTGTAAATGAAAATCTTGCAAAGAATAAGATTAATTCGTACTAGTTCTAGGGTTTATAGTATGAGGGAAAATAATAGAGTTGTGTGAAAGCATAAAAATAAAAAGGTAAAAACAAAATAAGTAAATAAGAGAAAAAGGTTGAGCTGTAGAAATCTTATAAACGTATTGGAAAGATTAGGTCATTTCCGTATGATTTCCTCAATTGCTGGATTTTGGGGATTTTCCTCCAATCAACTACTCACTACCCCAATTGGATCTCTCGATCTTCCGTCAACATAGAAAGCCTATAGAGATTACTTATTGCTAGATGTCACAATCTAAATCGGTTTGGGGAAAAGGTGTTCACGGATGGGTAATACCAATTTTGGGTTCATTCACACCTAGATGACTTTCTAAGGTTGTCAAACGTAGTGTTTGTTTGGTGTTCTTCCTTTCCCAAATAGTTGATCTGAAAGGCAAAATCCCTGTAAAACAATAATCAATTATTCATACTTCCACTCCCTAATTCCCCAAAATGGAATTAGTTCTTCATGGTTTCTTTATTCATCAATAACATAATATACGAAAGCATGTAAATCAAGAATTGAATGAAAAAGAAATTGAATTGTATTAAGCAATTTGTCGAGAAAAATTCCTTGATCGTTTACGCGAGTTTCTATAATCTCGTTTCAAAAGCGAAAAACTAGTAAACTAAAACTAAAAACTAAAAGCTAAGTAATTGGTGTGTAAACCCTAGTGCTAAATGCCCTATTTATAGTTTTACGTGGTCGTTTTTCCTTAACCCTAGGTTAATTATTTTTCCTCGTGTTTAAGTGGCATTGTAAAGACCAAAACATCCTTCATTTAATGTGAGGTCCAAGGGTCGGTGTCGAGACCACCAGGTCCTATGTCGCGACATAGGCATCAGTCTCCATGTGAAGCATCATCATTCAGGCATTGTTGCGACATAGCTACTGAGTGTGTCGCAACAAAGAAGTCAGATGTCAATATCCTTAAGTCTGGTCCCTTGGTTGCGACGTAGCTCAGCCTATGTCGTGACGAAGTGATCAGTTTCCTTTTAGTATGCTTCTTATGGTCTTCTGCACACTTGCAAAGTATGTTAGCTAACCTTTAGGCCTCATTTGGCCTTAAAGACAAATAAATCATCATTTTAACACTTAGGTTTCACAATTTATATAAATCAAAAATCTAAACTAAATCATATTAGAACATAACGAAAATACTTGATTTCTAGCTCTTCAAGTGTGAAAAATAGTTCAATCTGCTAGGTACAAAACCGACAGATCAAACTCCCCCACACTTAAGTCTTTGCTTGTCCTCAAGCAAATAAAACAAAAGGAAAACTGAAGAGCTTGAGTTTATAGCTATACAAAGAGTGGTTCATAACATGTAGTCTAGGCATCTTGTATTTCTCAATAACTTTGAAATGATAATTAAGTAACTTTACTATTTTTTATTAGAAACAATATAAGTTTAGTGGTTATAAGAAATACACATATTAAGGTTTTATCAATATATGTCCATCAATGCCAAATATAAGTATTTTAATTATCCTAGTACAATACAGACAACCATAATGAAATCATGCAATTTCCATATTTATTCATGTATAAAGTTGTTTAGGTCAAATAGGGCTTTTCGACTTGTAACATGTTGAGGCTTACAAACACGAAAATAGTTTGGCACATTGTATTGTTCTCTGTCCTTCCCTTTTATGTCCCACTCCATCTCACCCCCTTATTTCTCCTTCTCTCACCATCCTTTTCTCTTCATTTTAGAATTCTTAATACAACATACTCCTTTTAGCTAGCCTATGAGTATTTTGTTTTAGTTCTTTGAGTAAGATTTCTTCCTTTTTCATCTTTTTGGTGACTTTATAATTTCGTCATTATATGTTTTCTTACTCATGATTCTCTTGTTTCTACTCATTTTTCTTTTATTATTGATTTTTTCTCTATTTCTCTCTTTTTTGCTAGACTAAAGTTCATACATTATGTTAAGTTTCTTATTTTTATTGTGTTAACCTCCACCTTAATGTGTCTACTTACCCTCAATACCAATGTCATACATCTATTTTCATGCAAACAGGACCAAAGAAAAGGATATATACAAATCATTATCTGAGGCTTATAAGGCTTGTAATGTGGATCATAAAGAAGGTGTCATAAGGCTAAAAAATGGGTGCTATTTCATAATTCGAAACATGGTTTGACTTTTTAGCAGTTATGTTAAACAATGTCTTAGGTCATCCCTAAATAACTCAATATGCACAAATATCAATTTCATTTCATAATTTCAAAATTATCATTTATCATATGTACTAGCATGCTTGTTTCCTTATATCTTGCACATCATTTGGTATTAATAATCCCTTTCTATCTATACTTTAATATAACCTATAGAACTTAAGATTTTCATACTAAAAAATTAAAAATTACTTATCATCATGCCAAATTTATCAATCAACACAATCAACCTATAATACATGCTCTTAACCAATCACCTGTATTTTTACAAGCTCAAGCATATATAAAATATAAAAACTATATGTTAAAAATTCCTACGTTACCCCCCCATACTTTAGAAAACACATTGTCTCCAATGTGTAGTCCCTTCAAATAATAAAGGAAAGAAGTTACCCAATTTATCGTGAAGGATCTCTTCTTCTCATGGTGGTTGCCCTTCTCCTTTTGGCATTAATGTTTGAAGTTGTTGTGTGTTTCATAATGTGGGATTTCTACAAAAAGAATTCAAGCATAGATACAAAGATAACTACTAATCCTACTCTTACGAATTATATAAGTCTTATAATGAAAAACAAAATTATCCACAAGTTACAAAATAAAATTGTTTCAAACAGTTATTCTTACTCATCCATCTCATCCTCCTCCTCCTCACTGTCCTTCCCTTCTTCTAGCTCTTCGACGTCATGCTCCTAATCCATTGCCCCAAACATGTCTATAGTGTAGTTAAGGACCCTAAGGTTATGTTGCCGAGCAACCTCTTGGAATATTGGTCCCGATTCGTGCATCCAGTGGAGCATCCAATCTAGCTTTGCGTGAGTCTCCTCTCCAACTCCCTGTTGGGCTGGTGCCAACCATTGTGTAGATGTTGGTGTAGCAGTTGAAGTTTGTGATTTCTTCTTCCCTTCTCTTATTTGTTTAGCATGAAGTTCTCCATATTGTTGGAAGAGAGTGTCACCAATGAGACTTTCGATGGCTTCAAGGTTTGCTCAATGGATGTCATGGGAACTCCTGCCCTTTTGTACAAAGCTGTGATTAGGTGAGGAAAGAAAATTCCCACCTTTTGGGTTCTTACACAATGACTCATGTCTTGGTGGATCCATTTCCCTATACAAACCTATTTTTTTGCAAAATTGCAAATAACAATACTTCTCGAAAAGCATTAACATTAGAAACATTTAAAGTAGGAATTATACGGATACAAATAAATTGGATCTACATCTTAGCTTTAGGAAACATGATAGCTTGATTAAAAGATGTGCGAATGCTAGTGCCTGGCCCAAATTTCCATTCTCCCCTTCCTTCGGTTAGATAAGTAATTGCCTCACGCATATCTATATCACTAAAGGGTTCTAAATCAATTTGATCTAAGAAATTCTATTCATAATAGGGAGCATTAAAGAAATTACATATTATTTTGGGGTTTACCTTAACACAAATTCCCCTAATTACTAAGGTTTCCCAATTGAGTTCATCCCTAGTCCTAAAGATGGTGATCTCTTAAAACAGCACAAAATTCTTGAACTACAGGGATAACAGCTGGTTATGTAAGGATTCTCCAAAAGCATTCCCAACTAGAGGCCAAATTTCCTTGCACAAAACCATCAATGGATCAAAACCCCTTTCCTAAATGAAAGTTTTTCCTTGAAGTTCATTGAAATATTTTTCTACATTTCGATTTAAAAAATTCGAAGGAGTTGTATTCAATGATGGTTCTGATTCTACTATACATCTAACCTTCCTAGGAGACATTCTAAATAAGAAAGATATAAGAATAAGAACTTTAAACCTGGATGGGTATGCTTTCCCCTTGATCGCGCTATGAACGTCATAGTAATGTGCAAGCGTACACTGTCGATGCAAGTATAGTAGACAGAAGCGAATCTACCGGATATCGACCCCACGAGGATGGGTGTCTGCTACCTAAAATTGTCGGTGCATGGAATAAGTAAAATGCAATAAATTGTGAGAATGGTTGTCGGAGCAATAATGTGAAAATAAAGATAAAATGTAATAAAGGTAAAATGGGATCCACAACGTGAATAGTTAGCAGAAAACTAAGTGTGGCTTACAAGGTTAAGAACAACAGGTAATTTGTCGGTGCAATGAAGAGCAATGAACATCTTACCAAACTTGGCTTTTCCATTAGATCTATCACTTTAGTACGCACACTAACCACACCTTCTAGTGTTAGCAATGTAACACACTTAAGAACAAGTGGAACCAATTTCCTTCAATCCCAAGCAACTTTCGTTGTCTTGCTTGTTAGTTTAAATTGTCGTTGCACCTTCCAGTGATTATGACTACAATAACACTTCCATGCTAAAATCATTCAAACCCAAAGATTAAACAGTAAAGGCAAGCTTGGATAAAATATCAATTAGTCTAAATATCAAGTGTACTTCCATAAAATCTTGAAATAACATGAATTACCATCGTTTAAGAAAGAAAAATAAAAGAACAAATGGAGAATACTATGTCTAGGCTACTCGACTTGCTCTCTTACTCTCCTCTTGTGTCACACTTAGGAACTCCTCGTTAGGAGCTGGTCTGTATCGCCTTCACATTGATTCACCCGAGAGGTCTCAAGCCTCCATAGACGAAAAGCTCAAAAGTTAGGTTGAAGAAGATAATATTGCAAAATGGGAGGCTAAGGAAAAGAGAGAGACCTCCTTTTCTCTTTCCTTGTGAGTGTTTATACTTAGCCCAAATTGTACAGGTGTCTATTCTACAGAATTAAGCAGTACAAGTTGGTTATACCAGATTGGACAGCTCACACATTTCTTTTCTTATCAGACAGCTGTCAGATGCGGAGATAATTTTGGGTGCAATTTAAGAATACTTATGCAGCGATAGTTCTGGATGCAATTTGAAGAATATTTATGCAACGACAGTCTTGGGGGCATTCCGAAAATATTCCTGCGACTACAGTTTGGACGCAATCTAGAAGTGCTCATGCAGCGACATTAGTAGTAAAATATGGCAAAATTAAGGAAAACTATGCCAAGGTCCACTGAGTTAGAAAATGCAATGTACTAAACTAAAAAATGCTAAAATATTACTAAGGACAACTAAATGGGAACAAATTATCCAATAAATGGAGAGAAAACATATGTTCTTTTTAGTACCATCACACCCCCAAACTTGAGTTTTTACTTGTCCTCAAGTAAAACAAAAACTAGCAAAGCTACAAAAGAATTCACCAAGGCAAATGATCATTCTAGCAACTTAAATCATCCAAAATCCCAATGAATGAATCACATTCATATGAGAGAATATTGCATCTACAACACATAAGTATGAATAATTAAGATTGCAACTTCATCAAAGCTAATATCATGCTTCAAATCCTGAATTATATCTACCAATACAACATTTATTGGACACTAATATAAATATTTTTCTTTTTCTTTTCTTTTCTTTTATTCTTCTTTTTTTTATGAGATTGAGGGATGTCATTGCATTACTGTACCCTTATTCCTGAGAAGTAACGATGGAGTGCAACAAACCCCCAGGGAATACGTAATTGCGCCGACACACACTCATGCAGCGATAATCTTTGGCCATATTACTTTTTCTAACTCTTTCATGGGAGTGTTCCCCCTTGAACAGTTCACAATACACCTACATTGGAGTGTCTTTTATTTATAACTATATATATATAAGCAGTTGTAAAAGGCAATTTCATTCAAGATTCAAGGAATGTTACTAGTCATTCATTACTAATGCAACCTAGATCATTCATCCAAGCATTAAAGATACATCATTTAGTCAAATTTATCCAACTCATTCATTGATAGTTAACATGATTCAAGAATTAAGCATTGAATGTAAGAAAAATTTCAAGCATATTTGCATTCATCATAGGGAAACCTTTCATATTCATTAAAAAAATTTAAAACATGGGTGCAATTGTATTTTCAATCCCCAAATGCATTTCACCCCCAAACTTAAAATTTGCATTGTCCCCAATGCAATGACAGTGAACATGCAGCTACTATGCTTACTAATAAAATAAAAATTACAACTAAATGCAATGCATGAAAATTTTAAAACATACTAACTCAATTTTTACTCAGCCTTTGATGTGGCTGCACTGCGCTTCTTCTTCATTTCCTCTCGTCCTTCATGCGCCTTTTTTTTCCTTGGAGCGCTTCCTCTTCTTTTGTTTGAGCTTTGCATGGTCTGTGGATTGCTCCGACATCATCAGCTGTCGC
The DNA here is from genome assembly GCA_005610355.1 of Gossypioides kirkii. Classification (NCBI taxonomy): domain Eukaryota; kingdom Viridiplantae; phylum Streptophyta; class Magnoliopsida; order Malvales; family Malvaceae; genus Gossypioides; species Gossypioides kirkii. Next base: position 25,443,219 of record CP032246.1, on the reverse strand, counting down.
AGTTTTTGGTCCAGTGTAGACCACTATTTCCAAAGGATTGTGATCCTCATTAATTTCATCCACAGCTTCCTCCTGACTCACTTCATCTTGCGCTAAGCCTTCAGTTATTGCACCCATAACTTTAGGTGCGAGGACAAATTTCTCAGCTAAATTTGCCTCAAAATCTATTTCTTTATCTTTTTCTTCCTCCACACGAACTTATTCCGTTTTCAACATTAAGTCAGTAAGTGCATTTTAGCTTACAAAATTGCACTGACAATGGAATGTTAATGCGCCGACAATGGTGTTTACTTATTTCTCATTCGGTGTAGACATAGTATTTGTTCCTTCTTCTTCAAGTGCTTCGTACTCTTTTATTCTCCACACGGTCCCAAAAAAAATTTCCACTCTTTCTTTCGTTTTTTCCAATTATGTAACTTCTTAATTATGGATATAGGCATCAAAATTATGCTTATGTTGCCATCACATAATGCCTTTCCAATATACCGATCACCAATAGAATAGGGTATTGAGAAGCTCTTGGGATCCTTAAATTCTTGGAGCAACTTAATTATAATGGCAATGCACCCTTCAGTAAGTACGATTGCTTCGGCTTCTCCCAATCTTTTCTTCTTTGACAATGTATCTTCAAGTTTCTAAGACTGTTTTGCTGTAGCATTTATGGCGACAAAATGATCTGATTCCGTCTCTGCAATATTTTGTTTAACCTTTTTAGCTACAGTTTGCTTTTCAGATTGTTCTGACATCTTTCCATTGTCGAGATCTGAATTATCTTCCTTTAATGTAGCATCTATAACAACTTCAATTAGTTGAGTGTCACTTCTAGGAATGATTCCCTCACAATGCTCTTGCCCTTGTAATATTGACTTCTCAATATAAACCAGCAAAGATACTTGTGGTCGCAAATTTATTGCACTTACAATCTGGCCAAATTGATATTCTAGAGCTCGTACGGATTCAGCTTAACTCTAATGCACAGCTTCAGTCTTGGCAAAATATTGTCTCAGCAAATTTTCCATTGATGAAAATTCTGATGCTTCGTCTTGCTGGGTATTTTGCCTTGACAAGAGTTGATCATAATTCGGCAGTGTCCACTCGAATCTAACATCGTTATTTATACTTCCAGGGTCTTGATTGTTCCAAAAAAATTTGGATGTTGCTCCCACTTTGGCGTGTACATGTTGGAATATGGATTTCCATTTCGATCAAAAATTCCCCATGAAGTACACATTTGTTGGATTTGATGGGCATTATTCAAACTCATGGTTGCTTTCACAGTAATCGTAAATTGTCACAACAAATTTCCATTCTACAATTGTTGTAGCATTTTGCATTGAATTACTCATATTAGTCAAAGAAGATACCTGGGTGTATATATGGCATCGAGCTCCATTCCTATAGCATCACTTATGCTAGTCCAACATTTTGAGGTTCTATACACCTTGTTCCTAGCCATATTTCGCTAAAAGAAATATGTAAAAGTAAACAACAAAAAGGAAACAAGTTAGTGACAAATAAAATTTAGGTGATAAAAAATAAATGCAAAGACAAAAATAGACAACAAACAAACGTCATCCTTGGCAATGACGCCAAAACTTGATCGCACTATGAACGTCACAGCAATGTGCAACCATGCGCTATCGATGCAAGTATAGTAGACAAAAGTGAATCTATCGGATATCGATCCCACGAGAATGGGTGTCTGCTGTCTAAAATTGTCGATGCCTTGAATAAGTAAATTGTCAGAAGAAAACTAAGTGTGGCTTACAAGGTTAAGAATAACAAGTAATTTGTCAGTGCAATGAAGAGCAATGAACATCTTACCAAACTTAGCTTTTCTATTAGATCTATGACTTTAGTATACACACTAACCACACCTTCCACTGCTAACAATGCAACACACTTAAGAACAAGTGGACCAAATTCCTTCAATCCCTAAGCAACTTCCGTTATCTTGCTTGTTAGTTTAAATTGTCACTGCACCTTCTAGTGACTGTGACTGCAATAACACTTCCGTGCTAAAATCAATCAAACCCAAAGATTAAACAGTAAAGGCAAGCTTAGATAAAATATCAAGTGTACTTCCATACAATCTTGAAATAACATGAATTACCATCGTTTAATAAGGAAATATAAAAGAAAAAATGGAAAATACTATGTCTAGGCTACTCGACTTGCTCTCTTACTCTCCTCTTGTGTCACACTTAGGAACTCCTCGTCAAGAGATGGTCTACATCGCCTTTACATTGATTCACCGGAGGGGGGGGTCTCAAGCCTCCATAGTCTAAAAGCTCAAAAGTTAGGTTGAAGAAGATAATATTGCAAAATAAGAGGCTAAGAAAAAGAGAGAGACCTCCTTTTCTCTTTCCTTTCTAGGCATAATTCTGGACATGTTTATATAGCGACATTCCTGGGTGCAATCGAAGAATACTTATGCAGCGATAGTTCTGGATGCAATTTGAAGAATATTTATGCAGTGACAGTCTTGGGTGCATTCCAAAAATATTCCTGTGGTGATAGTTTTGGGTGCAATCTAGAAGTACTCATGAAGCGACATTAGTAGTAAAATATGGCAAAATTAAGGAAAACTATGTCAAGGTCCACTGAGTTAGAAAATGCAATGTACTAAACTAAAAAATGCTAAAATATGTACTAAGGACAACTAAACGGGAACAAATTATCCAATAAATGGGGAGAAAACATATGTTCTTTTTAGTACCATCACCCTTCTTTCTTTGAAACCTGAAAAGTAAAGAGAAAAACTAGAGAAAAGAAAGAATCTCTAGGTTTTGATGTGTTAAACTAAGATAGAATGAGTTAGAATAATGTTTAGATATTTATAATGGTTAGTATTTAGGGTTTCAAGGCATAAAAACTCAAAAAAATAAGACTTTAGCCGTCGGGTTGTGTAGTTAGGCCGGGTCATTCTGCAGAAAATTGCAGTCGATGTCACGACATAGATAATGTTTGTCACGACATTCCCTTCAGTATCTCTAGGTTACGATATCATGAAGTGCTTGTCGCGACATTCTCCTCAACCCTATTTTTTTGATTCTATCTACTTTATCGCAACGTAAGGATGCCCATGTCGCGACGTTTGCTTCAGACTTGCTCTTTCCAGAATCTATCACTTTTGTTACGACATAGCTGATAGTATGTCGCAACAAACCCCTGTTTTCTGTTAAAAACTAAAAGAATAATTTTTTAGAACAATATACAATATTAGACATGAATTAGTACCACTTATTTTACCTTTAAGTCTTACTATTGGACTCATCCGATATGCTTACCCTTGTCGAGCGGATCCAATTTTGGTCACCTTTTGTCTACTTCTCATGGGCTCTTTTCAATTCCTTAAATCGATCCCTTTCCTTGAATCAATTAATCCTTTCCTTATTCATGAATGGGATTCAATTGTGCTTTTCTCCCTTATTTAATTCGAGCAGATGACATCTTTCATTATGCTCCTTGGTTTTATCGCTTTTATCCCCACATTTGAACATCTTCACCTCTCAATTTATCCTCATAGTGAGCTCATTATTGTTGAGGTCGATGGTGTATCGTGATGTGGCTAAGAATGGTCTTCCTAGCAAAATAGGGATATCCCTGTCCTCCTTAAAATCTAAACAACAAAGTCCGCAGGGATAATGAAACTCCTAACCTAGACTAAGACGTCCTTTAAAATTCCCCTCGGTCTTACAAATGATTGATCTGCCAATTGTTACGCAACTTGGGTATTCTTAAGATCTCCACTCCCAAGTTTTTCGAATACTGACAAAGGCATTAGGTTTATGCTTGCACTAAGATCACACAGAGTCTTGCTAAACTAAAGATTTCTGATTTTAATAGGAATAGAAAGCTGTCAAGATCCTTCAATTTTTAGGGAATTGCCTTGGAGATAATAGCAATATAGAATGCATTCACCTCCACTTGCTCGCCTACCTTTATTTTTCGATGTCGTGTCATGATTTCCTTTAAGAACTTGGCGTACTTAAGTACCTTCTCTATCAATTCAATCTAAGGTAGGTTAATATTAAGAGATTTAAAAAGGTTGAGAAAACTTACAAATTCATCTTCATATTGCCATTTCTTTTCCTCCAACCTTTATGGGAACGGAATAGAGATATTCTTTTCTTTGGGCAAATCTTCTTTTGTTTCTTTTGCCTCTTTTGTGACTACCTCCTTAGGTTTGATGACTTCAGTGTCATCATCGAACGAAATGTTTATGACCTCATGTGGTTTGCTAGGCTCTTCTTCGTCCTTAGGTTATTCTGGGCTACTCAATACTTTGCCCAATCTTAACTCGATCACCTTCATCTACTCTTTACCTTCTCTTCGAGGATTATTTTTTGTGATGCTAGGGATTCCTGAACCAATCTGTCTCAAGATATCACTCATCATACTTATCATATTTGATCCATTCTTTCCTTTAGTTTTCCCACAGATCTGGCGGTATTCTTACAATCAAACTGTACTTGTTTTACGTCCGCCCTCATGGATTGCATTTCCCCTTCAATTCTATCCATTCCTTGACCACATGTAGTATGGTCACCTTTAGTTGCTTTTTTCAGCTGTCTTTTTAGAAATAGGGGTTGATAACTAGGGTATGTTGTTTGGCAATTGTTATCGTTTCCCCCTTGGCTTCCTCTCCACCTAAAATTGGGGTAATCCTTCCATCCTGAATTGTAAGTATTTGAATAGGAATTTTGAGAACTTACGTAATTAGCCTCTTTCGAATTTATGGTGGTGCTATTGTAGCAGACTCGATTCAGTTTAGCCTCTCCAACAGTTATTGGTATTTATCATCTTCCTTTATCATTTTTATCGAAGCAAGTTTCTGTGCATAAGTGAACCTCTCAATAGGCCACTAACATGAACTCATTTCCATGTTTTCTATGAGCCCATAAGCATCATTATACATTCGATTCATTAGGGCTCTTCCTGCTGCACCGTCTAGAGTAGATCTGGCGGATGCATCCAACCCATTATAGAAAGCCTGCAGTTGCATCCAGTCCGGCATACCGTGATTTAGGCATTTGCATACTAGTATGTTAAACTATTCCTATGCCTCGTATATGCATAGAATAAATTCTGTTTGAATTGTATTTCTTCCACTGCGTCGACAAGTCTGATTTGTCTGATGCTCATCCGATCAACAAAATTTTCAATCTCACCAAGCTTCCTCCAAATTTGAGGGTTTGTGGGTGCATGGGTTTGAGCGAGCGACTTTTTTTTTCTTTTCCCTTTTCTTTCTTTTGCGGAACCTCCTTCACTTCAAGAGTTTCTTACCCTCTAGTCATCCTCTTTATCAAAACATCATTGATTGGACCCTTATTTTCCAAAGTCTTCTCCTCTTTACGAGGCACAATGCCTCTTTGTTTACACAGTGACATTATTAGAGAGAGGAAGGGTAGGATACCTATTTGTTTTGTGGCGGCCTCAACAATTTCTTAATGAAGGATTGCACTGACATCAATTCTGTATCCCTTTAGTATAGAATGCAACAGACACATTCTATCTAGTGTTGTAGTGGTGCTATGGGTAGATGGCAGCAAACGACAGTTTATAAAATGGAACCATACCTTACTCTGAACAGTGAGAAAGCGACGGTGCATGGTGTAGTTGTTTGGATTATTACCAGTCCAAACTGCGTCGTCGAAGCATAAATCATTCAGTAAAATCTCGGTACCTTCTTCAGTTAGATTTTCCAGAAACTCTACATGTTCATCCTCCCCCTCAGCGATATGGAAGAGAGTGTTTATGTGGTTAGCGCTTTAGGGCACCAACCCTTCATGAACAAATATGAACTCTTGTTCAAGGTCCTCCATATTAGCATAGAATTCCCTCACCATGGAGGGAGAGTAGCAAACCGGATGATCACAAAATTGTTCCCATTCTAAACGAGAGATTATTCTGGTGACTTGCTTCCCTAGAGTCAGATACGGAGACAACTGAAATCCTTGTTCAAGATAACAGTTCCTTTTCAGCATAACTTCATGATAGCGGTCCTTCGTCGCTTTTGACAGGAAGAGAACAGGCTCTTTGGGTTGTGGTTGGTCAGTATTCCTGACCATAGCAGCTGAGGATTTAACTGTCGATTTAGATGGGGTTTTCGCTCCACGAGTTCTGAAATAGATAGAATGAAAGTATCTAGCAGAAAAAACAGAAGGTTGAAGATGAAGAAAATACAGTAACAATGGAGGTTGTGACTGTAGAGAGTAGTCAGCACAAAAAGGACGTTTTATAGACAATGGAGGTGAAGAGACGTGATGATAGCAGAGAGTACACTATGTCTGTAGCCAATAAATGCTAGGACACAGATCGTACTTTTTCAGGACGATCGAACGGTTAGGGATTGGAGTTAATCAATCAGCGTGATTCTTGCCCAAAATGTTTCGCTGAGTCATCAAAGAAATGCGCCGACAAGTCATGCTTTTATGTGCGTCGACAAAAAGGAGATCTTTTATTCCTGCATAAAACTAAAGAAAACAAATTAAAAGTAAAAAAAAAAAAAAGTAAATATCAAAAAATTGCAATGACATTATTAAGTAAATGTGACAAGGTTAATGGTATCGTTTCGTTCGTTGATGCCTGGGCTGTAGTAATGTTTCAATCGTTGGCCATTTATTTTAAATTGGTGCCCATCGTTCAAATCTTTAATTGTCACCGCACCATGTGAAAATGCTTCGACAACTTCAAACGGTCCTGACCACCTTGAGCGTAATTTTCCTAGATGCAATTTTAAACGTGAGTTAAATAAAAGCACTAATTGACCAGGAGAAAATTGTCATCGCAAAACGATGTTGTCATTCCATCTTTTAGTTTTTTCTTTGTAAATGATCGCATTTTCATAGGTATTTCACTGAATTTTTTCCAGCTCTTAAATGTCCAATAATATTTTCTGTCTAGCAGCATCATAGTACATGTTCACTTGCTTGATTGCCCACATGGCCTTATGTTGAAGTTCAATAGGTAAGTGACATGATTTACCAAAAACCAGGTGATATGATGACATCACCAACGGTGTTTTGTATGCGGTGTGAAGCGCCCACAATGCATGATATGTATGAAAACTAAACTAAGTGCTAAAAATAAAAACTAACTCAATGTGCTGCATGGGTTTTCTTCTTCTTACGCTTGCGCTCCTCCTTACGTCGCTTCTTGTCCTTGACGCGCTTCCTCTTTCGTTCCTTTGGCTTAACCGGATCTTTGGATTGCTCCTCAGCTTTAGGTTGTGCCCGTTACAACCTCCGCCTGACTCGCTTCAGGTGGCACCAAATCATCAAATGATGCGCCCACAAGTTCAGATGCGATGACAAATTCCTCAGCCGGATTCATCGCGACATTAGGTCCTTCACTTCTTTCTTCTTTTTCTTTTGTTTGAGCTTTGCATAGTTTGTGGACTGCTCCGGCATCATCACCTGCTACATTTGTCGGTCCAGTGTATACTACTACCAAAGGATTGTGGTCCTTGTTAATTTCATCCATAGCTTCCGTCTGACTCGCTCCATCTTGCGCCAAGCCTTCAGTTATGGTACCCACAGTTTCAGGTGAGGGGAAAAATTTCTCAGCTAAATTTGCCTCGACATTATTTCTTCAAATTTTTCTTCCTCCACACGAACTTCTTCCATTTTCAGCATTAAGATAGTAGGTGCAGTACAGCTGTACAACATTGCGCTGACAATGGAATCCTAATGCGTCGACAATGGTGTTTACTTATTCCTCAATCGGTGCATACACAGTATTTGTTCCTTCTTCTTCAAGTGCTTCGTACTTTTTTATTCTCCACACGGTCCCAAAAAATTTCCACTCTTTCTTGCATTTTTTCCAATTTCGTAACTTCTTAATTACAGATATAGGCATCAAAATTATGCTTTCATTAAAATCACATAATGCTTTTCCAATATACCGATCATCAATGGAATAGGGTATTGAGAAGCTCTTGGGATCCTTAAATTCTTGGAGCAATTTAATTGTTATGACAGTGCACCTTTAGTAAGTGCGATTGCTTCGACTTCTCCCAAATCTTTTCTTCTTTGACTATGTAACCTCAAGTTTCTGAGGCTGTTTATCTGTAGCATTTATGGTGACAAAATGATCTGATTCTGTCTCTGCAATATTTTGTTTAACCTCTTCAACTGCAGTTTGTTTTTCAGATTGTTTTGACACCTTTCCATTGTCGAGATCTGAATTATTTTTCGTTATTGTAACAACTTCAATTAGTTGAGTCTCACATTTGGGAATGATTCCTTCACAATGCTCTTGCCCTTGTGATATCGAATTCTCACTATCAATCGACAAAGATTCTTATGGTTGTAAATTTATTGCTCTCACAATTTAGCCAAATTGATATTCTATAGCTCGTATGGATTCAGTTTCACTCTGAAGCATAGATTCAGTCTTGGAAATATATTGTCTTAACAAATTTTCAATTGATGAAAACTCTAAAGCTTCGTTTTGCTGGATATTTTGCCTTGACAAAGGTTAATCATAATTGGGCAGTGTCCACTCGGATCTAACATCATTGTTTATACTTTCAAGATCTCGATTTTCCAACAAAAATTTGGATTTTGCTCCCACTCTGGCATGTAGGTGTTGGAATATGGATTTTCATTTCGACCGAAATTTCCCATGTGATACACATTTGCTGAATTTGATGGGCATTGTTCAAACTCATGGTTACTTCATAGTAATCACAAATTGTCACAGCAAATTTCCATTCTACAACTGCTGTAGCATTTTGCATAATAGTCAAAGAAGATACCTGGGCTGTTATGGCATCAAGGTCCTTTTCTACAGCATCACTCATGTTAGTCCAACATCTTGACGTTCTATACACCTCGTTCGTAGCCATATTTTGCTAAAAGAAAAATGTAAAAGTAAATAACAAAAAGAAAACAAGTTAGTGACAAATAAAATTTAGATAATAAGAAATAAATGTAAAGACAAAAATAGACATCAAACAAACGCATTCCCCGCAATGACGCCAAAATTTGATCGCGCTATGAACGTCACAGCAAATATGTGCAAGCGTACTCTGTCCATGCAAGTATAGTAGGCAGAAGTGAATCTGTCAAATATTGATCCCATAGAGATGGCTGTTTATATTTAAATTTATCGAAGAAAATTGAGTTAAAATGATAAGAAATGTTAATAATAATGTCAACGCAAACTGGTTAAAACTACACAGGTTAAGAGTAAAATTTGTAAGTGCAAATATAAAATAAATTGTCAGAGCAAATTAATAAAAGATGAGTTGATTGTTGAGATGTTGTAATGTAAACTCAAAATATAAAAGTAATAAATCAAGTGTAATAAAGTGGAGAGGATTACTGACTTCACAAGTTAACAATGCTAAATATGACTACAAGGTAACTTATAGATGAATTGTCGTCACAATTATGTTCCAATGAGATCGTATTAATATCAACTCTCTATTTACCAAAGAATTAAATACCCACAACCACCACACCTTCTAGTGTTGGTAATGCTGAGTACTCAAGAACAAGTGACCAGAATTCCTCCTAGTCTCAAGCAATTTTCGCTGTTTTGCTTGTTAATTTAACTTGTCACCGCACCTTCCAGTGACTGTGATTGTGACTGCAATTGCACTTCCATGGTCAATCCAAAGATAAAAAAATGAGGAGAATTGAATAGAACTCAAAGAAAATCTAATATTGAAAGATACTTCTGTATTCAAACAATTATCAATAGTATTCATCAGCAATTTAAGAGGGATTAACAAAGGAATCGAAGCATCCTATTCCTAGTCTACTAGAATTCTCCCTTAATCGCTCCTTTTGTGTTGCACCGAGCACTTCTCTTCAGAAGCTGTTGCGTCCTTGTGGCATCAGATCACCTTCTTCTAGAAGTTAGGCTTCCATGGCAACTATCTTCAAAAATGAATAAGAGAAATTATATATTTAAAATCTTCACACCTTGATGATCCATCTTCTCTTTCGTCTTTCTATTTATAACTACTGGCCATTCCAGATCTTTCTCCATTCTTAGGTCTAACTCCTTTGTGCAGTTGTAGAAATTTGCTATTAACAACTATGCACTCTCGCAGGTCTGATTTGTTCAATGGATAGTTGCAGATTGTCGCGACATCTTTGGATGCGAATTATGACTTTATTTTGCTGCGACAATTTTCTCCTACGTCGATGCTTCTGCATATGTTAGCAGCTTGAAATCCTTGATAAATTGTGGAAGCATTCATGTGACGACATATTTGGCCGCAATCCTAGATCAACTTGTGACCGCAACTCTGAATGCTTTCCTAGTCTGATCTATCCAGGTGGATTTCTACGCTGTCAACTTTAGACGCAAAACTAGTGCTAAATACAGTGACATTAGTGTCACAAAAGAGATAAAATGAAAGAAAGTAAGATTAAACAACACTAAGTTAGAAAATGCACATCCTAAGTATGAAATGCTAAAAATGCATGCTAAAATGATACAAAAGGAACAGATTATACACTAATTTAAGGAGAAATTAAGTGTCATTTCTAATGCTATCAATGACCATTCTTTCGAGAATTATCTATCAAATCTTGAGTTGGTTTATTACAACATCAGAATAGAAATGGACAAGGACCGCAGTCCAACTTCTACAATCTTTCATGATGTAACCATCTGAACTTTTCTTGGAGCAACCGAAGAAATGGACTGAATAACAACTACATGCAGCATAGACCCAACCAATCCTAAGGGTTTAATCAACAAGCTCCAAAACCACCCCAAACCGAATCATCCAACAATTTGGAGAACTTGTTGAATGTGTACATGGCGAAGAATGACGCCTTGATCCAAAGCCAAGCAGCAACGCTAAAAAATTGGGAGAATCAAATGGGTCAGTTAGCTATTGAGCTTCGTAATAGATCGCAAGGAGCCTTACCGAGCGATACAAAAATCCAAGAATTTTGGGTAAGAAACGTTACAAGGTAGTGGCTTTGTGAAGTGGTAAGACTTTGGAACCCCGAGTGATTGACGTTGAAGATGAACCTATTTGGAAAGAGAAAAGTCAACTAGCCGTTGAAATTCCTACACTAGAAGAGTCAGAATATAAAAAAAGTCTGATGAGGTAAACCCTAAAGCTATGAATTCTGAAAAGCTAACATCTTCTTTAGATGTAGATTTACCTCATCAGAAGACTTGTCTTATTCAACTGAAAGTTCCATCACCTTCATACCTTCAGAGATTGCAATTCAAGAAGTTCTTGGATGTTCTAAAGCAATTACACATTAATATCCCGTTAGTGGTGGCTTTAGAGCAAATGCCCAATTATGAGAAGTTTATGAAGGATATTTTGTCCAAGAAGAAATGGCTTAGTGAGTATGAGACTATTTCTTTGACGAATGAGTGTAGTGCGTTCTTGTAGAACAAGCTTTCGTCGGAACTGAAGGACCCTGAAAGCTTTACTATACCCTGTAATATATTTGAGAATCTTATTATGGTAAAGCTTTGTTCGACTCAGGAGCAAGCATCAACTTGATGCCCAAGTATATTTTCAAGTTATTGGGAATAGGTGAAGTAAGACCCACGACTATGATTCTTCAACTAGCGAATCGATCTTTAGTATATCTAGAAGGAAAGATCGAGGATGTTTTGGTAAGATTTGATAAGTTTATTTTTCTTGCTGATTTCATTGTCCTAGATTTTGAAGTAGATAAGGAAGTGTCGGTCATCCTCAGAAGACCTTTCCTAGCTATGGGAAAAATGTTAATTGATATGCAGTAAGGCGAACTTACCATATGAGTCGAAGAAGATTAGGTAACATTTAACATTCTTAAAGCTATGAAATTACCCTATCCAACAGAAGAATATTCAGTTATGGAAGAGATAGAAACCTTGGTTTCTATAAGAAGTAATTTTATGGAAGATCCATTGGAGAATGCTTTAGAGTTTGACCCTTTGGAAGATGAAAAAGGTGAATAAAAAATGGCTTTGATGGAAGTAAATCCGAGAGACTATATTCAATCAGCACGGTTTGATCCGTTAGAATTAGAAGCTCGTGAATATGTGTAACCCAAGTTATCATTCGAGGAACCGCCTAAACTTGAACTAAAGGTACCTCCTTCCCATTTAAAGTATGTTTATTTAGGTGACTGTTCTACTTTTCCTGTGATAATTTCAGTAAAATTAACGAAAGATCAAGAGGAGCAACTAATTGCTTTTTCAATTGCTTTTTTAAAGAAATTTAAAAAAGCAATTGGTTTCTTTAAAAAAGCAATTGGTTGGATGATGGTATTACAAATGACATATATTTTCTCCCTAAATTTGGGTATTAATTGTCTCTTTTGTAGCATATTTAGCATGCATAATAGGCATTACCTACTTAGTTTTTATATTTTCTAACTAATTGTTGTTTGGTTTAAATTCTTGTTATTTTTACCTCTTTTTGCACTAATGTCGCTACAAGCAGTCGATATATTGTGCCTTAGAATTGTCAACGCAGGAACTCATCTTAGAAGATCAATGTTGGAAGAAGAATGCAACCACAAGTATAGCTTGGAATTGCGGCCAGAGATGTTGACGCATAAAAATCTTTACTTTGCATGAGTGAATTCAAGCTACAAGTACATCTGGAAGCACCAACGTAGGAATTTCACATGTTGTTGCCGCAATTAAAGAATTCAGATCGCAACCAGAAATGTGGCTACAATCTGCAAATTCATGAAGAGCACACCAGATATGCGTGAGTGCACAGCTGGAATTTAACTGACTTTGATAGCTGTAATTAGATCTAGATCTGAGAAGAGATGAGGTCTATCATTCTTGAAGCCAGAAAGCATTCAGTTGCGGCCACAGGTTGGTCCAAAAATGAGGTAAATTGTCGGTGCAAATTATAATTTGTGCCGACATTCTGCAACAGTCCAATAAACAAATCAGATTTTCATAGCAGTCAATAACAAACCTTTACAACTGTACAATGTAGTTGAATCGAGAGATGCAGTGACAGGTTGGGTTAACAAGTGAGTTAGGCGAGAGTCGCTTGGGACTAGGACAAACTCCAGTTACTTGTTCTTGAATATACATCGTTGCTCGCACCGAGAGGTGGAGTGATTGTGGATATTTAAGTCGGGATTAAGTAGAGAGTTGTTGTTGGTAAGAACTCAAAGGGACTTTATTGCAGTGACATTCCATCTATATTTTACCTTGTCAAGGCATCCAGTGTTGCAATTTAGCAGAATCAGTGAACCATTTTTTCCCTTCTAAACTTGATCATAGTTACATTTTATGCATTTAAATATTCAGCACTCAACACTCAACAGAATTGGATTTATTTTCAGTACACTGACATTTAACCTCTGAAGTTTAACTCTAATTGCGTTGACATTCCTGATTATTTTATTGTGCAGATCTGACATAAATGCACTGACATCAGTACTCACACTACACTTAATTGCAGTATTAGTTGCTTCAACATTTAAACATCAAGAACCTATTCCTCATGGGATTTATATCCAATAGAATTGTCTATAAACTATACTTGCATCGACGTGTGTACGCTTGCACAATGGCTGTAACGTTTCAGACGCGATCAATTTTAGCGCCGTTGCCAAGGAATGTCGTTTGTTTGATGTTTATTGTCATTGCATTTATTCTTTATTATCTAAATTTTATTCGTCACTATCTTGTTTCCTTTTTGTTGTTTACTTTTTCATTTTTTTAGCAAAATATGGATAAGAACGAGGTATATAGAACCTCAAGATGTTGGATGAGTGATGCTATAAAAATGGAGCTCGATGCCATAAGTGTCGGGGTATCTTCTTTGACTAATATGAGTAATTCAATGCAGAATGCTACAATAATTGCAGAATGGAAATTTGCTGCGGAAAGTTATGATTACTGTGGGGGCAACCCTGAGTTTGAAGAATGCCTATCAAATCTAGCAAATGTGTACCACATGAGAAATTTCTATTGAAATGAAAATCCATATTCCAACACCTACACGCCAGAGTGAGAGCAACATCCAAATTTTTGTTGAAACAATCAAGACCTTGGAAATATAGACAATGATGTTAGATCCGAGTGGACATTGCCCAATTATGATCAACCTTTGTCAAGGCAAAATATCCAGCAAGGCGAAGCATCAGAGTTTTCATCAATTGAAAATTTGCTGAGACAATATATTTACTGAATCTATGCTTCAGAATCAAGCTGAATCCATACGAGCTCTAGAATATCAATTTGGCTAGATTGTGGGTGCAATAAATTTGCGACCACAAGAAACTTTGTCGATTGATATTAAGAATTCGATATCACAAGGGAAAGAGCATGATGAGGAAATCATTCACAGAAGTGAAACTCAACTAAATGAAGTTGTTAGAGATGCTACAGGAAAGAAGATAATTCAAATCTCAACAATGGAAAGATGTCAGTGCAATCTAAAAAGCAAACTGCAGCTGAAGAGATTAAACAAAATATTGCAGTGACAGAATCAGATCACTTTGTCGCCACAAATGTTACAGCAAAACAGCCTCAGAAACTTGAAGACATATTGTTAAAGAAGAAAAGATTGGGAGATGTCGAAGCAATCGCACTTACTGAAGGGTGCACTATCATGACAATTAAATTGCTCCAAGAATTTAAGGATCCCAAGAGCTTCTCAATACCCTATTCCATTGGTGATTGGTATATAGGAAAGACATTATGTGATTTCAATGAAAGCATAATTTTGATGCCTATATCCGTAATTAAGAAGTTACGGAATTGGAAGAAGGAAAGAAAGAGTGAAAATTTTTCGGGACCGTGTGGAGAATAAAAGAGTACGAAGTACTTGAAGAAGAAGAAGCACATATTGTGTCAACACCAATTAAGGAATAAGTAAACACTATTTTCGGTGCATTAGGATTCCATTGTTAACGCAATTTTGTACTGCTGTACTGCACCTACTAACTTAATGCTGAAAACAGACGAAGTTTATATGGAGGAAGAAAAAGATGAAAAAATAGATGTCGAGGCAAATTTAGCTGAGAAATTTGTCCCTGCACCTGAAGTTGTGGGTGCAATAACTGAATACTTGGTGTAAGATAGAGCGAGTCAAGCGGAATCTGATGATGAAAACCTGCATACAACATGGGAGCATTTTAAGACTTTGCTATGACATTGTCCTATGTATGGAATTCAACAAGAGACTCAGATTGAGATATTTTATAATGGTTTAAATGCTCAGACAAGAAATCTTGTCGACGCATCTGCAAAGGGTCCCTTGTTGGATTGCACCTACACTGAAGCTGTTTGAATTCTAGAGAGAATTGCACAGAATGATTATCAATATCCAATCTCTCGTTCTGCTTATGTAAAAACTATTCCTGGTGTTCTTGAGTTAGATGCAATTTCAGCTTTAAGTGCACAGGTATCCTCTTTGGCCAACATTGTAAAGAACATGAAGGAAACAAGTAAAGCTGCTCCCATTCAAGTGGCACAACAATTGGATATCCCAACATTTTCATGTGAAATTTACGGTGACATAGTTATGAGGATTGCCCACAACATGCTGAGAATGCGTTCTACATAACAACATCAGAGGAAATTCCTATGGTAACTTATTCAATAATCGAACTCAACAACCATGGGGGAGTCAAAATACATTTACATATAGATATGGTAATTCCTCACATCAAGGGAGTTATAGACAAGGGAGTTACAATAACAATCAGCAGCAGAACTACAATCAAAATTCTTAGGTATGTTCACTTCCTGATCAAATACAGGCACATAGGCAGATGCAACCACAAGAGCGAATGTAGCCATAACAGAATGCGCTGCCACATATGCAAGGATAGTATCAGCGACAACAGTAATTTTCTCAATAAAGATTAGATCTTATGGTTGCTCTTGAAGTGCTGCTACGAAAGGATATTTCGCGAACTGAAGTAATAGTCCAAGTCTTATGCAGGAATAAAAATATCGTCTTTTTGTCAACTAATCATAAAGTACATCTTGTCGGTACATTATAAAATGACTCAGCAAAGCTTTTTCAACAAGGACCCTTTCTTTCTTTAATCATGCTGTTATGTAAACAACGGAGTATTATACCCAGAGATGGTGAAGAGGTGCGAGAGAATAAGAGCCCCATCAACAACATCTCAGTAGAGAGAATGACGAGAGAGTAAGAGGCACTGGTAGTGAAAAAAACACCCAAGAAGAAGGAGAAGGGGAAGAAGAAGGAAAAACAGGATAATGCGCCCATAGACCCTCAGTTGGGGAAGAGGTTGGCTGCAATGGAACTAAACATTGATCGCATCGACGTGCGCTAGATTCGTATTATTAGCGTATTGGAAGACATGGACTGCAGACAAAATCTATTTTATGCGTACACAAGAATATAGATCAAATCTATTGTCAACGCATTGAGAAGTCTAAGCCCAAATCCCCTACCACAGTTCCCTGTCTTCCCACCTATTATTAAGGAAGCTACCTCATCTTTCGACCAGCCTACTCCTGATGGTAGGCCGTAACATGTTCCCTCCCTAACAAGAATCCACATTTCAGATGACGAGGAGCACGAGGGGCATTCTAATGCTATGGAGGATTGCTACAGAACTATAGCCAGCTTGTTTGAAGAAGAGCTCTCGAACAACCTTGGGGCTAATATGGCAGAGCGAGCAACTATGGTTGAGGAGGTGCATACTCCAATTGTATCCATGGGTGTGGACGCAGAGGAAGGCACCGAAAAAGACACCATTGAGCAGGAACAGCCTGAAGAAGGAGAAGCAAAACAAGAAGAAGGCCAAGAGAAGGAGAAAGAAAGAGAGGAAGAATTTGAGAAGAATGACCTTGCAAAGAAATAGGAGGAAAAGCAAGACGATGCTCCGACAGATATCGCTGAGGATATTATCAAAGCACCTGTAAATGTGAGGGCATCTAATGCAAACATGGCTCCACCTGAAGCAAGCCAGGTTAAGGCAGTTACTAGCAGTGTTGAAGATTGTAATCATTTGGCCATAGTGCCTTATATAGCACCACTTGCAGAAGTCCACCCATCAGATGTAATTGTCGATAAGGTCGCCACCCAACCAACTGAAGAGGAGCAACTGATCCGGCTGGTACGAAGGATAGAAAAAGGAAGCGTAAAGATAAGAAAATGAGGCACAAGGAGGAACGAAAGCGCTACAAGAAAAAAAACCAATGCAGCCACATCTTCAGCTGCAACACACTGAGTTAGTTTTTATTTTTTAGCATTTAGTTTAGATTTCATGCATATCATGTAGTTGTAGTATATTTGTCCTTACATTATTAATGTCATTGCATTTTTATTGTCGCTGCATCTACATTGTTATTGCATTTCCATATATATATATTTATTAATGTCAGTGCATTGGGGACAATGCACACTTTAAGTTTGGGGGGAATTTGTGTGAAATGGAAATGCAATTGCACCCACATTTTTGAATTTTACTTGTTTCTTGTGTTAATGAAAATATGCAGAATTTCAACAAAAATGTACCCATAGTGTTTTTTATTTTTATGCGTAAATCTTGATTTGCTTAGAATGTTGATGTGTAAATAGGATGAATGTGAATGAATAGTGAGTCTTCTAGTTTTGAATGAATGATTGAAATTACTTCAGTAATGAATGGATAGTGTGAATGTTTGAATCTTGAACTAACTGACCAGCTGCAGCGACATTGTATGAATAAAAGACACTCCAATGTGAGTGCATTGTGACTTTTCAAGGGAGAACACTCAGCTGTAGGTTTAGAAAATCATCTAGCCAAAGGCTATCACTGCAAGAGTGTGTGTCGGTGCAATTACATACCTCCTGAGGGTTTGTTGTACCCCATCGTTACTACCCAGGAACAAAGGTAGAGTAATGCAATGACATCTCTCAGTCACTTGAAAAAGAAAAATGAGAAAAAGGAAGAAAAAGAGAAAAAAATTATTATGATAAATGTTGTATTGGTTCAAGGAAGATTAGGATTCAATACATGATACTAGCATTTATGAAGTTGTAGTTTTTAATTGTTCATGCCTATAAATTGTCGGCGTATTATTCTATCATGTAAATACAATTTGTACATTAGAATTTCAGAAAATTTAAGTTGTGAGAATATTGATTACAGTGACACTTTTGCCTGTGATTTTGTTAATTTTTGTTTACTTGAGGACAAGTAAAAACTCAAGTTTAGGGGTGTGATGGTATTACAAATGACATATTTTCTCCCTAAATTTGGGTATTAATTGTCTCTTTTGTAGCATATTTATCATGCATAATAGACATTACATACTTAATTTTTATATTTTTTAACTCATTGTTGTTTGGTTTAAATTCTTGTTATTTTTACCTCTTTTTGCACTAATGTCGCTACAAGCAGCCGATATATTGTACCTTAGAATTGTCAGCGCAGGAACTCATCTTAGAAGATCAATGCTAGAAGAAGAATACAGCCACAAGTATAGCTTGGAATTGCGGCCAGAGATGTCGACGCATAGAAATCTTTACTTTGCATGAGTGAATTCAAGCTACAAGTACATCTGGAAGCACCAGTGCAGGAATTTCACACATTGTCGCCGCAATTAAAGAATTTAGATCGCGACCAGAAATGCGACGACAATTTACAAATTTATGAAGAGCACACTAGATCTGCATAGCTGTCAATAACAAACTTTTACAGCTGTACAAAGTAGTTGGATCTGAGAATGGAGGAAATCTACAATTTCTTGAGCCTATAAATAGAGGAAAGAAGACGAAGAAAATTCATCAAGAGCGAAGGGATTTAATTCTGAAAATTCTGTGTGAATTGGAGATTTGAGTTGGAAATAAGCTGATGAAGCAAGTCTGCAACCACTTCTGATGAGAGGTACTTGATGCAGAGCAAGAGGAACAATTAGGAAGTAGGCCTAGTAGTCTAGAGATAGTAAGCTTCGTTGTACTCTTTAATTCTTCTTAAACGATGATGGATTTTGATGATATTAAATGAATATGAGAGTGTCTTTTAATGTTAAATCATTTTGATTTTTATTTTACACTGCTTATCTGTTTATTCTTGGATCTAATCGCTTTAAGCACGAGAGTGAAATTGCAATACGCCAATATCGAGATGCGATGACAGGTTGGGTTAATAAGTAAGTTAGGCAAGAGCTGCTTGGGACTAGGACAAACTCCAGTTACTTGTTCTTGAATAAATATCGTTGCTCGTACCGAGAGGTAGAGTGATTGTGGATATTTAAGACGGGATTAAGTAGAGAGTTGTTGTTGGTAAGAACTCAAAAGGACTTCATTGCAGTGACATTCCATCTATATTTTACCTTGTCGACGCTTCCAGCGTTGCAACAGAATCAGTGAACCATTTCTGCCCTTCTACACTTGATCATATTTACATTTTATGCATTTAAATATTCAGCACTCAACACTCAACACAATTGGATTTATTTTCAGTACACTGACATTTAACCTCTAAAGTTTAACTCTAATTATGTTGACATTCCTGATTATTTTAGTGTGCAGATCTGACATAAATGCATTGACATCAGTATTCACATTACACTTAATTACAATATTAGTTTCTTTGACATTTAAACATCAAGAACCCATTCCTCGTGGGATCGATATCCGATAGAATTGTCTATCAACTATACTTGCATCGACATGTGTACGCTTGCACAATCACTATGACATTTCAGACGCGATAATTGGACCATAGTTGATATTCGAGGAACAAGCCCTTCCTTCTGCGTGCATAAGTTTATTATAATGGAAGGAGAGCGAGCTAGAATCAATGGGCAAAGGTGACTCAATCCTATCATGAAAGAGGTAGTGCAAAAGGAAGTGATCAGTGGTTAGATGCAGAAATTATATGCCCAATCTCAAATAATTCACAGGTAAGTCCGGTGCAATGTGTACGAAGGAAAGGTGGAATCATGATTATTGAGAATGAACGTAACGAGTTGATTCCAAGAACTATTATGGGTTGGAGAATTTGTATTGACTGCAGAAAGCTAAATAAAGACACTCGGAAGGACCATTTTTCATTGCCTTTTATGGACCAGATGTTAGATCGATTGGCAGGTAACAAATTTTACTATTTTTATATGGCTATTCGGAATATAACCAAATAGTTGTAGCCCAAAAAGACCAACATAAAACAACGTTTACTTGTCCTTTAGGTACATTTTCTTTTAGGCTAATGTCTTTTGGTTTATGTAATGCACATGCAATGTTTCAATGATGCATGATGGCAATATTTACTGATATGGTCTGGTTGCTTGCTAGGTCACAAAATTGTCCAACTGATCGATGATTTTACGACACAACAATTGTGCAAGTGTACACACATTGATGCAAGTATAGTTGATAGATAAATCTATCAGATATCGATCCCATGAGGAATGAGTTCTTGATGTCTAAATGTCAGAGCAATTAATATTGAAATTAAATGTAATGTGAGTACTGATGTCAGTGCAATATGTCAGATCTGCACACTAAAATAGTCAATTAATGTCAACGCAATTAGGGTTAAACTTTAGAGATTAAACGTCAGTGTATTGAAAATAAATCCAATTATGTTGAGTGTTGAATACTAAATATTAAAATGCATGAAATATAAATGTGACCAAGTGTAAAGGGTAGAAATGGTTCACTGAATATTGCTAAGTTGCAACGTTAGATGCGTTGACAAGGTAAGATATAGATGAATTGTCAATGCAATGAAGTCCCTTTGAGTTCTTACCAACAACAGTTCCCTACTTAATCCAGACTCAAATACAATCACTCCACCTCTCAATGCGAGTAACGATATGTATCCAAGAACAAGTAACTGGTTTTTTATCTCAGTCCCGAGCAGCTCTCGCCTAATCCACTTGTTAATCTAACTTGTCACTGCATCTCTCGATATCGGTGTACTGCAATTTCACTTTCGTGTTTAGAGCGGTTAGATCCAAGAATAAACGGATAAGCAGTGTAAAGTAAGAATTAAAATGATTTAACATCAAAAGATACTCTCGTATTCATTTAATATAATCAAAATCCATCATTGTTTAAGAAGAATTAAAGAGTAAAACAAAGCTTACTATCTCTAGACTACTAGGCCTACTCCTTAATTGGTCCTCTTGCTCGGCATCAAGCACTTCTCATCAGAAGCAGTTGCAGACTTGCTTCATCAGCTCCCCGATTTCCAGCTCAAATCTCAAATTCACACAGAATTTTTAGAATTAAATCCTTTAGCTCTTGGTGATTTCTTTCCTTCTTTGTTTGTCTATTTATAGCCTCTAAAATGTTTCAGGATTCAACCTTCTCGCTCAGATCTAGATCTGGATTTTGCAGCTGTCAAAATTAGTTAGAATATAGCTGTGCACTCTCGCAATTCTAGTATGTTCTTCACAGATCTGTAGATTGTTACTGCATCGCTGAGTGCGTTCTGGGATCATAATTGCAGTGACATTTGTGAAATTCCTGCGTTGGTGCTTCCAGTTGTGAATTCAGCTTCTACTCATTCAAGGTTCAGTTTCAATTCTATGACATCTTTTGGTCGCAATTACTAGCTGATCTTATGGCTACATTTATCCAGCATTAAGCTTCTAGGCTTAGTTCCTGTGCTGACAATATTAAGACGTAATATATCATCTGCTTGCGTTGATATTAGTACAAAAATAGATAAAAATAACAAGAATTTAAACTAACTATCAATGAGTTGGAAAACATGAAAACTAAGTATAAAATGATAACAATGCATGCTAAATGAATACAAAAGAGACAATTTAAACACTAAATTGAGAAGAAAATCTATGTCATTTGTAATACCATCACACCCCCAAACTTGAGTTTTTTACTTCTACTCAAGTAAACAAAAATTAACAAAGTAGCAATTAGAAATGTCACCTCATTATTCATACAACTTGAATTCTCTAAATTTCTAATGTTTAAACTGCATTCATATAATAGAATGATGCACCAATAATTTACAGACATGAACAACTTGAAAATGCAATTTCATCAATGTTAGTATCATGCATTGAATCTTAACCTTCCTTGAACCATTTCAGTAATTTATTCTTCTTTTTCTCATTGTTGTAAGTGACTGAAAGATGTCATTGCATTACTCTACCTTTGTTCCTGGGCAGTAACAATGGGTGCAACAAACCCCCAAGAGGCATGTAATTGTGTCGACACACACTCTTGCAGTTATAGCCTTTGGTTAGATAAGTTTTCTTTTCATTGTCTGCAGCGGAGTGTTCTCCCTTAAAGGTCACAATGCACTCATATTGAAGTGTCTTTTATTCATACAATGTTGTTGTACTGATCAGTTAATTCAAGATTCAACACCAACACTATCCATCCATTACTAAAACAAATTCAATTATTCATTCCAAAATAGCAGACTCAACATTCATTAATACTCATCCAATTTCCACATTGGTATTCAAACAATTCAAGAATTACACATCAAAATAAAAATTTGTAGGCACATTTCTGTTGAAATTTTGTCACTTTTCATTACTAAAGAAATAAAATAAAAGTCAAATAAGAAGGTGTAGTTGCATTTCCAAGTCACATTGTCCCCAATGCACTGACAATAGATATACAAAATGAATGGAAATGCAGCTACAATGTAGTAAACTAAGAGGAATGCAGTGATAATGAAAATGCAGGCATAAGAAAAATGCATGAAAACTAACTAAAAGAGATGTACCAAATTATTTAGTAGCATCTGATGCAGAGCCTGCTTTAGTTTTTTCTCTTCTTCTCTTTCGAGCGCTCTCCCTCATTATAGTGTTTTTCTTCTTTTTCTTGTCCTTGCGTCTCTTCCGCTTCTTATCCTTTGAACCAACCGGCTTGGTGGATTGCTCCTCCTCTGTTGGTTGGGTGATGGCCTCATTAATTGTCACCTCTGATGGATGGATCTCGATGAATAGTGCTATGTAAGGCATAATAGCCAGAGGATTCAGTTCCTCTTTTTCGCCAGTGACAACCTCAGCCTGACTCGTAGTAGGTTGAGTCTCTTCTGAGCTGGATGCCCCCACAACATCCTCAACGATCATTGCTGGGGCATCGGGTTCCTTCTCTTTCTGCACCTTGGCAGGTTCAGTTTCTTCCTTCTCTTCTTCCTTTCCTTCTTCTTTTTCTTCATCCTTCTCTTACCTCCCTGATTGGCTTCCTCTTCCATATGTTTGCTCAAATTCAGGTGGGCCAATGTTAGCGTAATCAACTGCATGAAATCTTCTTCCGTAACTGTTGCTCTCTCAGTCATATTTACGCCTAGACTGTTGGAGAATTCATCCTCGAACAGATCAACAATGTTACGATAGCAGTCCTCCTCAGCCTTTGAATGCTCTTCATCGTTTTCATCATCAGATATGTAAATTCTTGATGGCATTTGAGTAGGCCTACCATCAGTAGTAGGCTGGTCATATCAGGAGTGGTGCATAGGGTAGAAGATATCAAGGAATGCTGGGA